>CM053508.1:52933954-53089065 GCA_028627145.1 Eidolon dupreanum | reverse complement strand
ATTTTTTTGTGGCTATGTGATATTAGGTATTTGGTCTAGTTGTTAGGATCTGGTCTTTAATTTAAAAAGAAGGAAAACATAAACTCAAGTTAGAAAGTAAATAGGAAGAGACATCTGTCAAATTTACATTGAGAAAGAATCTTAAATCTGTACCTGAATAGAAGGAATCCTAGAAGTTATCTAGTCAAGACTCCATCATGGCTGAGAATCCCATTTATAATGACACTGGAAGAAAGTAAATTATCTAACTTCTTGAACCCTTCCTTAAGCAAAGAGTCATAGTCTTGCAAAGATACCTATACCAATGTCAAACAGCCCTAACTAAAGCTGATCACTTGTTTTATAAACCACGAGGCCATGTATTCTGAATTGCTAGAAGGTCACCTTTCAAGAGGGATGGCTTGTCCACCTCTTTTCAAGAGGCTTCTGCCACAGCTTGTCTACTTTCTTTGGCTTGTCAGCTGTCAGCACCATGGCTGCCCTCGCTGAGATATAATTTTTTTATTGGAGTCAGGAAAAAAGGGGAAGAATTAGACAGAGTCAAGAGTGAGAGCTAAGGAAATGGGAGATAGAAGGCAGTAAATATGCCCTAAGTGCATTTTTAAGGCTAAGGGAAGGGAGGTGCCAATATTGAGGATGAGTACCCCTCAGAGTAGGGACTTATAGAGATAGGAGTTTCTTCATTTGTAAATTACTAAGGACACCAATGATGAACTAATTTATAATAGGCTTCTTCTGTGACTGAGAAGGCTGTGAATGGAGATTACCACTAAGAATAAAGTTCAGAGGCATCAATCTTTCATGAATATTTAGAAAGAGAAATAGAAAATAGACCAAGGACAACTGTACTGAAAAACTTATAAATTCCTTGGTTAGTAATAATTTATATTTAGTGAGAAGAAGCAAAGTCCTTATGGGAATATCTCTGGGATGTTTATTTCCAGGGCAGCAAACCTCCAGAGATGTGTCCTTGATCAGACATGTTCAGGAGCAAAGGGGAAAGAGAATCTCCAAGACATAAGAATTGGCATCTGTTTAAAGGAGAGGAAGACAAATTGTATTCTAGAGTCTTAAGAATAAAAATAAAGTGGAACATGTGAAATCATCTTGAGAATAGAGAATAGCCCTTGAGATGTGACAGATGGGTTGAGGTCATTCAGGTCAAGTTTCTGCACTCCAAGGTACATTGTGCTGCCTCTTTGACATGGTCCCTCTCTGTGACTTGAGTTTGAAAAGTACATACAAAAAAGATTTGTTAGCTAAAACAACTAAACATGAAATTATTTACAGTTAAAATTCTAATAAAAACCTGAATTCAAAATATTTGTAGCAGAAATATTTTGTTTTGTTACTTATCTTTGTTGGTAAAGTCAAATTTCTGCAACTTTATGGCTTGGTATGGGAATGGCCTGAAAAAAGGGGGTCAGTGAAGTTATGTGTTATTAAAGACTTCAATAATTTTAGACTCCGAAGTTGTAATATTGTTACAGAGTGTTTCCATGTACCCTTTATTCATCTTCCTTCAATGAAATCTTATGTAACCATGCTACAAAGGCCAAAACCAGGAAATTACCAGTGACGAACTACTATTAACCAAAGTAGAGATGTCATTCAGATTCTACTAGTTTTCATGTGTACTTTTTTGGGGGGGAGGGGGTGCATAGATTTATGAAATTATCACATGTGCAGATTCTTATAATCACCACATTCAAGATACAGAACTATTCAGTTAAGCCAGAGAAGCTTCTCCCTGCTACTCCTTTATAATCACATCCTCCCCCTAACTCTGATGCCTGGCAACCACTAATCTCTATCACTAAAAATTTGCCATTTCAAGAAGGTTATGTAAGTAAAATGATACCTGTGCAACTTTTCGAGCTTGGCTTTTTTAACTTAGCATAACATCCTGAGATCCATCCAAGTTGTATGTGTTTCACTGTTGAGTAGTATATTATTGTACACATACAACACAGTTCATTTATTCATTAACTCCTTGAAGGACATTTTTTTCCCAAAACTTTTAACTGTTACTGAGGTTATACTTTTTTCTAATTATCTGAATTCTGACAGTATATCTGTATCTTTTAGTACCTAATTCCATGTGGAATGAGTTACAAAAAGGATAAAGAACAGATTACCAGTTTTCCAAAGATCACTAGGATGGTTAGTTTTAAGCTGACTAAAGTATATACCAATTTATTTTGGTATATGTCAAGAATAAGCTATAATCATCATAGGCAATAATCATTATAAAAATCTGAAGAATGCCCAGGTTCTAAAAAACAAAGTTCTTGAAAAAATGTTCCATAGCCGCAGTTTTTGATCCTTTTCTAGGTGGCGCCAGAGCCCTCTGTGCCTGAGAGTAGATCTGAAATCACTTGCTTCTCACATAGACGTCCCCCTATATTTGGCCTTCCTCCACCGATGTTCCTCTCTTAGCATACTGGACAGAAAAATGCAAGCATAGTTCAAAAATGGTATGAACATTGCATTAATTCAAGTGCCAGTGTGTTACTGTTTTACTCTGCTTTCCTAGGAATATTTACATTGGACGAACCATCTCAAGCCTGTCTAGCATAGTTAATCCAATGCAATTATTCATGATTATAGCACGTGATTTTCAGATCATTCATTATTTTATTTAATTTCTTGAGTACATAGCGTTGTTATCCCATTTGTTAGTCTTGGTATATACACTGTTCACTATACTTGGATTATTTTCTCTTTCACACTGGAGAAAACTATTTTCCATCTTCTCCTTCATTTTTCAAAACTCCTAAACTTTTATCTTCTCCAAGAAGTTTTCTCTAAATATTCAGTTGTTTCTCTTCATGTTTCTGTAATATACATTTGTGCTTTTGTTGTGCGTTTGTTTGTTCATCCTTCCGCTCCAAGGATTCTACATAGTAAGGGCTTGATCTGTATTGAATTTGGCCCATCAGAGGGACAGACACATGTCTACCTTTGGGATCGGTTTTAACATAGGCTTCAGTTAACCTAAGCTTATTTTCCCTGAGTTTTTCCCAACAATTGTTGTACCTGCTAATAGTATATAGTATATTATAGCAAATTTTTTAAAGAATAAAACTGCTTTGGGTTTTTCTGACCCTCTGGGAAAGTGGGTTCCAGGTTGCAAAGTAGGTTGGTCTGATCAAGTGAGCCCTGGTCTGAAGGAGAGAAAATCTGGGATTCAGTACTGGATTTGCTTCTAACTCCCTATATGATTGTGGGGTTGCTTCCTCATAAGCAAAATCTAGTGGATACAGAAGCCTATGTAGCTGACTGGTTTTTGTGATGATAAAGGGAGATGATGTAAAAAATTCTAGATTGTATGTGGTAGCCATATCATCGTCTTTTGCAACACATAGCAACAGACTACCTTAGGTTTATAGCACAGAATTATACATCCGATGACACTGTTCAACCACATATTCTTAATCTCTCCAAAATTTAATCTTCTTATATGCAAATAGGTAGTACCAGTAGCACTTTGGTACGTCAGAGAGAGCTTTGTCTAAAAGAAGGAACAGATTTATTACATGATATGTCCTGGTTCAGACTGAGCTGGCTGTGGAGAAATCTACCATAATGTGGAAATGTGGGAAACCTATGATTCTTTTGAAAGTTTAGAACTTCAGAATCTATTCCTTTAGCAAGATAAAATTGCTCTGGAACTGAGTGATGGATGAGTAAAAGAAAAGTGAGCCCTTTCGTCTTTTAAAAAGGTTAAAGTGACACTGTCAGTATAGCTCAGAATTCACTGTTGTCCTAATGCTAGAATACATGCTTGGTACATTGTCACATGGGTATCACATGTAAGTCATGGCTCTGACAGACTGAAAATGTCTCATGAGTCTTGGTTTCAACATTCCTCAAACCATGTTTCTAAAGAATTCTCATAAAAGAATTCCTTAAGGATCACCCTGATTCCATACCAGGAAGAACACCCTGAAAATATGTCATGAATTCAGTTACAAACCTAGTTCAAGCTGTCCTAATCTCTCATTCAGCCTGCTAAATTGGCTTCCTAACTAGCCCCCCTGCACTGACTCTTGTTCCGCTATTGTCAGTTCTTCACAGAGCAGAGTAATCTTCTAAAAATATAATTCTTTTGAGGATATAATTCCCAGTGCAAAATGCTTCAGTGGTTTTCTGTTACAATCAAATGCAATGCAAATGTCTTGCCATACCTACCAGAACTAAGCATGATCTGCCTGAGTCAGTCTCTTCAGCCTCATTTCCTACAACTGTCCTTTTGTTTGCTTCATTCTAATCACACTGACTTTCTTGCCTTTTTTTTTTTTTTGATGTCTCAGGACCTTTGCACCTTCTGTCACCTCTGCTGCATACTCCCCTCTCCCCAAATCTTTGTCTCAATGACTCTTTCACTTCATTTAAGTGTCTTCTCAAATACCACCTCTCCAGAGGGGCCCCCGATCCCTCACCTTCTTGTCACTCTCCATCCCTGATCATGCTTCATTTTTCTTCACCTGAGATCAGATTTTATTTCATGATTTGTAACCCCATACCCATAACAATATGTAGCATTGAATAGGTTTTTGGGGAGTATTTGTTGAATGGGTAAACAGAGAACAGTTACAGTGAGGGCCTGATGTCAAATCAAAACCTTATCAATTGCCAGTCATCGGAAAATGAACCATTTCTCTTCAACTTGCTAAGCTTTAATTTGCATGTTTTAAAATGTGTTCCTTCTCCATAGGTTATTAGGAGAACTAAATGAAGTAATAGATAGTAAAGACAGCCCCAGAGTGGGCGATCCGCAAATATTCCCTCAGTTGTTTGTGGGCACTTCCTGTAGAGTGGACTAGAAGCTCACAGTTTTTGTTTTTTGTTTTTGCTTTATCTTTTTGTGACAGGATGGTGTGGAACTCGAGGGGCTGGTCGAAACCCTCAGAGGGTTGTAGGCCATAAGTTTGAGAACCAGTGGTCTGTGTCCATGCAAAATGAAAAATGGATAAATGGAAAAACAGATGTCCTTGTGCCTCCTGATTCCCAGCTGGGGATCTTGTTTGCAGTCTGAAAAGGCTCCTGTGGCTTTCCTGTAGGATGTGTGGAGGGCACCAAGTATACCCTATTTGCATGTCGATGCCCAGGCCTCTGTGCTGGAAAAGATGGGAAAAAATACTCCCTGCCTGAAGGAGCGTTAGAGCATGGGAAGAAATGGAAATACTGTCTCCCTAATACCTTTGTTCTGCCAGGCTCCACTTCCTACTTTTGTTTGTTTTCACTTCTGTTATGAGACCACTTCTAGAGTCTCTGGAGTCCTGCCAAGTGAATGCAGTACCTAAGATTTGCCTACTGAATGTCATCTCAGACAATATAATCAGAGAGCAAGACAGAGAAAAACATACATATAATAGAGCTCGTTAATATAATGTAAACAGGTACATAATACTTATGAGGTGCCAGGGACTCTATTAATTTTTGTCTGTTCATTTAGTCTTTACAGTAATCCTGTTAGGGAAATAGCTGCTATTAGCCCTCACTTTCATGTGAGGAAACCCTGGGGCCTAGGGAGTAAATATCCAAGGTCATAAGATTTGGGCAGTGGCAGAGCAGAACCTCAAGCTCAGGCAGCCTGGATCCCAGGCTCATATGCCCTGTGCTGGTGATGGGACCATACCATCCCCATGATGTCCTCAAGCATCCTAGGTCTGTTGTGCTGTATAACCAGTGAAACTCCAGGAAAGAGAATTATGCAGGTCTGTCATATGAAGAGTTGTGAATGCAGGATTGGTTAAAACTTTATCAGACCCATCTGCTTTGGAAATCAGAACATCTGAGATATGAGCACTTTTATGGTTTACAAAGCACTTTCTTTATTCATGTTCCCAGAAACCTTCTCACTCTTCTCAGATTGTCCAGGGCCACCACTGACCCTTTGCTCCTCTGTCTGCAGTGCCACCATCCTTGCTCTCTGCTATGGCCCAGTCCCCTCTGGTCCAGGGCAACCCTGCCTGCTCTGTGAAGTCAGCCAGCTTCTCTGTGGTCACCACATCATTCATTATACACACTGTGTGTGGAAACGTTTTTTGAGTTAATTTTTTGCTCTTCTTCTCATCTGCATTTATCTTCTTTCTTTAGCGGATTGTCCTATAGGACTGGGAGCAAATCTGTTTTTCCTTTTATTACTCCTTCTTCAGTTTCTGTTATAGATCTCCACATCTAGTCAATGTTAAACAATTGCTACGAAGTTGAATGATCAGCTCAAGATATAGAAATGTACTGTTGTCTAGCTTGTGAGTTTTGTAAGGATAGAAATAATAATAAGAGTAGTAGCTAATGTTTGCAGAGAGTCTGCTATGTGACACAGTTCAGGGCTTTACATGTAGTAATTCCTTTAATCCTCCCAACAACCCTAAGCACTCTTATGAACTTCACTTTACACATGGGGAAATTATTTTGGGTAGCCAGTGTGAGGTAGGCCTAGTTTCATTACCCTAAAAACAGAAAATGTACAGGAGGAGTTACACTGCTATGCTTTGGAGAAGCTGTGCCTGAGGAAACAGGATTGCAGCTCTGTGGATTGGGGGTTAATTTAGAAGACATATGTAACTGAAGTATTATTGTTATTCGATTTATCAGTATATTATTCCACTTAATTTTTTTTTTTAAATACTGGTAAAGGACAGGACCTGAGGAATGTAACCTCTGCCAGAGAATGGAAGCTGTTTCTTGTTGTTAGTCCGAATAGAACATTTTTGCATAGTGGAGAACCCCACTGTTGACTTTTCTGTTTATTCTCTGTTTGATCTTGGCCAATTATTAAGGATCTCTGGATCTGAGTTTGCTCATCTGTTAAGTGGGGTTCATTATTACCACCTCCCGCGCATTGGGAAGGGTAAATGAAATGCTCTGTAGGGAAAGGACCTGGTAGCGAGAATGGCTTGGGGTACTCGCTCAATAAACTTTGACTGTTATTGGGTGTTAACATTACCTTAATATCCTGAATAAGCCATAGGTTTGAGATGAGAGTCAGAAACCTTAGATTGGTGAAGAATTCGCTTCCTACAAATCTTCCTTTGTGCCTTACAGCATTGGAAATGCTTGTTCAAAGACATTCCAGAAAGGGAAAAAAAAATTCTGGAAAGACTGGCATTTTATACGTTGTGAGTAAGACATTTATAGTTATTGAGCCAGATTTTCCACTATAATTGGAAAAACAGTTGCTTTTAAACTTCTGGTCCAATTTAGTAATTACGGGTAAGTTAAAATGTAGGTCATTTGAATTAGATTTGGAGGATAAAGTAAGATTCTATCTTACTGTGAAGGGTGACTCAGAACGGAGGTAGCTTGACATAGTGGAAACAGCGGCTCATAAGAAGCTAGGCGACCCAAGTTCCTGGCCTGGATTTGCATGAATAAGCTGTAATAGCCTTTGGGAAAATCATCAAACATCTCAGTTTTGTAGTTTGTAAAATGAGAAGACTGTGTTTGTGAATGGATCTTTCAACATACATAAGAATTCTACCAAACAGATTATTGAAAATGGAATATGCTATCTGTGGTCATTAGGAAACAAAGTATAATACTCTTTTTTGGAGGGGATTCCAATATGTACAACCAGAACCCAAGAAAATACATCATCACCTGAATGATATAGACAAAAAAGACACCTGGGAATCTCCTAATAAACTAGAGTCGTTGCTATATCCTGAGAAGGCATAGCCATACTAGTTACAAGAGTTTTCTGATGATGAGTCATTCTAAGTGGAGGATTTACTGAGATCTGTTGGTGGGATTTTTAAATGGTTATAATGTTATGAGTGTCCTGTCATGTACTTTATGCACTGATGAATCTTGAGAAATAATTTATTGATTGACAAAACTCTTTAAACCCAAGTTTGCAAATATAAAAAGCAATTTAGGTTAGCTAGCTTGTTTACTTTTCCTTGGCATTCTTTGCTGCTTCATATCATTTCAATTGCAGGTGTGAAGCTAAACTTTGTGCTGAGTTGTGCATCTTTGAGCAAGGTCTTTTTGCTTCCTTCAGTCACCATTTTGTCATCTGTAAATATGACCATCATGGGTCTCATCTGGCTCTATATTCTTTAGATAATTGAGTGGGAAAAGGAAACTTTCTGTAAATAATAATTCCTCAATTTTTTCTTCTTATGAATAAATTTTCTTAAAGTGGATTATACCTATCTGTAAATGAATAATGGTCTCTATTTATTATTCTTGTTTTTATTTAGCTTTTTTTGACTTGTAAATTCCATTTTGGCTCAATTACATTAAGAATCCTTGGGAGGCTCATTCCTCATAGACAGATTTATTCACTCTTCATTCTAGATGAAGAAGAGGAAATATTTTAAGATAGAGCTGACATGGAACATTAATTTGATTGAAGCTTTTCTGTGTGAGGAGTGATTGTAACATCTTCATTGCCAAAATGAAGAGAGATTAGCATGGATTAGATGATCCCATGTCTAAAGGTTGTACAATTGATAGCTGTTATTTGTAGACTGTACTGATCTTTACTGTTACTGGCATGACTTCTTAAGCAATATAGTCATGATTATTTTCATGTGGTTTACATTTGGCCATGAGGAGCATATGTCCCTTGTTACCAAAACCTTGTGTCTCCCAATGGGAATTTGGCACAAGCTCAAAAACACAAGATGTATAAGTACAATATTAAGGAGATGGCACTGGTTATCTGGCTTGTTGTCTGCAGTGAGAGCACACACTGGCCAAAGGCAGAAAAGTTCCTGAAACAGATGTTCAGACAAGATGGCTAGAATAATGTCAAAATGTGGTCTAGAATAATTATGAACATAATCCAAACAAGGTAGCCAAGATATGGCTCTGAATTATAGCCAGTCATGGGATTATTATTTAATTCCACTCTAGGGTGTTTCCTGCCAAGTATGTGCCAGACCCTCTGAAACAGAATCTGGTTTTTGCCAGAGATACTTAACAACTATATTTTAAAGCCTAAATTCTAAAAAAAAAAATATAAAGGGGAATAAATTGCTTTCTGATGGGAATTAGTTATATTTCAAGCAGACTCGAAACCCCACCTTCTCTAGGAGAGACTTTTCCTGACCAGAGGAGGCAGTCTTCTCTACAGAAGCCATCTGGTTTTGTCTGGCCAAGATCTTTCTCCTAATGTTTTTACAGCAGTTGGTACATGTGCTCAACGATTAGAACTTATACGACTACCCTTATCTCACCTCACTGATGCCGCCCTTCTCTCTTTCACTTTTCTGCTCCAGGGAGCTGGCCTCCTCTTTGATCTTCGGATGCCCCGAATATCTTTCTGCCTCATAGTCTTTACCTTATGTTTATCTCTTCCTTCCAACAGTGCAGGTCTCACTCCCTCCCTTCCTTTAGGACTTTGCTCAGAAGTCATCTTACCCATAAGGTTTCCCTGGCCGTCCTATTTAAAAAAGCAGCACCCCACTGGCATTCCCTGTCATCTTCGTCCTGCTCTATTTTACCTCATAGCACTAACTGCCATCTGATATATTACATATATACTTGCATATTTGTTTATTATCTATATTCTCCCTCTAGAATGATGATATAGTCTTTGTGAATAGAACATTTGCCTGGCACACAATGGATAATCAATAAATATTTTTTGAAACATGAACAAATAAATGATTAGCATTTAATTTGTATTTGTTCATGCACATTACACTGGGGGCTTCTAGAAGACAGTATTAGAATTTCACTTAACTTGTGACTCAAACATCATAAGGATCTTGGAGATGAGATTCTTAACAACTATTCATAAACTCAAAGCAATATTTCACAAAATATAATGTGCATATAAATCAACTGGATATCTTATTAAAGTGTGTAGTCTGATTCAGCAGGTCTGGGTTGGGGTCTGGGGTTCTGCATGTCTAACAGTTTCCCATGTGACGTTGAGGTTACTGGTTCCAGGATTGTGCTTTGCATAGTGAAGGTCTGACCTATCCATGATTGGGATTCAAAGGGTTAGTGAAGTCAGAGTCATTATTATGAGTACCAATATCATTGTTCTGGCAAAAAACACCCCCAAAACTGAAGTGTTAGTTTCTAGAGATTTTTACTAATAGAATGCTAGTAAACAGATAATTTATTGGATATTTATATGCATAGCTGTTCTGTATGCAGAGGTTCATAAACTTATTTGGGAATTTCTCTTTCTGAGGAAATGGTAGACAGCATTCATTAGATTCTCAAAAGGATGATAGCTTGAACAAGGGTAATGACCATTGTTTATGGATGATAATGGTCAACAAAAAAACTTTATGTATCAATCCAAAATACATCATAACCACATTGTTATGATGGTGACAAAATCAACACGTTTGCAAATACTTTGCAAGATTGTGTTTTTACTGTAACAGTTTTTTTACTAAACAAACAACTAATTTTTTAAAGTTAACATTTACCAGAGATGATATTTTCCCAGGGAACTATTAGGTGAAAACATTTGCAAATCCTTGGAACCCAACAATCCCAAGATAAATATTTGTTTTCCCCTAGCCACTGGAAATGGATCTCAGCTGGAAAGATTGGCTAGCAGTGAGTGTTTGGAAACTCTGAGGCCCTCTTTAAATGCCATTGCAGTAGCTCACTTGTCCTTCAATTCTGGGGCCAAAATACCCTCCAAGGGGCACTGGTGTAGAAAAGCTATTTTCAGACACAAAGCAAACAACAGCCCATCAAGAGCTGTGTAGCTTTTCAGTCAGGCAACTTACCCCCAGGTGCATTTTTCTCAGTCAGGGAGGGTAGACAATTTAGTTTTAAAGGTAATAATCCCCTAAAAGAGCAAGAGAAGACATTTGAGGAACCGAAATGTTTCCAATTATGTGGTTCTGCTAAATGGACATTGAGTGTAGGTCTTAGTCACATAAGTTAAATTTTAGACTCTCATATTATTATGGCATCATTGTCACCATAGCTGCTGATAACGCTACTCATAAGCATGGTGGATAACATTTATTGAGTAATTAATATATGCTAGTCAGTGTACTAAGTGCCTTCCATATTTTTTTTTGCATGAGAAAGACTAACAACTTATTCGAAGTAGGTGCTATAATTATTTTTTTTGAAGATAAACTGATGTGTAGATGTGTGATTTATGTTGTTCAAGGTAAAATTACTGAGTGGTAGAATTGAAATACAAATTTAGATGCTGTTTATCTGAGTATATTCTGTTAACTCCTAACCATAGCACACTGACTACTGGGAATCTTGGGACGTCTATTTAGACTACATTTTAAGGTTTCTTGATTTAATTTTATACTCAGGTGTAAAGAAAATACAGATTTTTATAAACTTATTTGCAGAAAATTATTTATTGTTAATTTTTTTTTCAGAATACTCTAAAAGAAACACTAAATACTCTTTGTTAAAGAAATCATGATCAAATTTTATTCACATGAGCTAAGAGCTTCAGCGTTTGCATTTTATGGAAGTGTGAACTTTATCTGGCTCTGCAATGTGGCAAACACAGCTTGGTGTGCAAAAATGGACTAGGGTGAGGGTAAATGTAATTGTTTTTGAAATGGTTCACTTTTTCCTAATACTCAACTTGTGCTTCTGAGAATTAACAAAATTTCAATACTTTAATGTATGTATTTGACAGGGCTTTTAGTTGCAAATAATAGAATATGCACAGGCTCCTTTAATCAGAAAAAAAAGAGTGTAACAACAGATATTAGTAAGCATCCAGTATTTTGGGGAGGGTGCCAGAGAGCTTGATCCTGGCCACACAGCCCCACCCCAGGACTTCTTACTGATCTAATGGCTTCTCAGTACCGGGATCTGCCTCCCAAAGCTCAGGAACCAAATTCTTCCCCCAGTGACCCTTTCAGAAAAGTAGTTCTTCCTGGTTTGGTGCCCAGATGTAAGGCAGTGTCTGATTTTTCTGGCTTCTTAAACTGGACTCACAATGTGAGAATATTTCAACATGTAGGAAGATATTCAGAGATGTTGGGCAGTCAACACAAAGAAGCCCCCAAGATTATATAAGTCAGATAAATGTTGCAAAATATCTTTTTTTTAATTGCATTTTTCTCTCATTTTTACTTCCTTTGACTGCTAAATCCTTATAAATGACAAGGACTCTGTTAATTTAGTCCCCGAAATGGTACTGTTATACAAAGTTCATAAGAAAGCTTTTAAAGGACCTTTAGAGTCTGATGAAAAGGTGAAATATGTATTAAAAATGCAAAAGAGGAAATGTGGCGAGTTTGGTGCTAAACATTTTTAACTTGGTAAGGGTGGTAGGACATTTGAGTGAACAAACAATGGGCATATGGAGATAAGGGGCTGTGGTTCAGCAGTACACATAGGGCTATAGGTTTGGGTGTGGGAGCTGCCCTCCAAGGATTGAGAGCTGAAGCATTGGCCAGAAAATGGATGTATTTTCTGAGCAAGGGATGTCAACAAATAGGACAGATGACTGAATATGGAACCACGAAGACCCCCCTACCCCTTCCCCTAGTCCAGATTCAGAATAGAAAGGGGAGCCTGTGAAGAAGATGGAGAAGGAGCAGATAGGGAGTTCAGAAGACAGTTATATGATTTTAGTGTCATAGAGATTGAAGGAGACAATATATTGAAACTGATGACTTTTATTGATTCTTCATTAAGATATAGTTTCTCAAATATAAAACAAACTTTGAAAAAGATTCATAACATTTAAGACGTGTCTTACACTTTCCTTTTTTTTTTTAAATTCTCTGTCATTTCATTTGATTTAAATTCATTCACATCATTAAATAAAATTTCTTTTTTTCTATGGTTAAAACAATCTTTTTTTAAAATTATATTTTAATCTAACTTAAACATAAGATAAAATCCAGTTTGCATGTAGTTAATCACATATTTGAAGAAATGACTTTAAGAATTCTATTTTTGGAAAGAGTATTGTGTGGTGCACAGGGTGCAGGCATGGATACCTCTGTGTAGTTTATAGCTTGGCAACACTGTGAGATCTGGTCAGGCCACCTCACTCCTCACTCAAAACATCCTTTAGGACTAGATATGGAGCTAATGTTTCAGATCGGAAGAAATAATACTTCACAGTTTATTACTAGAAACATATGATTGCAATTTCTTACATTTCTGTATGATGTGAGAAATCACAAGGATTTATTTATTCAGAAAATATTAACTTAAAAAGCCTACTGTATGCTAAGTAATATTTGTGTTGTTTGGAGGTTTGGGGTGAGGTAGGAGAAGGGAGACAAAATGAATAAGTCTTGCTTCTCACTTTTTGAAAGGAATTGAATTTTATTTTTACTTAAGAGATATAAATAGGAAAAGTATATGCTCCACACTACGTATGTTTGGGTTAAGCCCAGGCTTGATGAAGAGATGTTTGGTATCATAGAGGCTTCTATTTGAATAATAAGAAAACAAAACAAAACAAAACAAAACAAATTATGATGTGAAAGTTTTTTTCTATCATACCAGAAAAGAAGTCCTTTGTGTTTTGTAAGTGGCTTTCATCACCCTTATTAATGCCAAATAAGTTGTCTAGGGATAGATTTTCTGTTGTGGTCATGATGGACCCTCAAATATTAATCATCTTTGTCCTGGTGAAGTTCTTACCTTCTGATCATAGATGTTATTGGATCTGACTAACTTTGCATATACCACACATCTAGTATCAGATTTCTTCTGTGCTTACATAATCCCCAAATCATTTTGTTTTTGTCTAAGAATGAGTGTGACAAACCTAGAGAAGTACACAAAGAATCATCTGTTGATGTATAATAGAAGAATAAAACCAGAAAATTAACAATGTTTATTTAAAAAATTCTAATATTGTTAAAAATTATCATAAACCTATTTTTGTAAGTAGAGAATAAGTCATTTTGACTCAATGTATGTCTGCCAGACATACTAGTGTTGTATATGTATATCTCTTGTTGGTGTAGTCATTTGATTTTAATAACATTTTTTTCTTGACTAAAATATGAGTTTCTTGTGTTTTTATAGCAGAGCCATTGGTTGAGTGAATATTTTCCAGCAATAAAATTAGCAACATCATCAACAACAATAGCTAGCATTTGTTGAGTCCTTACCATGTGTCAAGCATTATTTTAATCATTTTACATATATTAACTGATGTAATTCTCACAATGGATCTGCTATATAGATATATATGTACTCCTATTTTATATATGAAGAAAATGAGACACAACTTTTAAGGAACTTAGACAGATATATGTAGCTTGTAAATGATAGTTGAGTTTTAAATCTGGGTAGTTAGATTGCAGAATTTGTGCTCTTCTATTCTGTCCTGCATCAGTAAGGACAGTGACTAAGTTAAATTTTCTTAGAGCATCTTTTTAGATTACAAAAATTGGTGAAAGAATAAAAAAAGGAAGGGAAAGAAGGAGAGGGAAAGATAAACACCATCCTACCACTGGATCAGAGCTAGGTTAACATTTTGAGCTATACAATTTTAGACTTTCCTCCCACCTACGCATGAAATTTGGATCATATAATAATGTTATTTTTTTTAACATTTTTTAAGTTAATATTTTTTAAAGTATACAATTTGATTAGTTTTTATTAGTTTCAAGTACACAGTACATTGGTTAGATATTTATATATTTTATGAAATGATCTCCCTGATTATCTTCTCTTTAATATGTTTTGAGAAGTTTTCCGTTGTATTGTTTTAGTATGATTTTTAATGGCTACATTAAGGTATGAATGCTCCATTTTTTTTATGTACCCCCTATTGTTGATTATTTAGTTTATCTTTTACCTCTTGCTTTTAAAAAAGCAAGATTTTTACTAGAAACATTAAAACTAATAGATAATAATATCAAACGTATGATTTATTCAATAGAAAATATAGCTCTAAATCTATTTGATTTATGTTTTCTCTTTTAGACTTGTTTTATGTTAGTCATATCTGCTCATATGCTCCTTAAAACTATAGTTTAGATTCAGAAAGACTGACAGAAAGGAGAATCTTTTAGTGTGAGATTGTAGTCTGATTCAATGAATAGTTCACCTCAGGTGGCTCAGCTGATGCCAATAGGCCCCATCATTTAATATGTATCTAGTTGTTTAGGAAAATGCTGAGCATACTGTTTTATGGTATGTTAAGATTTGGATCTAGAGTGTTTTCACTAAGAAATTTTATTCCTGAGTAGAAACTTCTCCCATATTTTCCTTACAGATACGTTATCTTTGTGAAAACCTGATACAGCAAAACTTGGTTTATCAGTCTACCAGTAGTATTCCCCCATCCAGTGACTCTGAATATCTTCACAATGATGATTCTTGTTCTTGATGATGAACTACAGTAATATTTTCACAAAACTTATTAGTAGAAGATTAAATTGTGGGAAATGTAGAGTAGTAGTTAAGAACATGCCTTCTGAAGCCCCATGGACCCCAAATGCCAACTTGGATCTGCTAATTTTGAGCAAGTTACTTAACCTCTCTAAACCTCAGTTTCTAACCAATAAGATGGGGCTGTTTTAAGGGTTATATGAATTAAGTCATATATAGTGTCTGAGTTCTAGCAAGCCTCTGTTAATATTACTTTGTATTAAATATTAAATATTTAATATTTATTAAATATTATTAAATATTTTTCACTCTACTCCAATAAATATGGAATATTGGTTTTTATAAGCAACTCTCAGAGTAGTTGCTAATTAGTCAAAATATAGGATTTATTGACAGGGGTTGATGAACAGGATACTTATTATATGTAGAATTATGATAAATCATCGAGAGTTTGTATCCTTGATAACAACATCAAAATAATAAAATTTCTTAGTTTTTTTGTGTATTATAAATATTTATTTTATAACTATTTAATTTAGCTTGCTCAGAATTTTTCAAGAATGTATTATAATGTTTATTTTATGTGTGATTGATGCAAGTATAGAAGCTACTACTTGCAATTACTTTATTAATTTTGACAGTAATTCTAAGTTCAGAGAACATTAAAAACATGGCTCCATGTGCCATTTTAGAGATTCCACTGAAAAACAGTTTCTCCAATGCCAGCATCATGATTTGACCCCAGAATTACATTCCCCCTTGATCTGAAATGCAACGTTTATCTCTCTAGTTTGACACAGCAACAAAAATCTTGTTCTTCCTCCCTGGCCTGATCCCAGTATCCCTAAGCTGATTTTTTCTGTAGTACCTTATTAATAGTTGGACTAGTTCCTAGAAGAACATTTTTAGGGATCCATATGTGAAGGTAAAACTGTCAACACCCTATTAGAGTAAAATAGAGTTATCATACATTTTTATTTTTGTGGATCTTGGATAGACTACTTGTAGAAATCAGAGCCCAGCTATTGGGAAAAAGCATGCATAGAGTTATAGACATTTTTGTCTATAATATAATGGGGAAGAGAAGAACAATGTATAATCTATCTGAAACCATTGGTTTTCTTTTAGCACTTACCAACGCTGGGGACAGAGTACAATTAGAGGATATTTCAAAAAAGCAATCATGAAAGAAGCTCATTTAAAAAGCTATCCTAATGGAACAAAAGTAAGATAAAACATTGACAGATATGAAGAATTCTTTTAGAATAGGCACACTCAGAGGTAATTTCTTCTAAGTCTGAATCTTGGTAACTTTGCCTTGTGTAAAGTCAGACCCCTGGTTCCCAGGAAGAGCACTGGGCCAGAAGCCTAGTGGTGTGCATTTCATTCTGGCCCAGTCTCAGCTTATTTTCTGCTTTTCACTTTTACAAACAAACAAATAACACAATATCTCTCAGGCTTCAGTTTCTCATCTATAAAATAAAGAGTTTGTACTGGGTGGTCTTAAAGGCTTCTTTTAGCTCCATAATGATATAACTTCCAAATGGAAATCTCTCTGCAACTCTGTTATGCAGCTTGCTCTCAGTTATGGACTAAAGCTGGGGATATTAGAGTATATTAAAGCTGTGAAAAACTCTCTGTGAAGGTGGGACTTTGAGATATATTTGTGAAATAGTCTGATCCTATATCGAGTAACACCTCTTACAGCTGACACTTATTTTTATAACATGTACACATGTGTGTCAGTTTAGATTGCTATGTTTAGACTAACGTTCTCAGGAATGATTTCTATATTACAATGAAATGTTGTATATTTGAAACCTGTCCAGTACCATCTTGCATTAAAAAAATAAGAACATTCTTATATTCAATTACTTGAAAAAAAAATCAAGTTTAAGTAAACCTATTCTCTTCTTAAAACCCTAGTCATATTTCCATGTAGGTGGCTCTAAGAGACCTGCAAGTAAAGAACAGAGTCCTTCAGGAGCATTGTAGGAAATGTCTTCTTTGAGAGTGTTCAAGATTAGTAGTGCATCTTGGGATGCTATCCCAAGGTCCCTCTGTGGTATTAGACGACACTGAACAGGTACTTTAATTTGAAAGATTTGTTGTGACCATCAGATAATACATACCTTATGAATCTATTAAGGAATGTGTGAAGACACAGTGCTAATAACACTACAATAGTTATTTTTTTAACTTTCAAAAATAATTCAATGGACCAGGTCAGGACAATTTACAATAATCAAGATATGGAAGCAACCTAAATGTTCATCAACAGACAATTGGATAAAGAAGTTATGGTTGATATATACAATGGAATATTACTTAGCCTTTAAAAAAATGAACTCCTACCATTTACAATGACATGGATGGACCTAGAGTTTGTTATGCTGAGTGAAATAAGTCAGAGAGAAAAAGATAAATACCATATGATTTCACTTACATGCAGAATCTAAGGAACAAAAAGAACAAACTAATCAAAAAGAGACACAAATATAGAGGACAATTTGGTGATGGACAGAAAGGAGGGAGGATTAGGAGAATAGGGTGAAGGGTTAAATTAGTAGTTGATAGTTGGTCACAGGGATGGGGAGCACAGTGTAGGGAATGCAGTTAGCATTAATATATTGACTAGTTGGAAAACCAGAGGAAAAAAGGAGCAAACAGAGAGATCATTTTATAAACTATATAAATATCTAACCAATGTACTGTATACTTGAAACTAATAAAAAAAATTAAAAAATAAATCAATGGAGATATTTTTAATGCCATTTGACAGATGATAAAGTGAAGTGCAAAGAAATGAACTTAGCCAAAGGTAAGTATAGGCATACTTCGTTTTATTGTGCTTTGCTTCATTACATTTTCAGATAATTGCGTTTTTTACGAACTGAAGGTTAGTGGTAACCTTGTGTGGAGCAAGTCTATCAGTGCCATTTTTCCTGCAGGCTCAGATGATGGTTAGTATTTTTCAGACATAAAATACTTTTAAATTGAGGTATATACACTTTTCTAGACATAATACTATTCTGTACCTAATAGACTATAGTATAGTCTAGTAAACATAACTTTTATATGCCTTGGCAAACCAAAAAATCTGTGTGAGTCACTTCATTGTGGTAATTTGGGACCAAACTCGCCATACCTCCAAGGTATGCCTGTATGTGAAGGGGCATGATTTTAGCTCTAGAACAAATAATATTTTTCTCATATTACACTGCCTTTATATAATGACAAAAATGTGGAGATTTCTAAAACTTTCAGTGTGTTAAGAAAACACCATATTCTGTGATTTTTTAAAAGAAAACAACCACCCCCTAAAATTCACTGATATTTCTTTAGTTTTCATATTTTTCCTCTATGAGCACACTGAACTGGAATCAAGAATGCTTGGTTCTAATCCTGGCATTTCCACCTCTCTGGATCTCAGGTTCTTCAGCTCTACCATGAAAAGGGTTTTAGAAAATGTGAAAATCTCTAAGGTCCCTTCTAAGTTCAGTAATATGTGCTTTGTGGAGTTGTAAGGCTTTTCCAGATACTTTATAAAGTGTTTTGGAGTCAGCTGGCCAAGTAATCAATTGGTTCTTAAATTTGTTGCACTCAGTAAAAACAGAAGGTGGAGACCAGAAGTTTTGTTTTCTTACTTTTTGTTGAAGTGGTCTGTTACTGCCACCATGGGACATTTGGGATTAGTCATAGAGCAGGAGACTCTGCAGGCCAGACTGGCAGTGGGTCATCCTGATTAAGCACAGGACCACTGGCAGGTATACTCTGTCACATTAGAAATTATGCAAGTGACCAAGAGAGCTCCCACACATGGGGAGGAAGGTATTAGAGGCTGCACATAGCAGTATTCATCATAGAATGATAAATATGAATGTGATTTTAAATAGGAAGTTGGATTCTCTCACTTTATAGTTGGGGTTCAGGTAAGTGAGCCAAGTTGTGCAAGTTTGTAGCTATAGTGTGAAAGCTTAGGATAGAATTCAGGTCTCCTGACTGCTTATCTAATTCTCTACTTACACTTATTTATGCTAAATGACATAGGTCTTACTTACTTTTGTTTCCATTGTTGTCATGGTTCTAAATTGTGATCCCATAAGAATATGATCACTTATTGAAATTAGGGTCATATTTCAAATGCAACCTGAAATGCCTCTGCTTTGTTTTTTTTTTTTTTTTTAATCAAATGAACATAAAGCACTTGAAAAGTGGATTCAAGATTAGATAGAAGAATCAATGATGACATCTTAAGATCATCTTATGGTATAGTATCATTATTTTTTAGGGAGTTAAATAATTACTGCTGAAGGATCCATACACAGCAACCACATACAGGTAAAAGACAATAAACAAAAGGTAGCAGTAAATGGCTGCCTTTTGGACTCTACTGATCTTGTGTTAGATGAGGTCTTATTTAGCATAGTTATGATATCAGTAAAGAAAGGACACAACATACCAAAAAACATTTCAATGACTCTAAATTGGGAAACTGCAAATGTGAGTATGAAAGGATGAGTAAAATAAATATGCTGAATAAACAAGGAATCAAAAGGAACCTGAAAGAATCAGAAGAAAGAATGTAAGGATCCTAAAAGTATTCCAGTATAGAGGAATGATCACAAACAAGAAAGCATAATGACTAATTGTGAAGGAGATAAGTTACTGGCTTGCCAGTAGGTTTGGAATTGCAGTTTGGAATCATTCTCTAAATTCCATGTGTTGATAGTTATAATCTAGGTATGCAGATTTACCCATTTGATTTTATTCAAATCATTTAGCCCCTCTGAACATCAAATTCCTCCTTTGTGAAGGAGTTGGACTAGAATATATTTCTTGGCTTAAATAACCACTGTTGGACAGAGAATCTTATAATTAGTATCTACAGCTCTATTGTGAGGTAAGAAATAATGATGACATTCTATAACTTCAATGAGTAATTTCATTTCTTAAAGTTATGTGGTAGTCATGCTTTTTTTTCAGTCATTCACATATACCACCCATTGTTTAAGATCATAAATATCTAGGGCTTGGACACACAAAGAAACTTTGAGACAGTCCAGCCCTGCTTCCAAATTTTAGTGACAAGGATGATGAGGCCCAGAGTAACAAAGCAACTTGCCTAACTGGTTAATGGTAGAACCCAAAGGAGGAGCAGATCCTCATGATTCTCAGCACAGAGTTCTTTTCTCTGTAGGAAGGATGGCAAATAAGTTTTCTTTCTCATACCATCTCAGATCAATTGGCAGGGTCTGACTATTGAGAAATACAGTGCACCTGAGACACAGGTACTAGAAAAGAGATGACTGTTATTGATTAGTACTGTCTGTTATGTGAACAGCATAGGGGAATAGTATATATGTTTGCCACCTCTTCTCAAGGCTATTCTTTATACATATTCCTTGAGGCTAAACTTTCAATATTTTTTCTGCCTTGCTTGTAACTGCCATCACTCACAATATTACTTACTGTTGTCTAAGGTATTTCAATCTAAGAGAAATAATAAGTCTTAGTGGACCAAACTTAAATTTGATCATTGGGAAATATGTCATTTTCAGTGTTTTGATACACATTGGGTTGTTTTGAGCTGTTTTTCATTTCTAATGTTGGTAAATGTTTTAGGCTTCTGCATTAGCATCATGCAGCCTGTCTGACTAGGATCTCCAGGGCAGGGCTACAGCTCTGAGTATAGGCTGGCTCTAGTTTTGCCCCTTATTATGGGATCATGGAATACAGTAGGAGAAGAGAGACAGGTATGTTGTCCTTTGTGGTTCTAACAACTTAAATCCAATTCCTGGTAGCCTATTTTATATTCTAACATGGGCTTTCTGATGTATGATATTGAAGGAAGCTTTGTCCTTCTGCTGGCTCCTTCAGCCACCCAAAGGACTGGTGAAAGAAGCTTACCTCAAACCAGCAGCAGCTATGTCGGCCCTTACCTTTCTCTTCCTATAGCTTAGAAAGATTTTGCAATAAAATGGGTGGAGGCTTTGAACTAGTTATATGATCTTTTTCATTTATTTGGGTCTTTGTGTTCATGCCCATCATCTGGGATTTTATTTTGAAAAAAAAAATATGCATTTGTCTTATAAGGAACTAGAGTTTAAATCCTGAAACCTGGAACATATTTATTAAATATATAAAATATTCTCTCTTTTTAGAACTGTGCAAATACAAGTCAGATTCAAGTTCAAATGGAATGTAATACCTATTTATTTCTGGAAGTAAGTTTGGATCTTTTCTAGTCCAAATTCCTTGCTTTACAGATGAGAGAATTGAAGCCCAGGGCCTAAGAGAGTTGTGATTTGTTCGATGGTACATGTCAGGAGAAACAGTAGAAAAATAATCCAGAACTTGCCAATTTTTGTAGTGCATTTTATCTCACACTACGCTACCATCACTGATTTTAGAATTATATAAGTTTGGTTTATTTTCAACTTAGATCTTAAAAAAATGGTTTGATAAATAAGTTAATAAAAATATAATACTCATGTTCATTTTGGGGTTTAGCAAGTCAGTACTATCCTAGATTTTTAGCTTTGTTTTCTTTAAACATCTAATGGGCATTTGAATGACTCTGTGGTCTCTGGACTTACCTCTTGGCTTTGAAGATTATACTTATGTTTCCAGCTCCATCTCAATTTCTGCATTATTCTCAGCCATAGGGGAGTTTGAAATATGCCAAACATTCATGGTGAGGCTGTTACAACTTCCAGCCCAGTCTAAAACCTAGACTGGGAAACTGCCTTCACACTGACTTCTGATTCCACAGAAAGCAGGTGTTACAAGTCAGGAATGAGGCTTAATGTACAGCAAAGAGATTTTAAGCAGCTTTGCTCATGTTCTGGATTCTCATGCCCCCTTTAATTTATAGGCTTCTGTTCACAGGTAGTTTGAGAACCTAAATATATTAAATTTAAATATTCAGTGAATAGCCTATAACTAATCATATTTGAATTAGAAAGGCATGTGTTAACAAGCAAGAACACTAACTAGTACTCACAAGGGAGTAGTCTACCTATATTATAATGAGGCTCTTGGCAACAAAAGCACTCAAGTTCTGTTTCTTAAAATGTAAGGATTAGGTGTTCTTGAGGTAAAAAAGAACAAAACTATTTTTTGCAGATGGAGGGGAAAATGCAATGGCTTTTACTACCAGAGTCACTTTTGTGGAAATTTGGATGTGTACTGCACAATTTTTTATGTTTAAACATGATCAGAGGCCTTGTAAGATGATTTGTTTAAATGCTAAATTAGAAACACCAGATGGAATTGATTCCCAGTGAAATGGAAAACCTGCTGAATTGAAAAGGGCCTCACTCAGAAACACTTAAGTTTTCTAAAAAGAGTGTCCCAAACTGTTAATAACTATTTTAAAACATTGAATAATTTTATGTAAGGTATGTTTTATATAAAACTAAAAATTGACAGTATATCTGAATTTGGTAAGACTAAACACAATGTGAATTTCTCTTGAAAAATTTTAGTAACATTTGAGATTATTTTTATTATCAGTAATCTAAGTGAACTCTTCAAAGCATTTCATGGAAACATTTACTCAACAAGTAATCTTAAAAACAAAACAAAAGAGTTATGCCCAGTATTCCTCTATTCTGTGTAATACAATCTGTGGGCCAACAAGAATAAGCTTATTTTCTACTTGCACAATTTTTGGGTAATACTGTCTTTTTAACCTTCTCACCTCTGTCCTTTGATAGATGATTGAATAAAGAAGATGTGGTACATATATATAATGGACTATCACTCAGCCATAAGAAAGGTGAAATACTGCCATTTGGGACAACATAGATGGGTCTTGAGATTCTCATACTAAGTGAAATAAGTCAGACAGAAAAAGTTGAGAACCATATGATTGTATTTATATGTGGGATATAAAACAAAGTAACAAATGAACAAGACAGACAAAAACTCATAGACACAGTCAATAGTTTACTGATTACCAGAGGGGAAAAGGGGGGAGGTAGATAAAAGGCATAAAGGGCATCAAATATATGGTGCCAGAAGACTTGACTTTGGGTGATGAACACACAGTGCAATATACAGATGATGTACTACGGAATTGTAAATTTGAAGCCTATATAATTTTATTAACCAACATCACCTTAATAAATTTAATTTTTAAAAAAGGTAATAACTTTTATTACTCCCAACACCACTTTTTAACAGCATCTTCTTTCTTAGTCCATCCTTCCTTCCTTCCTTCCTTCCTTCCTTCCTTCCTTCCTTCCTTCCTTCCTTCCTTCCTTCCTCCCTTCCTCCTTTTTTTCTTTCTTTCTTTTCTTCTTTCCTCCCTCCCTTCCTCCCTCCCTTGTATCCTCCCTCCCTCCTTCCCTCCCTCTCTCCCTCTCTTTTCCTCCCTTCCTTTTTCTTTCTTTAATGGGAGTTTTTTCTTTTGACCTTATGTTTTCCCCAGGATTTTAATTGTTTTTATTTACTGATTCCTCATAATACAGTTTTTGGAGATATAAAAACACAGCCTAAACAGAATCTTTAGTGATTTCTCAGCAGAAAAGTGTGCTTTGCATTACTTTCTTTATAGGATTCTTTATGGGGTAAATATTTCCAGATGTCACAAATCTCTTTGTTATATTTACTATCAGAAAAAAACAGTTCTTCTTTTTCTCTACAGTAACACAATTATATACTGGGATAGGTCCCATTCATACTGCTGTGAGAACAGAAGTTTCATAAACCAAAGATGAGTTACTTCAGTTCAATTTAATTCAATAAACCACTATTGCATACTTACTGTGTTCAAGATGCTGTTGGTTGTTGTGAATCATACATGATCCTTCCAACCAAGAAATTTCCAAGTTAGTATGGAAGACTTTATGCAAATAAATATCCAACCCTAAGATGACTGCTACAGTATGAAAACAAGCAAAGATTTAGGAACTCGGCTGGCAAGCAAAAGAAGTAGAATAGTAAAGATGAGGATCTTTTATTTGTCAGTGTCTTACTCTAGTTCTGTATAGTTTAGTGACATATAAAGTAATGACTTTTACTTTAGAGTTCTTTTTACTTTTTAATCATATGTAGGTTGTTTCACCTTTGTGAGTCCTTATGGAGATCTACCATGCTTTTGGTAGGTCTTCCTCAGGAAGAGATTTTTTTTTTTTAGTCTGTAACATCAAATTATGGTTTGATAATGCTTCATTTTAAATTTAAGATAGCTACTTTATCATATCCTGCAGGCAAATCCCTTACTGTAAATCAGAGGGAGCAAGCCCTCTTTGGATGACCTGCCACATAGCAAGAGATAATACTTCCTGTATCAGTTTTCTAAAGTAACAGATTTATTACTTGAATAAGACAGAATTTTAACAAATAGGCCAGGCTTTTAAGTATGCATATTTATTTCGTGTGTTTCAGGATGGGAATGGAATTGAGGAATCTCATATTTTTATGGGAAATGAATCTGGTAATAAGATCATGCCAGTTAGAAGACACGCAACTAAGTAGCGCTGGAACTTAAGAGAGCATGCCTTTGGGGCGCTATCCAAGGTACTGAACCACTTATTCCTATGGTGCCAGCCAGCCCTGTGAAACAAAACTTAAGACTTTTAAAAACCTAGCTTTTAAATTTTTTTCCTGTCTAGAGAAATTCTCTAACCTGTATATTTCTGATACTTGTTCTTGCTCTAGTCTTGACTAGATATAGCAAGCCATTTCTTGTTTTGTATCCTTTATTTATTCAACAAATATTTAGGTATAACCAGTGTGTTGGCACTCTTCTAGTGGTTAAAGTGCTCAGATTCACTATTATGAAATGATACTTATTATTATTTTTTATTTTTTTTTGTGGAATTTGGATTAAAGGAACAAATTTTCTTACTAAGATAACAAAAATTCTGAGTTTTCAAGTGTTGGGTTTTGTTTACCTTTATTTCAGTACCTAGAATAGCCCCTGACACATAATAGGCACTCAAGTAATTGTATTTCAGTAATGATCATATATATTTTGTGGAATATTTTTCTATGTCATATTACAAAAAAATATTTCTTTCCAACCTAAAGGTAAAATTCTTTATATAAAACATTTTTTAGTACAAGAAAAATCCTTGTTCTAAGTACTCTAGATAAGGAGTGTAGAGTAAGAATTTGGGACATTCTTATATACATTATGACCAAATTACAGTTTGATCAGAAAACTGGGAAGAAAAGGACCAGAAACTTCTAGCTCAGGCTTTCACGTGTATGTATTATCTCAATCATATTTTCATTCTGTATTACTTAAGCTAATCTATTCTGCATTCAGGTAAGCTAACCACCATCTAATCACCCCTTGTCCAAAAAAAAAAAAAAAAAAAAAGAGGAAAAAAGAAGACTTTTTCCTTTCATGATAACACATGGCCAAAGAAGATGGAATATGTTCCTAACTACCCTTTCGTAATTCCTAGTTGCAAGACAAATTAGTCTTGACTTTTCTGGAAATGTTGGTTTCTTTCAATGAATATGATTCTAAAGGAGAACCTTTATCAATGAGCACGTCCCTATAAGGGGTACAGAATCAATAGTGTTCCTAGTGTTCTCAAGACCAGTGATTATATAGGTATTAATGAAATGTTATTCTTGGTAAAGATCTGAAACAGACTGAGCCTGAACAGAATATAAAATATCTGGCTGAAATTGAATCAGGCTCCGTGTTTTAGCATAGCGATTTGCTAGTACTCACATCTGTTTCTGTGGTATGCTTCTTTATCAATATCTGGACTTAGAGACTTGATAAAGTGTAAATTCTATCATGATTACCTTGAAAATGTCATTGTTTCATGGCATTGTCAGACTAAACCATTTTTCATGCATTTCAGTGAGAATTCAAAACTTGAGAGCAAAGAGTATTGAATGGAAAGCTCATTTCCTAAAGATATTTATTTATACTACCTTTGGTCATGGACCAAGTTTAGTTATTCCAATAGTTTTTTTATTTCTCATTTCTTAAGGCAATCATAGGCAATTGTTTAGTCAACATAAATTGTGAGAGTTTGTGGATCTCAGAAGAGACCCAGAGAGACCTACTTATTACCCAGACCTAAAGTTTGTTTCCAAATCTATTTGTTGATTCCACCTAAGTTGCATGACTTGGTTATAAAGTAATCTGTTACCTTCTTGTATTGCCCCTAGACTGGGCTTCATGTTTAATTTCTTCTTTGCCTTTGACTTTTTCAGATAAAAATACATTAAACAGAGAAATGTGACCATTACTCAGGCACTGAAGGGTTCTTTTATTATTTCCCTCCATTTGCTTAGGAATCAATGCCATTGGCTGTTTTCTTTCGGTTAATATAGTTTTGCTTGCTTAATATGGAATATGTGTAATTTAAGAGATATATACTTGATCTGACTGAATGTTCCACTTCTGTGGTGTGATGTTTGACTTCCATTTTTCATGCGAGGAAGTGGATGTTTAGGAGAGTTAAGTAACTTTCTAATGACCATAGAATTAGGAGTCAGGATTGAGGATTAGGACCCAGGTTTCTCTAACATTAGAGTCACTGCTTTTAATTACTCCTTTTATTTTGCTTTTTTACTCCTTTTAATTATACCTTTACTGCCCACATAGACTATGTTGACATTGTATGCAAACACATTTATTATTTCTTTTCAGAAATTCAAAGTAAATTCTCCTTATTAAAAATATGTATGATTGTTATAGATTCTGTGAGGAAATTTACAAATTAAAAAACAAAATCTCCACAATATTCATAATCCCAACCAATTGGTATGTTTCATGCAGTCCTTCACACACACGTTAATATATAATTATGTATAATTATATAATTACAGTTACATAATTTTTAATTATATAACTCTCCACTTGACACAATAACATTATCTTATTTTGCATTTATATGACTTCCAGTAACATATAATCTACTTTATTTGCCATTTATATTCATTTTTGAGTTGTGTCTGTGTATGTATATATATTATTTTGTTTTAGGAAAAGATGCATTATAGTTTGATTTCATCACAATTTATCCATCTTATTGGAGAACTATGCATATAGAAAAATCTGATTAATCAAGGGAGAGGTCAGCGTAAATAAGAAAATATTTTTAAGATAGTTTTTTGTGCTATATATAAGAACTGGAGGTACTTTTCCAATAGCAATTTGAAGTAATGCTGAACCTATGCTAATGAATAGATACAATTAATTTGGAAACATCATCATCTATTTGCTTACAGTCTTAAAAATCTTTAAAATAATCCCTCAGTAATTTAGTCATGTCTCCTAGTTATCTCCTTTAGTTTACCTAACAACATTTTTATATTTTCATAATTCTTTTATTATTTTTATTTTTTCAATTAAAGTTGACATACAGTATTATATTAGTTTCAGGTGTATAATATTTTTATTTTTTTAAAGACTATCTTCAGCTTAATCCAGATAGCCCTATTAAATTATATCAAAAAAGCAATGAATATTATCTATACTTTTAATTTTTATAGAAATATTTTAACATTCATTAATATGATTAAACAATAGAGCAGGTGAAAGAGCCAAGAAGAAAACTTTTTTTTATTTTTACTTTGGCCAAATGATATCAAGTTATCATTGCCTTTCTAAATCTTGACTGTCTTGGAATTATTCAACTGCAGCTGTAAATTTTAAATGCTTTAATGATTTTAAAGCATATTTTTCAGTGACCAAGCTCTTCTACATTTATCTCAGTTAAGTTGAGGGGATTTCTATTAGGTTGATCTTAACTGAATGAAATGAATATTTAATAGCAATTACCTTCTTGGAATGAATATCTCTTCTGGTAATTAAAAGTTCTTTATTTGTGTTGATAAACATTATTTCTAAGAGTACTGATATATTTAAATGGCTCACAGTAGCACAATAGACTTTTTAAGTAACCTGATTTTTAATGACATATTTTTCACTGTAAAACTTCTTATTCCAGGAAGTTTGAAAAAAATGAGGAAATCTCCAAAGAAAAATATAAAATTTAAATAAACTGCCACTACTTAGATAAAATTGGGAACATTTTGACCTCAACTTCTTCAATCTCTTTTCTAATTAAATCTTTGTTTAATTGTTTATTAACAAAAGTGGAATCATATGGTGCCTATTGGTTTATAACCTACTTTGGCCAACACTTGGCAAAATTATTTCAGAAGAACCTTAGCCACTTTTATAGATAAAACATATCTTGTTTCAATTTGTTTGATCTTAAGTTGCTGTTACAGAAAGATTGATCTTTTTTCTCTTTGACCATTTGCTTTTGTTTTATTCTGTTGTAAATTGTCAGATCATGTCTTTTAGTACATGATAAAAACGACTCATTTCTGTTTTTTCTTTACCAATATCAGGTGTTTTTCTTGTCATTGTAACATATAATTCCCTCCTTTAAAATGAGAAGTTTCTGTGTTTTTTTGTTTGTCTATTTGTTTTGACAAGCTGTGAGGGAACATTGTATGATTTAATGGCTAGAACACTTAAGCAATAGTTAGGATTTCAGAAACATTTGTTCAGCTCTGGCTTTGAGCCTTTGATTCTACTTCATAAAGTCTATAAACTTACTTTTGGTATCCTTATATAGGGATAGAAATCTTTATTGTTAACTTAGCATGGAATTGTAAGAATTGATGAAATATTTTCTAAAATGCTCTCAGCTCGGTGAAAGAGTTATCAATTGTTTCAGCAGTTCCTTGCCTACTTAGTAATGCTGCCATTATTACACTAACAGCCTCATTCATCTGCTTCTACACAGAGGCTTAACTTCCACACTAGCTTTAATTTGCTGGGGGAATCTACAGGCTTCATTTTCACTGGGCAAACAGGTCTGTGTGCAGTCCTGACCTATGGTCCCATCTCACAATCCATTCTCTGTCAAACTAACTTCCAGTAAAGATATTGTATCAAAATTGATCACTTGTATTAATCAGTTTCCATTAATTTTACTCTCCTGTTGAAAGCTTAAATACCAACAGGAATTTATTCTTCAAATTCATAGCATATTAAAGCCCTTCTCCATTAATATTTTCCAAATGTGTATAATGCTCTTAGTCATATACTATACCCAGTATCCTTTTATTTTTCATTAAGTTTATTGGGGTAACATTGATTAATACAATTATATATTTTTAGGTGTACATTATCATTTGACATCTGTATATTCTATTGTGTTTACCACCCAAAGTCCAGTTTCCTTCAGCTATCATATATTTGATCCCCTTTACCCACTTCAGCCTCCCCCATCCCACTATATTTGACCCCCTTTACCTGTCTACTTCCCCCCTCCTCCCCCACCTCACTGGTAACCACTAGTCTAGTCTTCTGGTAACCACTAGTCTATAGTCCATGTCCACGAATCTCTGTTTGTTTGTCCTGCTTATTTGTTGCTTTTAGGTTTATATCCCACATATAAGTGATATCATGTGATTTTCAACTTTTTTCAGTCTGGCTTATTTTGCTTAGCATGATTATCTCAAGGTCTATCCATGTTGTTGCAAATGGTAGTATTTCATCTCTTCTTATGGCTGAGTAATACTCCATTGTATATATGTACCACAGCTTCTTTAGCCAATCATCTATCGAAGGACACTTAGGTTACTTCCATGTCCTGGTA
The DNA here is from genome assembly GCA_028627145.1 of Eidolon dupreanum. Lineage (NCBI taxonomy): Eukaryota > Metazoa > Chordata > Mammalia > Chiroptera > Pteropodidae > Eidolon > Eidolon dupreanum. The sequence goes on along the minus strand of CM053508.1, from coordinate 53,059,177 downwards.
TTGTGAATAATGCTACTATGAACATCTGTGTGCAAATATTTTTTTGGATGTGGGTTTTCAAGTCTTTGGGGTAAAAACCCAGTATAGGGATTGCTGGATCATATGGTAGATCAATTCTTAGTTTTTTAAGGAAACTCCATACTGTTTTCCATTGTGACTGTATCAGTTTGTAGTCCCACCAGCAGTGTATGAGGGTTCTGTTTTCCCCGCATCCTCTCCAACATTTGTTATTACTTGTCCTGTTGATTATAACTAGTCTAACAGGTATGAGATAGTATCTCATTGTGGTTTTGATTTGCATTTCCCTAGTAGCTAGCGATGTTGAGCATATTTTCATATATTTGTTGGCCATTTTTACGTCTTCTAGTAAGAAGTGTCTGTTCAGGTCTTATGCCCAATTTTAGATTGGATCGTTTGTTTTTTGTTATTATTGAGTCGTATGAGTTCTTTGTATATTTTAGATATTAGGCCCTTATCAGAAGTGTTGCTTGCAAATATATTTTCCCATTTGGATGGTTGTCCCTTTACCTTGTTGATGGTTTCTTTAGCTGAGCAGAAGCTTTTTAGTTTGATGTAGTCCCATTCATTTATTTTAGCTTTTACTTCCCTTGCCTTTGAGGTCAAATTCATAAAATCTTCTTTAAGTCCAAGTTCCTTGAGTTTAGTTTCTATGTTTCCTTCTGTGCATTTTATTGTTTCAGGTCTTATATTCAGGTCCTTAATCCATTTTGAGTTGATTTTGGTGTGTGGTGATAGACAACAGTCTAGTTTCATTCTTTTGCAGACGGCTTTCCAGTTTTCCCAGCACCATTTATTGAAGAGGCTTTTCTCTCTCCACTGTATGTTTTTGGCTCCTCTGTCAAAAATTATTTGCCCATATAAATTTTGGTTTACTTCTGGACTCTCGCTTCTGTTCCACTGGTCTGTGTGTTTGTTTTCCTGCTAATACCATGCCGCTTTGATTACTGTTGCTTTGTAGTGTAATTTGAAGTCAGGCAGAGTGATGCTTCCAGCCTTGTTCTTCTTTCTCAGGATGGCTTTGGCAGTTTGGGGTCTTTTGTGCTTCCATACAAACCTGATGATTTTTTGTTCTATTTCTTTAAAAAATGCCAATGAGATTTTGATGGGGATTGCATTAAATCTGTATAATACTTTAGGTAATACGGTGATTTTAATTATGTTGATTCTTCCAATCCAAGAACATGGAATATCTTTCCATTTCTTTGTATCTTCTTTGATTTCTTTTAATAGGGTCTTGTAGTTTTCATTATATAGGTCCTTCACATGTTTTGTTAAATTTATTTCTAGGTATTTCATTCTTTTTGTTGCAATTACAAAAAGCATTATTTTTTTCCACTTCTTTTTCTGACTCTTCATTATTACAGTATAGGAATGCTATGGATTTTTGAATGTTGATTTTGTGTCCAGAGACTTTACTGTATTTGCTTATTGTTTCTAGTAGTGTTCTTGTGGAGTCTTTAGGGTTTTCTATATAGAGAATCATGTCATCCACAAATAGTGACAGTTTGACTTCTTCATTTCCTATTTGGATGTCTTTTATATCTTTCTCTTGCCTGATTGCACTCACATGGACCTCCAATGTTATATTGAATAACAGTGGTGATAGTGGACAGCCTTGCCTTGTTCCTGATCTTAGAGGGAAGGTTTTTAGTTTTTCACCATTAAGTATAATGTTAGCTTAGGGTTTGTCATATATGGCCTTTATTATGTTAAGGTACTTTCCTTCTATACCAGTTTTGTTAAGTGTTTTGATCATAAACTGATGCTGAATCTTGTCAAAGGCTTTTTCTACATCTATTGATATGATCATATGATTCTTATTTTTTAATTTATTTATGCAGTATATCACATTAATTGATTTGCATATGTTGAACCATCCTGTACCCCTGAGATGAAGCCCATTTGATCGTGGTGTGTAACCTTTTAATATGTTCCTGTATTCAGTTTGCTAGTATCTTATTTAGGATTTTTGCATCTGTGTTCATGAGAGATATTGTTCTGTAGTTTTCTTTTTGTGTGTTATCTTTACCAGGTTTCAGTATGAGGGTAATATTGGCCTCATAAAATGAATTGGGAAGTATTGCTTCCTTTTTGATTTTTTGGAGAGTTTGAGGAGAATAGGTATTAAATCTTTTGTGAATGTTTTGTAGAATTCACTAGTGAAGCCATCTGGTCCTGGACTTTTACTTTTTGGTAGTGTTTTAATGATTGTTTCAATTTCCATACTGCTGATCGGACTATTTAGATTTTCCAGTTCTTCTTGATTCAGCCTAAGAAGATTGTATTATTCTAAGTACTGGGCCATTTCTTCTAGGTTATTAAATTTGGTGTTATATACTTTTTTCATAGTATTCATGTATGATCCTTTGTATTTCTGTGATATCAGTCATAATTTCCCCTTTGTCATCCCTGATTTTGTTTATTTCTGTCCTTTCTCTTTTTTCTTTAGTGAGTCTAGCCAGGAGTTTGACAATTTTATTAACCTTCTCAAAGAACCAGCTTTTTGTTTTATTTACTTTATATAAATATATATTTTGTTTTCAGTTTTATTTATTTCTGCTCTAATTTTGATTATTTCCTTCCTTCTGCTGACTTCAGGCCTCATTTGTTCTTCCCTTTCTAGTTTTTTAAGATAAAGCACTAGATTGTTTATTTGGGCTTGTTCTTACTTTTGGAGATAGGCCTGTAATGATATGAACTTTCCTCTTATGACCGCTTTTGCCGTGTTCCAAAAGTTTTGATATGTTGTACTATCATTATCATTTGTTTCTTTGTATCTTTTGATCTCCCTTTTTATTTTTCCCCTGACCTAGTTATTCTTCAGTAGCATGTTGTTTAATCTCCATGTATTTGTGGTTCTTCCAACTTCCTTTTTACAGTTGATCTCTAATTTCAAAGCATTATAATCAGAGAATATGTTAGGTATGATTTCAACCCTCTTATATTTGTTGAGGCTACTCTGTATCCCAGTATATGGTAGATTCTTGAGAATGTTCCTTGTGCACTAGAGAAGAATGTATAAGCAGCAGTTTTGGGATGGAAAGCTATGTAAATGTCAATTATATCCAGTTGGTCTAATATGTCATTAAAAGATGTTATTTCCTTATTGATTTTCTGTTTGGATGATCTGTCCATATCCCACAGTGGGGTATTTAGGTCCCCTACTGCAATAATGTTTTGGACTGTTTCTCTTTTTAGTTCTATTAGTAATTGCTTTACATGTTTTGGGGCTCCCAGATTGGGAGCATAGATATTAATAAGTGTTATGTCTTCTTTGTACATGATTCTCTTTATCATTATGAAGTGACCCTCAGTATCTTTCTTTACCTTTTTTATTTAGAAGTCTATTTTGTCCAGTATTAGTACCGTTACTCCCACTTTTCTCTGAATGCCTTTTGCTTGAAATATCATTTTCCACCCTTTCACTCTGAGTCTATATTTGTCTTTGGAGCCGAGATGTGTTTCCTGGAGGCACCATATAGTTGTTCTTTTTTTTTTTTTTTTTGATCCATTCTGCAACTCTGTGCCTTTTTATTGGTGAGTTCAGTCCATTTACATTTAGGGTGATTAGTGAAATATGAGAACTTCTTATAGCCATTTTATCTTTTGCTTTCCGACATCTCAGTGTTTCCATTGCTTCCCTGTCCTTGTGTTTCTGTTTTCTTTATTTTGATTGGCTTTTGTGGGTTTTACCTCTGGTTCTTCTTGTTTTATGTTATATACTTCAGTTCTGAATCTTTGGTGCATGGTTACCATTATGAATATGAAAAGGATAGTTATATTTATATCTATATGTATAGACATGTATTTATATACAGTTGTCCATTTTCTTCTAAGGCACATTTATGTGTTCCTTATCTCCATTCTCCTTTGCAAATTTGAATCTCTGAATCCTCGCCTTTTTAGTCATTGTTATCTCAATTTGTCCCTATGTATGCTGAACGTTCATTACTATCTTGCTATAGCAATTCTCTTCTTATTATTTAAGCTTATAATGCCCTATTAGTAAGGATTGCACTCCTCTGTTTCTATTTGCCTGATAGTCACTTTACTCCTAATTATGTATTTTGTTGTTGTTGTTATTTTGTTTTAGGTGAGTCGAACCCTTTCAGTATTTCCTATAGCGCAGGCCTTATAGTGGAGAATTCCCTCAATTTTTATGTGTCTGGAAAAGTCTTAATTTCTCCTTCATATCAAAGGATAGTGTAGCCGATACATTATTCTAGGCTGGTAGTTCCTTTCACTTAATAGTTTAAATAGTTGATTCCATTCCTTTCTAGCTTGTAAAGTCTGTGCTGAGAAGTACAATGATAATCTAATGGTTTTTCTTTTATAAGTTACCGTTTTCTTCTCCCTGGTGGCCCTGAGAATTCTGTCTTTGTTGTTGATTTTTGATAACTTTAATACAATGTGTCTTGGTGAAGACCTTTTTGGATTGAGATAATTGGTTGTTCTGTTGACTTCTCGAATTCTAAGCTCCACCTCATTCCTTAGATTTGGGAAATTCTCACCCACTATTTGTCTAAAAATGCTTTCTAGTCCCTGCTCCTTTTCCTCACCTTTAGTAATGCCATTATCCTTATGTTTCCTTGCCTGATGTTATCAGGTAGTTATTGTATTTCTCTTTCATTATTTTTTTTCTTTGTTTTCTCTCTTTTTCTTTTTGATTTATTTCTAGATTTCTGTCTTCAGTATCACTGATCCTTTCCTCCATTTGGTCGACTCTATTTCCCAAGCTTGCTATTTCATTTTTCAACCCTTGCAATGTGTTCTTTATCTCCAGAAGTTCTATTTGGTTCTTTTTGAGGGTTTCAGTCTTTTTGCACTGCTCATGTAGTTGTTATTTCAGTTCTTGAAATTATTGATTTGAGTTGTTTTGGATCTCACTGAATTTTTTCAGAAGTACTGTTTTGAATTCTCTGTCATTTAAGTCACATATTTCTCTGTCTATGCACTTATTTTCTGGAGATTTTTCTCTTTCTTTCTGAGATGACTTGTCACCTTGATTGTTCATGATGTTTAACGGACTATTAATGGTAGTATATTCTGCTGTTTTTCCAGATAGATTTATTATATAGAGGTCTCTCTTTAGCCTGCTATAAAGAAGGCTCTTTTCTTTTGGTTTCTAGTAAGTGACATCTATGCCTCTTGGATCCCTTCTTTATATAAAGCCTAAATAATGTTTTTTTTTTTAAATTTTCTTGTAGAAATTTAATCACATTTGCTACTCTCAGTTTCAGTCCCTTTTAGTGTTAGCAAACAATTTTGATAGCATTTGCTCAGATTCTCCTGGAACTCTGCGATGTTTGGTGTCGGAGGGTATGGGCGAGGAGCCCTCTGGTTTGGGAGTTGGGGGCTACATTTTAGCCTTGATTTTGCAACTGGGACAGGTAAAAATCAACTGTTGTTTCTCTGTGGCCCCTTCCCTCTTTTCTGCTTTCTGCTCTGATGACTGGGCCCTGCTGCCATCTTCATAGAAGACCCGGCACTTCCAGGCAGAGTTGTTCAGGGAAGTAGCCACGACTTCACCCCTTCCCCTCCACCTGCCAGGAGCTCCACTGGCTGCAAAAGGCAGCTTCTTTATTTGTCCCAGTCCACTGCCCTACACCCGGGGTTCTGACTCGTGGTAGTTCTTATGTGCAGATCACATGCTCAGACATGTTGGTGTGCAGTTTGGGTGTTTTTTGTTTAGTTTTAGATGTTCAATTTATTGTTGTTTCAAGGGGAGAGATCTGAGGATGTCTCTCACTCCACCATGTTTCCCAGAATCCCCCCAGTATTCTTTTTCAGAAAAGATATTTTAGCTAATCATGTCTTCACAGATAATAATGCAAGTAAGTTATCTCCAGTTTACATTTTTCTTTTTTCTTCATGTTACAATTCTCTACTAATAGAAATAATAGCTTATTTCTAGTCAAAGAATAAGTGCTCCTCACAGTAGAAGAAATATGCTTTTAAAAAAATACCTTCTCTATGTTCTAATCTCTTGGACATATAAGCATATTCTGGGAGTTTTATTTGTTCATAGAGTTAAAAAATTGAAAGTCATGGATTGAAATGATTTTTATAGTAGAGTTCTCCTCCCCCCACCAAAAGGCACAGGGAAAAGTTGGTTTCTACAAGGAGTTATTTATATGCTTGTATTTCTGATATTTCTTAGTTCTTTCTTCTGAAAAAGTCACTCTCAATATGTCTATAAACACTATTATTGTAAAACTGCATCCTACTGGCTACAACTCTACAGCTGCTTATGTGTTCAGTGCTTGTGTTGCACCCCCTTGGAGTCTAAGAGACATCAGCAACCTGTAAACTCAGGAACCAAAAGAGCATATGTCTCTTGGAAAATAGCATCTGAGTGATTGAATAAAACAGGCTGTTTCTGGGATCACTCCAAATGCAGGGCACAACATAGATCTGTGATGCTTGAGTGAATGTTGGACTTTATAGAATGTCAAAGATGTTCTGCTTTTCATATTCAGATTTTTAAATAAAAAGAAATAAACTATAAATGGCCTTTTCGATGTTTGGAGTCAATTGTGGGATGTCACCCATGACTGCTTTTGTTGCTTTTTTGTGGGAACCACAGCACACGAGAGTTCTCTTGGCTAAGCATTCTACTATTGCTCACCTATCACCTATGTACTAATTTGAGAGTGTTCATGAGTTTCATGAATGATGATTCAGAATGACAGATGATATACTGACTTTTTCTCTTTTTATTGAATTTAGACTGATATGCTAGTGAGAGAAATATTATGAAAATAAACCAAGGACCAGAATAGGTAAACTTAGCTTTTTCCAGATGTTGAGATATTTAAAAAGTCTTTCTTTCACTGTGCTTGTAATTATAACCTTTCCACAGATTCATGAGATGTCAGAGCTGGGCAAGACTTTAGAATTCATTAGTTAACTCTCTAATTTTATGGGTGAAAAAACTGAGGACCAGAGAGTAGACTAATTGCCAAAAGCCACAAAGGTGGCAAAATAGTCATAGACCCCAAGTCTTCCCCTTACCCTCTTACTCAGTTTTACTAGAAATTTATCCTAATTTGGGTAAACAGAAACCATATTAGGTAATTTTGATTTGCCAGATCCTTTAATGGGTCCTATTGACTTTACTTCCAACATGAATCCTATATCTGTTTGTGTCTCTTCGTCCACACTGCTACCCACTAAAATCTTATGCCTTGAACATTGAAATCATTTCCTAACTGATATCTCTGCTTCTATGAGTTTTTGCTACTCATTATATAAGCAATGAAAGAGGCAAAATGATCTTTTTAAAAGTATTAAGTGGATCATGGTTCTCCTATACTTACAATCCTAGGATAGCTTTCACTGTACTTAGAATTAATCCCAAAATTTTTTCCTTGACCTAAATTTCTTTCCATGACCTAAAATTTCTTTACATGATCTGTCTGTCTCCTGCCTTCCTCTGGAACCTCATCTCCTGCCTCTGACTCTTGTGCACTCTGCTGCAGCCATTTTGGCCTTATCCCCACCGCCCCCACTCCCTCCACACACACACACAAACTGAAGGCACATTCTCACCTCAGGGCCTTGGTGTTTGCTGATCTCTTTGCCCAGCTGTCATATCTTTCAAACTTTATGGGACTTTTGCAGAGATGTTCCCAGTCTTGCCTCAGCCCCCAATTTCTTCCATTATGCTATTTTTTTTTTATGGCACTAACCTCTAGTTAATCATATCTTTATCAATTAATTCTCTTTCCCCAACAAATTGCAAACTCCATGGGGGATGAAGTCTTGATGTCCTGTTCATGGCAATATCTTCAGTAGCCACAGGGGGATCTGGACACAATAAACAACCTATGAATATTTACTGAATAAATAAATAAGCTTTAAACGCAGTTTAGTAATATTGAACTACTTGCTGAGTTTTGGACAAACATAAAATTGCTTCCAAATATTTCCGACTGTGTAGTGTAACCATTGCCCTCTTGGCCAACTGAGATAATTTTTAATTTGGCATCCTTTGTAGTTATTACTCTCATTCATGCCTGTTAATACTCAAATGGATAGGCATGCCTCCTGTCCATCACAAACCCTCTCCTCAGCTTGGGTCAAGTGCCTCTCTCATGCCCACTGTACTGACCAGAACTCCTCCTACTGTGGGAAATAGGGAGCCACTGAAACAGAACCTGATCTATATTAGAACATATTACATATCTCTCTATAAAAGAGACTTTGCTTAGGAATTGGCTCATGTGATGTTAGGGTTGGAAAGTCAGAAACATGTAGGGCAGGCCTGCAGGCTGAAATGCAGGTTGAGTTCGTCCTGCTGTCTAGAGGCAGATTTTTTTCTCTAAGGCCTTCTAGTTGATTAGATGAGGCTCTCACTCTATCGAAGATAATCTCCTTTACTTGTGGTCAACTAATTTTACATGTTAACCACGTCTATCTACAAAATACCTTCATTGAAACACCGTGATTACTGTCCGATTAAATAACTGATTAAATAACTGGCATCAAGTTGGCACAGAAAACTATACGTTTGCAGGGTTGGAAACGGGAAATGATTCTCCTGAGACCTGTTGTTATTACTGAAACTACTATTGCCGGAACACTGAAGGGGAGAGTTTTGGGTTTGTTTTGTAGCAGAATTCAAACTTAACTTGTCAGAAAGAATGGAATTTCATACTTTGATTCTGCGTTTTGTGTAAAATCATTTTATTCTTACCAAAAGGTTTTGAAAGAAATGTTGCCAATTTACTTGCCTTTTTATGTATTGGCGATATTTCAGGTATAGAGTACATCTGGATTTATCTCTATAATAAAAATAAGGTCTGATCAAAGTACATAAAATTGAATTGAGTATTTTCTTATTGTGCTTCACTTGTATCATAGAGCATTGTATAATATTTAGTCATTTTGGAATAGAAAAAAATTACAAAGACTGTATTCATGACATTGGAAATTTCAACTATTCTTTTAATAATAACTTTACTTCTCATGAGATTTCTATAAATAATTATTGAAGATAAAATAGCATAATTGTATTTTGTTCACAATAAACCTATAATGTCTTTTTGTAAGCAGAAACTTTTTATTTGGTTTTCTTTAAGGAGTAAATGTCATTTCTATTCCCAGTATATAATAAACAATTATGGCTCCACTAGCATTTCTGCACAATATTGCTGAAAAATTTTGCTGGAAATATTTAAATGAAATACACGTACTTTATATGCTAATGCCTGTCAATTATTATCAACATTTTCTTCTTAACTCATAGAACCAGAGTTAATTTTAAAACATATTTAAAGATAAATGATAACAGAAAGTTTAGCTAGAGCAAAGCATATATAATCATTATTAACTTGAAGTAATTTATATTCAGTAAATTGCCAAATCTTGGTTATAACAGTCAATATGGAGAGGTTCATGATAATGATTTAGAGGTAGGCCACATATGTGATCAGCTGGAAAATTGTGAATTGTTAAGTGTCTTAAATTTACTTGTTGCTTAATTATAAATATAATTTCTACAGCAAATGGTAATGATTTATATGAATGTTGAATAATTAGGTTATAAATGCAAACTGCTACTAAACTAAATAAATTATTGTCATATAGTATCCATTTACAAGTTAGCATCTTACCTCTGGCATCATTTACAAATTAATTATATTGCAAATATATTAATGTTCCACAGTTTGTTCACATTCCCATCAATATGGAGTTAATTTTGTAATAATGTAAAATAGAAAAATTGTAGAACAATTACTTCTGCTTCAGAGAATATAGATTACCTGTCTTCTAGTAAGATGCTGTAACTTATTTAGACATCTGCATTTCTTGCATTGATTTAAAAAAATTACCCAAACTAATATTCTCTCATCTTTGGTAATTCCTGGGGAAAAGAAATCCCTTTAATTTTAATCAAAACAGACGTTGACTATTAATCATATTGTAAAACATAATAACTAACCCCTTTTTTTGATTGCCAGAGACACATTAATAAGTGACTTTATTTGAATTCAGTACAGTAAATTAAGTGGTAAATGGAGTCTATAAACCGTGGATCTTGCTTTCCAATTAGACTAACGCATTAATGTGTATGTAAAAATTTCTGTAATCAGTTTAATAGCTTTCTGAGCTTAATATACACTGAGTTGTTTGGGTTTTTTGAACACAATTTGGTAACTCTTAGAGACCTGAGTATGAGTGTTGGCAATGGTTCTGTAAAACTCTATATACAGAATGTATGGAACACAACCCTGTGTCTCATATCCAAGGAAAACTATCATAATTAAAGGGGAAATACTTTGTCTAACTCACTTGTTATCACAATCCAATTGCCTTAAATCCCAGCCTCGCCTGTGTGGATACTTTATGTTGGCTTTTCTGAGGAAACGGGAGATCAGGGGGCCGGGAAAGACTATCACTACTTCTTAATTTTCTTCCAACATGGCAAAAATGTTTACATTAAGCTATAGCTTTCTCTTGGTTACACTCAGCTTCAATGTGCTGCTTGAGCATGTTGAGGTTTAACTACTGGGTGTGACCCTCCCATGAATAGTAGGAAATTTTTATTTCGGTGATGTTTATGGTTTTGGTTTTGAAATCATGTTTGTTGTAATTTCTTTTTACCCCTCACCAGATGGCAAGTATAATGAGAGCAGAGCCTGTAGCTAAAATCTTGTCCATTTAAAAAAAAAAAATGCTTAAGCAATTACAGTACTTGATACATAATAAGAGCTCAATATATATTGATGGAAGAAAAGAAGGAAGAATAGAGGAGAGGAGGAAGAAAGAGAAGAGAAAAATTATTAAATATATATACTACAAAGCCAAGAAAATAATTGTGGTTTAAATAATAAAGAACAAACTCCTTTTCAGAGGGTTCGTGAACCATTTAACTTAATTTTTCTGGATAAGGGGGAGAAAGAAGTCATAGCACATGAAACCTTTAATATGTGTCTGAGATAACTTAAACTGCTCATTTTATAAATAATACAACAGAGGCCAAGGCTGGCTTTCATACTACTGGATTGGATCAGGGGTAATATCTGGACCCATGTTTCTTGATTCTCATCCTTGCACTCAAGTGTTCTTTCTTTTATATTATTATGAGAGTAAGACGTATTTATTATAGAGTATTTTTTAAAATATATTACATTTAAAGAGACAGAAAAAAACTAATAATCTCACCACCTAGAAGTAAATATGATTTAGCTTAACATTTTGGTTTATATTCCAACCATTTAAAATTGGTATTATAGTTTTTGTTGTTGATGCAACAGTCTTTAAAATGGTAAATATAGGGAAAAAGTCAAGTATTAAAGAAGTATGTAGGGAAAAATTAAAAGAGATTTCTATTCTTCCTCAGTTATGTTCCTATCTGTTTACAGTTTGAGTACATACTGTTGATGTAAGAACTGTCCAAACTTGTAGAGGATTTTAATAAGAATTTATTTGAGTTTATTTGAACCAAACTGGCAACAATGCTGGGAAGCAAGATCTCAAATGCTCTGGAGAGTGACAGTGTGCTCTATCTTTTATGCGTTTTATATTAAGAAGGAAGGTAAGGAAGATTGCATGATGGTGAAAGCAAGCAAGCTGGGGATTGGATTACAGGATGGTTAACAAGATTATGTACTTGACAGAGCTGGTTTATGGCAAAGGTAAACCTTTTACTAAGGAAGTTTTAGCCCTGGGGCGTGACCACCCACCATGAACTGCAGGTTAGAAATTCCTAATCAGTTACTTTAGGTTAGATTTATTACAGCTCTCCCTTGGCGTCCACAGTACTTTTCCACACCTTTTTTTCCATGCATACATGCATGAATATGTGTTTATGGTTGGGATGATGGGACAGAAAGACAGAAGCAGAATACAGTGAAAGGTTGTAAGCTTTATTTAATGGCAAAGGAGACAAAAGTATTCACCACACAGAGCTACACAAAAGAGGAGACAACAGAACATACTCCTCATTGTAACTCCCAGGCCTACCAAAGAGCCCAGAAGAGTGTGCATCCACAAGTCTTAGCATATGATGAAGGCAGTGAGAATCCTAACCTAAGTTAGTGGTGGGCCCAGGCTCTTTCGCTCACTGATGGTTACCTGAATACTGGTTATAAGCCCTCTTGCTTACCAGGTGCAAGTCGTTCAGCATGACTTACCTGGAGCATTTATATTCTTCATTCTTATTTCTTGAAAGCACTTACAAACCATCCCTAGCACATTGCTATTTAGAGGGAGGCTAGGTGAAGGTTAATTAGATCTCCATTTGGATTTCCAGTAGGAATCTCAAATTTGATATATCTAAGACCCAACTCTAGACTCTCTCCCAAACCTGCTCTTTGTTAGATTTTCCTGATCTCACTGAATAGCAGTTTCATTCAGTCGCCCACATTGGCCTGACAACTTGCATACATCCTTGATTTCCTTCTTTCTCTCACATACAGTTTCTCAGTGAATCCTTTTGGCTTAATCTTCAAATTGCATATGGAAATCACTTCTCATCACCTCTACTCCCATCCTCCTAGTCTAAGCCATCATCATTTTTCCTTAGATTATTATAATACTATCCTAACTAATCTCCCATTTCCACTCTTACCTCACTAACCTTTTCTCCACAAAGCAGCCTGAGTAAAATGAAGTAATAATGACAGCAAAGACTTATACAGCATTGCTATGCGTTAGGTGCTGATTAAACCCCTTCATGTATGTTAATTTATTTAGTTTTAACAATTATTTCTTTATTAACTTATTATTCACTATTTACTTAATGATTAATTACTTAAATTTTATTTACTTCCTAACTTACATACTTATTAATTTATTTGGTCATCATAATAATGTCTATGATCCTTTTGAGCCTGAATCATTTGTCTACAAACCATGTTCATAGTTATCACCTCTTAGTGAAGATAATTCTTTTATTATTATTATTTTTTGGCTTCCCTTTTTGTTCTTTAAAATTTTCAGAAGCTTGTTTATTTTAGTGGTCTTTCCAAAGGACCAATTTTTAATTTTATTGTCTACTTTTTTCTAATTTGTTAATATTTGCTTTTATCTTTATTATTATTGTTGTTGTTATTATTGGTTTCTTGATATGACTAATTAGTTGACTCATTTTCAGTTTCTTTAATTAATTATGCATGTATTTAAAGCTTATTTTCTTCCAAATACTTCTTTGGACAAGTGTCACATAGTTTGATAAATAACATCCCTTTCATTTCTAATTAGTCTATAATTTCAAATTTTATTTTCTCTTTAATGAAAACATTATTTAGAAATTTTAAAAAAATTTCCAATGTTCTGATTTATTTTTACAATCTTTTTTGTGATTAAGTTCTAGTGCATTGTTATCAGAACATATATATTGAAATACATACGTGTATGTTTGTATATTATTTCTGATGATAATAATGGCACACTTGCTTTCTTTGTATAAGTTCACATTTGGAAAATATTTTCTTAGCTTTTAATTTTACGTCTTCTTTTCAGTTGTTTGTAATACAACAGTATGTACTTTCTCTCTATGACTCAATCTTAGAATTTAAAAAAACCTACTTTTTAAGACATAACAAACTGGAAAGGTTATTTAGTCCACTCGCATTTGTCGTAATTCATATTGTATTTATTTCTTCCCTCTCAAATGTATTTGTTTATTTTTATTTTCACTGCTTTCTTTCCCCTCATGTCTTCCATACTACCATTTTTTTAAATTGAGATTCTTTTTGTTGTTCTGTCTTTCTTCCTCTACCAAACTTCAAAATTCACTTCTCATTTTTTTTTAGTGGTTACTTTTTAAAATATTGAGTAATACATGTAAATATTATTTTATGTCATGTCTAGACTTAATTAGTAGTCAATACTAATACCTTCCCTTGAACAAGACTTCAACCTTTGTATACTTTCCCTTTCCACATCATCTCTTTTTAAATAATCTGATATTATATCTAGATTTCCATTAGTTTATTTTAAAATTTTGCAACAGCTATTTTTAAGGCATGAATACAAGTTGTCTGTTTGCCTACTGCTGTTTCATGTTACTTATGTCTTTTTCTTTCTTGGGTTTTTGTTTTGTTGATTCAGTAATATTTTCAGGACATGCCTATAGGTATTAAATATAAGCATTTTTCTACTTCAGCCTCCTCTGTAGTTAAATGAGCCATATACTGAATTTTGGCCAGCAGAAAAGTCACATATAACACTTCCAGGCCTTGCTCCTAAAATACTCCCCATGGAGGAGGTGGAGAAGAGACAATATGCCTTCTCCATGTTCTCATCACTTGATTTCTGGCAGGACATAAGGAATCCAGTGGAAGACTATGAGTCATAGATGTCGGCAGAACTGCTAGATGTAGGATACTGGGTTCTTGAATTACTATAGACAAAATCTCCTTTTCTATCTCACTTCCTACCAACCTGCAATAGTCTGTGATGTATGTGAAAATTAAGCTTTACTAAGCCATTAATAGTTTTTTGTTATGTGATTCAACAATTCCGATTATTCAGATTTGTTGATTCAGTGTATTCCAATTATTATGTTTGCTTGCTTCACTTTCTTGCTATTATTAGTCCTCATGTACTTGTTGATATTTAGTTTTCTGTTTATATTTGTCATTAAGGGTCTAAACTGCAATTATTTTTTATTCTTTGAAGATTTTTCTATATACATCTGCCTCTTGTAGTTGAAGAGAAAGGGCAGGAGGTTTAGCCAGGTAATAGATACAAAAAATATTTCTGCTGGGTTTGGGAGTCCCTAAATCTCTACTTTTCTGAACTCTGCTCTTTTTTTAAAATTTGCTAGAGTCAAAACTTTCCATCCAGCACCTCTGCCTTTAACTTCAGTCTTCTGTCAGTCATGACAGACCCCAAACTGAACTTCTACTGCAGGGAAGGTCTGCTTCTTTCCTAGTGCCCCCATGTCGAAAGATGATGATGCCATTCACCCTGCTGCTCATGCCAAACTCAGATTTATCCTTGTCTCCTCCCTTCCTCCCACATTCTATACCCAATACAGGAGCAAGCCCTGCCACCTGTACCTCTACCTTCAGCCAAATGCCATACCTGATCACCTCTAACCACTCCTGAGTTACACCCCTAATTTATGTCACCATCATCTTTCATTTATTCTAGTGCAATAGCTTCCAATATGATCTCCTTGTTTCCATTATTTCCTTTTTATGTTTATTATCTGAAACAATACAGTGCTCAAGGAAATCTTCTAGAGCACAAATCAAGTCATTTCATTCTCTGCAAAAAAACAAAACAAAAACAAAAGTAAAACTGAAAATTTTCTGATGGCTTTCCAGAGTATTGATAATAAAATCTAAAGTCCTTAGCATGAATAGAATGGCCCCGCACTGTCAAACTCTTGCTTACATTTCTGACTTTATTTTTGTCATTTCTATCATCTCTGTTATCACTCATTATTTTCCAGTCCTACTGGCCTTCTTATTGTTTTTTGGAAGTAAATTCTCACCTCAGAGCCTTACACGTTCTGTTTCCTCAGCTTCAGACTCTTTCTCAATCTCTCTTTAATTGGGTCTCTACCAAATGTACCTCCCCAGAAAAGAATTACTTGTCATCTAATTATCATTCACTGTCACTCTTTATCTCCTTTCCCTTCTTCCTCTTCCCCCTCCTCCTTCTCACCTCCTTCTCTTTTTTCTTTTCTTTTCTTTTCTTTCTTTCTTTCTTTCTTTCTTTCTTTCTTTCTTTCTTTCTTTCTTTCTTTCTTTCTTTCTTTCTTTCTTTCTTTCTTTCTTTTTAAATAGCACAGAACATCACCTGGTGTGATGAAGGTGAGTTTACTTGCTTGTTTTAGTTCTCACCAGAATGGAAACATGGCCAGGGTAGGAACTTGGCCATTTTTTTACCAGAGTGTCTTCCTAAGGTGCTGAACCAAGTCTGTTCCTTAGTGGTCTCAGAGGAAATATTTGTTGCCTGTGGCAGTATATCAAAGGATTGTATGAAGATTTTGCTTTCCTGTGAATGCTGGCATCAGATAATCTTTCTTTATTCCTCTTCTGTTGTCTTTGTGGAGATTCTGAACATCTCCAACTCTATGATGCCTCTCTCTCTAGTCTGGCTGGGAGACTTCCTGAGGCAGATGGTTAACTTTATTTAGAAAGTGGGTTTCAGGACTTTATTCTAGTGATAAACACTTTGGCTGCTAGTCACAGAATAAACAAATGCATTGGAGAAGACAGCAAACTACTCCAGGTGTTCACGCCGTGGTCCCTTCATAACCATCTTGGTTAATGCTTCTTGACTTTGTGTATTAGGTTAGTCTCTGTGGGGCTTCTCTTGTAGAGCTTTATCTGAAGATTCTTTAGGGCAGGGGTCAACCCCTGGGCTGTGGACCGGTACTGGTTTGTGGCCTGTTAGGAACTGTGCTGCACAGCAGGAGATGAGTGATAGGCAAGCGAGTGAAACTTCATCTGTATTTGCAGCTGCTCCCTAGCATTGGCATCACCGCCTCAACTCCACCTCAGATCATCAGGCATTAGGTCCTTGGTGCCAAAAAGGTTGAGGACTGCTGCTCTAGAGAGAACTGACCTTGCTTATAGTTGATTTCTCCTATATAAGTTTGGGCTTTTATATTTCCTCTACTTCTGTTTCTCCATTAGTTAATCCCATCTGCTTCAAGATTTTTTTTTCTTTCAAATTTCTTATCTACTAATAGGTAAATTTTCCCCAATGTTGGCTTGAACTTATTATAAAATATGATTTTTCAAAATTTTAATGAGATTTGGGATAGGATGGGAGATAAATGTGAATGCTCAGTACATCATTTAAATTCTCTCTCTTCTAGTTCTTATGCATGCTATTGGTTTTATCTTCTGTTTTGTTTTTGTGTTTTACTAAATGTAACTAGAGAGCCATCTCTTAATCACTAGTTTTATTTTATAGTATTGTTCTATTCCCTCTTATAATTTAGATAAGATATAAAAACTGTGAACCACACCCCTGATCAAGATTATGAAAATCTTGGAATGGGTTTGAGAGTAGAAAAGTTTGTGGAAAAGAGACATTTGCGATTTGATAAAGGAGATATATGAATGGTCTTAGTATTGAGATGATATACACATTATTTAGACTGCTAGATAGTCTCACTGATTTTCTGTTTTTCTTACTATATTAAAGTATATATTGAATTGACTATCTCAAACGTGAGATAGTTACAAGATCTCATATCTCTCTACCCCTACAGCTAGTTCTCTAATCTCTGGTCATTTCTGCTACTTTGTAATCTAAAATTGCTCCATGACTTCCTTGATAAAAATAGAATATGTGGGGGCTTAGAGTATTACATACACCCCATATATAACAGCTGTGAAATTTCAGGCTCTGTAATGGATTATAAGATATTTTTGAACCTTGATAGAATGTAAGATTAGTTGCTTAAATATGGAGTACTAAAGATGGCAAATGTTTGAAAAAGTTTGATCTTGGAATTAATTAGAAAAGCAAAATGAATACAGTTTGAGGAGGATAGTGTGTATGAAGGTCACCTGGAGGACTTTTTAATAAATTGCTGGCCCCACCCTTAAGGTTTCTGATTTACTAAGTCTGGATGGGAGCTGAGTATTTGTGCTTCTGACAAGTTCCCAGGTGATGCTGGTTCTGCTAGTCCAGAGATGACACTTGCAGGGTTGCTAGATGAGAGTAGCCTCGCATAGAGATTTCTAGGGACAACTTAGTGATCACTTCTTGCTCTGAAGTCTGATCGCCCAATTTGTGAAGTTTCCAGACTATTTTGTTTTGTCTTGTTTTATTTTCCTCTCCCTTCCCTCCCCCATCTCTCTCATCATTCCTGGTACCTTGCCTCTTGATCACTGTACTGCTTTAGATTATCCATCCTTTAGAAGGAGAGCAACAGGCAAAGTAGTAAAATGAAAAACAGACATTAAGAAACTGAAGTTTGTCACTATATTAGGTATAGCAATGATCTATTTATTTTTCTATGGTCCAACTTCTATAATTATAAAAAACTTGGATATTAATAGAACCATATGATTGTTTTCAAGTTGATCAGGACTGTTGAAGTCACCTGGTGTAAATTCATTAATAATAATAGTAATAATAATAATAATAATTTATTTTTTTGATGAGAAGACCAAACCAAGAAAATATATTTTCTTTTCTAAGTTCCGCAACTGCCCCTTATGGCTATACTCTATGTTGTCATTTATATTTTGATTACTTTTGTATGTATTTGTCATCATAGTTTATATTATATTTTGTATATATATAGTTTATGTATTATATTCATTATATATTTTGTATATAAATATAGTTTATATTTTGTATGTAAGCAAGTATGAGATTTTCAGTTCTTGAAAGATAAGAATTAGAGGCTACATATTACATTAAAACAGTATACAACACTTTTTACTTTTCAATTAATGCTCTGAGTTGCTTGGTATTAATACGATTTTTATTTTCTAATAAACAGTTGTACATGATGAAAGAGTATGCTGCCTTTACACCACTGACAATGCTGCAGGAATTTTCTTAAGTGCTGCAATCATTTTATTTAGCTCTCACAACAATCTCTCAAGTCGATAATCATTGTCAACTTGTAATATTATATATTAATAAACAGTTTCAGAGAGGTTGTCACTTTCCAAAGGTTACGTCCTGGCAAAAAGCAAAGTTTGGGTTTGCACTTAGATTTTATTCCAAAAATAATGTTTTTAGTCTCACAGAGTTTTATATAGATACAAAATTGGAAAATGTGGTTGGAGCTAGTAAATATGACGTGGAATATACATGGCATGCACATGGCCTTATCCTGCAGCTGTGAACTCTTTCTAGATGTAGAGTCTCCCTGGCACAGTGATCTTACGGACCTTACATAGTCATCATCTTTATCCTCTGACATCGTGGAATAAATCTTGTCTTGTCTTGGTTCCAATGGGCAGCCATGGCCTTGTTGTTTGCCGTTGGCAAAGTCACTAAAGATCTCTGGATCTCAGTTACTCAAACTGTGAAGTAGCATTATTAAGAATGTTAAAACTACTTTTTAATTCTTTTGGGAGAGCTAAATAAAATAATCTGTGTAAAAGCAGTTATCACAGTATTTGGCATGTATTTTGTATTCATTAAACATTAGCTATTAGAGTCAGATTAGTATACTATCATCATCAAATATTTTGTTCAACATTGTCATTATTCATTAGGAATACTACAGTTGACACTTGAACAATGCAGGGGTTAGGGACACTGACCCCTCACACAGTCAGAAAAAATCCCAAGACAAAATGGGGGAAAAAATGGTGTGGATGATAGAGGCTCTGTTTATCCCTCTGGTGACCAAATCAAAAGGAGAAACGGCAAGGAAAAATTACCTGGGATCTAGATAAACAAGCCATACAACTAGGGAGAAATCTAAGAAATCATTCTGCAATGGCAGAAGGTAGGATGGGGCGAGGACTTGAGGCTGCCCAGTCCCTAAAAGGTGAGTGGGACAGAGGCTATGGCAGCAACAGGGGCAGTGGCAGCTGCAGATGCCTCTTAAAGGGGCCGCATCCGTGAGTGGACTTTTGCACTGACGGACTTGCTCATTCTGAGCACCAGGACTTGGTAAGCTGCTCGGGGAGGTGCCAGGGACTCACAGGGGGACACTGAGTTGTTGGAGTAAGGGCTAGAGGTGAGGCTCTCTCCTGGACAGAAGTGCCATTAGTATCCATTGTTCCCCTCTTGAACCCTCCCACCTCCCAGTGCACCAGCACAGTGCCGTCATAGCTGAGATGTCATCAAACTGGATAACAGAGGTCCCTCTGCCCAGAGGATTCCCTGAAACTCCACCTCCCCAACTCCTGGTGTCATCCAAGCCACATCCTGGTGTGTCCTTGTATAGTCAGGTGCTCCTTGCTGAGCAGCGCCTGGATTCACACTGGTGGCAGCTGGCCTCAGTTTCTGGTATGGTCTTTTGAAGCAACTGTAAACACAGCATCTGTGGATTGCTTGATGAATCTCAACAGGTGGCTCCGGAGGGGCAGAGGCTTGGGTTAAATTTGGCCTATAGCTGAACCCCTCTCAGGTCTGTGCCACTAGACACCTACCATACAAAGCCACACTAATAAGACTGAGAGACTTAAGAGCTTTGCTTATTGCATAAAAACAGACACAGAAAGGCAGCCAAAATGGGAAGACAAGGAAGCAGAAACCATATGAGAGAACAGAACAAAGATCCAGAAATGGAGTCAAGCAATCTAACAGATACAGAGTTCAAAACACTGGTTATAAAGATGCTCAATGACCTTATGGGAAGTGCAGATGAATTCAGTGAGAACTTCAACAAAGAGATAAAAAACATCAAAATGGAAATTATAAAAGGAAACCAGTAAGAAATGAAGAAGACATTATCTGAGATGAGAAGTATATTAAATGGAATAAACAGAGTGAATAAAAAAGAAGATCAAATGACCTATATAGAGAATGGGAAAGCTAAGGACACTCAATCAGAGTGGCAAGAAAAAACAAGTCAATACTATAATAATAATTTAAAGGGCCCATGGAACACTATTAAAGGTAAAAATATCTGTGTCATAGGGATACCTGAAAGAAAATGAGATGTTGAAGAGCTATTTGAAGAAATAATAATGGAGAACTTCCCTAACCCATTGAAGGAAATAGACATAAAACCTGAGGAAGCTCAGAGAGTCCCCAAAACCAGGAACTCAAAGAATCCTACAGCAAGACATATCATAATTAAAATGCCAAAGGTTAAATACAAAGAGAGAATCTTAAAAGCAGCAAGAGAAAGCAATTACCTATAAGGGAGCACGCATTAAGACTAGCAGCTGATTTCTCAAAAGAAACTATGAGGGACAGAAGGGTTTGGCACAAAATATTTGATGTGATAAAAACCCAAGATCTACAACCAAAAATACTTTATCTAGCAAAGCTGTCATTTAGAGTTGAAGGACAGATAGCTTCCCAAACAAAAATAAGCTAAAGGAATTTGTCATCACCAAGCCAGTATTACAAGAAATGTTGGAGAGACTTCTTTAAGAAGAAAAAACATGTATCAAAGGAATGAAGAATGGTTAACAACTACATTCCTATCAATAAGTACCTCAAATGGAAAAAGAATTAAGTATTCTAAGCAAAAGATAGAGTGGTTGAACGGATAAAAAAACAAGACTCCTCCATATGCTGCCTATTAGAGACTCACTTCAGATTAAAAGACACCCACAAACTAAAAGGAAGAGGATGGAAAAAGATATTGCCTTGATGGACCTTGAGGATATTGCACTGAATGAAATGGGTCCGATAGAGAAAGATAAATATCACATGATTTCACGTGAATGTGGAATCTAAAGAACAAATGACAAGATCAAAAATAAACTCATAGATACAGAGAATATTTTGAGGGCTATTAGATGGAAGGAGGGTTGGGGGAACAAAAAACAAGACAAAGGGATTAAAAGGTACAAATGGATAGTTGCAGAATAGACATGGAGATGTAGAGTATATCATGGGGAAGATGGTTAATAATGTTATAATAAATATATAAGGGGGAAAAAGGGTACTAGATCTAGTGGGGTGATCACTTTGCGAGTTATGTAGATCTCTGATCACTAAGCTATACAACTGAAGCTGATATATTATTGTATGACAACTATAATTGAAAAAAAAACTCATTGAATTGTACAGGGTAAATACAAGCAATTGTCTAACTCAATAAAGATAAAAAAATTTTAAAAAATACAAAGAGAAAAAAAATCCTAGGATAACTTTTGACTCCCCCAAAACTTAACTACTAAGTAGCTTGCTATTGATTAGAAACTTTATCTAGAACATAAGTGGTTGATAATGCATATTATGTATGCTATGTGTATTATATACTGTATTCTTATAGTGAAGTAAGCTGTAAGCTGAGAAAAATGTTAAGAAAATCGTAAGGAAGAGAAAACATATTTACAGCACTGTATATATTTATTAAAAAAAAATCCGCATAGGTGCAGTTCAAACCCATGTTGTTCAAAGATCAAATGTATATGGTTACTAGCTGTGTTTTCCCTTATTATTTTTGGCAAGTGTATCCTATGTCTTCCAAATGTTTCTTCTCCATTTAGTGTTTCCATTTATCAGCAACGTTTATTAAAGCTCATTTACAAAAGTGTAAAATTTTGGCTACAATAATTGTCAACAAAACATATTTCTCTGGCTCTGCTTCCATCCAAACAGTACCCCTTGCAAGTCTCTTCTCCCAAATTATTCCTGGATCTTTAGTTAAAAATTGCCATTTCCTCTCCTTTTCTTTTCTCCTGAATTTCTCATGCTCACATCTGCTATGGAGAAGGTTGATGCCTAGGATAAGGTACTGATATGTGTGTTATGGTTTTGATGTCTGTGCAGAATGTGAAGTTTGGTTTTGATGCACTGCCACTTCCTGTTATTTTTGAAGCCACAATGCATGGGCCAGACATGTATATAACTCTGTTGAGGGAACTACTTGCCCTTAGCTCTGGCCCATTTTTCTTTTTCTGTGTCATGCTTATATATCTCTACTCTCTCTTCCCTTGAGCATCCACCTACTGGTCCTCAGACACATCCAAGTTACCTGAATTCCAGCATGATGATTACTTAGATATTAAATTTAAGTTTCCATAATTCATTTTCCCTCTCCTGCCCCTGTTAAGTACTTTAAGGTATTACAAAAACTTGTAACATTTTAAAAACTTACAAGGATACCAGTTTCTGTATTACAACCATTTATCTATCAAGGTGCCCTGACATGTTTTACATTTACAGTTGACCCTTGAACAACATGGGTTTGAACTGCACAGGTCCACTTCTATGTGGATTTTTTTTCAGTACTAGAAATGTATTTTCTCTTCCTTATGATTTTTTTAACAACATTTCTTTTCTCTCACTTATAGTATTGTAAGATACAATATATAATATATATATAACATACTAAATATGTGTTAATTGACTATTTATGTTATCAGTAAGGCTTCTGGCCAAAAGTAAGCTATTAGTAGTTAAGTTTTTGGAGAGTCAAAAGTTCTACTCAGATTTTTGACTGTGCAGGGGGTCAGTGCTTCTAACCCACATGTTGTTCAAGTGCCACCTGTATATGATCCTCTAAAAGCTTTAAAATAGCTGTAACACATTCTTCTGGATCCTCATATTGTGAAGTAGCCAAGGTAGATATTAAAATTCTATGTCTCAGGAAGTTTGAATGATTTTCCCAAACCAAGTCAGCTAATAAGCAGCAGAATCAGGACTGGTATTCAGGCTCCCTTTGATCTCTGAGACTTGTACTCTTCTACTGGGACATCATTAGAAGACATGCCAAATGAGTGCCATCCCCTCTTCTGCCCCTGCTAAGTGTTTCATTGATGTTCTTCTTGACATCTATAAAAATTCATGTTTTATTTTTATTCATCTGTTGATTGACTTAAATGTTATGTAAATTAAGTTCCAAAAGACAGAAGACAGGTTATACCTATATTTAAACTGTTTTTTTTCCCCGAAAAAACAAAAATAGCAGGTTTAAAATTGAACCTTCTCTTGTTAAAAAATATTCTATAGGGCTACTAGTTATAAGGTTACATTTGCTGACATGATGTCTCTCTAAATAATTCTTGTATAAAGTTTCTACCAGACAGAGCTTCCCCAAGGCCTAAAGAACTTGGCAAAAGAACTTGCTGTTGAACAAAAATGACAACGATAAAACCATGGGAAGGATGCTGCATTAGAGGCATCTAAGAATGTTCTCTCTAGCATTTCGGCACTTCTCACTTTAGAATATGACTTTTTTCCCCTTTGTAATTTTCTGCAGTCTTACAAAGAGCTATAATGGAGTGCTGGGCCTTGGTTTAGACGTCAGAAGGACAATCAGTCAGTTGATGATGGACCAGAGATGTTCCACTGAGGTGACCAGTTAAGGAGGATTGGAAGTGCTCTGCTGTATGCTCTTGGTTTTCTTCTGGCTTCTGATATTTTTGAATTAAGCCCATTGGTAAGGACGCTAAGCCATCTCTCAGATATTATTTATTGCACATGAAAAGTCAGAACATGTGAGAACATTTGCATTTGAATAGGGGAAACATTCAAATGGATATTTGAATGGATGTTCAAATAGTTTTTTATATTTGCATTTTTCTTAAAAACTATTCAGTGTGTAATGTAATTAGAGCCAGGAATATCTCCTTTTCCAGTTGTTTCTTCATTCTATGTTTAAATTGTTCAGCACTGCAGCATGTGATGAAAAATGAACCTGTTTTTTTCTAATACAAACAAAAATACTCTGCATCTTTCAAAAGAAAAGTTGTTTCTTTTAGGTTGCATTGTATTTAAATACGACATTTTGTATTTGTGTAAGGTTATTATTTTAAAATCAGTCTCATCATCTAAAATTCCTTTGTAAGTTATTACAGAGAACCCAAATTATAAATCTTATTCTTGCGTATACATTCTTCAGGGAATCACCCTTATGCATAAATCATATTTGTTTAATATTTTTATTCTCAGTAGACCTACTTCTTTCTTCTATATATTATGTTGAAATATTTGTTGAGTGAGAGAGAACCGATCTTAGGGAACAACCACTGATTTTTCTGTTACTGTTTTTGTGCCTACGAGTAAGTAATTCCAATGGTTGCTACTAGAAGGATATTTATCAAGTCTCTTTCAAAAAAAAAAAAAAGCCCAAGGTCAACTTATATAAATTTCTTAAATTTTCCCATGACATTGAGGAAGAAGAGTCAATGTTAGCTCTGTAACTCATTAATTAGTACACATTTATAGCCAGGTGCTGGGCCAAGGTAAATTAAAGTGAATTTTTGACATTATTTAATCTGGATTCATCTGAATTCAGTCTCAATTCATATTAAAATAGATTTCATGTTTTTATATTTTAAGTCTTCATCCATCGAATAGATTTTATGGCACTGTGTACATACTGTGTGAAGAAAAAAATACCCTAACATTTTATCTGTTATTTTGTAGTCTGTATATTATTTAATTTTTTTTGAGTATTGTGATGATTTAAATACAAAGTAAAATCTATCATATTTTTGTGAAAAACATAACATTTAGAAAAAAGGCAATTGAACTTCTAGACTCAGTATACTATAGAAGTTCAATGGTATAGTTTGGCCTACACCTCTGATTTTGAATACGTATTTTTTTTTTTTTATTTAAAATACTATATATTTTAAGATAATTATCCCTTTGCATTTTTACTGACCATATCTCTTAATGTAAGTAGTTTCTTTTCCTAAGCTTTAGCAAATTATTCATATTTTCAACTTTCTACACAATTGTTAGATCCTAAATTTGGTAGAATTCAAGGAAATAGTATTAGTGACAGTGAGTTATAAACGAGAAACCTCACCTTATTCAAAAGCCAATTCCCTTCTATTTGGTATCAAATCTCAGTATTTGTTCTTAAAAAATGAAAAGATAATACATTAAGTGATAAGAGTATATTTTTTTCTTCTTGAAGTAGAAGAACTCAGCCTAGCCTCATATAAGCTGGCATTTCCTAATTAGCCTCTTAGCCTTTGACATGAGAAAGGGTTTAAATTACAGGATTATATAATAACTATAAAACAGATAGGTAAAAAAATTCAAGATCATGTTGAATCTTCACAGTTCCACTTATTATTTTGTCACTTCAAATTTCTTATCTCTATACTCCTCTTAACCAGTTCTTCACAATGTGTCCAATAAACTGTGCTCCCAAGATAATTGGGCAGGAAAGCAAAGATGCCTAGAGGAGTCATAAGAGATACTTCCATTGTGTGATAAGCAGTGTTAAGTTTATTTATGTAGTCATAGGCTATTAGGAATTATGAGATCTCTGGATCAGAGAACAGATTGTTTACTATTCATATAATATCTTAGTCCTAGTTCTCCAAACTCCATTGCCCATGGGATGATGTGATAAGGGTCGCATACCCACATGCATGTGTAGCAGTGTTGTATGACATGAGGAGAACCCTGAAATTATCAAACTTGGAGCTTATGTTGGGCAGTTGGCACATCTGCCCCTCCTTCCCTCCAGAGGAGAAAGACTTTTATTCTGGAATGTAAGCAAATGACACTGGGGGAGTGGAAAGATAACATTAGGTTTATTTCATGAGCAAATGATTCCAGAGGAGATCATTTCTAAATCATTCTAGAGCAATTTACTATCTCTAACTGCCAAGGCATATTTACCATTCAATCATCCTTTAGCCAAGCTTGCCAATACTCTTTGCTAAGAAACACCAGATTATGCAGAAATGTGAAAATATTCATGGAGAATTGTCTCTCAACAGCATGGTACCTGGTTCAGTATTATGTAATGTTCTAGTAATAATTGGTAGGGATTGAACTCATGAACTTGAATTATGAATATTGGAACATATCTAAACCAGTTAGCAGTGGAAAATTCACAGCTTTTGTGAAAATAGAATTCTGTAGGTTAATGATTTGACACAAGGCATGTATATCCCATATCATTTGGGGATTTTATGTTTTGTGTAATTTATCTTACAAAATAGATTCTAATTCAAATTTTCCATGTATACAAGTAGTCATTAAGGCCTTCTAAAAGCAAAATCAAACTCAATATGTGACAAGAGTGGTATATATGGTGATACAGCAAATATTTAAGTTCCTTATTCCAGTGCGATTGGTTTCATGCCTTTGTAGTATGCTTGTGGTTCTTAGTCACTAATG
The DNA here is from genome assembly GCA_028627145.1 of Eidolon dupreanum. Classification (NCBI taxonomy): domain Eukaryota; kingdom Metazoa; phylum Chordata; class Mammalia; order Chiroptera; family Pteropodidae; genus Eidolon; species Eidolon dupreanum. The sequence goes on along the minus strand of CM053508.1, from coordinate 53,032,489 downwards.
TTTTAGTTATTAGGTGAAAGTTGCAGAATGTAATTGCATGCCAGAGCTAACTCTCTACTTCCAATCTCTAGAATGAGAGCCAGATTCTCATCATTTCTGGTGTCATAGAACTGTAGGCATCATGGCTATTAGCAATCCCAAAATAATTCTACTATGGCTGAGTTTAACATCTTTTTTTAGTCATCTTATTTCTAAAGATAGTTGAAAGAACATTAGAAAAGCTTTTGTAGGCACATACCAATTTTGTGGGAGCAATTTTGGACCCTTAGTTCTTTTGACAGTTTTCTAAACTCATGCCCGGCCTGGTTTCACTTCTTTAATACTTGTCTGCTTCTCTACTTACAGGAAAATGCAATGTTTGTCAGGTTTTTCAGGGGGTATCGTAAGTCACTGAGTCTGATGTACTTGAAAAAAACACAGTGGGAATCCAGATATACTTATGTCATTTTTATGCATTAGAGAGAAACCAGGAAGCCTGAATTCTCACTTTTCTTAAAGTCTTTACAGTGTCAAAAGGGGGTTTGCAAAGGGGGGCTTGCAGAAATCATTGTTTTGAAGTGCATCCAAAGTTAGAAACCTGGCTTATGTGTGCTATCTTGTTTCCTAGTCTGAGCTGCCTTTTTATATTTATTCCAATTTGAAAAACTTCCTTCCACTTTTTTTTTTTAAATAAATATTCAGTGTATATTTGTCTTTGACCAAGGTGAAGCTCTATTTCCACTGACCAATAGAGGGGAATCTTCATTAGATTTAATGAGACTTGGGACATAATGTATTCTTTCAAGCCTATGATTGGACATGTTAAACAAAGCTTGAAGTAGAACATGATCATCTGAAATATTTCCAGGTAACTTTCATTTGTAATAGAGTATCCTCTTGAACATTTACCTGAACTCTAATTACCACAAATAGGATATAACTCATCAAAACTCCTTCTTAGGAAAACTAAGAGTATAGAAGACGCAGTAATTATTGCAGGTACATTTGAACCTCTTTATATGGATGCTCAAATAGTTTTTTCTGTAACCAACAAGTTCTCATTTTGATGAAAGTGTTTGGAAAGATGGTTATGCTGACACACATATGTTGTTATTTGAAGGCTTCTCAGGGAGAGTACCCCCACTTCTACCTATACTTACTTGTTCTAGATGTAACACTATTATGATCTTTCATCTGCATACAGAGAGTTAGCAGTGAAATTGGAAGGATCCTGGCAAGGAAGGGAAGTACCATAATCCAATCAACTCAGATTTGATAATGAGATTAATTTGTTGATATATGAATGAGAGTCTGGGCAAAGAAAGACACATTGAAAGTTGGGAGCATAAAGTGCTTCTAAGGAAGAAAAAGGCCTTAGGAACTAACCTGCAACTCTAAGCCTCTAGACCCCCAAGATGGCTGAACGTGGCTTCACAGAAATGTGGCCTAGAAATAGGCACAATGTCTAGTTATAGAAACATAAGTTAAAGCATTAGAATATAAAGTGATCAATTTATTTATTATTGCCATAGTATTTAGTTTTGGAGGCCATCATATAATTATTCAGATCAAAATAAAGATTTGATTTTTGGCTAACAATACCTTTACGATCACTTGATAAAAGGGTTCCGTGGCTGCTTTGTGTTATAATTTTCCATTTTCGATTTTATATTTTTCTAGATAGAAATCTTCGGAGAGGATATTAGTGCAACTATGTCTCAAGATACTAGTAAAGAACACTTATTTGATGCTAGCTAAATTTTACTGAGCTTTAATACAATCAGGCATTATGTTGAGCTTTTATAAGCATCTCTTCACTTACTCCTGGTGAAAAAACTAGGGGAACTGCCCATTTTACAAATGAGCAGTCTGAGAGAGGTTAAAAAACTTGCCCAAGGTCACTTAAGTAAGTGGCCATCAAGACTTGAACTCACATCTTGAATCCAAAGCCCATATTCTCCTTAATTCTGTGTAAATTTCATAGGCTAGGTGATGTAATCCCCATATCTCAGGGGATTACACAAATAAAGATTTCTTTGACCTTTTAGTGGGTCATCTGTAGCTTTTCTCCTTATCAACTTTGTTCTGAGACCCAGTATGACCTAGCAGCCACAGTCTTCAACATTGCTGATCTTGAGTCAGAGGAAGAAACAACCATTGTGAGTCTCCTGAGCCTCTATCTAGAAGTGACATGTGTCACTTCTGTTCATGTTCCATTGATACAAACAAGTCTAGTGGAAAAAGCCGATATCTATGAGTTGAGGAAATAAATTTTTTTCCCAAGTAAGAGCAGTGAATATTTTTGAACAGTAATAGCACAAAAGCCTCTATGCTTCCCAATCGTCTTAGAGATTTCTGAAAGGCAAAATGTTTTTAGTTCATTTTATGTAATACGTTGACATTTAAAGCAAAAGGCAGGCCCTAGTTTCAAAGAGATGAAATAATAATTTAACGTAGGAGCCAAAAACAGGCTCAAAGTTCTTGAATTCTTGTTTCTGTACCCTCAGTCTGGAAGTCTAGATTTCAGTTTGATATGCAGACATGTTAAGAGAAGGTGTCTTGTTTTGCAAATAGAAACCATCTCAGGAGACAAATAACAATGGCATGAGAAATTTATGAAGTTTATTTTTAGTAGCAATCTCAGGCAAGGTTTACTGTCAATATTTTCATTGGTACCCAGGAAGCCAACAGAGAGGGCATGTTTTATAAATTGATGAGGCTACAAATATTAGCCCTGGCATTTTTAAGTGAACAATTGTAGAAAATATACAGAAGCAAATAAATATAGAATACCCGACAATCAGGAGTAATGGAACCTTTTCTAACAATTATGAGTAAAGGGTATTTTCATGGTAGTTTTGTTTATATTCACTCGAATGCTTGTTCTTATTTTTTTTCTAGCTTTAGTACCAAGTGACTGATTGCTTCCTCCAAAACAATGTCAGCAGGATAAGGATGTATTGGCAGGATCTCTTCTTAAATCAGTAACCCCATACTGATCCTTGACCTAATTAACAGTCTGCTATAAGTATCTGGCAGCTTACTGCTAATGCCACCTCCAAATCAAGAAAATTTGGTTATAGAAAATTTAAGGGGTTTCCTACCCAATTGATTATAAATTCAATTTTCTAGTAATAAAATTGTATGACCTGCAGCTGGCTGGAAGCCTAAATACTACATAATTTTATTTTGTGAAACTTTTATTGGAATAGTTTTATTTTTTTTAAACCAATTTCACCACTGTTATTCTTGTGGCATATTTAACATCTGGTCAGGTAAGTTCAATGATTGGAAATGTGTTGGCATTTAAAAATTTTAGAGCGGATTTTGACACATACCTTTGGACTTAAGGCCACATCTACGTCCATGATAAATAAAATGTAATTAAACAAATAAAGTTGTCATAATGCTTTGAAAACTATAGTATGCTGGTCAAATATATGCTGTAATTATATTTTCTGCAGATGCAAAGAAAAATAACTTCTGATTAGTGCAAAGGAAAATAACTTCTTATTATCTGGGCTAGAAATTTTTATTTAATGAAAATCTCATGAAAATCTTCATGTTCATTATTCGTATTTTTAAATGGAAAACAGAGGCTCAAAAAGTTGAATAATTAAAGACACACAACATAGAAGAGACAGAACTTCTAAATACATCTACCTAACTCCAAATATATTGGTCCATATAAGACATTGTGTTTTCTGTGTATAATTGTGATATTTTAGCAGTTTCTCTTCTATCTCTGGGTATAGAAAGGGAGCAGAAACTGCATTGAATACCTGAAGGGGCTTGTTGAAAATAACTTTAATCATCTTTAGATCGCTTTTCTGGATAAGAACTGGAGTGGCTCTTTTTATACATGTCACTGATGCATTTTCCTCAATGGCCCCTACCTCTGGGTAGGTCATGATCTTAACAGTTTACAACAAAAGTGGTTTATATATTTTATGTCCTGATTCCCTTTAGATGTTTTCTAAAGAGACGATTAAAGTAAATGCATCTGTTTCTGCAGATATAAGTAAAGCTAATTGCTTTATTAACAAAATAATTAATGAAGGGAAGTTGTGTTCAATAAGGGCAAGGAAAGTCTAAAATTGGCTAAACATTAGCATTAGGCAGTTGTGCTTGCAGTGAGTTTCATTCACATACCCTATGTGAACATTAGGGAGACTGATTTTTATTTTTAAAGATCTCCTTCTATGTCATGTAAATATATTTTGCTGAGGGTCATCGATGCACAGAAGAAAAATAAACACTAACCACATGAAAGGACAAAATATTACATTTGGTTATACTGTGTATTTTATATATTTGTTATTTGTTTTTATTAAATACAACTATGTAGATAAAAAGTCACTTGATTCAAAAATTAATAATGAGGGGTATAAATCGTTAATGCACACAACAAATGATTTTTCCTACCAATATTTCCCACTTATATTTTTCTAGATGTTAGTTAAGGGAGATTGAAATAAATTCAAAGAATAGGGAAGGAAGAATAGCTGGGCAGGGGAATTATAAAAATATCTAACACTTTATTAACACATTTATCCTCCCAACAACCTGAGGTCAGAGCTATCGTTATTCCCATCTTCTGGATGAAGTGACTGAGGCACAGAGAAATTAAGTCATTTGTCTACGATATTAAAATAAAGAAAGAAACTGTCACAAAAAAAAGGGTAAGAGGAAAAGACAGAAGAGATATACACACAGACTCACAGGTAGAGGGGCAGAAGAGTGAGTGAGCTAGCGCACACACCTTGGAGGTTCAGAAAGTCAACTTCTTATATCATCCATTTTTGAAATTCAAGTTAGTCTGTAGCTATTGTCCATACCTTGAGAGGTACCCTCTGTGATGCAGACTCATAGAATGCTGACTTATTCTCACAGTTCAAACTCCATGTTTTTTTCCTTTTAAGCTGTGCACAATACCAGCTGGGATAAAAGGCTTCATTGCCTATTCTTATGGCTAGATGGAACCATGAGACTCAGTCCAAATGAGCCCTAAGTAGGATTCTTCTATGGGCCTTATTTCTGGGAAGTCTCCCTGTGGTAGAGCTGAAAGGGGTGTAGTTTGCCTTTTTACTTTCCCCCCTCTGGCCTGCAGTAACCTTCTAGTTATTGCCTTCTTCTGGGTGGAGTTTCAGTCACAGTTTCTGGCTGTGAGGCAGTCTGGAGGGTGGAAACCAGTGCTCGAGTGTGGAGTAGGAAGAGAGAAGGGGCTTAAGTTCCTGATGACATCTAGGTCCCATTTCAGCCCTGGACCATCTCTTTCTGGACTTGTTTCATATGAAAGAGAAACGCTGTTATATAATGCTTAAGTTAGTTTTTTTTTCCCCCCAGTTAAATGTTGCTAAACCTAATCCTAACTAATATACCCTCTTAATAGGATAATTTTAGAAACCCACTGGAAGGGAAATGGTTCACCAGCTGCAGCAGACAGTGACCTAAAAGCTAGATGAAACTGAGTTAAGGGCCCATGGAAGCCATCAGCCTATGGATTTGCTGGCTCTTTGCAAGAATTGTGTTTTGGTTCTTCTGACTTAGAGCATCACAATAGAAGGTGGTAATTTACTTTTTTTATGGCACTAATTGCTTTTGTACTTTAAATTTCTTGCTAACGGAGCAGCTATAGTGTTTTTAGTGTTACAGATATTTTATGTGACAATAAGTAAAGCCATGTGGGGGTAGTTTTCCTCTGATGTTGGGCAGTGGCAGTTCTAGCTGCTGCAATTATGCAAGCTAGTTGTCATGGAAGAGTAATGGCCATTTGAATAAGACTTTCCATATGGTCCTGCACAGTCCTTGGGAGAAAATGAGCCTTATTTTTCTTCTTTTCTTGAGGTGATCTTTTCTCTTTACAAAGTAATATGGAGTTGGGTATGAATTTTCATGCATGAGCAATAGTAAGATTTTTACAAAATCAGTTGGACAAGATAAACAGCAGCATGGTTAAAATTCTTTACGTAAAAGGCTGAGTTTCAGTAGCATGATTTTTTAGGTGATGAACTACCAAGAAATTGTATTTGAAGACCAGCTATCATAAACATCATTTTTCTTTGGTAACACTTGGGTAGCCTTCTTAGGCAGATTCCACTCAACAAAAATAAATTATTTCTGCTTCCATTTTTTCTTTTATTTCTCTTTTCTTTTCATTATTTTTTGATTGATTGTTTTGATAGAGTAATTTTCATTGCTCCATTAAACACAGTTGTGTATCCATTTTCAAAGAGACTATTTGTGGTCGGCTGTATAGAAATCTTTCTGAGTAAGCCTGTCTACATTTTAGCATACTAAGGACCTAGCCTTACATCCATAGGGTTGGACCAGATGATTCGTTTTAGCTTAGGGTTTAAAGAAATTAGGCGACGTCCCAAAGGTATTTGTCTGTGGGAAGCATGATATTTAATTAAGAATACTAAGGAATATACAATAGTGTAAGCATAGAATGATTTGAGCCTGTGAAGGCTGCTTCTGCCAAGTGCATTATCAGACTCTGTTTAAGGCCAGGAAAAGTCCAAAGTTTCTTTTAGTTTTCAGTTATTTTGGAAGGCTCCTATAGGTATTTTTGATATGATTCTATTTTAGAAAGATATTGTATATGATGTGTATTTATGACATCCTATGCCACACATGTTTGTTCTATACATTTCCACGATAAAAAAATACTCTGGTCTATAATTGACGAGTTTTTATTCTTGCAAAATAGCCACTGCTTTTTGCTGCTTTGTTACCTGCTTCAATATAATTCCTGCTCTTTGATGACAATTGACTGAGCTGGCGCCAGAGAAAGTAACTATAGTTGATTTAGTTACATTAAAGGGTCAAAATTATAGCTGCGTGGAGCTAAGGTCACGACAGAACCAAAGAGCTCTGGGCACAAATCTTCCTTTCATGCTTGGCTGGGTCCAATAATCCCCGGAGGCTCAGGTCTCTGATTGCGTTTCCAGATGGTTTCCTCTGGTGTAAACACCACTTGTGTTCTGTCCAACAGCATCAGCTGCCCTGGCAGAAAACAAAACACCAGGTCAGGGGAGCGCTGGGAATCACATAGTGGGTGGCACCTGTTGCTAGAATTTGACCTCCCACACCCCTTACCTTATTCTCACAGGCTGTTTTCAACTTTCTCCTTTGCCTTCATACTTGCAAGTCAAACTCCCCAGTTTCTTAGTATTAAGCCAACTTCACCAACACCCCTCTCCTTCTGCATATATTCTTAGAACCAGTACCTGGGTTTCCTGGAAATCTTGCAGACGAATTCTGATATATTCTAGTCAGTAGAATTTGTTTACTTATTCATTTATTCAACAAATGCCTATTGACCATCAGTCATTTATTCAACGTTTGTCGAATGTCTAATTAAGTAGCAGATACTATGCTAGTTACTGGAGCTTTTACAATGAAGAGCAAAAAGAGACAGGGTCTCTTTGAGGTTTTTGTCTTTCCTCTCTATGTATATGCTAGTCTTATGCTTTCCAGGTATACCCTCCTGCCTTCAGGAACCAATGAAAAGCTCACCTCTTTCACTAAAGAGTTCTCTTTGCAATTCTGAGCAGGCTATCCTTCTAGAATTCTCTTAATATATCCATTTCTAGTTCCTCGTGGTCCTGTTCATCTATATCTTTTTATGTAAATATTTTGAATTTTTCATGGTCCTTTGTTGTGTTTTCACTCAACTGGAACCTCCTCAAGAGAATTACAATGTTTTGGCACCTTTATTTTTGCTTTTCACTTCCACTAATTGCTGGACACTTAATTTGTGTTCTATAAACTTGGTGAATTCATTCATTCAACAAAGGATTTTGCACCTATTGTGGTCCAGGCTACAAATGGATAGCATTATCATGGCAACTGGGCATTATGTAGCACTGAGAAAGAGAAGACTGACAGAACATAACTGTGATATACCATGAGTAGAACTCACAGTCTTTATTAAAATTTATTCTATTGCCTAACATCTTCTAGCTACAACTTAATTTCTGAATTTGAATATTTCCATAATTATTTATTGAAAAGGTAAGGACAATGTTCTGGAAGGGTTTCTGAAGGACATTTTATAAGATGGGAAACCACTAAGGTCCTGGAATCCTGAGTGGATTTACTCGCTGAGTGAATTACTGGTGAAGGAAGTGGGCCCTGGTCTTGAGGCCAATGGAGTGTCCCTGCACAATTACATGGCTGCATTCATGTCTGTATGTGGGTGCCTACTTCCGCCTAGAAGTGGCTCTCTTGTTTTATGGAGATTGGCCAGACTGGCAGGTGACAAGGCCAGAGATGTGTCGGCCATAAAAGTCAGCTGGGGCAGAACGAGTTGGGACGATTGAGCCATTTGTCAGCATCATGCTCTGGTCTTGATAGATATCTTATACAAAGTGGATCCAATCCTATTGCAAACTTCCATTTCTCACTAGATAACAGGAGATGTGTTTGGGCACATTTCTCTCCAAATCTGATAGATATAAACTTCTCTTCCTGATAGTTTGCCCTTTCTTGGGATTTTCCACTTTACAGAAAAATAGTATAACAGCCATTTTTTACCAGTCATAAGCCACAATTAGCTGAGAATGCTATCATACCAATCTTTCCTAGGACATGATGAATGATAGTAATAAATAATAAAACTAAGAGAATAGTCACTAAGAGAAGAAAAAGACTGGTTGGCATGTCTCTATTTAGTTATTTAAAGAAGTTTATTTTGAACCAGTGTGTTAATTAATTAATTAACTTACTACCTAGTTGGTCTTTCAAAAACATTTCCTACTAGATGCTTAGATTGGCTGCAATACTTTTAATTGTGGATTACAGAAATATATCAAATTGGCTTAACCAATGAAGACAGTTACATCATGGAGGTAGAACTAATTGCTAGTGAGCCTACAACATTGGGAATCAAGGTCTGATTTTTCTCTTATTCCATTTCATCTAGTTCCTTGGTTTTGGCTCTATTCTCAGCAGGTTTTGTCTTCATGTTCCTAACTTGGCCATTATCATCTCATTCTTTATTTAAATCCAATAGGGAAGAACAGATTTCTTCCCCTAATCTTTGAAAAAAATTTCTGGGCTTCAATCTGAATAGGCCATTTAGGTCATACATCTATCACTGAACCAGTCACAATGGTTAGTGATGGAATTAGGTTGGTTGGTTTGAGCCTAAACACCAGATTCTCAACCCAAACACCCTTGTGTTTTCCCCTGAGACACTGTATGGAGTTGTGGATACTTAAGTGATGATTTGGGTGTCATTATCAAAAGACAGGGGACTGCATACAAGACAATCAAAAGCTATCAATGGTTCTATACAAGGATTCATTTAAAAAATAGTATATACTTGGCATATTATTCTCAGAGTTTGAGATTTCAGAGGAAATTGTAGAACACTTTGCTTTGTGCTATATTCAGAATGTCATAGAGCTTCAAATGGGTTTCATGACAGATGTAGAACAATTTCAAGGTTTCTGAGAAGTAATTGATTTATCATTATAATAGTTATATCATGTGAAAGCTTGCCTGCTAAGGGCAAGAAGAAACATCTGGAACTAGTGACAGGATTAATTTTGGGGATTTTTTCTCTGTGGAAAGGATCGGTTCTTCTGAGATTGATGTTGGCAGTTTGGAATCTTTTCCAGGTGGGAAGGAAGACTCAGAATACCAGCTGAGATTGCCTTTCTTCCATAAGAAAGCTTCAGCTTTATCATAGCTCCCTGTGGCTATGTCATTTAAGATCTGCCTACAAATGCCAGTATCACTGCTTTAGTAATGGATCCACTCAGAAGCCACCTATATAGTAGTAAACAGTGTCACCTAGGAGGTGATTCTGACCTGAGTACTTTCAGGTGATAAAGGATGATGATCATGACTATATTTTAAATCTGTTATTTTCTTGCAAGACGCCTCTTCTTCTCTTGCTTGTTCTTCTCCCTAACACAACTGTACATACTTCCTTCTGTTGTAACTTTAAGGACAGCCTTAATTAAAACATTCTCTTCATAATCCAAGATCTCCCATTCAGGAAAACAGCTTTGGGTTAAGATGCATCTTCAGATGTGATTTACTGAATATGCAATTGCAACAGGGGTTTAAGGCTAACTTTGTAATGAGATTTTGCTTTGAATTTAAAAGTAAGTTGAGGTGGGAGATAAACTAGCCGTTAAATGCCCTAGATTTTATTCATGATTACAGAGAATGGCTCTCATTTTATGTTTTTTATTATTAGATCCTTTCTCATCCTTCTCTTGTATTCAGTTTGGTGCCTTATAGTTCTTTCAAGCATGTTAATCCTCCTTCTTCCCAGAGCAAAAATCAGAGATATTAGAGATTCCTCTGAATGGACACTCATTATTGTAATACAATCTTAGCCTTGTTCCACATGCGAACAATCCACTTGTAGTTCCCTATTGTTTTATATGTAACTTTTTTTGTTAAAATTGCAAACAGTACAAGTCATGCACTTTGGGAATCAGTTTACTTTTAGCTGATGTTTCAAGGAGACTTCACTGCAAAAGAGCATTCTTTAAAACCCAGAACCTGGGAGCTTTATCTGTTTAGGAAGAAGCCACCGGCATAGGAGCCAGCTTTTCAAAGCCGTGGCATACCAGCACCCTCCAACAAAGGTGAAAAACCACCTGAAAACCTCAGTGTAGTCTACTCCTACCTCTACCTTTAGAAGCAGGTAGCTCAGTCATGGAGAAGTGGGGAAACTTTTGGAAGGAATATTGCTCTGAAAATCATATGGTGGAGTAGAGTGGGAGATTATGCAAAGGCAAGAGGAGAAAATGTTTTTTGTTCAGTTAAATTAAAATCTAAGGTACTTGTCTACGTACAGGCTTTTCTGATCTTCATATTCAAACAGCTATGTGTACTTGTCTCAGAAAGGCATATGGCTTCCTATCCATTTTATGAACATCCTTCTGGAAGCAACTGATCCCTAACACTTGGGAATTCCCTGGCGAAACCCTAATTCTGACTTGGAGAGTTTGCAGCCTGGAGTGTTTATGGTTTCCAAAAAGAAATTCTTTGGTAAATTAGTTTTCAACATTGATGCTGATAGGCCTGCAGAACTCTAAATCTCTTTGAGGAATTGTATCACAGATAGCCTACCACAGTGCCTGGTGTTTGAGCACCAGTGATTGCTCAATTAATTTTTATTAAAATGAAAAGTAAAGGGAAAGAAGCACTGTTAGCTAAAATTACCAAGTTATTATTGGCTTGGAAATGCCCCCTGTTGTTTGAGTTCTTCAGTGTCTGGTCTCCACACAGAAAAACTCTTGTGCCATTTTTGGATTTTATTTGTCCTCTGTTTCCTGAATTGTGCCTCATGATCTCATGTGAATATATGAAATTCGATAAAACCCTATTGCTCATTCCATAGCTAGTACAAGTGGGGGTCAACTCTATGAGGAAACTCATTCAGATTTTAATTGAAGTTTCTCTAGGTTTCAAGGCAAAGAGTTTCCCAACAATGGAGAATTTAGACATTTTGGCAGGTCAGTAGGAGAGATATTTTCTACCAGCATCACTGTTTTTGGCTCAGGTAAAAGTAGGCCCTGTTGGGCTGGCTCACAGGTAGGATCTGGAAATCTGGACATATTTCAAAAAGTGTTGTCTGTTCTTAATAAGTGCAATGATGTGAGGTGCCATGAGCAAGCATGATTTAAACCTGCCCTAGCATTGATTTCACTCATAAGCTCCTGGCAAATGTTCGTTGTCTGCCATCTCCCACTGAAGGTTGCCAGTTAGCTAAACATCAGCCAACTGTATGACATCAAGTTCATACCATTAATCTGATTTGGTAGAAGCATTCATTTTAATAAGGACTCAGAAAAAGAAAATCATGCATACAACAGTTTTATTTTTTGATGAAATAAGACAAAACCCGGTTTTCTTATACTAAGCAATTAATCTGTAGAAGATATATGTCTGTGATACACATATAAACCAGAAACCAAAATTGGTTAATATGTCCAGTAATTTGTATTGTCAGGTGGTTTGATGACTCTTTGTCATTGCTACTGGTTGTACCAGATTTATTACAGGAGCATTCTTAATATCTAGGCTATGTGATTGCACATTTAGCCTTTCAGCACCTGTCTAACTTTCCTATCTGCTGAGAGAATCACAAACATTTAAAGGCAACACAGAGTGTGCTTTTTATCTTGTAAATGATATGAGGTCAATATATATTAACAATATGCTGTTTTTACTCATTAATATTGATGCTGAGCATGCAACTATTTATAAAAAATATACATTATGAAGTTTTTTAAATGGTACCATTTAATGAATACTTACTGTATGTCAGTGTACTAAATCCTTTACATATATTTCTCTTACTTTCCACAAATCTGTGAGGTAGAAACTATTAACACTTTTTATAAAATGTGACTTCTGTTATTTAACTTGCCAAATCACATAGCTAATGAGTAGTAGAGTCAGAATTTTAACGAAGGGCTGCCTAACTCCAGAGTCCACCACTAATTATCATTAAATAAAATAATATGTGGCTTCTAGAATCTTATCCTTTAGAAAAGAAAACATTTTTGATAATTGGTTAGCATCTTAGCTGATTTGAGAATGTGTAGTTTGTTTATCTGTGTCCTAGACTAATAATCACATTGAGCCTCATTATATCTATAAGCTACAAAGAAATAGGAAATGGCTATACGTATAGAAGATGTTTGATATTTCAGTGATGATAATGATAGATAATAATGTGATTTCACAGCTTGGGCTGTCAGACCCAGGTGAGTGGATAAGTGGATTGAGATTCATCAAAATCACTAGGCCTAGCTTGTGGTCTTTCCTTCACAACCCCTGGAAGCTTGCCCTTAATAGCCTATTTTTTAAATGGCCTTTTAATAGCATATTTTCCCCATTAGAGTTGCCCTTGATATTTGTTTCAATCACATTTACTAATATATGTATAAACTAAAAGAGGTCAGATGCCCTTTCTTTCTCAGTTAGCTTTCTTGTTGTATTAAATGTTATATATTAAACTATTATCCTAATTTATGGAGTCTAGAACAGCACTGTCTAATAGACATTTCTTTCATGATAGAAATGTTCTATGTCTGCCCTGCGCAACGTGACAGCCACTGGACACATGTGGTTATTGAGCACTTGAAATATGGCTAGTGCAAATGAGGACAGGCTTTTAGTTTATTTAATTTTTACTAAATTTAAATAGCCACACAGCTAGTGACAACCTGAGTGGACAACACATGTCTAGAATATTAGTTTAACACTGAATGGGAACTTAGAGTTTCTCAAATGCAACGTGTTCATTTTATTTTAGAGAAATCTAGGCCAGAGCATGAAAAGCAATAAACTTAGGCCTGGAACCCTCGTTTCTCAACTTCTAGTCCTTTATTTCTTCCATTGAGACTTGAAAAAGGTTTTTTTTCTAGTCTAGTACCTATCTGGCACTATACATAGTTATTTTTCAATTTTTTATTTTTTGGGGGCATTACTAGACTAATCGGGGGAATTGTTTATTAAATTTTGTAAATGTCTAACCACTATGCTTTACACCTGAAACTAATATATAACAATGTTGAATGTCAACTGTAATTAAAAAAATAAAAAATAAAATAAAAGTGGAAAAAGATTTTTTAATGTTTTCTTGACATTTCATATTTTAATATAAGATTATTTTAGTAGGACCTTGGTTATATTTACAAAAGCATTGTAACAGAAAATACATTTTGAATTAAATTGTGACCTAGTTTGTTGTATTTATTTTAAATTTTATAGTAACAAAATAGGTCATATATTAACATGTTTACATGTATACTAGGGTCAAACGGGGTTTATAGTTTTCTTTCTTTCTTTCTCTGTTTCTTAGCCATTGATTTCCCTCCCCAGAGGGAATGGCTATCATTTTTCTGTGTATTGTCTCCAACATTCGGATATTTCAAGTATATACAAATATGTATTGTTCTCTCCTCTTTTTAAACAAATGGTAAGATATCATGTACACTGCCTTGCACACTTTTTTTTCCTTCACTAAAAGTATATCTTAGAGATTTTCCCCACAGATACACAGAGTTTACTCTTAAGCAGGTGCACAGAATTCCATTGTACATATCAACCTTAGTTTATTTAATGAATCCTTTATTGATGGGTATTTACTTTTTTTTCTAATGTTTTCTCTTAAAAGCAAAGTCTCAGTGAATAACCTTGCATATTTATAGCTTCCATGTGTGCAAATATATCTGTAGGATAAGCCCTAGAAATGAAAGCACTAGGTTAAATGGTGTGTGAATTTTTAATTTTATTGAATGTGATAAATTGCTGTCCATAGAGATACCACATAATTTTATATTCTTATCAGCAATCTGTAGTCTGTATGCCATCATTAATCCAATGTGTTATCAAACTGATTGATCCTTGCCATTATAATAGTGAAATAAAATCTCTATTGTAGTGTTAATTTACATTTTTTCTTATTATGAATGAGATACCAACTTTTATATACATAAGTCATATGTGTTTTATTTTCTGTGAAATATGTTTGCACACTTTGCCCCTTTTTGTCAGTAAATTTTGTCATTGTTTTATAGGAACTTTTATATATTAGATGAAAATGTGATATGTATCACAAACAGAATGAAAATATTTTCTTCACTTTGTTGTTTTCTTCACTTTGCTTTTGGTGGTGTTTATGATAAATTCTTATGTAAATAATTGTGCCAATATTTTCTTTTACAGATTCTGGTTTGAGTCATAATTTAAAGAACCTCCTTATTTTGAGAGTATGCAATTATTTTAACCTATTTGGAATTTATCCTAAAGATGTAAAGTATGACTTACACAATTTTTGTCTTCCAAATGACAACTCAGTTATTGCAATATCATTAAGTAATCCATTTTTTCTCCACTTATTTGAGATTCTGCCTTTATTACATATCAAATTTTAATTCATATTTGAATCTATATCTTATTTTGTTGTCTGCCTCATGAAATAAATTTATTCTTTCCAGTACTCCTTGTTTTAATTATTTTATATTTAAGGTTTATTTTAATATATCATAGGACTATTCTCTCTTCATTACATTTTTTCAGACTATTCCTCACCATTCTTACTTGTTTATTTTTCTTAGAAATTTAGACTCAGCTTATTTATTTCCCAAACAAACTCTATTGGTAATTTTATTAGGATCATGTTAAATTTCAAGACTGGATATTTAAATGGTTTAAATATTTCTATCTGGGAACATGGTATGCCTTTCTATTTGTTTAAGTATTCTTTTGGATCCTCTGGCAGTGTTTTATGGTTTTCCTCCAATAAATATGATGCATTTATTGTTTAGTTTATTTCCACATGATCCTTTTTATGCCTTTGAAATGGAGTCTTGCTTATATATTTGAAAGCTATTGAATTATGTATGTTAACTTTGGACCCTGCTGAATTATCTTAGTTGTGTAATATTTTAGCAATTGAATCTCTTGTTTTCCAAGGACCCAAATATAAATCTACAAGTGGTGTTAATTTTATCTCTTACTTTTCAATTTTTAATGCCTTTTCTTTCTTCCTCTGGCCTAATTGTGTTCAATATTCCCTCAGAACTAGGTAAACTGAAGCAAAAAGTTTGGACAATTTTTTATTGTTCCTTATTTCAGTTGGAAAAAGTCCAGACTTCTTCCTTGAAACATAAGGCTGGCTTTTAGATTGAAATAGGACTATATTATTAAGTGGTTTTTTAAAATCAAGAATCAATTCAAATTTTATCAAATGCTATTTCAACATCTACTGTAACAATTTTATAATCTCCATAACAGTTATGAATTTTTTTTAAATTTCTAATTTCAAAAGCCTTATTGTTTTAAAGTTTTATTCATTCTCTGCCCATCTTTTGTTCATTGTTTTTTCCCAGATCTAGTCCTATGTAGGAATCCCAGTGGTCGCTGCTATGAATTCAGTGGTAATTACTTCTTTTCCCTGAGTCAAAGCAAATGTGCTCATCAACAGAGCAAAGAGTCAAATCACAATAGCTGTAAATTCAGCCACAAAGAAATTATTTTTTTCTCTATTGCTATTCGTGTATATGTTTGTGCTTCTTTTTTTTCAAAGGAATAGACTGTTATTCCTCATACTATGTCATTGTATTATTGTAGAATTCTCTAGTGATGGAAAAGGAGAATAATGTCTAGCCATATAAAATTGCTAACCCTGCTGGGATACAAGTCAAGAATATCCTTTTCTGTGCCCAAACTGGAAAGCCTTTTCCCCTCATACTCTCAATGTTTGAGCAAGATGTTTTATGTCACGAAGTAGCCCACTCTCTCTTTTCAACTGTTTATATCCAAATTATATTTTATATTCCAGTCAGTCACAAAGCGAAAACAGAAAATGTATTTGAGGAAAGGCAAAAATATCAGTGTCTAAAACATGGAAATACTTCATAAAACACTTTCAGCTTTCTTTTTAGCTGTGCCTATGGCTACTCATTTTCATTTGTGCTCAGGTCTCTCATGAGTAAAACATGGGTGGCTGGGCATTTCCTGTGAAGTTGCGGGAATGGGATTGTGGCCCAGAAATATAAGGAAACAGATATTGGTCTTCAGAATGGGAGAACATTCTAAAGGCCAATGCGAAGTATAGTCTAGAATAAGAGAACCTTTTTTTGTAGAGGGCCCTCCTAAACCAAATGTTCTGAGTGTCTCTGCAAGCAAAGCAAATGAGCACGTAGTGTGTTCATGTAGAAAAGGACAAATGACTGTAGAAATGGAGTAATAAACAATTTAAGAGAATATATACAGCCTAAATTTAGTATCAAGGTGATGGGCAAAATGACTTACTCCAATTTGTGATGGTCCTGTTGCAAATGCAATGACATGACAGCCAGTAAATTGTAGTCACAGATTACAGCAAATACATCAGTGGAGATGGTCCAGGTGCAGGCTATTTAAATAAGATAAATCATCTGTGAAGAAGGAAAAGGTCAAATGTGATATTCTCTCTTTGTCTGAATAAAATGGAAACATTAAAATTCCTTCCAAGAAAAGAAACATCAGCACATTAAGTAATATAGTCTCCTTCCTAGCTAGCCAAGTCTGACTGCATTCCACCTGAGCCCTACCTTGGTCTCTCTTGTTTTAATCCAAGTATAATTTAGCTACTTTGTGCCAAATAGGAAATCTTACTCTGACCTCACACCATTTAGTCATGGTTGGAGCTTGATCCATTATCTTCTGCCCCAATGGCATAGAAGATTGGTTTTTCCAACTGTCAGGTGGAAAAGCAAGAGTGTACACATACATACACACAAACACACACAAAAACACACACAAACACACACACACATACTCAGAAATATTTTCATGGATTCACTTTCATACTATTTAGGGTGGTTACATTTTGGCTGTCAGTGGACACCCAAATGAATATAAAATATTCATTTAATATCTGTGGAGCATCTAATAGTTTGTATCAATCTGCTAGGTGCTGTGTAGGATACAAACAAGACAGGAAGGGAGAGGACATTGTACAGAGCCATTATTGAGAGGCAAGTTTTCAGTTTCTACACAGCTTCATTTCTTTTAAGTTAGATGTTTGCTTTATTCTTTAGTTTGGTTTAGCATTCATTCATTCATTCATTCATACTAGCATATATTTTGAAAAGCCTGCTCTGTGCCAGGCATTGTGCTAGGTTTCAGAGATTCAAAGACAAATTAGAATCTCTTCTCTCAAGGACTTGTCTTGTTATTAGATTTATAATAACATTTTGAAGATACTGTAGTATGCCTGCTTAAGATGTAGTTGAATCTCAAAAGAAGGAATGCTTGATTCTATTGCTGAAGAAGTGATGATTAAATGGAGATTTGAAAGATGAGTAGCTTATTTACCAGAAAGGCAGGAATGGGAAGCATTTTGGGCAGACACAGCAGATGCTTAGAAGACCATGGTACTTTGAGGGAACTTCTGTAGTTTAGGGTGGGGTGGGTGTTGCAAGGACCCAGGCTGGAGAGGTAGTGAGTACTCAGTCATGGAAGGTTTGTCCACCATTCTAAAGAATTTGGACTTTAACCTTAGACTCTGAGGAGCCATGAAAACAGTGTGTCCTATGGTTAGATTTTTCTGGCAGAAACATGGAAAATGGATTTTGAGGTGGAGGCAAGGAGCTCAATAAGTTGGCTATTTCACAGTGCAGTCTGCAGACATAAAGCAAATATAAAAATCAAATCAGGCAAGTTGACCAGAAGAGAATGCCAGCCTATTATATTTGATAACTTTTGTTTTTGGTAACATTTAAGGAAGAATGGACCTTCAACAATAATCAGTTAAGAAGAAGCTAATCATCCATAGCTTTAATTTCAGGTATAAGAGGAGCATTTTATTTTATAAGTACATCAATTTCTGCTTTTAAAAATTCATACTAATGCCAAATAGCAAATAATTCAAGGGATCATGACCTTACTTGTTCTCTTCACATTTGCAAGATTTAGGGAGTAGCCCATGTACCAGGTAATATTAGGGCTCCAAAGGATTTCAGAGATCATCTCCTTCAGTGATTTTCAAGACAGGCTCTTTCTCTATGTCCTCCAGTAGAAGCCTCCCTGAAAGCTCCAATGTGTATAAGAGACAGAGGTAGAACACTGCTTATGCCCACCACCCACTTCCTTCCACACCAGCTTGGAATTACAGTTGCACAGTTTGAAAACCTAATCTTGTCAAACCTACTCATTTCATAGTGGGGACACTGAGGTTCATAGATTGTAGGTGATTGACTTACTCAAAGACACATGACTAACTGGTAGAAAAAGGATTCCTAGGTCCCCTGGCTATTGGATAAAAGCTCTTATCAGTTTTAGTTAACCTGATTTTTATCTGGCCTCTAAATACAGATTATTCTCTCACAAGATCACTTGGACATGACCAGCTACTTATACATTCACTTTTCCTGTCATATTCGATTTATGTAAATTTTTGGTAGACAAGCTTATTTAAGGTGATGTCCTCACTGCTTACTGTTACATTTGCTAAGGGCTTGTTTTCTCCCTACATCTCGATCTAAATTAATTTACAACAAACTGACTTGGTGAATTTAAATCAGTTGCACCCCATACAGCCATTTCTTTCCATTTCCAAGTCTTTCTATTTTAGTCGTAAGAGATTTAATTTAGTGGATGTTAAATTGTGTATACCCAAAGACTATGGGTTGATAAGCTCTTCCAGGAATCATTGGCCATTAGGTTCCATATATCCTCTACCCTACCCTACTCCTTCCTGTACCTTTATCCTAACTCATACTGCTCTAAGTGATAATTTCTAGTTTGTTGTCTTCCCTCAACTAGACTGAGTGCTTCTTGAGGCTAGAAAACATGTCTTTTTATCCCTAACATCTAACTCAATTCCTGATATGTAGTAGACTCTGAACAGAAATTTGCTTAATGAATAACTAGATATGTAAATAGTGATATCCTTTTGATCTTGTCAATAGGACACAATGTGTGGGTCAATTTTCTTTTACTCTTTGGTTCCTCTTTCTGCATTGTCAGGGCAAGTTTTACCCTATAACTGCCAGTGGACCAGCAGTTGTCTTAGGTAACAGTCTCACCAGACCTTAAATTTCATAGGATGTTCCAGACAATGAGAAATGGCTTTAAGACAGAAAATTGTCTCAAATAATCTATAAATTGTGCATATTAACACAGATATATAGCAAACCATAAGAATTTTTTTTTCTAAATATGCATTCAGAAATAGAGTTTGGACATAGCATGATACATTTATTCTTGCTGCTATTAAAATAAACCATTTAATATTATATTTCAGTGAACCTTGCAGCCAGCATCTGTTGCATTAGTTTTCATATACGGGAACGATGTGGCATGATTATTCACCTGCAACAGCGGTGAATAGTAGGTGGTTTGTCTTTTTGGCTCCAGGTGAGCACAGAATTATGTGGAGTCGCTAAATGTTACATGTCTTAACATCACTCCAATTTTCAGATAATCTTATGAGAAATTAGTTATATTTTCTTACTCTAGAGGTGGCCTACATCTTCCATAAGGGTGCCTATTTTAAAGAGGGAAATTGGCTACATTCTATTACTTATAAAGGTGCATCTGTGACTGGTGCTTTCTGCTCATGTAGCCACTTAATCCTTGTTGATTGATTCTATCACAATTGGTGGTGAAAGTGAACAATAGTTTCATAAATGTAATTCTGATCCAAGTTGCTAATAAACTGATTATGGAGATGACACTAATTAAGAAAAAAATTAAATCTTTTATTACTGACCTCCGGTCACTCTGCCTCTTCCTCTTCTATTGATGATATTGTTATGATACACGTAGTTTAAATTTTCATTACAAAAGGAAACTTCTACTGTCACTTGGTGTGTGTCTGAACAGCCTTTAGGGAGAAAGGTTTTGTTTTTGGTTTTGTTATTAGCTTTAGACTTCTCATGAGTGATTGTCAATGGGGTAGATGTACTCTCTTATTGGATAATTCAGTACTAGGCCTTCATATTCAATATCATTTACACAAATAATAAATGTCAGTAACAGCTAATATTTAGAATGCTCATCTGCCAGGTACAGTTTAGATATGTATATATTAACTACTTAATCCTCCCAACAACCATATAAGGTTGGTACTGTTACTACACGTAAGGCCACTTAGACACAAACAGATGAAGTAACTTGCTCAATGCCACAGAATTAGGAAGTAGTAGCAAGGTCCTTATTCAGGCATTCTGGCTGCTGATGTCAGGCTCTGCTCGACTACAGCATGCTGCCCATGGTGGAATGAGAGATGGATGCTCATCTGGCTCTCAAGGTACTGTTTTTACACCTGTCTATCTTAGAAGCTGGGAGAATAACATCATGCTAAGGGCTCAGTCAGCAGTGTTGTCAGTGTAGAGTCTCCTGTGATCTCCCCTTAGGCAAGCAGTGGGCAGCTCTTGAGATATCTGATGTCTCTTACTGTCTGCTTGAGGACATGGCAGATTCTTCTCCCTGTCTGCTTTCTTTAGTATATGATTCTCACTTCTGTTGTGGGTCTAGGTATATAAGCTCATGGAACTCAAATGGTAGGTGATGATAGGATTTTCCTGCCTCATCCCCCAAAAATGATATCTCAGAAGAAGGAAATTATTATGTTTAGCATGCAAAGTACCTCTAAAGGGGGCTACAACAACAAAATTACCCAGGGTGATCTTACTTTATTTCCATCATCAGTATTTTTCTGCTACTCCTTTTAGCTTGTTTACTCATCAATAAATGGAGGTAATAAAACCAACGTCCAAAAGTTTATGGTGAGTATTAAATAATATAATATATTTTTTAAAAGTACTCTGTAGGCTTGGTGAGCATATTTTTCTTTTTTCTTTTTCAAAGGGATTCCTGAAAAAAAAAAAAAAACTGAGAGTGAGTTTTGCGGATCCTAGAACAGGTTGAAAAGAACAATGCTTTTGTGGATTCTCTCCTTCTTTCTCTCTAGAAGTCTTTTCCTCAGGGGTCACTTTTATTTTATAGTTATATAAACTTATTAAACTCTTGGCATGTTAGATGCAATTTTATCAGTAGTCTCTAAGGTTCACACCCTGTTAGGGAAAATTCTCCCATGAAGAGATTCTTTTTATCTTTTTTTTTATTAATTTATTTCTCTTGCATGTCATTAAAATGGATCCTCTTTACATATCAGGTTGCTGTCTGTGTGTGGGTTTAGTAATCGTTCAGTTCAGCCTAACTGTTTGAGACTTCAGTGGTTCTTAATCCTGAAATTTAGAATTAGGTTTTGAAAGGAGTTGCAGCCTGCTTTTGAAGGAAGGACAAAATGCTCTATTTGAAAATCTTAGATCAACAGAGGTGAATAATGATCACATACTTAGGAGATTGATAAATATATTTTAATTTTTATAAGAAAATCACTTTGCTCCCAGTTAGAACATTAGAATTTCTTTAACTGCAGTTTGACCAAAGTTTTGGATGGTGTATCAGGGCAAGTCTTGTCACATGTCCCTTTTGAATTAATACATTTTGAATCTACATTTCCTTAGTGAACCTGATATTGATGATTATTTCCTTATTTTTTACTGTCAGACTTCTCTTCTCAGAATGCGTTTTATAGGCAACGATATCCATTCAATTTATTATCTGTTTGTAAGACCTCATTATACCATGTTGTCTATATAGCGGAGTTCAAAATAAGGCAAATCACGGATAGATCTCTTTCCAATGAGTCTTTTTTCCTTGATGTATTGAAAGGTTTTATTATACTGTGCTGATATCCATGGCAAAGAGTCCCAAAGCCATCCTCATGGCAAGGTTTTACATGTGAGGTTTGAATTCCAGGTAGGTCTAGTGGAGTGAACAACCTCTTCAGCCAAGAATTTTCCAAGATATATTTCATAGACAATTTTAAGCTTTGAACACACAAAAGAATACAAAGAAATGCTCTATTATAAATGTGAATGGGGGGGGGGAATCTGTTCAGTAATTCATGAAATTGTCAGATCTGAATAACAAAATACAAGATATTTCTAGTCATTTACATACTTTGATTTCTAGCATTCTGGAAAATAACATTTCAGAGTCCTAAATATTGGTTAGGCTTTTAAAGGGTTTAAAGATGAATAACTAGATGACAGTTCCTAAAATCCCAACAGGTTTTCTATATTACATGAGTGCATGATAATGCTTTTTCCCTCCTGAAGGGGAAAGCCATGTGGTTGGTCAACATTTTTACTCCCTAAAGATCCATGGAATTATGATAGATTACCCTCATCATTCATCCAGGCTCACTTTAGTGTCAGTCAGGTAATGTTGCTCACATAGCAAATATACTTGCTTTCCGGGGGCATAGTCTTATACTGTGAGTAACACATACACATACATACACATTTCCTTTTAAAACAGTCTCCACAGAGATAGAAAGGAGGGGACCAATGATAATCTGAGTGCCCATTTTATGGCAGGCCTGGTGCTATCTGCTTAAGTACATCATCTCATTTGGCCAACAGACTTCTGTGTACCTGACAAACACAAAGTTGAGAAGAGTTAACCCACTTGGTTAAGGTCTCATAGCTAGTAAGTGACAGGACTGGAACTCTCACACTTACCTGTGCTTTTATGAATGTATTACTGAAGCAGAGGAATGTGAATTTCTTGTTTAGCACACTTTGCTGTTTCCCTGCAGATAATGGTAGCTATGTCATCTATCTCTGAGTCAGCAATGTACTTCTTTATGGCATATTTGTGTTTTGAATTTCTTATCTCTGAGAAAACTGAAAGAGTGAAATGTTGGTTGAATATCATTTCAAAAAAGATGAGTAAAATAATAAAGTGTAATGAAGCTAAAATAATCTGATAAAAGTCTGAATACAGAATTGTCCAAAATTTCTGCTTTTTCTGTATGACTTTTCCTTCCCCAAATAGGCATCTTTATTCAGTCTTATTCCTCCACATCCACTGAACCCAGTCTGTCCTCCTTCTGGTCTCTTTTTCTTACCTGTTCACCCTGCCCACTGTTAAAGAAGCAAACAGAGCTGATAAAACCAGAGCAATAAAAATAGATTTCATTCAGAATTATTGCAACAGGGAGAAAGAGACCTCAGTATATAACTGTGCTTGATTCCAAATACAACATGGACAAGTGGGAATATATGGCCAAGGAGCAAGGAGAGAGTCAGTGGGTAGAAAACTAAGAGGAAGCATCAGGGGTCAGGGAGGATTCTGGTTCAATGGGTCTAACAGGATTCTTGCTCAAGATAGGTTCAGTGATCCCACGAGATACCACAGGTGGAGAGTGGGGCAAAATACTGAGAATCCAGAGTTCTCTTTAAACTGACTTAGCAAGATTCTCGTTAAAACTGGGTGATGGATGCCAGACAAGGATGGACACCAAGGTCGAGGCCTAGAGGGCGGAGAGGAGCCTGACTAAAGTTTGGTCAAGTAGGAAGTCTTGTCACTAATCGCTTGCTTTCTGGCCTCTCTTGGATCCCTACTTAGCCAGGACTCCACAGAAATATATTTCGGTGTTTCTTCCTCAATTGTTACTGGGCTGATATCCAGGCAAAAATTCCCTAATTACCTCTCTCTCCTCTCCAGCAATCAATTTTTCTTCCAGCCTTGTTGCCAGAGGTTTTAAAGAGAGTCTGTATTTTTTTCACCCTTCTTGTTCCCTACTGCCTTTTCGCCATGTATGGCTTGACATCTGCCCATCCTACTCAACTGGAATTGCTTTCTTAGGCACCAACATGCAACTCCCAGGCACCAACTCTGAACATGACTTATTTTCCATGGCATTCACTGTTGTGGGTACCCCTCCTTCAAGTTTCTCCCCTCCTAGCTCCAGGGCACTAACCCTGGTGATGTTATTCTTAGTGCTACATGATACATTATTGGAAACTGAATGTTTCAAAAATGAAATTTTTCAGTCAGTTTCAGAGAGAGGTAAGTCACAGTGTGTAGGTTCAAGTACTTAAAATGAGTAAGCTCAGTGCTTTATCATGTATCATGCTGACAAAGGAGAAAGGAAATGCCAAAACCTTCAATCCATATTCTAATTAAAAGAACATTTTCTCTTCTTTTTACCTGTTAAAGCATATCTTGTAAATGTGTGGTGGTGTCTTGGGAGCAGCCTTAGTAGCAGCAGGGAATATTTAAATGTCTGTCTTTGGGGAAATGTTTTCTCAATTTCTGTGGTTATGTTGAGTAAAAATTGGACACCATTTCTTAAGAGGATTATGTGAGTACTCTATGATGCCCGAATGGTGAAAGACAGTGTGCCCTGAACTATAGAAATTTATTTAACAATTTATTTCAATTGTATCTTCTATTCTTTGGATATAATCACACGTGCCAACATTAGAAATATTTTGAAAGGCAAATGCTTATTAATAATATTGTTTTATTTGAAAAGCAAATTGTAAAAATACAAAGGGAAGGCTGATATTAACTATAATAGAGGTATTAGATAAATTTTATTCAAGCACCACAAGCCTATGAAGCTGTGAAAGAGAAAGCAACAAGCCCCACTGATAATTGTTTTGTTTCATTATTGTTATAGCTCCTGGGTCCATCGTAATCTTGTCTTTCCTTCTCAGCAGAGTCTGTGGTGCACCCATTTTTGTAAAGGCTTTTATTTCCATCACAGTGCAATCCACATCAAATGATTACTTTACCTGCCACATTTGAAGCTCATTCATAAACCAGTGGTTTCTTGGAAGAGGCCTATAATTAATATAGAGAATATTAAAGGTATTTGGCAACTGGAGTGCTATAGTGATGTCTTAAATTGTAAATTATTTTTTACTATTTGCCTTATTACAGATGGCTTACACATAACTATTCAAGAATGCAAAAGCCACTATTGTACAAGGTGAGAAATATCTGCACAGTAAGAGCTCTGAGCAGAACAAAAAGTATGGATTACATTGTATATTGCAATGGATTACGTTGTACATTCTACTATTGAAACAAAATGGTTTTCTGGGGTTGTTTGAACTTCTTTGGGTTCTTGTTTCATCTTTCAGTAAATGAGGATGCTACTTATTTTTAATCTGACCTTTCATAACATCACCTTAACTCTTCAAAGTCAGATAGAACCCAGAAATTCTAACTTTAGCTCCATTGTACTTTTCTTTCCCTCGTCCATTTCCCCCATGATGGGTGGTTGTGTGTCTAAATTTGGACAGTGGGCCTGCTTAGTTTTTTCCCCAGATCAATACTTGGAAACAGAAATATCCCCTCTAGCAAAACTGTGCCAAGGAAAGCAAAGTATCCAGCCAGCCTTTCAGTGTTATTCGTGAGTAAGATGTGGCTAGCCATGTTCCAACAGGGGAATAAATAGAACAGAGTGGATCCTAATTGGTTCATGATGGAAAGAACATTAGATGAGAGGGAGCTTTAACATACAGGTTGTGAAATTGAGAGAGCAGAGACGAAGGCATTCCCCAGTTAGTTTTGTGATATAGGCTCATAATAGATACTATTATGATTGATCAATTTTAAATTCTGTATGTGCTGTTGTAATAATGTATGGGTACAGGTTTAAGTCAAAGATGTATACTGCGATGTTTATAACTGTGAAAATACTTATAATGCTGAAGACATAGTAATAGCAAATAAGAATAGGAGAGTACTTTTGTTCTCTGAAGCAGATTAGATCAAGGAAAAGGTGTGTGGTGGGCATTTAGTCATGAATATATAAATAATTGCTGTGAACGATTGCTGTGAATCAGCTTTCAAACCTATTAGATGTGTCATTTAACCAGGCAACATATGACTATTATTTTTTAGCATGAAAAGCAGTTGCCATATGTTCAATAGTTATTGAATTATGACTAGCAGGTGTGCTACACAATAATAATAATAATAATAATAATAATGAAAATAATAATATCTTCAACTTTAACTTTCCAGAAGTAAGGGCAAAGAGAAAAAATGCAATAATTATTCAATGTATTTGAGTAACGTAAAAGGACAGTCTAGGTAATTTAAAGCAAGGATCACAAATAGCCAGAATTATATTTCTTTTTTTTTGTTTGTTTTCTTCATTCAGATACTTGTCTCCGAGTTCCATTTTACTCCAGCTACATTAATCAAATGAGATTTGAACTCACCTTATTGGTTACATTCCTGCATATTTGTGGTGGGTCCTCAAAAAGTTTCAAAAACACTTTTACATGTTATATTACTTGACACTCAGAACAATTGTTTTTGTAGGTTGGAGAGAAAAACATTGTTCCCTATTTTCCATTTAAAAAGCTGAGATTCAGAGAGGTGAAGTAACTATTTCTATGCCACAAAAATAAATTTATTGAATTTTTGTCAGATAGCTGGAAACCTTAGTGATCTTAAAATGACCATTATAATATAGTGTTACCTTTAGTGTCATTGTCAATATTATTCTTTTGGAGAACATATTGTCTCTGAAGGTCAAGGGCAGGAAGAGAAAGACAGATTGATCAAATATGGGTTTTGCTACTGAAAGAATATATAAAATCATGTACCAGTTAGGGTCTAGAACATTCTTCTCTTTATCTTAATACCTCAATGTTAAGTAGATTACAGTGCCCATTTTGAAGAAAGACTAGTACTGTCCTATTCAGATAAAGTATCTTATTGGTTTGACACAGATGGGTTTACATAATTAATATCATGTCCTCATTATGCTGACAAGGAGATGCACATATTTTTATTGTGGAGGCAGTGTTCAAAATTGATTACCAGCTTTTTTAATTAAAAAAAAAGTTTATCCCTAGTTAGAACCTAAACCATTTGTATAAAAAAAAATAAAAGAGGAAAAAGAAAAAGCAAAAATTCAAAGTACAAAAGAACAAAATTTCTCTTTGATTCTCTCAGGAACGTTTGCTTTCCACATAGTGGCCATTGCAACTTTGTGACTGTTGTGACGCATTCATCTAGAATTGGCATGTCCCATGGATCTGAAGATATGATGGAAGACAGGAGGCACAAGCAAAGCCCAGCTTTCATAGAAACCTGAAATGAGAAATTCAAGACCCAAAGTCCTCTTTCCTTTCTCTTCCCTTGATGGAAACAAGCTTTTTCCAAATCAGCATTGTAAAAAGTCCTAGATTCAATATCCCATTGTGAGTATATAACATGATCAGACAATTCTTCCTCTTCTGCTATTAAACTGGTAATCATTTTAGGTGACAGATTTCATCTTTCAGATTTCTTGAAGAAAAGTGTGACAATTCACCTCTTCATTTGTAAAAGAAAAATTAGGTAGCTCTTGTTTCGTAAGGATGTGAGCCAGGATGACAGCAGTCTGTTTAGCACTTTCAAAGCTGAGTCCATGTGATCACCGTGTGTAATGCCATGCTGGAATTGTGCTTTAGTTCTTGCTTGGGTTCGAGATGTAAACAATCTTAGTATTCTGCTTGGAGGGATAGAAACCCATGGAATGTTTGGTTTTAAAAACATGGATTTAAAAAAGGCATATACAGGTTCAGATTTACAACAGGTAGAAGATATCTCTTTATTCTCAAGAGATATTTCTGAAACATTAGCCATAAGCTGTGACTTGTGTGTGAGGAGAGAAAAGTTATGAGTGAGGGGTAAGGAAATGTTGTTTTCTTTTAGTTTTATATACATTTATTCTTAAGCCAGATAGAATTTCCCATGATATTTTTTTTTCAAACTGCCAAGTATTTGTAAGACTTAGATTTGATCATTCATTATTGCAAAGAAAGGGGAGATATGAAAATATTCAACCTGATAATATAGTGACATTCTGTACTGCCTGAGAATAGACTGAGACAGAATATCTAACATTCAGCCTTTACTTTTGATATTTGTACTTTTTCTTGTAAACTATTTGCTCTGAGACAAAAAGTCATTGGTTTTGAACTTAACTCAATTTGAGCAACTAAAAGACATACCTTAACACATGTTTTAGCCCTACCATGACTTTTTAATGCCTTTTTCATTTAATTTGATTTTGGGAATTGATTTGCCCTTTAAAAATAATATCAGCATTTAAAGTAATTTGACTTGCTTTTTGTCTGTTCAGTAACTGAATTTGTTCCCTAAGAGAATGATTTCAAATATACAACCTTCATAAAGTTGTGAAAACTGCTGTATGTCTTCTAGAAATGGCAGCTCCAATAACAAGAATGTGAATGTGGCCTTGGGGTGGGCTGAAAGAGTTCCCCTTCAGTCAATTTTGTCACCTGGATGTGCAGGCACTGTGGGAGAATAGGGAATATTATGGCCCATCCTCCTGAGCCATATTGGCTGTAGAGCTGTCTGTTACATCTGCAGGGTTGCTCCTTGGCTTCTTTCTCTGAGCCATATACCTGCCTATTTCCTCCCAGGTAGTTGCTATTGGCTCCTGCCATGGAGATGAGGGTAGAAGTAAGGAGTGCAGTGTTTAAAAGTAGGGCTCCAGTGTTTGTTGGTCACTTTCATCTCCTCATTAGTTCTTTTTCTATCAACATGCTGATAAGCCCATTCATATCATTCCTTGTTCCTGGTCCATAAAACAGCAGCAATGACACTGAAATATGCACTTAATAACTTAATAACTTTAAGAAGATATATGGGAGTCCTGACTTCATAGAAACTGAAAGTATTGAACATCCTCATAGTTATACCATTAATTATTTGGAAAATATTGGCAAGTATCTATCCCTGCCTTCAATTTCCATTTATAGGACCATGGTCTTCCAAGTTTCTTTAAAAGCAGCAATAAGTTTTACTGGGGGAAGAGTAAGAATAATTATAATCATCTAAAAAATTGTTGTGATTAATGTCACTTGCCAAAGTATGTGTCTAATTGACCTGTTAGCCCTGACCTATGAGCATCACAGCATCTGTATTCCAGTGTTAATGATAGTCATTGTCATAGCTTCAAATCCTTCAGGTGCATCAGACTGGTAAAAAAAAGTTTAGATATAAGAGGAACAATTAAAACACCTATGGGTTTATCACATGGGATGGACCACTTGCATCCAGTTCTGTGCAAGTGCTGGCATTACTTGAAAAATAACAAGTTTTCCTTTACCTCTTTACCCATGCATCAGCTTTCAGAAAGTGCTTCCTCTACCTTCCCTTCTTTATCTGATTACCCCAAGTCTTGTGTCCTATCTTCTGGAGAGCCTTCTAGACTTTTTTCTCTCTCTTCTCCTCTTTGCCATTATTTCTCCTACAGGATAGGTTAGATCTTGTACTCGGCCTCCTCTTAGCTTTATGGATATGTCTATGTCAGAGTCACCAGCAATCTATATTCTAGTAAACTTGTCTGAATTTTTAATTTGGTTTGTAAGTATCTTGATGGCAAGATCTTCATCTTTTATATTTGCATTCCCAGTTTCAACATATATTAAATGAATGCATTCTAAATGGAAACATGTTTTTTTACCTGGTTGTGTAGACTTGAGCATAAATAATAATTTTATTTGACATGATCATGAAAGACATTATCTGGTCTGAACACTCAATCCACAGTTGAGAAAACTAAGGACTGGACTATATGTTCATTCATTCATTGTTCATCTGTTAATTCATGCATTCATTCATGTAATACATAGCATTGAACATCCACCTGTGCCCACACTGTGCTAGCCTCTGGGTATAAAATGCTGAGTAAAACAGAACAAAAGACATGGTCCTGCCCTCATGGAGCTTACAGCTCAGTGCAGTAGAAAAACAGTAACCTAGCAACCACATAGGGACATATATATTTACCAACTGTGTTAATATAGGAAGATAAGAGCCAACTGACATGGGGATTTGACTTAATTGGAGGAGCCAGGAAGTCCTACAACAAAGAAGTGATGTTTGCACTGAAACCTGAGGAACCAGCAGAAGTGCGCAGTCACAGTGTAGGGGAGAAGTTTGCCAGTCCAGAGCCAATGTATATGAAAGCTTGAGGCAGGAGGGAGCATGATGCATTGGAGAAACTAAAAGAATGCAAGGGCAGGCAGAGAATGTTGAGTAAAGCAAGGAGAGAGGGGCACAGGATGAGAATGAGAGGTGGCCAGGGGTCCATTCGGGTGGGACCTGTAGCCATTTAAAAGACTTACTAAGAGCACTGAATTGTTTGGAGCCAGGGGAAGAGGAAGGTTGTCTGATAACCTGTTCATTTTGAAGAAATTTCTGCTGCAGTGTGGAGAAGAGATTGGAGGATCCAGCAGAATGATGAGGGATGGGCCAACTGGGAAAAATTTGCTCAAGTACCTGCAAGAAAGAACCCCCAAAGACCATTTTGCCTTTTCTGGCTTTCTCAGTAATGTTGTTTTCACCTCTACCTTAGCAAGTAAGGTCTTGATCTGCTTACACTTCCTGTGTGTTCTGCTTTAGATTCTCCCATTCTCTAGACAAGGGGCAGAGGCGAATGAATATTTTTTCCCTGGGGCCAAAGAGTTTTAGTTTTCTGAGATCTCAATCGCTTCTGGCGTTACTGCTGGTCTTGAGGAGTCTATGACACAGTCCAAGGGTAGATGCGGACAGCTGGCCTTATTATCAGAAGTTTGAGGAGACCCCAGGCATGACTGAATCTGAATGAGCAGCTGAGGCCACTGCTTACTTTGAGCACCAGAGAAACTGGCCTCTTGGAGGGAAGATGTAACACCTCTTCCCTGGGCAGATCTGAAGTGAAGCAGTTGCTGTTTGGCTACAGTAACTGGGCTTTCCCTGGAAGCCCACCCCTGACCAAGGAGGTCTAGCTTGTCAGAATAACTACATCTCTGAAGCACAGAGAATTTACCACCTGTAAGAAACTAAGAAAAATATTTGTTAAAAGTTTCAGCTGGAGAATAGCAAGATATATATCTTGGGGAAGAGATTTGCTCTTGCTGACTTTTTACATTTTGGGATTCCATTCCTTGATGTTCCATGGTGATGGGGTCATCCTCCTCCCCTTGGTCTCTGAGAAAGGCTTGTCAGCAGGGACAAATTTGGCCTAGGATCTCATCTGCAGCTCTTGTCTTAGCCTTTCTCCTTCTCAAAGACTCCTCCTGCCTTTTGACTCCTTTAAAACCAGCCTCCCTCTTCTCAGGTCCCTTTGGGGATTCACCAACCACTCTGTAGGCTACTCTACCTCAGGACCACAACTTGCAAGGTTTCCATAGAAACTGCTGTTCCACGGCCTTCTTCAGATTTCTGACAGCAGATGGGAGATGATAGAGGCAAGATGTTGCCTATCTGTGGTCACTGTGCAAACTCAGTCAACGTTATCTAAATTGAAAAACAAAGAAAATTATTTATTAAAGGTTAGGCAGCAAAAGAGTACCAGGACCAGAACCAGAAAACAGGTCTTTACTGATGTTTTCACTATTAAACACTATTTGGAGAGAAAGGGAAAGGATAAATTTGTTGGCTTTCACTGGTACACATGGGCAAAGAAAGATAAGCAGAGAAGAACTCATTAGGAGTCCAAATACTATTTATTTCCCCATATTACAATGAAAGTTGAACATGTTCCTCTAATATGCTACAAATACAGGTTTATTAGTTTATTTTGTATCTTTAGTGCACATACTGTAATTTCTTTATAGTGTTGGTACAATTCTTCGTTTTTGATCGAGCTAAAGATCTGGTGTTGCTGTTGTCTCTAGATGGGCGCAAATGTCATAAAATACAGTCCTCTCTGTGTGCGCATAGGAAAGTAGCTTTTAACATGTTAGCCTATTCCACCTTTCATTTGAAAGTGATTTTTAAAATATAGGATAAGTGAACTTTTATGTTTCATTTTTAGTTTTTGAATTGTCTAGATAATGCATTTTAGGTGGGTACTGTTCTTAAATTTGGAAAAGCAGTCAATCACACAGTAATTTTAGTTCTTTTTTTTTAATAACAATTTTAAGATGTCAAGTTTTTGATGTCCAGTTTTAACTTGTTTGTCTGAGCTGACATTTAAATTCAGTCTCACTGTTATGTGAAGGAGCCTAGCCTTTTACCATTCCTTTTTTTCTTCTTCATTGGAAACCAGTGCTGAGAACACTGTCATTTAATAAGAAAGATGTTTCCTGCTTTGTTTCCTTTTATCCAACTCAGAACTGCCTGGGGGAAAAGATTGTTTTCTTTCTAAATGTGGTAAGCCACAAAATGGAAAATGTACATGTGAACATTTGTGCCTCTGTCCTATTAACCTTGGAAAGAGGTGACAAGAATGTATGAATAGTACTGTTGTATATTTAACAACTTCTGCTTCTTCTTCTTCCTTTTCATTATTATTGTTGTTGTTACTACTACTACTACTACTACTACTATTACTATTACTACTACTACCACTACTACTACTACTATTAAATTGGTTTAAGGGTTTTACCTAACAAATAACTTTCTTAATTTGTACATTTCAAAATTGTTTTAACTTTCTCCTCCAAAATGCGATTTGTCCTGCCAAAATCCTTTGTTAGATTTGTGTTACTCTAGGTTCAATTTGGTGATTTCTGTGTCTGTCATGAGTGGTTTAATCTGTTGTATACTTATATCATATAAAGGCAGATAATACAAGGTAGACTCTGTTGTATAACTCTTTGTACTTCTTTGGCAAATGAAACCTATAATGACAGTAATTCAGATCTCTGAATTAATAATGTTCAGATATCATTAAATATTTGACTGTCCAAAAATATCTGTTAAAATTAGAAGGTAAAATTGGCAAATGTTATTGGTTTCAGTTCATTTAGGGGAATGACTATTGTTTTTAATTCCTGACTTCAGAAGTATATTTGACTATTCAAGGATACATACCAAATTTCCAGTTCTTATCCAAGACTTTAGGAAATTTAGGGGATCCATGTATGTACTGATAGCTATATATTGAAATATATTTATTAAAATGTATGTAAAAGATAATTTGTTAACTATGTTGGACTGGCTGCTCTTGAACTCTCTAAATACAATTGGTTTAAGTTATTGCCTGAAATGATAGTTTGCTTAGTGTCTCATTCTTTCGGAGTCAAGATGACAGTGCACTCAATATGGTTATTTTATTGTGTCAGCCAAACAGCTCTATGATAGTGAGCCATTGTAATCCACCATATCAGAAACACACACATATGTGCACATACACATGCACGCGCGCGCGCGCACGCACACACACACACACACACACACACAATTTTCAGGTGAGCCTTAGAGATTGAAGGTAGAAGAACTGGGATTAGAATCCAGGAACTCCCAGGACATTTGGTTTTATATCAAAGGTCACTAAAGAGGCATGGAATCATCAGCCCTAGGGAAATGAGTAATGGAAGTGCAGCCACCCCAAATATATATTTTACCAAAACTGATCAATCATCCGTTTGACCAGTTAAGGCAAAGCAGGCCCAGCTCTGATTGGCAACTAATTCACTGATCATTATCTTCATTTCAGTGGATCTCTGCCATATCAGGACCTGCATTCACCAGTGAATTGACTGTCTTATTGCCCCACGCAAATGTATAATCAGGCCAGCCCTCGTCCAGTTTCTGTAAACTCCTTGTGACCCTGTTATCATGCAATTTACCTTTTTAATCTTTCAAATTTTATCATTCTGAAGCCATGGCTCTCTCATCACCCTCACCTTCCACCACACCAGCTAACCTTAAATAATCTCTTATCATGCACTGTTAATGACCTCATTGAATCCTCATGTTAATTCTATGACATAAATATTATTATCATTGAAATTTTATACACACGAGAAGCAAGGTTTAGAGGGATTCTGTTAGTTGCTCAAGGTCACACAGGTACTTACTAATAAAAACAGGAATCAACTCAGGTCTGGATATTTCCATAGTCTGTGCACTTAGCTGTATTATATGTGTAACACTGCTAAAATGATCATCTCTAAAATAAGGGTCGGTTCATAGGTATTTGTCAATCTCTAAAGAGGTCTAGAGAAACTTCTGTAAGTGAGAAAACTTGGCCTTTTAATGTTATATGGTGATTATGCTGAAACAGTTATGGACTCCAGTTAAGTTAGCTTAAAGTAATGAGAGCAAATACACATCTTCGATGATAAGGCTGTGATGGAGATTAATGTCTCATTAATGTTGGGTTGGTCTTAGATGTTTGATCTTATCTTAAAGGCATAAGCTTTATGTGAAGTCTGCATTTGACACTCTAATCTCTTTGCATCAGATATAGATGTCCTTCTCTGCCCAACAGCAAGCCAAGCCAAGGGTGATTAGTCCCTGGAGAATGTCAGTCCTACTCACTTTATAGAATTTAGCCTATAGTCCTGCCTATGGTGCCCATTTAAGCTCTCATGACAGTGCAACCAAATAGACAACCATTTCTAGATTTGGAGCTGCCTCTGACAGAGACTGTAAGTTTCTCATTAGCATGCCACTCTGTGAACTGGAGGTGAGTGAAGTGTGCATTGACACATCATTCTGTCTAAACTTTTCTTCAAGTTAAGACTTCACTCTTTAAGCAGTCTTCAGTTAAGGAAAGGATTTCTTATCTACTCTCCAGTCATTTTGGAAGAAAAATCTAGTCCACATTAAACTCCTGCCTCATTTTTGTCTTTTGAGGTTATTTCTGCTCTGTTAAATTTGAACTTTTGATTAAGTGCATAGGAAATATCTACCTGAAACACCTATGATTTTTCACCAAGTTTGAAATATCAATGTAAAAGTTAAAGCAGTTGTTAAATGACAGGATTCTCAAATAGGCATAGAGTGGTACCAAACCCATCAAGATGGCCTTGAAATCTCAGTATCTTTAAGGATGCATTGAATGTGTACACACACTGGAAAGCAGTATGATTAAAAGAGCCAGGAGTAACCTTACTGCATTCATATTATCTTATAGAATCTCCAAATTAGGAAAAATTGTCCCGGTATCTCTATTAGCAGAAAAACAGTCAAGAAAAATAACCAGGGAGTTTCAGTTTAGCTGCTACAAGAAAACAATGGGTTGGCAGAGTAACTTAAGATCCCAGCAAATCTGCTGTATTGAGAGGGAGAGCTTTTTCTTCAAGTTGTTGAAAAAAGCATGGAATTATGCTGTGATTGCTAGTCTTCTCTTAGTTTCCGTGAACAAAAAAGAACTTTTAAGAAAGAAAACTGAAGCCTGTTTGCAGAGGCAAGTTAAGAGGACAAAAGGTTGGAAAGATCATGGTGAAGTGAAGAAAAATGGAATTTAGTCAGATGCTAAATTGAGTCTAATTATATTCAGAGACAGGTTAAAGCAATCAGAAGGTAAGGAACCCAATTATGAGATAGCCTTGATAACAGAGATGGCTCAATAAAATACAAAAATAGAAAGATAAAAATAGAAAGCTACTATATAAATTCTGGATGAATTTAAAAATGAGTGTTTAATCTAAAAACTTAGAAGGAAATGTACCAAAATAAACTCAATGCAGAATGTTGGTATTAAAGGAAAATTAAGGGCTGACTCATTTTGCATAACGATTAAAGAAATACCAGTTCTTTCTCTAATTTACCATTTTATAAGTGTTTCTGGTTATAGGATTAGATATTAAAGAAAAATTTTATAAAAAAGTGAAAATAATATAAAATCGATCATATATCTTTGGCTAGTTTGTTCCTTTTCTTTCACTGCATTTGTTAAAGGTCATTATTCAGAGTCATTTGAAAGTAAAACTTGAGAGTTGGAAGTTTTGGGGGTTAAAGTTAATGGTTTATTGGTTGAAAACATTTGTTGTAGGTTTTTAGGCCTTCTTTCACTAAGAATTTTAGGTGTACTTTCTCTGCAAAGGACTACTCAAGTCTGTCACTGTAGAAACAATGTTTGACTCAGTAGTTAAATTCCACATCTCTTGTGTGATACCCAATACCACAAGAAATTAAAATTAACATCAGTTCTTTGTGACAGGATGATAGTTTGGGAATTAAAGAGTGCTTGTTAGTAACTGAAGATTTTTCTGTTTTCTTCCTAGTGTACTTAGTTCCATGCTCTCATTTTCCTTTTATTAAGAAAGCCAAATATTTGCATTTTCCAGGTAGTTCTGTGGCACGGTAGATAGAGAAGGGCTTGGACTCAACCCCAGCTCTGTTACTTTGTCATTCCATGGCTGTGAGAGACCCATAAAGGAATTTCACAAAATCCAGTGTCCTACCATAGTCCAGCATTCCCAGGAAATTACTCACTGCAAGAGGAGCTAGCTAGCTAGCTAGCTAGCTAGCTAGCTATTTATTTATTTAATTATCTATCTATCTATCTATTTATAATCTTTTTTTTTTTTTTTTTTTACTGCAGACAATGGTAGCACAAAACAGGAGCTATTTATTTTACATTAAATTTTACACAGTGCTGCCTGATTTCAGAGCTTCTCATTTCCTGCGAGCATGTCACTCCACTGTGTAATACCATCCCAAGAGGGCAAGAAGGGTGTCAAGAGTCAGTTCTGGACTGTCAGCATTTTATTTCTTCTAATCCTGAAACTTTCGCTAAGAAAATGTGGTTCTTATTTAAAAAACAAAACAAAAACTCATGATAAAAAAAAATGACAAACAAAAGCTCTTCTTAGCACATAATTTTTTCACTTTTTCCCTTTCCTTCCACGTCCAATTTTCTTAAACAACAACAACAACAACAAACTTAAAAAAAAAAAAAACACCTGAAATAAATTTAATACATTTCTGTTAGCCCAGGACACACAGTGATTAACATTTTTTCCTCTGTGAAAAATGAGTTGCTTTTACTTTGGACAACTTTGGCAGAAAGAACCTATTAAAAAGGGAGTGAAATGTAAATTCAAATGGATAATGCTACTTTATTTTACTTAATCCTATTTTGTGCAGCATTACAGAGGGCGGCATTGCCCAAAGTTAATCAGTGGCCATTAGAGCCAGTGGGACTCTCGAGGGTCCAGCAGATGTCCTTGCTTGCCTTGATGTCAGATCCAGATTGAAGCATTGTAGATGCTCAATCACTGAGTGCTTACATGTGAAGAAATTCTTGGATACAGTGGGAATGGGAATGAACTTTTTAATTACACGTTTGTTGTTTTCTATCACCAGGAACTAAATTAATGGGAAATTAATTCACAAGGTTTATTATACATTTTCCTTTCCAAGAGAGGAGTCTTTTTCCCACAACTCATTCACTTTTGTGCTTTCAGATTTTTTTTTCCACCTCAATACTAAAATAACCTCTTTCTTGTTCAACTGACATCAGCTACATTCAGTAGACTTAGCACCCTGTGGAAGTCTGACAATTACTTCCTTACGGCAGACCTGTTTCAAAACTAGGTCCAGAATAAATAAGAGTTTTTCATGTTTCAGTCATTTCCCTGGTAACTCCTGTTAGTTTTCAATAGTGCTCAGACAAAGAGTTACTATGGAATATAAGAAAACACAAAACATTTTATGTTTTATTTGGTAAGAAGCAGCAAGACAAAAAAAAAAAAAAAAAAAAAAAGCCGTGAGTGCTTCCTTAATAAACCATGTTTTATCTGCACTTGTAAAATCAACCAGCAAGAGAGAGAGAGGGTGACAGTATTGGGGAAGGCTTAGTGGATAAGCTCTATTTGTTCAATGTTTGGTATAAGGGCAAAATATTGAAAGAAGAATACAATGTTCATACTAGTAACAACTAATTAATATCAAAGAATTTCAAATCCAACAGTGCTATATTAGCACTATACAAAGTACTGTATTATCACTGGGTTATGATGATACAACAAAATTAGCATTTCTCACAGGTTTTGCATTTTCAAATGTGTAAAAGCGTTTAAACAAGGCCATTCGTTATTCTGTAAACCAAAACCCAGTCTTTGAGTTCTCCTACTTTCCTGTCATCCGGTAAAGAGATAGCTGGTTTCATAAAAATATTATAGGTAATTTTGAATTTCCAGAGTCGATCATTAATGATAGGTTTACAAATTAATTAACTTTTCAGAATTAGAAACTTCAGTTTCTAAATAGTAAATATTCAGAAGCAGGAAGGAAATTTGGGGAGCTGCAGGAGTAGAATCATCTTGTTTAATTAAATAATGCCTGTGTTTTTGGCACAATTATCATTTTATGAAAGAAACACAAAACTCATGTTTTGCACTGCAACAAATCCAGGTGAGCAAAAATGTCCTTAGGGTCTAGCTTGGGGATTTAACTAGCAAGATATTTGTTTAGTGAAGACAGGCAATAAGTAAGAGACCTAATAGTCAAGTGGTGTGTTCTCTTTTTATGTTAATGCTGAAATTTAAAATGATGGATGTACTAGATTTTATCTGCATGCCTTGGCTTTTGAGAAATCAGGAGATTAGAGGTATAGTACTTTATAGCAGACATATCTTTTCATTGATTTTTCTACATTGTATCTCCGGTTTCAGTATACAAGTGACTCATTGGGGAACAAAGAGGGAAATCCTTTGTGATGAATCAGATATCACTCTGAGACACAGGGCTTTTACACCTTTTTCTCTCTTTAAAATCAACGTTGCCTTTCTAAATCAATACCAAGTAAATGACAGCCGAAAAACTATACACACAAAAACAACAGGGCATCCTGGAGTTCTAGTTGTCATTTTCATGGTTGCCAGCACAAAGAGGTTGGCCAGTGACCACCTAAGTGATGCCTTTTGGGAGTGAAATCGAATTTGGAACTCTCCTTTTCTCCTTTTGGAGAGTCAAGTGCATGGGGAGAGCTCCTGTCTTCCGGCATGTGAAGTACCTCTATAGTCATTCCCCACCAGTCTTTAGTGATGGAATGTGTAGAAGCAACCCTGCTGACCGAAGACATGTTTGGGGTCTCTTTGTCTCAGCCTGGGCAGCTGTATTCTCAGAATTAAGTTCATTCACATTTTCTTCTTGGGAGAAATACTGTCTTTCTCCAGATTGATGAGAGAGTCTTGCATAAGAGGTAACACTCTGAAGAAAGAAAAAAAATGTCCTCCTCAAATAAAGATAGACCATTTCATAATGATTTTTTTTTTTTTGGACCATGATGAGCATGTATAAGATCCAGAATGCCAACTTATACTTTTGGGCTTAGGAGTTGAGAAAACTCTTCTTAGTTAATTATTGAGGCTTAAACACAGCAACAGACATAGCTTGACACTGAGACCACAGACAAGGTGATGCAGAGATGCTGGTTGCGGGTTCCCTTCCTTTCCTGTCTCTTTCATGATCACGTTGCCAGTTTGTAGGAGTTTTTTAGATAATAACTAGGGGTTCATATATACTGATTTCTGGATGGTGCTTGTGCAATAACTTCTGATCTTTCCTGAGACCTTTGGATGATGATTCTTGCTTTGTTTCTATTATCTTTTTTTTTTCTTTAGGTTTTAATCTGAGGGTAAGTAACTCATGTCTCTACAGTGAAATTCCCATGAGGAATTAGAGATAAGCTTGTATTTCTCAATGAAACTTTCCAAGAAGAAATTTCTGAGTGTCTAGGAGAAGCAGATGACTGTTCATCTACTGTTAGAGACCTAAGTTTTTGTTCTGTGTGTCTGCCACTCATGATCATAGGGGACACATTCAGATCTGCCAGAGGTACAGGTTGCCTTTCTGATCACTTTGTTCTAAACAAAGCCATACAGCAAACAGACTTTGGGAAACAGTGATCACAGAATAATCTAGAACCAGGACTGATTAAAATCAGTGTGTTCATAACCCATTTTAAGATTTTTCAACAATCTATACCTACTGCTTAAGAGAATTTGTGGTAAAATAAGCCTGGTTTAGGATCTGCCTTAAGATCACTTACTAGGTATTTAAGTTTGTTAAAGTTACCTAATATTGTTGAGCTTCAGTTCCCCTATCTACAAATATGGAAGCAATAATTACAGTTACCTAATTGATATTATGAGCATTAAATAAGTTAACCAATTTCTATTTAGCACAGAACTGTTTCCAAGGCTCTCTGTTTATGTGAGGAATAAGCAAAACATTCTGATTTAATACTTTGGTGTGTTTGATCCTCTTTGATTCAGAAGATTCAATATTTAACCTGTTAGAGTGAATATAATTTTGCTGGTTGATATATACTAAGACAGTGTATTTGAGAAAGTTTAAAAATAAAGAGCTAAAAAATTTTCACATTATTAATATTGCTTGGTAGGCTAACAATGATAAAGACAGATGTTTTGCATTCAGCATTATCTATACCCATAGTTTACTTCTCTTTGGCTTTTCCCACTCTTTTAAAGAAGGGCACCACATTAATGATACTGGGCGATTCTTATACCCAGTTAGAGTTGGAAAAGGGAGTTGTTCTGACACTTGATTAAAAATATGTACAGCAAGTCAACAGGCAAATTCCACTGTCATCTCTAATAACAGTAAAAGTGTATGCATACCTTTTAATGCCCAGGCTGAGACTGCCTATTTTATACTTCTTTTTCACACATTGGTACTTATAAATTTTTCATGGTTTGGGGAACGGAAAGAGCAAAGGAAAGAACAGCCAAATAATATTCAAGAGATCCCATAAAAAAATGAAGCCTTTGGTCTTGTAGTGGTTGTGAGAAGAAGAATATCAAATATGAGTGTAGCTCTAAAGGGCCCAGCATTATCTTTAACTACCTGATCTGTAGAAGAATATTCATTGTGGGGGAAAAAAAGGCATCCATTAAAAGTTGATGACCTTGTTATAGATATAAGTGAATTAATGTTTTAGAAAGACATTTTAAACTCTAAAAACATCAGCAAAAAATTTGATTAATTTTTTAGTGTTATAATAATAAATTTATTTTTATGTCATATTTATAGTCTGTTACAAAATCACAGATATATATATGTGTACACACACATAGGTGTGTGTGTGTATACATACATACATTTTTTATATATATATAATGTGTGTGTGTGTGTGTGTGTGTGTGTGTGTGTGTTATATAATGGGTGGAAAGAACCTTAAAAGCTATGTACTTTGACAGTTTATTTGAAATATATTTTTATGTTCTCTACATATTCTGTATAAAATAGGACACCAGACTTCTTTTGGTTCTCTCTTTCTCTTTCTCTTCCTCCTTCCCTTTCTCCCTCTCTCCCTCCTATCTGCCCCATTCCATATATATTTGATAAAAAGCATGCTTCTAATTAAAGCAGTGATTCTCAACAGGGACAGTGCTCCATCCCAGGAGTTTTGTACTTGTATCAGGATTTTATTTTATTTTCACAATGATTGGCAAAGACAGGGATGCCAGATGCCCTGCAATGTATGATCTTGCTCAGCAAAGAATCATCCTGCTTCTCACGAAATGAATGACCCACTAGATTTTTATGTAAGCGAGAAAAAAGTTCATACTTATCTGAGCTTACGATTAATTTCATTTTTCTTAGAAGCCCAAAGTACTGTTCCCACAATTTTAACATACTCTAGGAGTTTCCAGGAAGACAACTCAGGTAATTCAACAACATTTTCCATTATTTTATTCAGAACTTTTACAAGAGATGCTCAACATTTGAGAAGATGACATGCCCAAAGGCAACACTACTTGTGGTATTTAAGAATATAAAACAGACTGTCAATCTGCATGCAAACTGTAGCTGATGCATTACCATGATCTTAAATTGGTACAAGCATGCAAGTACTTAATTTATTTATTTATTTTGGTGCAAACATTTAAGTTCTACCCTGGTGGACAATTTGTTACACAATGCAGTGTTATCAGCTATAGTCACCATCAGATACTTTATTCATCTTATAGTTAAAAGCTTGCACCCTTTACCAACATGTCCCCATTGCTCCACCACCCAGTCCCTGGCAACCACTTGTTTACTCACTGTTTCTATGAATTTGACTTTTTTTTTATACTACATATAAGTGATATCATACGGTATTTTTCTTATCTGTCTGGCTTATATCACTTAGCATAATACCTTCTAGGTTTATGCATGTTGCCACAAATGACAGGATTTTGTTCTTTTAAAAGGCTGAATAATATTCCATTGTGTGTGTATAATATATGTATATATAACAGACATTATATGTTATATATTATATATTGTATGTTATATACATACCACAGTTTTTTTATTCACTCATCTTTTGATGAACACTTAAGTTGTTTCCATATCATGGCTATTATGAATAATGAACATGGAAGTACAGCTATCTCTTTGAGAAATGATTTTGTTTATATACAAATATATATGCTTTGGATATATACTCAGAAGTGGGACTGCTGGATCATATGGTAGTTCTGTTTTTAATTTCTTGAGAAACCTCCTTACTGTTTTCTATAGTGGCTGCACCAGTTTACATTTCCACCAATAGTGTATAAGGTTTCCCTTTTCTCCACATCCTTGCCAGTATTTGTTTTCCCTTGTCTTTTTGTTAATAGACATCCTAAGAGGTGTGAGGTAGTATCTCATTGTGTTTTGATTTTTATTCCCCTGATGATTAGTGATGTTGAGCATCTTTTTGTGTACTTGTTGGACATTTGCCTGTCTTCTTTGGAAAAATGTCTATTGAGGTCTTTTGCTCATTTAAAAACTGTGTTGTGTTTTGCTATTGGGTTGAGTGAATTCCTTGTATATTTTGGGTAGTAACTGCTTAATTGATATGTGGTTGTAAATATTTTCTCCCTCTCCCTAATTTACCCTTTCATTTTGTTGGTGACTTTCTTTGCTGTGCAAAAGCTTTTTAGTTTGATATAATCCCACTTGCTTATTTTTGCTTTTGTCAACTTTGCTCTTGGTGTCAAATCCAAAAAGTCATTGCCAAGACCA
This sequence comes from Eidolon dupreanum, assembly GCA_028627145.1. Classification (NCBI taxonomy): domain Eukaryota; kingdom Metazoa; phylum Chordata; class Mammalia; order Chiroptera; family Pteropodidae; genus Eidolon; species Eidolon dupreanum. The sequence goes on along the minus strand of CM053508.1, from coordinate 52,989,448 downwards.
GTGTCAAGGAGCTTTCCTCCTATGCTTTCTTCTAGGAATTTTATAGTTTCAGGTCTTATGTTCAATTATTTAATCCACTTTCAGTTGATTTTTGTGTGTGGTGTAAGATATCGGTCCAGTTTCATACTTTTGCATATGGATATTCAGTTTAACATCATTTATTGAATATTATATCCTTTCTTCAATGGACATCCTTGCATCCCTGAAATAAATCTCCCTTGATCATGGTATATAATCCTTTTAATATATTGTTAAATTCAATTTACTAATATTTTGTTGAGGATTTTTCAATCTATGTTCTTTGCCTGTAATATTTTTTCTTGTGGTTTTGTAATATTGGAATATTGGCCTGTGACATTCTTTTTGTAGTTCTTGTCTGATTTTTGATGTCAGGGTAATGCTGGCCTTGTAAAATAAGTTTTGGAAGTGTTTCCTCCTCTATTTTTGGAAGAGCCTGAAAAGGATTGGTATTATTTCTCTAAATGTTTGGTGCAATTCACTAGTGTAGCCATCTTGATCTGGATCTTTCTTCATTGAAAAGTTTTTGATTACCGATTCAATCTCCTTAGTAGTAATTGATCTGTTCAGATTTTCTATTTCTCTGCTTCACTCTTGTCAGGTTGTATATTTCTAGGAATTTATCTATTTCTTTTAGGTTGGCATATTATATGTTGGTGTATAATTGTTTGTAGTAGTCTCTTATGATGCTTTGTATTCTGTGGTATCAGTTGTAATATCTTCCTTTTGTTTATCATTTTATTTCTTTGAGTCTTCTCTATTTTTTTCTTGGTAAATCTCATGAACGATGTGTATATTTTGTTTATCTTTTCAAAAATCAGCTCTTAGTTTCATTGACTTTTTTCTGTTGTCTTTTTATTCTCTTATATATTTACACTGATCATTGCTACTCTTTCCTTCTGCTGAGTTATAGACTTTGTTCTTCTTCTTCTTTTTAGTTCCTTGAGGTATAAAGTTGAGTAGTTTGGAATCTTTCTTATTTCTTAGCATCTATATTTGTCGCTATCAAATTTTATCTTTGAACTGCTTTTTGCCGCATCCCATAAGTTTTGATATGTTGTGTTTTTATTTTTATTTCTCATTTTTGATCTCTCTTTTGATTTCTTCTTTGACCCATTGGTTGTTCAGGAGCATGTGGCTTAATCTGTACATATTTGTGAATTTTTCAATTTTGTCATTATTATTGATTTCTCATTTCACACCATTGTGATTGGAAAAGATTGATGTGATTTTGGTCTTTTTAAATTTCTTAAGACTTGTTTTGTGACCTAATATATGATCTATTCTAAAGAATGTTCCATTACTGCCACCGTTGGATGGAATGTTCAGTACATGTCTGTTACCTTCATTTTGTCTAAAATGTAATTTAAGTCCAATGTTTTCTGTATTGATTTTCTGTCCAGATGATCAAGCCATGTTGAAAGTATGATATTGAAGTCTCCTACTATTATTATATTACTGTATATATCTTCCTTCAGATTTGTTAATATTTGCTCTTAATATGTAGGTGTTTCTATGTTGGATACGTACATATTTACAACTGTTATATCCTTTTGATTACCTTTGTTATGTCTTCTCATGTAGTTTTCTGTGTGTTTATGTATATGAAGTGCATATAATTTTATTTTGAGTTTATTTTCCTTAACATCTTTTTTATATTGCATCTAGGGCATTTATTGATTTTTAAATTACATGTGTACATTTTAATTCATAGGCTATATAACCTATTTTAACTTATGATCATGAAAGGCATGTTAGAATTCTCTATTCATAAAACAGGAATTGGGTCAGATAAGGATTAGAAGTTCTGATATAGAGATAAGTCTACCCATGGGAACTTACTATATTTTCTAGCATAATTAGAATTATTCAGCAGTATATTAATTATCTAATGTTATTTAACGATTTTGTCACAAACTTAGTGACTTAAAACTGTGCATATTTATCATTTCGCAGTTTTAGTGGGTCAGGAGTTTGGGTACTGCTTAACCTGAGGTCTTTGCAAGGCTACAATCAAGGTGTTGGCCAGGGCTTCAGTCTAATCTCTCGGTGTTTAAGAAAGGATCTGCTTTCTGCCTCATGTAGTAGTTGTTGTCAGAATTCAGTTACGTAGTATTTGTCAGAATAAGGGCCTTAGTTTGTTGCTAATTTGTTGTTACTTCCATATCATGTGGGCCTCTCCAATATGGCCACTTCCTTTATTGAAGCTACAAAGGGAAGATAGTCTATATGCAGTATAGAGATTGTAAACTTATGTGAAGTAATTTTGAAAGTGACATCACATCATCTTTCCTGTATTTTGGGAAGCAAGTTACACACTCATAGTCAATGGGAAGGGATTATATTATGATGACTACAGGACACAGTTATAATTGGGGAACATTTTAGAGTCTGCTCACCGCTGCGACCTTTCAATAGCAGTGTTGGGGGACAGGATAAAGTCTTGGGATCAAAGTGGTGGTTAGTGCCTTTTGTAGTATTTGTTTTAATAAAAAAAGACAATTGAACTCGAAGAAGAGGGAACTTCCAATGGATTACTAGAACAGAGTCTATTTATTAAAATTTCTTGGACTACAAAGTCCTTGCTAACTCAATGTGCCTTTATCTGATGATAAATAGCTAATTTATGTCTATATAGGATGAAGTGATATAGGGTCAATTACCCACATTTCATATAACTTAGGATCTTTTCATCCAGGTCATCCAGCTAGTTCTCAGGTCAATCAGAGTTTAAATTATGGTTAGATCTGTAGGAGGAAGAAAATATTTTAAGAGCAAAAATTATTTTTTATATAAATTTTTCTTAAGTAGCTGCTATGTGCTAGTCATTGTTTCGGAGGTGAAGAGGCAGAGAATCTGCTTCCATGGTGCTAGTCACCATTTTTGTCTTCGGTGGAAGGGTCTTCCTTTAAGAAGGGCAGAGTAATCTATGTGGGAAAAACACAGGTTCTGGAAGCATGCAAATGTAGATTAAAATTATAATTCTGTTTATCAGCTCTGTGATCTTAGCTTACAAATGATACCCTCTGATACTTTATTTTTTCTAGTAAAGAAGTGAGTCTAATAATATCACAGGATTTCTGTGAAGATTTTTTTGAGATTCTGTATATTAAGCATGCATTTCAAAGGGGGTTCTTAATGAAAGTTAAATCCCTTCTCCCTGTCTTATCCTTCAGTAAAAAAGACCATCATAAATGAGCTGTAAATAAAGACTTTGATACTTAGCTTCCTCCACAACATTATATAAAAGTCATAAATCACAAATATGTAAACAGTCACCTGGAACAAAATCCCTTTGGTTATGAACACTTCTTTATTTTAATAAGATCTCATAATCATTCTCAGAGTTTCTTGCTTATTATTTTATTATGGCTAACATGCCCTAATTACCTAATTACACAAAAGACATAAATAGCTCAAAGGAGTATTTATGCTTGACTGCATAAATAATATTCTCTTTGAAAATATATGAATATAGATATGAATCAATAGACTGGAACATATGCATTTATATTTTAAACTAATCAAGTTTATTACGTTATAAAATTTATAGTATAAGTGGGAATGGGGAATGAAAAAGTAGAGTCCCACAACCACTTATCAACATGAACATTCATTCATTCACTTTTTTCAATATTCATTCACTCATTCATTCAACAAACATTTTAAAATTTCTATTCCAAGCTCTAAATACTTGAAAAATAGTTATCTATTAGGTCTGTAATGAATAACAAAACTAGATAATAAATTTATTTTAGAGAGATTCGATTGTTTTCAAAAGTCTTTTTTTTTGAAGAACGAGCAGAGTAGCCCAACTAAGTAATTTTATTCATTTAGAACGTAGGCAATAATTTACATTTTTCCTTTTCAGTAGGCATTAGAGGAAATGGGTTAATCTGAAATGAAATGTTCTTAGAGCCTGCTGTTCAGTTGGTTGGAGGGCATTAAAAAGTTATTACTTAACATCTCTGTTGTTTGAAATTTCATTTTCAGAGACATAAATTCTCTGAAATAAATTCTCTGATACAAAACAATTCTAGGCATCACAGAGAAAAGCTTCTTTATCTTTATTTACATTTTTAAAAACTTTTTTTTTTTACAAGATAGAATTTGGATAGAATTCTGGTATTTTTGTGATTCCGTAATTTCTTTGGTTGGCACTTAGAATGTTCTCCCACAGGTATATTTAATTTGTATACCTTGTTTCATTCATTAGTTTATAGCCCCTTGAGAGCAGAACTGTTTCTGCATCAGTAAATGTATGATAGTTATTATGTAGATATTAAAAATTAATAGGTCCCTATCCATTTTCTACTGGTACCTGAATAATTTTTACATTTCAAACGTAATGACTTTTTGTTTTTGTTTCTTTGATATATTAGAAATTATTTACTACAAATTTCTAGAGCATCATTTTTGACACTAATATTTTTTTATTTTGAGGCCCCACGTAAAATACATTTCAGTATTTTGATACACTTTGGGTCCTTGAGGGAATAATACATAATAACCAGAACTCAAGGAAATCATGGAAAACCTCTTTAGGAATAAAGGTAGTAGTCACAGTTTTTAAAGTATTCTAACAGAAAAATCAACAACCATTCCTAAAATAATAGCTGTAGCAGGCCCCATAGAGGTGAAGTACACATGACAAGACACCCTGCTTTCAGAGCAGAGCCTCTTCTTCTTTCGAGATTCAGCTTAAGCATCAGTCCTCACAGAAGACCTTGACTGACTTCTGTAGTTTCTTCCAGGTCAATGAGACCACTCCCTTCTTTTTGCTGACACTTTCTGTTCTGACTTGTATGTTACCAACTAGTTACATGTGAGATATATATGATCATATAAAGAAGCCAAAACTCACCTGAAATACACAGCATGTGAAGGTAGCTACACTCACTTATAATTTCCCAGTTTATAGATTAATATTTAAATCATTTTAATTTCTTATGAAATATATGGATTAACGTTAAATTTACTCTGTATTGTATGCATTTAGAGTAATGCAATGGACATTTTTTTTTTTTTACATTGTCCTAGAAAAGTTAGGTTGACACTGAGGAAGCCCAAGAAGAGAAATGAGAACTGAAAGTGTAACAAAAAGGCTAACATAGTAAATACAGCACAGAGGAGTAACAGCAACATTATAAAGTAATTTTGGAGTACCTCTGGCTCTGTAAAGATGCATATTAGTTTATCAGTTTTATACCCCAGTGCTTGGAGGATATGGAATTTTTCAGTGATCCAATCTCATGTAATTAAGGAAAAATAAAAAGAAATTATGTATTTCTCTAGAATGTGTGGTCAGCTACTGAATTTAATTGTACCAACAGATGCAGATTCATGCAGCACAGTACAATTTTGATAAGGTCTGAGTAGTCATCAAATCAGAATTGGATATCTCATTCTATAAAATTATTCATTTTAAATGACTTTAAGATAATTGGCTCCTAAAATATTTTTAGATCTCTCCGAGGGGTTAGTTATGGGAGTAACCATGTGGTAAATAAATACTACAGAACATACTAGTGGAAAAAATCTGAAGTGTAAGGAGGTAAGGTCCTATTGTTTGTGAAATATATTTAGATACTGAGGATGTCATTGTGTGGAAAACCTTTAGAATTCTGTTGAAAGAAAAGATGTCCACCACCCAATTTTAAGTTTAATTTGGACTGATATTTTTTTGTAATAGAGTTGACTAATACATTCCTGCAAAGAATTTTTTGTTTATGCAAATAAAATGACCATAATTTATCATGAGAAGATGCCCATAGATTCTATTCCCTATAACAGTACTTGCTTAAGAAAATATATTTTTTGAATAGCTAACGGTAGAGGTGCTGAGAGCAAGCAAGGGACAGCTTTTGCCATCAACATCTATAGTTTTGTCATTCAGCAGATAAACCTAGTACATCAGTATGTCTTGGACCTTTGCCAGATCCTGGGAAAAATGAAGAGTCTTTTTTATACAGTTGTTTTTCACAATTTAAATGTATTAGAATAAACATAGGAAGCATATTTTAGATATGCCACTGTGATAATCCATGTTCTTGAATATTTTGAGGTAAGAAATTAGGGTTAATTGATTAAAATTAGGGAGAAAGTCATACCCACCAAATAAGCAGGCTGAGTTGAAGATGGAGTGTATACCAATAGAGATATACATGTGTACAGAGAAATTTTACCAGTTATTAGAACACACAGGAAACATAAAAACAGTTGTTTTGGTTAGTAGATATGATTATTGCTTGTGACATGAGTAAGAATTATTGAAGGACTAAATGCATGACAAAAAGTGTAATATTAAAAGCATATTCTTAATTAAAGCAGGGTATTAAAAATTTATCCCTCTATTTATAAGTTTTCATGTCCAGAGTTAATGGAACAGCTATGTTAACCTTAAGTTAGCAGTACTTGGTGATTAGCAAAAATAATTGTAGAAGAATATTTTAAAGTTTTGTTTTCTGGTAAAATAAATATATTCTCCTTATTAACAGTATAAAAATAGAATTATAAAAAGAAACAAATAATCACTCATAATTTTCGCATCAGATAATCAGCATTAACATTTTAGTGTATTTCCTTACAGCTTTATTGTTTTGACTAATTTTGTATAGTTATCAGCCTCTTTAATAATATGAGATGGTATATATAATTATTTTACATCTTTGTATGACAAAATAAATGTTCAATTTTTGAGAAAATGAAGAAATTAAGAGAAAAGTATAAAGAAGAGTGAATTTGATTTCTAGAAAACAGCAAATGTAATTTGGAGCTACTTTTGATGACTGGATGGGAACTCAAGCTTCATAAAATAAGATGGAAAATAAGTTTCAGCCACAAATGAATTAGACTCCTTTGAATATTATTTCACAACTGACTCAGTTGATTTTTTTTAAAAGAGACACAGATTTTCAGTAGGAAGAGCATTATTAAAATATAGTGGTTTTTTTTTTTTTTTGAAACAGGTATATCAGTGATTGGAATGTATGCTTTGGACCACAAGTTTCTAAGTTTTAGAGAAACAATGAGAAACCTATCACCAAGCTTTTGGCTGTTTCTATCTGGAAGAAGACTTTTAATAGTAAGCACCAAACTTGGGCTGCAGTTGATTTTCTTTTCATCAAAGATTCCATGGAGATATTATCTTGGCCCGGTGAATTATGGACCCACCTTATGGCATTAGCATTCTCTCCAACAGTTTTCTCCTCTCTCTATTATATTAATTACTCTAGAGATGTAATCATAGGTTTTCTTGGGGTCAGATCATCTTAGAAAAGAAAAAACTTAGTGAACAAATTTCTTTGGTATTTTTTTCTGTCATATTGGGACTCCTGTTAGTTTTGTCCTGTTCCCTGTTATGGAAAAGACTGAAAAACAGCACACAGAGGCATGGAGTAACAGACAGTTTTCCTGTGATATATGCTAACAATTTGTGAGCTAAGATAAGGGAAAAGGCAGCCTGATATAATATATCAAGATCATTTTAATTTTCAGTTATCATTATTTGGATTTTATTCCCCAACTCTCTGACACAAATTTAGGGGAGGTGTGAATATTTTTATAATGAAGATTGTTGATTTCTTAGATTAAAGTTGCTCAAGTTCTCAATTTGCCTCTAACTGTACTTATAGAGAGGATCACTACCATAGATGCTAGTAAGGAGGAGATAGAGATGTTTGAGAAAAAACAAAGATAGATGTATATACCTTGGAGCAGTCCCAAGATGGAACTCCAGAATGATTCATTTAGAAAATACAATCTACAAAAATAAATTAGGGCTTTTGGGTCATTTTTGCCTGAGGAAATGTGGCTGAGGGTCTTTAATGATGAGAATCAAATATATGAGAGATTATTATATTGAGGTTGCTGACCATCTGTTTTATAACACTACTTGGAATAACATTAAATTTAAATTACAATGTATGAGGTTTAGATTAGATAAAGGAAGTATGTTCTGAAAGTAAGAGTTGTTAAATTTTAGAATATGTTTCCCATGTAGGTTATAAAATCATTTTGCTGAAATTATTTTAGTTATTTGTAGTTAGTTATTAAAGAACTATGAGCATATATGTTACCTATATAAAGGTTAATATGTCTGATATTTATGTAGTATATTTATATATGTATATATTATGTATATATCCTAGTGTGTGTATATACACATATATAAGTATGTGTGTGTGTATGTGTGTGTATATTTATATATCTCCTATTGAACTAAACAGCCTTACTAGCTTTGTAATTGCATCATTTGGGGACTCACAATCAATGCCTTTCAGACATTGTTATAGAAGGCTTAAATTAAATACATGGATAATATCCCAAAACTATTCGATGATGTTAGAGATGCTTTTCACTATATGTCAGCACAGAAAGCTGTTACAGTTTTGCAAGAGAGAAGATAAATCTTTCTCTTTACTTTCTGAGTTAGAGAAGTAAGAAAGTTTTTTGTTGTTGATGTCACTGTTGACTGAAAAGAAAGTCGAGGCAGCATTGTGTTTCTGGGAGAGCAGTGATGTGTTTCATAGCACTGACAACTGTCAGCGTGCAGTGTTGAGGCTTCCAGGATTCTGAATTGCCTTCTCTTGCATAGGCCACTGTATTTTTTTTTCTTTACTTTTCTTCTTAAGCAACAAAAGAGGCTATCTACCTTTCAAATATTTATAGCTCGTAAGTGGATAAACCTTTCAAATCTGTCCCCCCGCCATATGAAAGGAAAAATAACTAGCAGCAATAATCTCTAATAAGATACTTTTGATACAAAGTTATTAGGTGCTCTTAGATCTTTTTGTGGCCGATTTTCTATATCCTCATCATTGATAAATCTGTCATCAGCATTATATGTATTTTACCTCATTTGATAATTATTTTTGACTATTATATTCATATCTTCTGATAAAAAACATTAAAATATGAATAGATGAGGAAACTATAAAGCTCTATATTCACACAAAAGAGACTCATAGATATTGGTTTATCAGAGTGAAACATTTTGTACTACTCTATTTCGTATCACAGGGAAAGCCAAGTCATACACTAAATCATTGTCATTAAAAGATGGTGTGTACAAGTTTAGCTGGTTTTAGTCAAGGTAGAAGAGCAGCTAAATGTAAGCTTGCCTTCTTTCATGACCATATTAAAATTACAGCAAAATTATAGAACAGTCAAACTGGAGAACCATCTGAAGATGAGCTGAACAGAAATCCTATAACTAAGGCTATAAAGAAAAAGCCATGTCAAGACTTGTAGGAGGGACAGAGACACGAGTCGAGTTGGCCCCACACCCATGTATGGTGGTCGAGAATCAGGAGGAACATCTCAGCTGTAGAGGTCCCCCTCAGGAATGAGGGTTCCTAGCTCCACACTGGACTCCCAAGCCCAGAGCACCAATGCTGGGAAGAGGAGCCTCCACAACATCTGGCTATGAAAATTAGCAGGGTTTCCAACCATCCAGGTATGATGGAGGCTGCTAGAAACCCAAGTGTCTGCTTAAAGAGCCTATGCACAGATTCTTTCACTCCCAGACACTCACCCTGGGCTCCTGCAGAGGAGTTACTTGGGAGGCTCCAGAGACATACAAGAAGAGACTGAATTGTGTAGCTTCAGAGTGAATGCTCTAGGGATAGCCATTAGTGTCCCTCTGTTGAGCCCTCCTCCCATGCAGCTGTGGGGTGGGTGCCATCTTTCCTATGTTTAGCCTTCCCACCATATCTCCAAATCTGAATCTGCATTGACTTGGTGAACTCTGTTCACTCCACTCTGGTGACTCCCTTGGTCACTGGTCTTGGTTTGTAGCATGTAATCTCCCATGCAGCTCCAGGTCCAGCACAGGCAACAACCAATAGCGGATTGCACTGTAGCTCCTACCAGGTAGCCCCAGGCCAGTCACAGGCAACAGCTGACATTGACCTGCAGGGGTGCCCCTCCCCACAGGTCCCAGAACCAATGTACCTGGTGGCTGGCTTCAGACCACAACAGAACACCACCCAGTTAGCCCCAGAAGCAACACCAGAGCCAGCTGGGGTAAGCACTGCTCTGTGAGGTCAGCTCCCTTATAGTGGCTCATATGCTGTAATTGTAGTGAGTCCTCACACACAGTCTGAGCGTCAGTCTCACCCATTGATGTGCTAACAGCTCAAGGCTCAATTACAACAGGAGGGTATATACAGTCTATACAAGCTACACTCCTGGAGCACCCAGCTCTGGTGATCAGGGAGACTTTGCTACTGGGCTCCACAGGACACCTACTATATATATGAAAAGACTGGGAGATGTTGTAGATCTACCTAATATAAAGAAACAAACAAAAAGAGGCAGCTAAAAGAGAAGACACAGAGATTTATCTCAAATGAAAGAAAAGGAGAAAATTCCAGAAAAAAAGAACTAAATGAAATGGATGCAAGCAATCTACCAGATACAGAGTGCAAAACATGTATTATAAGGATGCTCAAAGAATTTAGTGAGAATTTCAAGAAGGAGATTGTAAGTATAACAAAAAACATAGAAACCATAAAAGAGAACCAATCAGAAATGAAGAATACAATAACTGAAATGAAGAATACACTAGAAGAAATCAACAGCAGATTAGATGAAGCAGAGGATCAAATCAGAGATTGGAAGACAAGGTAGAGGAAAACACCTAATAAAAGCAGCAAAAATAAAAAAGAATTAAAATAATTGAGAGTTTAAGAGAGTTCTGGGACAACCTCAAGTGTAACAACATTTGTGTCATAGGATTATTAGAAGGAGAAGAGAGAGAGCAAGGAATTGAGAACCTGTTTGAAGAAATAACGACTAAAATCTTCTCTAACATAGTGAAGGAAATAGACATACAAGTTCAGGGAGTACGGAGAGTCCCAAACAAGATGAACTCAAAGCGGCCCATGCCAAGACATATCGTGATTAAAATACCAAAGGTTAAATTCAAGGAGAGAATCTTAGAGGACTTTAATACCCTATTGACATCAAAGAATAGACCTTCCAGACAGAAACAGTAAGAAAGAAAGGCCTTAAATGACATATAAGACTAGATGAATTTAAGTGATACATTTAGAGCATTTCACACCAAAGCAGCAGAATATGCGTTCTTTTCAAATGCACCCAAAATATTTTCAAGATAGACCACATTTTAGGTCATAAAACAAGTCTCAATAAGTTTAAGAGGATTGAAATTGTGTCATACATCTTCTCTGATCATAATGGTATTAAACTTGCAATTTCAAAAAAAAATGAAATTAAAAACACAACCGTATGGAGGCTAAATACCATACTACTAAACAATGAATGGGTTAACAATTAATGAGATCAAGGAAGAAATCAAAAGATACCTTGAGACAAATTAAAATGAAAACACGATGACTCAAAATCTATGGGGCACAGTGAAAGTAGTCATAAGGGGGACATTTATAGCAATACAAGACTACTTCAAGAAACAAGAAAAAAATAAAAAAAAACAAAGCCCAAAGTGAGTAGAAGGAAAATATATCAGAGCAGACAGAGCAAAAAAAAAAAAAAAAAAAAAAAAAGTTTAAAAAAATTACAAAAGATCAATGAAACTAGGACCTTGTTATTTTGAAAATATAAACAAAGTTGATAAACTTATAAGCAGACTCATCAGGAAAAAAAGAGAGAGTACCCAAATAAATAAAACCTGAAATGAAAGAGGAATGACAACTGATAGCACAGAAACATGAAGGATTATAAGAAAATTCTACGATTACATGCCAACAAATTGGATAATTGGAAGAAATTGATAAATTCCAGAAACATACGGTCTTCTTAACTGAATCAAAAAGAAACAGAACATCCGAACAGACCAATTGCTGAAATTGAATCAATAATTAAAAAACTCCCAACAAACAAAAGTCCTAGAATGAGTGGCTTCAGAGGTGAATTTTACCAAATGTTAAAAGAATTAACACGTATCCTTCTCAAACTATTCTCAAAGATTCAAGAGTAGGGAGGGCTCCCAAACTCATTTTATAAGACTGCCATTACTCTGATTCCCAAACTAGACAAAGACATTACAAAAAAAAAAAAAAAAACAGATTGATATCCTTGATGAAAGTAGATGCAAAAATCATCAACAAAATATTAGCAAACTGTATGATCAAGTTGGATTTATTCCTGGGATACAAGGGGGTTTGGTTCAGTATCCTCAAATCAATTAACATGAACATCATATAAACAAAATGAAGGATAAAAATTATATGATCATAATAACAGATGCAGAAAAAGCATTTGATGGAATCCAGCATCCATTTATAACTCTCAGCAAAGTGGGATTAGAAGGAACATAGCTCAACATAATAAAGGCCATATATGGCAAACCCACATCTAACATCATACTCAATGGTGAAAAGCTAAAAGCATTTCCTTAAGATCAGAAACAAGACAGGGGATATTCACTTTTACCAGTTTTATTCAACATTATATTGGAAGTCCTAACCACAACAATCAGACAAGAAAAAAGAAATAAAAGACATCCAAATTAGAAAGGATGAAGTAAAACTGTCATTATTTGCAAGTTACATGACATACATGAAGAACCCTAAAGATTCCACCAAAAAACTATTAGAGCTGATAAATGAATTCAGTAACATAGCAGGTTATAAAAATAATATTCATAAATTGATTGCATTTTTATACACCAATAACAAGTTATCAGAAAGAGAAATTAAGAAAACAATTTCATTTATAATTACATCATAAGTTGCCCTCTTAGCGCAGCAGGCAGCACATCAGTCTCGTATAATTATATCATAAAATAAAATAGCTGGGAATAAATTTAACCAAGAAAATAAAAGACTTGTACTCAGAAAATTATATTTTTTTGAAGAAATTGAAGATACAAATAAATGGAAACATATACTGTGCTCATCTATAGGAAGAATTAACATTGTTAAAATGTTCACACTACCCAAGGCAATCCATAGATTCAGTGCAATCCCTATCAAAATACCAATGGCCTTTTTCACAGAACCAGAACAAATAATCCTCAAATTTATATGGAACCTTACCAAAGACTCCAAATAGCCACAGAAATCTTGAGAAAGCAGAACAAAGTTGGAGGTATCATGCTACCTGATATCAAACTATACTGCAAGGCTATAATAATCAAAACAGCATGGTATTTGCATAAATACAGATGCATAGATCAGTGGAACAGAATAGAGAGCCCAGAAATAAACCCACATCTATGTGGTCAATTGATCTATGACAAAGGAAGCAAGAATATATAACAGGGTAAAGACAATCTAGTCAATAAATGGTGTTGGGAAAACTGGACAGATACATGCAAAAGAAATGAACTAGACCACCTTCTTACACCATATACAAGAATAAACTCAAAATGGATTAAAGATTTAAACATAAGACTCAACCATAAAACTTCTAGAAGAAAACATAGGCAGTAAACTCTCTGACACGGCTTTTAGTAGTATTCTTCCTGATTTATCTCCTTGGGGCAAAGAAAACAAAAGAAAAAATAAACAAATGAGAATACATCAAACTAAAAAAATTTTTGCACAGCAGAGAAAACCATCAAAATGAAAAGACAACCTACTAAATGGCAGAAGATACTTTCCTATAATACATCTGATAAGGGATTAATAGCCAAAATTTATAAAGAACTCATGCAACTCAACACCAAAAAAAATAAACCAATTAAAAAATGGATAGAAGACCTGAATAGATATTTCTTCAAAGAAGACATATAGTCAATAGACATATGAAAAGATGCTACTGTCCCTAATCAAAGAAATACATATTAAAACCACAATGAGATGTCATCTCATACCTGTCAGAATGGCTATCACCAATAAATCAACAAAACGCAAGTGTTGGCAGGCATGTGGAGAAAAGGGAACTCGCTCATTTTTGGCAGGATTGCAAATTTATGCAGCCGCTATGGAAAATAGTTTGGAGATTCCTCAAAAGATTAAAGTAGAACTACATTATGACCTAGCAATTTCACTTTTTGGTATTTACCTGGAGAAATTCAAAACAATAATTTGAAAAAATATATGTACCTCTATGTTCATTGCAGCATTGTTTACAGTAGCCAACATATGGAAGCAACCTAAATGCCCATCAATAGATGATTGGATAAAAAAGTGCTCTACATATACAATGGAATATTAGCCATAAAAAGAATGAAATCTTACCATTTGTGACAACATGGATGGACCTAGAGAATATTATGCTAAATTAAATAAGTCAGGCAAAAACAAATACCATATGATCTCATTTATACGTGGAATCTAAAGAATAAAATAAACGAACAAACGAAACAGAAACAGACTCATAGATTAAGAGAACAAACTGATGGTAGCCAGATGGGAGGGGGTTGGGATGTAGGTGAAAAAGGTGAAGGGATTAAAAATTACAAATTGGTAGTAACAGAATAGTCAGGGGGATGTAAAATACAGCATAGGGAATATAGTCATTGTAATAAATATGTGTAGTGCCAAGTGAGTATTAGAATAATCAAGGGGATCACTTTGTAAATTATATAAATGTCTAACTACTATTATGTATACCTGTAACTAATAGAAAATAATATTGAATGTCAACTATAATTAAAAAATAAAAAAACATGTTTAAATGATGAAAAAAAGATGATATAATCAAATAGTAATGCTTAAAATATAAAGTTTTATTCTACATATCTGTTTTCATTTTATAATAGAAAATAGAACTAACAGGGGCCTGCAGGTCATTCAGACCATCTCCTCCTCGTAAACACAAAGCCTCGGCCTAGGAAAGTGACATCATTTTCCAAATGTAACAATCCAGTGTTTTTCCTTAATATTCTAAGTTGATTATTTAGAAATTTCCATTCCCCCTGCATAATAATTTTCTAAAATTAGTTGGAGGTGTATCATTTTGTAAGACAACCTCATTAACAAGCATTCTTAATTTGAAAACAAATGAGAAGTTCTTTTAAGTTTGTGGACTGAACTAAACATGTGTCTAAGTGTCTCTTCCCAAATCCCATTTGAAATGGCAGTAAAGTCAGATAGAGGAGAATATGTTTCTAAGCCTGATGAAGAGCCTAGTCCTGAGAGCAGGAACAGGAGGCCTCTGACGAAGCTGGCGGAACCTTCAGGGAGGAGCCCAGTTTGACTCAGAGTTCAGGTCAGCTGGTATGGAGAACAGCATAGGTAAAAAGCAGAGAAGCAGAAATTGAAGTCTCTGATCACAAATCTGAAAGATGGCTCAGTTTTGTCTTCTTCAATCTCGTGCATGTAAGTAGTTGCAGCATTTACCCACGGAAGTAAAATGATAGAACTCTTCAAAGGAATTCAGACAATCTGTATGTGAGGGCGAAAGCTTTCTAGCATATGGGCTGGTTGGTGATTAAGAGTAGCTCTGCATCCTATTTCTGGTGGTTGGAGAGCCTCTAGCTGGTCCGTATGTTCCATGTACAAGGCAGAGCACACCATGAAGAAATGAGTGAGAAAGTGGATCGATTCATGCTAACAACCTGTATTAATCCATCTAATCATGTGGGATATTAAACTGAAAGCAACAATCAAGACAAACTGAGACTCATAGACACAGACCACAGGTTAGTGGTTACCAGAAGGAAAGCGGGTAGCGGGGAGGTAGATAAGGGTAAAGGAAGTCAAATATATGGTGACAGAAGATTTGACTTTGGGTGGTGAATAAACAAAGCAGTATACAGATGATATATTATTGAATTGTATACTTGAAACCTATATAATTTTATTAACAAATATCAACCAAATTAGTTTAAAAACAGACCCAATAACAGAAATAAATGGTATAAAACAGAAAAGTAAAAAAAAGAGAAATTACTCTTGAGAAGAATTTCTCGACCTCTTCACTATTGTAATTTTGAGCTGGATATTATTTCGTTATGTAGGGTGTTTAGCAGCATCCCTGGCCTCTGTCCAGTAGATTCTGGTAACGAGCAACCCCTGCTCTCTACCTACTGTGAATGACAATGTCTCAATATCTGGACAAAGGTACCGCCAAATTCATGGAGAAAAAATCAGTCCCATTTGAGAAACACTACCTTAGAGGAAATAAAGATGATTTAGAGAAAAAGTATTTTAAAAATATCTAATTAGTGCCTTCAGAGATATAGAGCAATTATAATCTCTAAAGTAAGAATTTTCTGATATGATAAATGGAGAAATCAACATACAGAAATAATTTATGGAATTTTAATATATAATTACCAACATTTAAAAAGGATTATTAAGTAATCAAAGAAATCTTCAAGAGGAAAAGAAAAAGGGCATAAAATATGAGAAAAGTAAAGAGACAGAATCAATTACAAAACCCAATATCTGTCCGATAAGAGTTTTAAACCCAGAGAAAAAGAACAACAAATTAGATAATTATGACATTTCCTAGAGTTGAAAAAAGACATGTCTTCAAAATGAAAGGGCCAAACTAATGCTGAGAACAATGAATTTTAAGACTTACAACAGACTCATGCTAATGAAATTTTAGAACACCAACACTAAAGATTCAAAAGGTTCGAAAAAGGAAAAAATTTTTAAAATGTTCTGTTATAGGAATAAACATCATACTGAAGTTTTCGTTCAACATCTTAAAATGTCAGAAGATAGTTAGACCATGACCTCAAAGTTCTGACAGAAAACAAACCTAATATTAGACTTATATACTCAGGAACATATCAATCAAGTATGAGATCAAAATAAAGACATTATTGTAATATGGAGAGATTCAGAAAGTTTATACACCACATTCTCTGGAAAAAAAAAAAAGAATCACTTCATTTTGTATTCCAGCAAGACAAATGTCAAACCCATGGAGTGTAATTAAACTAGACATGCAATGAAAAATATTCTCAGAATGGTAGGTGGGTATTAAACAAGAGACCAGTTCTTGCACTTTGGGACAGTTAATGCATTACCATGAGGAAACTGGATGATACCTGCATCATGGCCTAAGCTGACAGTAAATGGGAGGAAAGGGAGTTGAAGAAAAGTATAGTTACTTTGGCTTACATAGTGAGAAGTAAAGATGTGTCCTACAGATTTAGTAGACTATGAAATAGAGATATGAGTATATCTTCCAAAGTTTATAAATAAATAGAGCATTTAAAAAAGTAAAACTAACAAAAATTGGGAGGAAGAGGAAGAAAAAAAGGAACTACTAATCAGAAATCCAAGTACCTCTTGTTGATAAACACTGCTTTAAAAAATAGTGAGAAATAGTGATATTAGCATACAATATAGATTTATGGGGGTTACTGGCAGAATTACAAAAGCAGAAGTAGTCTAAAGTGATTGAGTTTGGATATAGTATTAGAGATGGCACTTGAGGAGACTTTATTTTGTCTTCTATATGATATGAATTTGTTTCAGGTGTAAAAAAAAAGGTGGGGTAGGAACACAGCATGGAAAGGTAGAGGCCAAGGGCGTACAGTCACAGTTGCTCTTCTTAGTGCTATGTACGGTCAATTCAGGTGTAAGTCCTGGTAACCCTGTGAGTGAGTGATGTCCTCAGTGTCTTCTCCTCAATAGCTCTGCTCAGTTCCTATAGACTCATACATATGGCTTCCTTAATATAGTCATTCCATCTTATATTTGGTTTTTATCTGCTACTTTCTATTTTTCCAAGCATTATTGTCTTTTCCAAAGAACTCTGCTTTCTCACAATGTGCCCCAAGTAGGACAGTTTCAATTTTGTCATTTTTGCCTTGAAGGATCTTTCAGGCTTAATGTGCTCTAGGATTCACTTGTTTATCTTGCTAGTGGTCCAAGGTATCTGTAGAGCTGTCCTCCAACACCATATTTCAAATAAAAATTGTTTTTCTACTGTCAGCCTTTTTCACTGTCCAACTTTAGCATCCATACATAGAAATTGGAAATACAGAAGTATGGGTGATCTTAGCCTTGGTCTCGAATGACACATTTTTGCTCTTGGTGGTCCTTCCTGATTCTTCCATCAATGAGCTTTTAACTCTCAGCCTTCTGTTGATTTCTTGGCTATAGTCTCCATTTGAATTGCTGACTAAACCAAGATAAGCAAAATCTTTAAAATTTCAGTCTTCATTGTCTATGTTAAAGTTGTATGTTTCTTCTGTATTCATGATTTTTATCTCCTTGATGTTCAAATGCTCTCCTGCTTTGACACAATCACTTAATGCCTGCAAAATGTAGGCACCCCTCTGGTGTTGTTTTTCTCATTCTTATAAAAATATTTGTCACAAGAGTCCTTTCTCTGTGACCCGGGTCTTTAGATATAGCTTAAGATTTTGCTTAGTTTTATTTATGCAAAATTTCCCAATATTTTTATTGAATAAAATATGGCACTTATTCAGAGTTTTGTTTTTATTATTGTAATAATGCCTTTAAACTGTTTCCCTAAAAGAAAAGAAAAGACAAATAGACATAAACTCACATGCTATTAAAACATCGAAGGGAACACTCAAATCTCATCCATGCTACACTTCCTGTTTTTGTCATAAATCTGAAAAAAAGAAAGAAAACATGCTCTGTTTTTTACTCATGTTTCTGGTATTCTGCATGTATGTTTTTACTTAATATCTTTTTTCTTTCCTAATATTAAAATGTCTTCTTTTATTGTATCCTTTCTGTTCGGAGAACATCCTTTAGCTATTCTTTTAGTGTGACAAATTCTCTTAATGTCTGCTGGTGACAAATTCTCTTAGTGTTCCTTCATCTAAAGATGACCTGATTTCCTTTCATTCCTGAAGGATATTTTTACTTGACATAGGATTCTGATTTGACAGTTCTTTTCGTTCATTGCTTGAACAATGTTGTGCCACTTTTTTTTTGCATTCATGGCCTCAACAATTTAAAAATGTTTGAAATAATACAGAGCGCATTTTTCAATCACAATGGAATCAAACTAGAATTAGTAACAGAAATATACAAATTTTTAAATACTTGGAAACTAAAGAACATACTTCTTAATAACCTATAGGTCATAGAAGAGGTCTCATGGGAAATAAAAAAATATATTGACTGAATTGAATTAAAGTGAAAATATAACATTAAACTTTGTGGAATACAGCTAAATTAGTAATGAGAAGGAAATTTATTGCTGCAATACATGTACTCATTAGAAAAGAGAAAAGTCTCAAATCAATGATTTGTGCTACCATATCAAGAACCTAGAGAAACAGAAGAGAAATTAACTCAAATGAAGCAGAAGAAAGAAAAAAAGAGCAGAAATCAATGAAATTATAAACAAAAACTATAGAAAAAAATAATGAAACAAATAGCTGTTTCTTAAAAAAAAGATTAATATAATTTACAAAGCTCTAGGAAGACGGACAAAGAAAAAAGAAGATACAAATTTCTAATATCAGGAATGAAGCAGGGCATATCCCTGAAAACCTGGCAGACATGATAAGGGTAACGAGGGAATGCTGCAAACAACTCTGCACACAAAACTTTGAGAATTTAAATTAAATGAACTAATTTGTTGAAAAATAAAAAGTACTACAACTCATCCAGTATGAAATAGATCCATTAAAAACTTTATAATTATTAAGGAAATCGAATTTATAATTAGAAACTCCCCCCGAAAGAAATCTCTAGTCCTAGGTGGTTTCAGTGGAGAATTCTACCAAATATTTAAAGAAGAATTAACACCATTTGTACCCATTTTTTTTTTCCAGAGGAGGGAACAATTTCCAGTTTATTTTATGAAACTGGAATTACCTGATATTAAAACCTGATAAAAGCAGTACACAAAAAGAAAACTACAAACCAACACCTTTCATGATTTTAAATAA
Source organism: Eidolon dupreanum (assembly GCA_028627145.1). Taxonomy (NCBI): domain Eukaryota; kingdom Metazoa; phylum Chordata; class Mammalia; order Chiroptera; family Pteropodidae; genus Eidolon; species Eidolon dupreanum. Next base: position 52,969,659 of record CM053508.1, on the reverse strand, counting down.
CCTTAAAATATTAGGAAATAGAATTAATATATAAAAAGAATTGTATATCATGACCAAGTGAAGTTTATTCCAGAAATACAAATCTGATTCAATATTTGAAATTAGTTAATGTAATCTATGATATTAACAGGCTACAGAAAAAATACTATTTGATGCCAAAAAAGCATTTAACAAAAATTCAACATCCATTTGTGATAGAAACTCTTAGAATAATAGGAATAGCGAGGAACTTCCTCAACTTGATAAAGAACATCTACAAAAAAATAAAAACAAAAACTACAACTAGCATTTTACTTAATAGTGAAAGACTGAAATCTTCTGCCTAAGATTGGGAATAAGACAAGGATATAAACTCCCAACATTATTTAACATCATGCTGTAATATCTAGACACTGGAGCAAGATAAGAAAAGAAAACGAATTAAAAAGGAAGAAATAAAATTGTCCTTATTTGAAGACAACAAAATCGTCTATGTAGAAAATATCAAGGAATCAACAGAAAACAAAATAACCCAAATCCCAAACTCCTAGAACTAATATTTGAGTTCAACAGGGTCAGTGGATACAAGATAAACATTAAAAAATCATTTGTATTTTATATACTAGCAGTGGACATGTGGACACAAAAGTTAAAAATATAATAGCATTTACAGTTGCTCAAAAAAGTGAAATACTTAGGCGTGAATTTTTTAAAAATTTGCAAGACTTATATGCTGAAAATTACAAAACAATGATGAAATCAAACCAGATATTAATAAATGGAGATGTATACCATTATGGACTGAAAGAGTCAACACACTAAAGATATTAATTTTTCAAAATGATATACATGATTAATAAAATTCCTATTAAAATCACAGCAAAATTTTTATAGGCAAAATTATTATGAAATTAATATAGAAAGGCAAAGGAATTAGAACAGCTAAACAATTTTGAAGAATAACCATATATTAGGAAGAATCGATCTACCTGATATTAGGTCTTATTATATAGCTACAAGTAATCAAGATGGTATGCTATTAGTGGAGGGTTAGACACATCAACTAATGGAAAAAAATAGATTATTCAGAAATAGAAGCATATAAATGTGCTCAATTTACTTTTGACAAAGATATAATAGCTAGCTATTCAGTGGAGGAAAGCTTGCTTCTCAACAAATGGTGTTAGACATCCAAAGACAAAAAAGTGAGCCCTGACCTAAGTCTCACACATTATACAAAAGTCAACCCAAAATATATCCCAGACTTAAATATAAAACATAAAAGTATAAAACTCTTTTTTAAAAAAGCATGAGGAAACCTCTGGATCTAGGGCTAGGCAAAGAGTCCTTAGACTTTACACTATTTTCATGAGCTGTATATGGAAAAATTGATATATTGGGCTTCATAAAATTAAAATTTTTTTTTGCCCTGCAAAAGAAAACTTTTATAAGGATGAAAAGACAAGTTATAGATTGGGAGAAAATACTTACAAACCACATAGTTGATTGAGGACTAGATCTGACAACTCATCAGTGAAAAAAACAATATATTTAGAAAATTGGCAAAAGGCATGATGCATTGCCAGTGGGAATGTAAAATGTACAGCTACTCTGGAAAACAGTTTGGTAATTTCATAAAAAACTAAATATGCAAGTGCCATATGACTCAGCAATTGCATTCATAGGCATTTATCCCAGAGAAATGAAAATGTGTGTTCATACAAAAACCTGTACATAAATGTTCTTGGCAGCTTTATTTGTAATAGCCCCAAACTGGAAACAGTCCAGATGTCCTACAAGGGGTGAATGGTTAAACACATTGTGATACATCTATGCTATCGAATACTACTCAGCAATAAAAAGGAACTGATGCGTGTAACAACCCAGATGAATCTCCAGAGAATTATTCTGGGAAAGGCCAATTCCAAAGGTTACATATATATGTTTCAGTACTTTTATAACATTCCTGAAATAATGAAATTAAAGAAATGAAGAACAAAATAGTGGTTTCCAGGAATTAAGTAAGGGGCAGCAGTGGAAGGAATTGCTGTGTGAGGGATGCTTATGATCATGGAATTGTGTGTATCTTGACTGTATAAAGGTCAATATCTTGTATGGATATTGCACTAGAGTTTTCTAAGATGTTAATGTTGGGGCAATTGGGTAAAGGCTATATGGGATCCATATTATTTCTTACAATTCCCTGTGAAGCTACAATTACCTCAAAATGGAAAGTTTAAAAAAAATTTACACTACTTGATTTCATCATTTGATCAAGATGCACTTAGCTTAAAATAATTTAAGAACAATCTAAATGATAAGTCAGCCAACCACTGAAAACTTAATTTTTTGTTTTCTCTGTCAGTTTTGTTTGGGTTCCATTTTAGTGGCCTCTTAGAAAAAAGTTAATACTAAAGTAGGTCTAGATCTTTTTACAATTTATGATAATTTCAAAATGTGTGCAGATAATTCAATATCTGCACACATTAAAAAATGTGAAATACTTGCATCTGAGTAAATTACTGGGAAAGTAGTTAATATATAAGTAAAGCAATGCCCAGATTAAATTACTTTTTGAATTTAGAATAAATTTTACCTAACAAAAGCCTACCACTGTGTGGAAAACTTAAAATATTCTTTCTATTTCCTCTCTAGGGAAATCCTCTTTTATTGTTCTCTTATTTTTCTGTATTTTTCATTCGCCATTTAATTACTGACTCTAGCAGTGTAGATGTGGAAAGTGTTAAAAGGTAAACTTCTAATAAATTATGCAGTTTATCATTGTCTCCCTGGAAAGTACAAGTACATGGGAAATATGAGTTTCCTTTAAATTCATGGATTTAACTAATGTAATTATGATTCCAACCAAACTCCTAGAAAGAATTTTTGTTACGGATTTTTTTTTTTTTTTGGAATTTGAAAAAAATACATAATTCATTTATGAAGATAGCTCGTTTTCTGATAAAATATATTATTATCACTACTATTTTCAAAATGTAGTCTAAAACTATAATATTTAGAGTAGTATTGTGCTGAATAAAAAATGTAGGAAAAATTTATGAGTATAAAAGACCTAGAAAGAGATTGTTCTGTGTATGTCTGTATAAAATATATTATATTAATTTATATATTATCTAATAGAACATATTTTGATAAATATTAATATGACAAAGTCTATATTACATGCTATTATATATTATAGGAAGGGAAGAATCCTTAAATAAAAGATAGCAATGCAACTAGATGACTATAAACTTGGCCCTTTTGCTGCAGTATACACAAAAAGGGTTTTCATATGTATTTAAAGGTTAAATGTAGAACAAACAAAACAAAAACCCACACAAAAAAAGAGATGTCTGGAAGTAAATATAAATATTTTTCATATAGTAGGGTAAAGCAATAAAGGAACAACTGTAAAGAAATATTAATAGATTTGGCTATATAAATGGTAAACTTTTCATATATTAAAAATCATTACTAATGTATATAAATAAGTGTTTATGTTAATATGTCATATATGATAGATGACTAATATACCTATTTATATAATATCCTCTTACAAATAAGAGAGTGAACATCTTCATAGAAAACAGTACAAAGACCTTACATAGATAATTCATAAAATAAGAAATATTTATAAACGATAAACAAATTTTTAAAGTATTCAACCACGTATTTATTTTTTATTTAAGTATAGTTAGTATACAATATTAGTTATAAGTTTCAGGTTACAATATGGTGATTTGACATTTTTATATTTTATTAATGAAATCAAATCAAATTAAAATATTTTCTAGGATTAGAATGGCCAATTATTTTAACAAATTAATATCTGACCTATAGTCTGTGAAAAAAAGTTTATTTAATGTATGGCTTGTAGAAATAGACAAACTTTTTGGACAGCACATTTAGAAATAAGTATTTTACAGTCTTAATACTTATTTGATTCCCTTTATTTAAATCAGAAATGCATATAAAAATATGAATACTAAGCACTTTATTTCAGCATTGTTTATGTTGGTGCTGAGCTCCAAATAACCCACTTACCCAATAGTAAGACTATTACTATGTAGATAATTGTAATTCCATAAGATTAGTACTGTTTAGTCATTCAAAACTGTGTTTTCACAACCTAAGTGACCATCAACAGATAAATGAATTAAGAAAATGTTATCTATATAAAATGGAATTATATATTATATATAATAGGATTTTATATATAATACATACATTATATTATATAATATATACATTATATATAATGGAATATTATTTGACCTTAAAAATGAAGAAAATTATGTCATTTGTGACAACATGGGTGAAACTGGAGGGCATTATGCTGAGTGAAATAAGTCAGGCAGAGAAAGACAAATACTGTATGCTATCATTTATATGTGGAATCTAAGAAAAGTAAACTCATAGAGAGAGTAACAAGCGGTTAGTAGGAGATGGGAGTGGGGACATAACTAGAGATTGGTAAAAAGGTACAAACTTTCAATTAAAGATGAATAAGATCTGAAGATCTAATGAATAACATGGTGACTATAGTTGACAACATATTATTATATAATTGAAATTTGCTGAGAGAGTAGAACTTAAATGTTTTTACCAAAAAAATAAAAGTATACCAAAACAAATTTCCAAAAAAATGTTTGGTGTTTAGGGAAAATGCTAAAGTTATGCTAAATGATCTAGATAAAATTAATATATTTAATTCTGACATAATTTAACACATTCTGATATAGATAAATACATAGAAAAAAGAAAGAGATGAAAGATAATATAGTAATTTCAATCTAATTTATTATTATATGAAAAAAAGCTTGAAGGCAATACAGAAGACTGTTAAAGAGTTTATTGTCATATTGCATCAACTGTTTGCAAAATTTTTTAAAATGGAAACAATGGTTTATACATAAAGAAATTAATCATAAGAATCCTAACAATACAAGTTTAATATTCATCAATAGGGACATGTTTCAATTACATCATGACATACGTGTGATAGAATTCTGTGCAGGCATAATCATGTCTTTGAAGGGTTTTATTTTAATGTGGAAAAGTACTTATGATATCATGCTAAGTGATTAAAGAATGTGAGTATATGTTTAAAAGCTGCAGGGAAATATGGTAAATTATTAGTAGCCATTACCACTGAATGGTAGAATTATAATTGTCATTTTTCATGTTTCAGAATATTTCAAATTTTCAACTATTGTATAAGCCTCCAACCTTTGCATTCAGAGAAAAAAAGTACTTAACATCTCTGGGGATTTTGTGTGTGTGTGTGTGTGTGTGTGTGTGTGTGTGTGTGTGTGTGTGTGTGAATACACATGTAAATGTATATACACACTATCTATATATGACTATATATATATATATATATATATATATATATATATGTCAGGAAGCATTTATAAATGCATTTAGCTAATGCAATTAATAAAAGCTAGTCTTTAAACAATAGCTTTGACTTGATCTGTAATACTTTGGCACTGCCTAGATTTGGTATCATTAGCTGATGCTGCAAGTAAAATAACAGTAAGGTGCATTTATACAAAGGAAGAAAGGAGAGATTAAAGTCCCCTGTTAATACTAGGAGTCTGACAGATTCTGATATACTTTGTGCACTGTATCTGTATTTTCATTTGCATTTACTTTTCCTAAAGGGTTTTACGGCTAAAACTAGGTCCCCAAAGAAGTCAGGGTTTTTTGTGTGTGTGTGTTACCCACAACTTGGCGGGAAGCAGAATGTCTGCAATTACTCTTGCTTTTAACTGACTTTGAATTCTGTCCTTTTGGCTTGTGCACCTGGCTTTGAGACAGGAGAAGGTAAAAAAAAAAAACCCTGTTGGTTTTCAAATGTCATTTCCCCTTTGGATTTGTTGATGGTAAAATTCTGTCTTTGCATCTGAAATTGGAAACTCTTCTAATTCTGGAGTCTGAGTATAGTTCATTGCAAGGCTTTCTCTTATCTGTGTCTAGGATCAGCATTTGGTCTGATGTTCATTTACATCCAGGTGCAAAACTTGAAGACGTTCACCTTTAGTACAGTGGCCTAAATTTTGTTCCTCATTCTGCTTGTACTATCATTAACTGTCAGTTCTTAATTATATCCACATACGAATTTGGGCCAGAGGCAGCAGGATCTGTGTTTTCTCTGCTTTCTGTGTGCCTGAGCCTTGGATATTTCTTCCTTCCGTTCATGTTTGCTAGGCTCTGAATTTGTTTTTGTAGTCTTCCAAGTCAAGACATTGTTTGGCATAGAAAAAATATAATTATTTCTGATGGAGTCTCCTCATCCCAGCAGTTAGAATACTCTTTTTATATATTTATTTGCACTTACTCCACAGAAAGAATTGAGTAATTAACAAGAGTATCTTGCAATGCAGATACTTAAAGTTCACAGTGACTTTGACATGCTTGTTCTATATAAATCTCACAGCTCTTCTTGAAGCAGATTTTGCCCATGTTCCACATGAGAAAAAGTTTAGTAAAGTTGAATGGAGCTAGGCATCACTAGCTCCAGTCTCTCTACATCTAGAACTCACCTACTAGACTGGAGCTGTCTTAGAGTGACACTAGCCTATGGTGTTAATTATGGGATGTCCATTCTGGGAATGTTGTTGATACTTTGATCAAGCCTCTTTAATATGACTCATTTTATTCATATTTTAGTGCATATGTATGCCTCCTACTTTCTGTGCAGGAATTTGAAAGGAATAGAAGTTAGTTTCTCTTTAATACTCCTGATCCCCATTACTTGTAAGATGAAGTCTGTACTCTTTAACATGGTATATGGACTTTCATAATCTGGCCCCAAGCTGATGAACCATTCTCATCCGTTGCCACCCACCTCTATGCACACTGTATTCCTGCCATATAGAATTTTCCCTTGTTGTCTGAATATGTTTCTTGTCTTAAATGTTACCCTCCTCCATCCTCATTTACTTGGTGAACTCCTATTTCAACAATTCTCACACTTTAGTGCACATCAGAATCACTTGGAGTATTTGTTATGCCATAGATTGCTGGACTCCACATCCAGGGTTTCTGATTCGATAGGTCAGGGGCCCCTAAAGTTGCATTTCTAACCAATTCCCTAGTGGTTTTGAGGCTGTTGGTCTGGCACGACACTTTAAAAGCATTGTACCCACTTATTCTTGAAGACCAAACTAAATTGATCTCCAAATTCTTTTCTGACTGCAGATATACTTAATTGCTCCTTTCTCTATGTTTTCATGCTTTTATCAGTTATATTACAATTTTCCTGACTATTTGTGGGTGTCTTGGTTACTCCACTGTCTTCCTTACTTTAAAAAGGGATAAAACTTGTTCTACTTTTTTAGATTCTCATATGATAAGGCTCTAATATGATGTTTGGCACCTGTGGGAACTCACTAAGAATTTAAATGAGTATTTAATGTGCCTGGAAATACTTGTTCATTTAATGTTGCTTGTATAGGATGAATATTTTGCTTCACTGGTTTTCCTTTTCATTATGTCTTTGTTTTCAAATCAAACATTTCTGTTTTTAGGACAACTAGGAGGGGGAAACTGTTGTTTTTTAAATAACTTCTATATGCCCAGTACTGTGCTTTACATATTTTTATGTCATTCTTTGAGTAACTTCATGACATGACTATATTATTCCCATTTTTAAGATAAAGAAACTGAGGCTTAAAAAGTTTAAATAATTTTGTGAATATCACATGACTTGAAAGTGCTACAAAATGAGATTCTAATTCTGCATTTTCCTCAAACCTGTTCCTCTCTGCTGCTTCCAAAATTAATTTCTGTTTCTCTCATGGAATGTTAAGGTGATTGGGACAGTGATATATCTCCACATAAAATAAGAGATGACCTCCACATTAGCAACATTAATGATGGTTCCTGCTCTTTCTCTGTGTTCTTTGCATTCAGATTCAATTCCTAAATTACATTCAGTGTCAAAATTATTCCTACCACGTCTCTCCTTCCCTCTCCGAAGATCACTGAAGAGGTAGCTCCAAATGCCTTTACTTCCACATCTTTACCTAAACTTGTTTTGATTGACCACATTTGTAAATTAAATGCAGTTTATTTTCTCCCTTAATCAGATATAAGAATTAGGCAAAGAGACATTTAAAAGATGTTCAAACTGGACACTTGATTATAATTTCTAGTAAGTGGTTTTCTGTGCAGCTGAGGAGAAATTCGTTTTCACAAGTACTCAAGATTACAAGTTTATTTTTGAACCTTTTTGTCTATGTACACACTTTACACATCGTAATGTCATTTGAATTCTCACTTTGCAAACTGTTTTTTTCTTCCCAAGAAAAGTAAATTCTCTTGAGGGTAATTGGATTTTTCTCGCCCTAAGTTAAAAACAGGTATATTTTGGAAGATCAAGTATCTGTTCTTTCTTCCACTTATTATTAAAGTCACACTCTCTTTAGGAATGACAATAGATGATCAATTTTAAGTAAGGAACAAATTTAAACCTGTGGTAACCAATTCATTTTGTTATAATTCATTAAATGTAAATTTCATATTTTACATCATTCAGTGATATGAAGCTGAAAACTATGATCTCATATGAAAGGACTGGCACAAAATTTTAGTTTAGTATCCTGTATATATCCATTTGTTTAAACCATCTGATGAAGAACAAATATAATTTGTCATTTAAAGGGTAAAAAATACATTTCATTCTCTTTCCTATTGTATTGTTGGGTGTTTTTCTTTGACACTTCAGAATGAACTTTGCTTTAATAGAGGAAAGTGGATATGGGACCTCTTTTTAGTCTATATTGATTTAATTCTCCTTATCTATTGTGAAAGCTTGGTGTTCCACATTTGTGAATTCTGTTATGCTGTCAGATAGTCATGGCTGCAATTTGAAAAAGATACTGAAGAGTGGCACCCTGAGACTATGTTTCCACATTGTTTATTGGTCCACTGGCTAAACTGGAATACCAGAGACTAATTATTTATTAGATTTAGTCTATATTTGCATTGTGCAAACCTCTGGCTACATGTAGCTGTATTCATTTGTAAAATTTTCCAAAATTAAATTTGAGTAGCAGGGGAAAAATATAAACAAATTTCATTAAAATTGGCCTACTTCATTTAAAGCACTTGACAAAACTTCAGCTTCATACTCTTAAAACAAATGCAGTTGTAAAATTATTACCAAGGATCTGTGGTAAATTGATCCACCAAGAATAAAAGAAAAAGAATTAGAGGGTGATAAGGTGAATTGCAGATGATATTCTTTTTGCTAACTGAACTTCTGTTTTTTCCAAATCTTGTTCCTCTATCTCCACTGGATCTTTGAGGTCAAGCATATATTAAGTACTTCATAAATATTTGTTGTTTATACACATTCTGTATGTCATTGTTTTGCTTTGTTTCAAATGCATGAAACAATAAATTTGAAGTGGCAAATGTAAGTGTAGACACAGTGAGAAGGCAGTCAAGAATGCTGCTTGGTGAAAAAAAGAATAAAGTTAGAAGGGACAAATGAGTTCACCAGTATTGGCTTTACATATATTCCCTTACGTGAGAGTAATTAAGTCAATTAACACTAACACTGACATTTTCATTTGTAGGCAGTGCTAGGATACTGGCTACCCCACACAAAAAGAAGGAAAATTTATCTCTAAAACCTAAAAACAATCTAAGGTAAGAATACAAAACAAACAAGCAAACAAAAACAAAACAAAATATAATGGAATTGACAATATCATCACTCATGAGAGCCCAAGATTTAAAATCACTTGATTATCAGTTTTGGGGTTACTGTACATTTTTACTACAATCCCGTGGTATAGGTTTCAAGGATAGCATAAAACCAAGACATTAGAAGTTGTCTTACAAATAGATAAGTATAAAAATCACAGAACTTATAGAAACCAAGTCATCCCTTTAGTAGTCATGAGCTCTGGGACAGAGTTTTTATCAGCTATGATCAAATAAGTCGGACAGGTCATATAACAAGTTAGAACTTGCCAATTTTTTTAATAGAAGAAACAGATGTCATCTTCTGTTGTAAACTACATCCTGACCATATCCCACCCTGACTACTTTATAGCATATATGAACTCCCACTCCACCTCCTTTTCCCCTTCTCAAGCAAACCAACCTACCAGGCTGTGTATTTTTAATCACGTTCTATAGCAATCAAGAATTTGCCATCAGAGAAACTGTTTCACTGCTTCTTATCTTTCAATTCCTGTTCTTGCTAAACAGATTTTAGATAAGAGCAACTGGCAGTAAGTGCCCTTCCTGAAAATAGAGGTCAAAAACCTTGCTATTGAAGCCCTAGAGTAAATGGTTCTGGAAAGCATTTAAAATCTTAGTCATATTCAAATCCCAAATACAGTTTTTCTCCTTTTTACAGAAATTTCAAAGTTTTTAAAAATAGTTTCTAATTAAAAAACTATTTCAATCCTATATAAAATCTAGAAGTTAATGAGTAAGTGGTAACTTTTTTATAAGTGTTAATAATGAGAAAGAACATTTTAAACTCCAAAAAGGAAAAGACTTTTGAGTTTTTGGTGTTGTTTGTGAAAGCACTACAAATGGAAAAAGTCAGGACTCACTCTGTGGTGATATTTGCAAAAGAAAATGATACATTTCGTGACCTGTCAAAGGGGCTTCAGATAGATTCTTGTTGATTCTAATTGTAGGCCTGCCTTAGATCACTGCTAAAGAAAACTGTTTCTCAAGACATTTTTGTGACCATGTTGTCTGAATATTACAAACCAAAGTGTATTGGAAAGTATGACCTCGAATGTGAAAAAGGAAAAAGTGATGAAGAAAGAATGAAAGAGAACATGACAGAGCATTTGGTCTCAGTTCCTGAGTATGAAGTAGAAAAAGGGTACTGACTTGGTTAACCAGACTCTGCCCTTTGTTAAACTGCAGAGTATCACATCAAAGGCCACAGAGCTATTTGAACAGGTGCTTCTAAAAATTGTATTGAATAACCTCTGTGCCGCTTTAGATTATGAATGGTCTACATAACTGCACAAACGAGTGAATGTAAGAAGAATGAACTGGCAGGCGAGGCCTATCTGGTAAAGAACCCATGATCCTGAGGTGAATGTAGCTTTTCAAAAGATTCAATGACTGCTTTAAATTAAATGTTTTATGTGGCTGAACAAAGTTCCATGAAGGTACTACTTTCTTTTCAATATCAATTCCTGGTTGTTGTCCTTATTCTTTTATCAGAATTTTTCAGAATTTCTTTCTCAGATGAATTTTTAATTTATATATTTGTCAGTGACAATTGTATAAGGATGTCATTATCTGCTCTCTTCTTCTGTCTTCTACTCCATGAACTAGAACTTCCTTCCAACCACATGTGAAGGCATTTTGAATGACACAGCTGCAATTAGGGAAGATGTCAATGATTATTTACTGATACATGTGTTGTATTCAGGACTGTACTAGTTAAAGTATGTGATTTAGAAAATGAGGGGTGGGTAGGAATTGATTATCCACCCCACCAGGATGCTAAGAATTTATTTAAGGAGCAAAATTTAACCATAATATAATTAGAGAAAAGAGGAGGAGATAAATGTGTTCTATGACATTGCAGTAAAAGAGAATAAAACATGTACAGAAGGGCTGAGCTCTTCAGTCTAGTTGAGGATGTCTTCAGTAGTGAGCAGGACTTAAAAATGGGTAAGATTTACAGATGAAGAAGGTCTTTTCAGGAATGAGAGTAGATGGAGCTTAACAAGAATAGGTTGGTTCATTACCTGAGATCCTTTTTGGTTCCTAGGTTGTCATGTATATGTCAACTTTGACTGCAAGCTAATCAGTAATTGTTCCCATATGTGCTGCTGGGCAACCACTCTATGCATAAAAAATATTTTGGGGAAAATTTTGCTTACCTCAGTTTCAAACTTAACTACCTACCAGGCTATCATTGCCAGAGAAAATGCAAAAAGTGAGACATTACCATGAAATAGGTGAGTATAAAAAGTTATTTGAAGATGAGGGGAGAAAAAGTACTAATTAAAATATACTCTTTCATAGTTTAGTCTATAAGTGTTATACTATAATTGTTTGACTAGAATACAGAAAGATACGTTTCTTTGTGGATTTTAACGTATTTTATAATAAAAGTGTAGTTATATCTAATTTATGTTGTAGCAGATTATATTTTCCAAAGATGGCCACATCAATAAATGCCCTCCCACATGGCCTTCTTCCAAAATGATGCGGATACTTCTTCCAAAATGATGCGGCTGGGGTTTTGTTTCCTTCCCTTGGATAGAGGCCAGCCTCAGTGATTCACTTTGATCCAACAGAGTGAAACAGAAGTAGCTCCAAAGTCTAGGTCATAAAAGGTGATAGAACTTTCACCTAGTTCTCTCTCTCAGGACACTTGATCTTGGAACCAAGCCACTATGTTGTGAGAAAGTCACACAAAGCCCATGTGGAGAAATCACATGGAGAGGCCCACACAGAGAAGAAATGAGGACCCACATGACATTTAGCGTCAGTCATCAAATATGAGTGAAGGAGGCTTCAGATGTTTTAGCTCAGAGCCTTCAGCCTGGGTCTCCCATCTGAGGCCCCAGACATCATGGAGAAGAGAGTAGCCATTCCCACTGTGCTGTCCAAATTCCTGACCCACAGAATCCTCTAGCATAACACCACTACCTTATTAATCTGTTACACAGCCATAGTAACTGGAAAATATGTCAATCAGAATTTCATATACTGGCTCCAGCTATTCACTTAAGAATTTCTCTTTAGTATACAAATAACCTCACTTTCAAAAGTACCTGTCTGCACTTTTGAAAACTCAGTTTCCAAACTGTAGACTGATCATTTTGCCAAATTTTGGAAAACAGCTTTTAAAGCTCACCTGTATCCCCAGGATATGGTACAAATTCCTGATTTAGTTATGTGTTCCATTACAAAAAAAAAAAAAAAAAAAAAAAAGGAATGAATCAATCAATCTCAGAGTCTGCTGATTAGTGACCTTTGCTCTCCATGGAATGCAGCAAAGTTTTTAACAGTATTGGCAGAAAATGGAAATACTACTTAAAATTAAAAAATAAAATTCTTTGTTGAAAGAAGCCTATAAGTACATTATCTCATCCAGTGACTACACTAGTGTAAGTAAAGATGGATTAACCAATTATTGTTGAAAATTACACATATTTATTATTTTTAACATGTATAGTCACAGTTTCTAACACTGCGTCTGCCTACAGTGTGTACCATCGATATCAAGGGCCAGGTGAGAAAGTATATCATGATCGAATTACTGAAAAAGACATTTAAAATGTTTCCTATTGTCATTTATTTGATAAAGTTGAACATTAATAAAAATATTAATTCAGCTGCTGAAAACTACACAGCAATAACTTCCATGTTCACAGCAGCACCGTGAAAGAACATATTTATCTTTCTGCATGGAGATCATGCCAATAAAAGAGTATCTTAAACCTTTCCTACTACATTTAAACAATGCTCATTATTATTATTAACACCCAATTTTACCTTTATTTAAAAAATTATTGTAGAGAGGCCTGAAATCATCAGCATGCCTATAAAATGGTAGAAAAATTCCATTAGGCCTTAAAGAAAAATACCCTCGGTTGTAAGATAATTGTGAAGGCAAGAGATTAAAATCATTTGTAACCATCCACATGTGATTTTTAGGTTCCTGATGCCACAAAGATACTTACTAGATTGTTTCCATTACTCCTTGGAATGATCAGAGCACACCATCATTGTATTCATCCCTTCAGTCCTTTTCTTCTTTTCATCTTTCTCATTATTAACCCCGACAGAAATTTGACAGGAATATGGTATGTTTATTGCAAGACAATTGAATGCATTACTGAGAAATTTTAATGCATGTTCAGACAGCATTTATTCATTCAACAAATATCTGAGCTCTCTTAAAGAAGATATAAAAGGCAGTTCCTACTTTGAGAAATATGCGGCATAGTGGAAAGCAAGCATGAACTGGGGTTGAAACCAAGAGCTACAAGAGCACTACTTAGGAGAACTAAACTTGACTGAGAAGTTTGAGTAAGATATCAGAGAGAAAGTTAGCTTGTGAACTAAGTCTTAAAGGAAGACTAGAAGAAATGAAGTGAGGAACAGGGAGGTTATTTGTATTAAAATGCCAGTAATTGCTTCCACACCATATTTCCTCATAAGAATGCCTATGCCCATTCATAGACACTGCTAAAGGCCATATTTGTTCCCTGTGATTGTTGAACTTTAACGAGTTCAGGCACAGTAAACAACTGATTCCAAGGAGTCTATCCATAGCCCGGCTTGTGCCATGAATCAGAATCTCTCTTCCAAGATTTTGGGCTAAGAGAAACAGAGATTGAAAGACAGTAACTAATGCTGAAGCTGTTAAGATCAGGTAGACTCGGAGTTGGCAGCTATTGTGCACTTCATACAAGCAAAAGAATCTGGTCTACTGAGGATAGGATAGTAGTATTAAGAGAACACAGAGCCCCAGGTAGAGACAGCCCAGATCCTACAGCCTTGACTGTCATTCGTGCCTTTTAATTCTGTGAAATTTTCTCTGAATCTTTCCAGTAAGCCAATTTTTACAAAACAAACAAACAAACAAACAAACAACAACAAAAAGCCCTAGTCTGACTGGCTTCTCAACCTTTAAACCAAAGAATTTCTAAGGCTACAATAAAGGGAAAGTGTGTAGAATGGATTAGAGACCTGAAAGAATCTTGTAGGTCTGGAGAACTGTGAAGGTCATTTATCTATAAGAAAGTGTTAGTTTGTGCTATACACTGTGTGCTTTACACTGTGGTGGATACCAGAATTACCATAATGAATGACAGAATCTTTGACTTCAAAGAGTCTGCATTGGGTTACAGGTACAATCAGTGTTAAGGTGGGAGAAATGACATAGAGACATAAGTTTGATTTTAACTCCTGAGTTGAGTTTAGATTTAATTCTATAGTATGTTTTTTTTCAATGGGGGCATATTATTGACTCTTATTGGGGCAGCAGTTTAAAAATATTAGCGATTACAATAGTTTATCCACAGTGTCTAAGATCAACCCTACCTGACAAAATCTTATTTCTTAACACTTAATTATCCTTCATAGGTGGGAAGGGGCAATGCATGAAAAGTTATGAAACAGTGCTATAAGCCATAGTACTTCTCTCTCTATCTCTGTCTTTGTCTTTCTCTGTATTTAGCAAGAGACTTTTGTTTTTTAATTAATAATGTATCCAGTTGAAGAGAAACCACTAGATTTCATCTTCATATAGATGTGTTAAACAGCCATAAGAACACATGCTTTCCTATATCTGGAAGACTCATTTTAGTAGAGTTTATATTGGGAACTATGGCTATGTTTTGGCAGAAATTATAGCCTGTCCTAGTAAGTGCTCTCATGTAAAAGCAAATCACTGTAACAGGGTAAGGCCCTCAGCCTTTGGCAGAACAAGAACATTTTCATTGGTCTGTAGTAAAAATGATCTGGCCTTTTTAGAGGTAATTACAGTAAGCTTTATGTTAGGTGTAGGCCTCATCTGTGAAATGTGTACACTTGCCTCTTTTTTTTAGGGTATAATCACCTTTGAAAGAATATTTTCCCTAAATACAAAAGAGTATGATGAAAAAATTAATTTATATTTCAAGATTTATCCTTTTGTCCAGAAAAACCAGTAGATTGAACCAAGTTATTAGTGAATCAATTTGAAATAACTAATCCTCTACCTCCTTAAAAAACGTACATATGTTGAAAAGGGATATATGAGGCATTGAGATTAATTTTGATTTTATCTTTTCATTTGTATCACAACATACATGAAAATCTACTGCTTTCAGGATCAAATACTCTTTGTTTCTAAGGACGCAACATCCCTTTCTGAGAAAGCCATGCTATTACATGTATTTTGGTCACTTTGTTGGTTAAGATACATTTATGTGTCATTTATTTTTTAAATTTGAAGGCACAAGGGCAGTGTGTCAGCCATTGCTCATTAGAGGGCACGTACTTTATTAATAGGCAGTACAATTCTGCTCTTAAGTTACTGATTTTTATATAAACCATTTACTGTTTCTCTTTGTAACAAAATGGTAGTGTCAGTAGGCTATATCATGAACTTAGAAGCAAACTGGGTTATTTGATGAACTTGGACCTCCTTTGTTTTGTATAAATGAGCATTCTTTTTAATTCTTTACAGGTTACTGTCAAGCATTATATTGTTAAACATGTTTCATGTTAAAGTAGTAACATTTTATACAAAACATCCTGCCTAATAGACACTCAAAATTTCTGTTCATTGATCAACTAAGCAAAATGTCTTTGCCCTTTAACAAGTGGTTAAAAATGGGAGGTTTATTGGTGGTTTAAATTTTGCAAAATTTGCAGAGAAAATATGATTCATCAATTGTTCTATATATTGTAAAATGGTTTAAATGATGAATAGCATGGATAAGGAATTAATTGTCACACTGTATTTTTTTAAATTTTATTTTATTAGTTTCAAGTATACATTACATTGGTCAGACATTTATACAGTTTATGAAATGATTCCCTTGATTGCTCTTTCTCTCCTCTGGCTCTCCACCTAGCCATTACATTACTGCTGACTCTATTCCCTATGCTGTAATCCCCATCCCCATAACCATCTATCAACTACTAATTTGTACTTCTTTAACTCTTCACCTCTACTGTTTACTAACTGTGTGCCCTGGGGCAACTTATTTGACTTTTCCCAGCCTTAGTTTTTTCATAATTCTCAGTCTAAAAGTTTATATGATAATTAAATGAGACCATGTACTTTATGTGCCTAGCACAAGGCCTGGTATATGATAAGCACTAAATAGGCATTAACTGTTATGATTATGATTATTGTAATCATTTTCTTTATTATATCATCATCATCATCATCATCATCTTCGTTATCACCATCAGCTAGAATACTTCTGCCTCTTACCCTTTAGTCTAATGCCAATAAGGGGTCTGATTAAGTTCCCAGCTATGCCTGTTATCCCTATGTCTTACCATCCCCTTTAACTGCTGTGCTACTGTATTAGCTATTTATTGCCTTCTAACAAATTACCCCCCAAACGTACCAGCTTAAAATAACAAACATCATATAGTTTCTGAGGGTTAGGAATCCAACGACAGCTTTGCTGAGTAGTTCCAGTTTCAGGTCCCCCATGAGGTTGTAATCAAGCTATTGGCCAGGAATACTATCTTTGAAGGCTCAACTGAAAGAGGATGATATGCTTTTAAGTTCACTTGTGTGGCTGTGGGCAGGAGTCTTCAGTTTCTTCACACTGAGACTCGGTGGGGCTGTTCATGACATGGCTTCCCTCAGAGCAAGTGAGTGAGAGAGAGAGAGAGAGAGAGAGAGAGAGAGAGAGAGAGAGAGAGAGAGAGACGGAGGGAGGGAAGGAGGGAGGGAAGGAGAGAGAGAGGGAGGGAGGGAGAGAGTGAGTGTGTGTGTGTGTGTGTGTGTGTGTGTGGAGAGTGTGGAGAGAGAGACCTAGTTGTATAATCTAATCTCAGAGGTGGCAAACAATCAATTTCATTGTATCAGCACTGGTGCTGTGTAGGAAGAGACAATGCAGGGTATGGAACCCAGGAGACAGAGCTCATTTGGAGCCATCTTGGAGGCTGCTGTCATAGCTATATCTCTTGCTAGAGTTCCTGTTTTTGCAGCCTGCTGTTGCCTCACCTATGATTGAACAGAATCATTGCCTAGATTTAAAATATCCCAATATATTCTTTTTCATGTGTACTTACCCTCTCTTTACACCTCAATTTTCATACTGAGCCTTTCTTTTAAGAAAGAATTATCTTCCCTTTTAATGTGAGAAAAAAACTCCCCAGTGTATAAAAACAAAATAATCATTCACCATCTCTTTCTAGTGTGTGACATGCAGTGAGATTTAACTTTATTGCTCTGTTAGAATATTCCAGTCTCTGTGGAGGGCCATTAAAAAAAATCACTCTTTCAGCTTTTGCCACAAATATAAAAACCTATCTCTGTGAAGTTTGTCAAGTGAAATGGACACAAATATGCCGCAAAAGCTAGAGAAAAAACAACAAAGCTACAATTTCAGTCTATGAAAGACGTAAGTTAGAATAAAACTACAGTGAAAATGTCCAGAAAACATATGTTGCTTTTTAGGAGGGAAATGAGAAAATCCAGAGGATAAAATACAGAGCATAAAGCTTAGAGATCCCATAGGGAAACAAGACACCAACCTCAGAGCAATTTTATGCAAAATATTTTCAGTGTTTTGGGGCCAACTGTAAAGAAAGCCAGGTATACACAGAGCTTTAGGGCACTATGGAGAGAAAGCTTTTGAAATGGACTCTCATGAGTGTTATAAACAGAAACATTCTTTAACTTACATGACAATGAGAGAATATGAACTCCTGGTGGGAGATGCCACTGGACTGTCTAGCCTTTTTTTTAAATCAGCCCTTTCCTCAAGGAAAATAATGGGAATTGGTAGTACTAAACTGACAAGTTCAAATAAGCCTTTAGCCAAAACGGACAATACTTTTTTTTTTTTTAATACACAAACTGATCTCAGATCATCACTTCAGCCACAAAGCAGGTATGTTAGTTTGCTGGCTTTTAAAAATTTCTGAACAAAATTTTGTAGTTATCAAGAGTTATACAAAACCAGGTTTGAATATTGACTCTGGTCCCCACTAACTGTGACATTTTAGAAGGCTTGCTTGGCTGCTCAAAGCCTCTTTTCCTTATATATAAAATACAAATAAACCCTAAAGCATAGTAGGTGTGTTGTAAAGCTTATTATTAATAGTGAACACTTTTATATCCAATGATTTTGATGTCAGTATTTTCAGGAGTTAAATTAAATAAAGGGCTCTATCATAAATTTATATCTTGTTAGTGTGGAGTAAAAAATAATTAAACTCAGTTGTGCTTTAGCTGCAGTGATACAATCAAAGCTCAATAAATTCCTTTAGATTAATTAACTTCTGATTGCACGTGATATCCTAATTATGGCTATACTCATGGACTTCTGATGAAAGTATTTATTCAAACTGTAAGCTCCTCAAAGAAAGGAACTGTCTATCATTCATCACTTTACTCCTGGCACAGTGCTTTACACATAGGAAATGCTCAACAAATATTTATTAATTTACATTGAAGGGTATGCAGAGAGTTACTACAATCTAATTCTGTAATTCACATTCTGTTTCTCTTCCTATTGTTCCATATGACCCCCATTTTAGCCACTTATATACATATTTGGAGCCTGAATCTTTGAAGAATAAAAAAAAGCTACAAAGGACATACTTAAGCCATTGATGTATTACTTAATTTTCTGAACTTGATAAGTCTCTAGACTTAGTGCTCTGTCTCTGCTCATTAACACCTCTACTTGAAGAGGGAGAGTAAAAGAGGTTGAAATTCAAATCTGTGAATTCATAAGCCCATACAAATTCTTAAGCACAGGGGAAAAGGGTAAAATTGAAAGTACACGTGAAATTTGATCAAAAGTGTTGGTTTTTTCTTACCTGCGTCATTTGTTTCCAAGCATATATGATAACCAAGACTTAACACTACATCACTTTTTTCGGAAAATATTGTTAGAGCTTCACTTGTGTATATGGGGATAACACTGATGACAGTGGTTTATGGAGATGAGGGATTTCAGGTGTGTGTGGTGGCCTTGTCATTGTGAGCTGACTCCACAATAAACACTTACATTAAAATAAAATGCCAAAATCAATTTTTCAGAAAAGATGAGGAATGGAGTGACATATTGAGTTTTTATTCACTCGAATCATTCAGTGTTACAGATTGAGTAACTATGATGTGCTGGTAACTTTTCCAACCCTGTGGATTATATAAAAATGAAGACAATGTTGGTCCTCATCCCAGAGAATTTTCCAGTTCAGTAGAAACAATAAAACAAACAGTTGGATTGCAACCCAACTTCAACTGTAGGTCGTCTCACCTGAGTTCATGTGTGTTTGGTGTTTTGGTTAGGTAAAATGTTATCCTTCATGGCATCTCATTTTAGCAAACTTTGGCATTATTTGCTTTTAATATCCAAAATAGGGGTATGTCTATACTTAGTTTTATTTTTGAATAGCAAATAATCATAGGACCTTATAAAATGTAACTGCATTCATCTAATCAAGAAAATGTGTTCAATTTTTATTAGTAAGAATTTAGGAGAAATAAAATGATAATATCACACGCATTACCATTGTAGGACATTTTACAGTTTTCAAGGGCATTTAACTACATTGTGTCTTACTTAAACTTCATAACAACCATGTACATGAAGCAGGGAAGGCATTTTGCAGATGAAGATATTGAGGCACCTCTTTTACTCTCCCTCTTCAAGGAGAGGTGTTAATGAGCAGAGACTGGCAGCTGGTATTACCAAAATCAAGGGATTTGTTTGCCTATGTGCATCAAAACCAGAGGAGTCATGAACAGGAGTTTGCAGCAAAGAAAGTAGAGGTTTATTTAAGGAAATGGCACCAAGCTGGGAGACACAGATGAGCTAGAGTTCCTAAGATCTGGCTTCCCGGTGGCATGTGCATTACAGATTATATAGGGTAAAATCTCAAGACACCATATTAGGGTGGAGCTGATTGGTACAAGGTGAGATAAGAGGAATAAATTATTTCTTCAGGTCTTGAGGACAGATAGCTCTGATGCCTTTTCTGATGTCCAGCTGTCTGGTTTCATGGAAAAGTAGCCAGGGGATTGTTCTACCTTAGGGCTCAGGAACTGAAACATAACTTAGGTCAAGATGTTATGTTTAGCCTGCCAGAGGTGGTGGGGACACTGTGACCATCAGTCAGGTCCTGGCTATTGTCTTCTGCTGCCTTGTGCTTGCTGATTATCTGCGGAAAAGGCTGGGTCTCTGAGGGGCATAAGGAGAGAGAGAAAGAGGTAAGATTTCTAGAGCTTAGATTTGAAACTAAATTTAATTAAAGTTATAAGGACCCTCGGTTTCACTGGCATGTAGCAAAGGCCTTGACCAGGCTCTTCCATATGAATGCACTTGAATTGTCCAAGGGAAGAGTCTACATATAAAACAGCCTTGAAAATAAGTAGATTCTAGCAGTTTTTGTCTATATTTATGTAGACAAGTAGTTAAAAATTGTTCACTTTAATTCAATATTATGTCTCTGAATGGGAATGAGTTCTTTCTCTATAATACTCTTAGCTGACTATTTATACGCCGTGTCATATCCCTCTTCTTTAAATATACACAGGCAATGATTGTGGCAGAGTGTGACTGTTTCTGTAAACATTGAAAATAGACCTGTGGCTAGCACAAATGGCTGTGGGTGGCAGTAGCTTTTAGAAACCTTGATGAAACTTTTCATGAGAATGTTTTCTGTTGAGCAGTGCACTCTACGCATAGAAGGGAAAATCCTTGTAGGCATGTTGCTTTTCTTGGAACTACATTAGCATTTATTCTCAGCAATGTCCTTTGGTGCTTCTCTTATTCATCCCTTACATGAACCTAATCTACTCTCGGCACTATTCTTGGTGCTGAGAATAAGACCAGTGAACAAAGCAGATGTCCCTGCCCTCATAGTGATTATACTCTGGTGTAGAAAATGGACTGTTAAAATGCAAACTGAAAAACAATTATCGGTGACATCTTATTTTCTAGTTAGGGAGAAGGAGCACTGAACTACAAACCAGAGAACTTGAGTTGAAATCCCAGCTTCATAGGTTACTAGTTGCTCAAACTTGAGCACATCACTGGCCTGAGCCCCAATCTGTGTATCTGAAAATGATGAAAATCAGACCTACCTGACAGACTTGTTGTAGAGGTTAAAATGGCATGGCTTCAGATGTATAGGAGGCATTCAATGAATGGCACCTTATTTTTATTTGGAGTAGGATATCAGGAGTAAGTACAAGGCCTAATGCAATCATGTATAGAAAAGCACTTTGTTAACTGCAAACACTAAGTAAAATGTGCTGATGTGTTTATGATTGATAACCTTTTTTGAGGTTTTTAATTTTAGATGCACCACCTTTCTTTTTGGTACAGATCTATTTACTATCTAGAAGTCGTGGGTGAGTTGGTGGGTAGCCAGAAAAGATGACGGCTAGCAGAGCTTAAGCAGAGGAGCAGATGGATGTGCAGGCGGCTGTTGGTGTGGAAGCTGAGGAGGCAGCTGCTCTGGGGATGAAATCCAGGGGTGGACTGGGCGGGGTGAGGGAGCCTCCGCAGTCACAGGGGAATGACCTATCCCAGAGGAGTTGGACATATAATGCAGCAGGATGAGTCAGAAAAGTCTGCAGAGCTTTAGAAATGTTAATTTCTTGGTTTGGAATACAGGTGAAAGACTAGAATGATGTTTGCTTGTTATTTAGAGACGTTCTTTGTAAGAGAAGGGGAAAAAAAAGAAAAAAATCCAAATAGTTCAAAGGACATTGTGTAGTTCTCCTGCTTCCTTCCTTTTACCCCTCTTCTAGAGAGAAAAACAGTTATTCATGAAACAGAAAAGCTTGCATCTTTGTTGCATCTGCTAAAGGGATGCTCTGTTCAAACTCATCTTCCATTATTTTAGTTATCCTTTTTAAGCCTCACACGTATTGCTTTTTAAAAATATTTCTAGGTTATGTGTCCACAGGTTATATGAAACTCACCTTTTTGCCACTGTACTATTTTAATGATAGGTGGTTGGCTAGATTTAGCCACCATTTATTTGGCACTTAAAATTAATCTCTGCAATAGCTCCATTCAGGCATTTTTATCATTAAATTCATACAAACTCATTAGAAAGTGGGTATTATTTCTCTTTTGCTAATTG
This sequence comes from Eidolon dupreanum, assembly GCA_028627145.1. Lineage (NCBI taxonomy): Eukaryota > Metazoa > Chordata > Mammalia > Chiroptera > Pteropodidae > Eidolon > Eidolon dupreanum. Next base: position 52,946,877 of record CM053508.1, on the reverse strand, counting down.
GGACACTGAGGTTTAAAGAGGCTGATTTATTTTCCCCATTTCCTATAGTTAAAATGGAATAAAGCCTAGGTTTGTCTGCTTCCAAAGCCCTTGTTTGAGCCACTGTAGTGTAAAACAATTCCGATTCCTCAGAAAGATCAGTGCATCCACCATCTGTGTCCTATTTATGACTGAGCAAGTGCTCTCTGCCCTCTTTATTGAGATATATATATGTATTTTTCGGAGTAGAAAGAAGGGAAGGAAAATGCATTTATTGGCCACATATCTTGTACGATATTGCTTTGCAAATATTTTACCATGACTCTCAAAAAAATAAAAACCAAAATAGATAGTTTACTTCTATCTTGCTTAGAGGGATAATATTTTTTTGAGGAAACTGCTTAGAGAAGTTGAATAGTTTTCCCAAGTTCTTCATGTTTATCTATTTATTTAACCTTTTATACATATCTAGCAAATGCCCAAAACTGGACAGTCCATGGTTACAGAGAAGAATGACATAGTCTCTGTTCTTAAGGGCCTCAAAGCTTACTGGAGAAGATAACACATGCAGAAATAATTATAATAAAATTTCAGTAGAAAGATATGGGTATGTCATACATTGTATACATGTTATATATTGAGCACAGTGGTGATCAATATATAACATATATAAGCCAGCCTGAGAAGAATCAATGATGGCAGGCTTCAGACTTGGGTTTTTCTCCTTCCCAAACGTAATTTTTGCCTCATTACATCATAGTACCCTCTAGAATGAGTGCATTCGGTATACTGAAGGAGTCAGAGGGTGGTCAGGCACCTAGGTTGTGCAGGAAAGAAATGGTGAAAAACAAAACTAGGCTCAGTTTTGAATATTGCTTGTTAACTGTCAGGAACATCATTGTCATGTTAACTGGGTTTCCATTTTTTTTGAGTTCTAAAGCTACTTTGGCATAGAAGGGAATGTAGTTTCTTTAGCGATGGTTGAAAAGCAAAGAAGAAAACAAGTCAAGATCCAGCAGCATGTATATCAACACACTAACTGAATTCTGGCTAACCATCCCTTATTCCATTTCTAAGCACTTATTTATGTGGCCAAAGGTGGTATGAACTTTTATCACATTGGCTTTTCTCCCCAAATAGGAATGTTATTTAAAAGGGGCAATCTTAATGGGAAGAGGAGATTTTATTTCCTATTCAGGTGTTTATATATTGGTACATATACATAGAGAGCTCTTTTATGACTTTTTAGTCACTGTGACTCAGATGTAATTAAATTCCCCTAATATGCAAAGCTCCAGTAAATACTTTAGCATTATTACATCACTCTTCTCTCTCAGTTTTACACAAATTTTTAAAGTTCTATACAGCTTTTTGGATTCACACTAAAAAACTTTACATTTCCAAGTAAAGAAATTTTCTGACTAATATTTTGAAGATGACTGCCACTTGAGTTTTCAGCTTTTGAGAATATGTATGTAATTTTTGAAGGTTAGTAGACGTTCTGCCTTGTGCCAGCTATGAGGTTTCCAGACTCTGCTGCAGTTTGACTCAGTCCACTGATGACCAGCTAATGTTGGCTATGTATGTGGAATGGTAAATTCTTGAGGATTTTAGGCAACTGTGAGAGATTTTAAGGGACCCACACATAGTAGTGAGTTCACTTTCATGAAAATGTTAACAGCTAATAAAATTAATTGTTTGAAAATAAGACCAATTTATTCCAATATGAGTATTATTTCTTTCTTCAAATAATTTTATTCTGTATATTTTAACATATATTATCTTTTTGGTGAAGGACCAATGTCACAGATATTTATTTTCTATTTCAGTTCAATTATTTTACCAAAACCTGGTCAGAATTTTAACATAATAAAATATATTTAAGTAGTTGGCAGATGATAGTTTATTTTTGGCATTATTTGCTCTTTTCAAAGGTCATCATATGGCATACATTTTAAATTTCCACAATTATCATTTTACATATTAATATTATCAAAGTGATTAATTTAGAATATTTTTCATAGTTCATTGAATTTCTAGATAATTAATTTTTTCAGATTATTCCTTTTATGAAATATCTTAAAATCATTTAGAAATGGAGAGTATTTGAAGCTTTAAATTATTGTTAAAGAGTTATAATATCTGCCATTCATCTGGAGTCCGGTGATTCAAAACCTCTGTTTTCAGTTAATGTAAATTAAAAACACTTCTACTCAAAATACTGCTCAATGCCCAAATTATTGCTTACGTTGCATATAGTTATTTTTGCTAAGGGCAAAATAGCTAAAACCATAAATTTTGATGGCAGACACATGGTTTGCTGACAGAATTATATAAAATATTGTTTTCATCCTCATGTCAGCTCTGGTACATTCATCTCTACATTAACTCCTGGGAGATCTTGTGTAAGTTATAGTTTTGAAAAACATCCCCCTCACACTGAACTCTGTCAGCTTACCTTTCCCTTACTGACCATTTTATCCCTCTGAAAGAACAGATAGAAACTGAGAGTTATATCTTTGCTGCACTTGGGTAAGCAGTGCCAAAATAGTTTCAGAGAACCTAAATATTAATAGCCATGCACCATTTTAGTTTAAACTAGATATTTCGCCATCTTACACCTGCAGTACTGCAAGGTAGTTATGAAAAGTACACAGAATTCATTTCTATAAATACATGCTCATTTCATATCCTTTACAAGCTGTTTCATAGATTCCTGACCCAAAAAGTCCATTAGTTCTAATGACATGATTAATAGAGCAGGTTATAATGTTAAGCAGCTCATTGGAGATGACTTATTTTGCCAGTTTAATTTACACATTTTGTAACTATATATTATGCACATATTTCTAAGATTATGGGTTTTGATCTCTCCTTAATACTCCTTTCTATTATAAAATATTTCATTTTAGAAATACATTAAATGGTAAAAGATGTTTTTAATAAACATTTCTTAAATGTATGGTCTTCACTCCCAAACGTATTCTAAAATTGGAGCTTTATTTTTACTTACTTCTAGCACATTTCGTAGGAAATGATAGTGTCCAAGGAAACAGGAACACATTAATTGATTATTCATTTTCTTCTAACAGTTTTGATATTCTCCAAATGGAAAATAGTCCAGAAGATGTAATATACTAGGACAGTTTGACTATGTTATCTAAAAGTATATTCTCATGGAAAAATTGCATAATGAGCTCAGTATATTTTAGTCTATTCTTTTCCTAAATATTTGATTATTTGAAGGAAGGCAAAGTGTGTCAGTTGTGGTTTCTTTGAGTATTTCATTTTACTTACACTCTCCATCTCCAACCAAATAAAATGAAAAAAGAAGGAAGGGATTATCATCCTTGATTTTTGTTGTTGTTCAATTTAGTATTGAAATATGAGATCCAAAAGAAGTCAACTACCTTTAATATGAGACTTTATATTTTGAAAATGTGCATGTACTTGTGTATTTTATAATATTGACAATTTATGTGTGTATTTCTAGGAAATCCTGTTCCAAATACATTTTAAAGAGTCCGCTCTTAAAATTTGACACATTAAAGAAACTTACCCAATTAGTAATATCAAAATATTTCAGGAGACACGTGGGTGCTTTAATGTTAACCTGATTCTACTCTTTAGTTTGCAGTGCTGACTAAACAGCATCTTCATGATATGAGGCTACTTACCTCAGGGGCTAGAGAGATGAATAAGATAGTACTTGTTTTCAGTGAGCTTATAGTTCAATGGGAGTAACAAGATAACTATATGAGACCATGAAATATAAAGTGGGATAGGGCAATATCTTATAAGCAGTACTAAGTGCCATGGAGTAGTAAAGAAAAAAATATTAAATGTGATTTGAAATTGAGAATTTTTTATGTGGATATGTATTTTATATAAGAAAAATATAAATTAAAAATGAATCTACCTTCTGATCCAGCAATTACACTTCTGGGTATTTATCCAAAGAAAGTCAAAACAATAATTTGTAAAGATCTATGTACCCCTATGTTCACGGCAGCACAATTTACAATAGCCAAGATATGGAGGAAGCCTAAATGCCCATCACTAGACAATTGGATAAGGAAGTTATAGTTCATATATACAATGGAATATTACTCAGCCATTAAAAAATGAAATCCTACAATTTGCAATGATGTGGATGGACCTAGAGACTATTATGCTGAGAGACATAAGTCAGGTAGAGAAGTATATATACCATGTGATTTCACTTATATGCAGAATCCAAGGAAGAAAAAGAACAAACTAATCAAAAACAGACTCACAAATATAGAGGACAATCTGGTGACAACCAGAGGGGAGGGAGTTTTGGGAGGCTGAGAGAAAGGGGTGAAGGGTTAAAGAAGTACAAATTAGTAGTTCATAGATGGTCACGGGGATGGGGAGCACGACACAGGGAATGTAGTTAGCGTTAATGTAATGGCTAGGTGTAGAGCCAGGGGAGAGAAAGAACAATCAGGGAGATTGTTTTATAAACTATGTAATGTCTAACCAGTGTACTGTATAATTGAAACTAATAATAATCACAAAAATTTAAAAAACACTAAGAAGCATTTCAAATTAAGATTTTAGAAACTGGTGAGTAGAAATATTGCTTAAAATGAATGAGTCATCAATAAGGGGGAAAAACATAAAAAACTAAATGCAGAGCCCTTCACATTCTTTGTCTCATGGTCCCTGCTAGAATGGAGAAAATTATTTCCTTATTAAATATAAGTACATAGTTGTTTTTCATACGAGTTAGATAGGCTTTTATTAAAGCTAACACAATAAAATATTTCAGTAATCCAATATTTGAGAAACATTGTAGAAATGATGTTGAATGTTAAAAAAAAGGAATTTTACATGTTCTGGCATTTCGTTTTTATTTTGCTTCCTGAAGATTAGAAGGATCATGATGCTTGCACTCTTGGTAACACTCTTTCAATATATGTCAATATTTTGAATTATTATTGTCACTGATTGGAACTACTTTGTGCTTTAAATTTTAAAAAGTGATGAATGCATATGTTCTAAATAAATAATAAAACCCATTTTAGACTCAAATATTTTAATTACAAAGGAATATATTGATAGGTATTTTGTGTAATTAATTGTTATTAATGAATATATGGTATCCTCTATTCGATAGTACCAAAATCCAAAACACATAGCATTGTCTGGCATTGCTGTGTTGCCAAAAATTGCGATATGACTCTGATGGTAACCTGGTTCGTTCTCAATGACTTCAGATGGTTTTTGAGACTTGCTCAGGGCCCATCTGGCTCCTAGGAAGCCTTATGTCACCATGGCTATGATCCCAGACTTTGCTGAGAGACTGCCTGGGTTCAAATTCAGACTCTTCTACTTACTATCTTTATGACCTTGGGCAAGTCGCTTTTCCTGTTTCCCATCTGTAAAATGTTGCACATTATATTACATATCTCATGGAGTATTGTGAGAATATTCTACGATAATATAGATAAAAATGGGCTGTTGCAGTGTTTGGTAAGTAGTAAGGTCTCAATTATTGAGCACTCAAAAATAAGCTATGTATAGATAGAGATAGATAGGTATAAAAATCATGTACCTGAAAGCTTCCTTCTCACAATGTTGCAAAAGCTTTCCTCAGGTTTTTATACATTGTCAAAGCATACGACATATTGGTCCTGCTAAACTTACAGGATAATATTTAGAGAATTATTGGGAGATCAAACTATGTGGAATTATCTGGTACAGAATTATAAAATATAATACCTCTCCACTGAGGCATGTGGTAATGATTCCTAACTACTCATCACTAAGTATTGCTTTCCTTTTATATGTGAAATACATCAATTCTAAAAATATGGAAATCTACCTAATTTAAGTATAAATCTTACCATTTCCTGAATGTCACCACAATATAATGTATAACAGAACAAATTTGTCCAACTTATATTGTCTGTTGACCAGAGTGATGTAAATGGTCAGCTGCATTCCCTACTGCGTTGCCTCAGTGGTTGGGGCCAATTCATTAAAGCGCTCCAGCTGACTCCTAAACCCAGACTGTAGGATCCCAAGGAGGTTCTTTATCACAACCACACACAGGGACTGTGGTAAAAACCTCAAGGGGTAGAGACTGCTTGCACATATCTATTTTCACATGCAAAAAAGGTTTTGGTTATTTTAATTTTGGCAACAGGAAGAACATGTTAGCTAGACCCTTGACATCATAAACAATCCTCCCTTCTGACCTCTGTGTGGATCGGCAGACTGTGATCTCTGCAGAATTTAGGAGTAATTGCATCAAAAAAGAACATCTCTGAAATTTAAAATGTGGGCTTGGTCATTAGTTCATTTTGCATGCTGCGAAAACTATATTTGGCATCATTAACAGCTGCTTGCATAAAGTGTTCAGCACTAAAATATGATTGGTGAACACTGAGAATTTTATTTTGTGGTATTGCTTGCAATTATGGAGATGTTGATAGATCAATTTTCATCTCATCTAAACCCTAAACTATGAGATAAAGTGGTCTTTAATAGCATGTCCCTTATACTTGAGATTTTGCTAATTTTCTTGGTTTTTAATTTTTTTCTATTCTGCTAGAGAAAAGAAATTTCTCTTCCAGTGATATTCCATGAATATGCATCGTGATCACCTACCATTTTCTAAGTGATTCAAGCAGCAATCTTGTTTTTAGAATATTTCCACTGAAATGCAGAACCTGAAATTTTAGTGCTGATTAGAAAAAAAGCATTCTAATGACCTCTTGACAAAATCTACCTAAATCAGGGGCAGGTGAATCTGGTGGAGTGGGAATAGGAAGCTCACCTCCAAAATGTAACCTATTTAAAATCACTTAGTTATTGCCTTAGTCTTTATTATGACTGCCACAGTGGTTAATAAGCAGAGGCAATAAAATGAACTAGAATAGTTGTCATGGACCCAGTATGGTATATGGAACATGTGTAAGGTAACAGTCAGTGGTAGCTCAATGATTAATAGAAAGCCCTCAAAACAAAACAAAACAAAACAAAACAAAAAAATCCTTAACTTGTAGCATTTGCCATAGCGTAAACACTGCCCCATGGCTATTTTCAGGCTACCAATATGATGCCACTGAATATGAAGGTGGAAACTGATGCACTCATGGAACAGTCCTATTTGATTTTTTACTCCCTTGCCTATATAGTTAAATGGCTTTTACTTACCTCTTTCTCACCAGAGGAATAGTTACTGTGGTGAAATATATGGTTTTGACTGATATTCAGTGCTCTAGTGTGAATAAATTCTAAGACCTCTGTACTTATCTTTCTGATTTGTACTTTTGACCAATATGTGGAAATGATAAGCTGGAACAACAAAGAAGAAAGAGATGATGGGTTGTGCTGTTAGGTGATTAGCTAACTGGACTAGGTAGAATAAAGAGACTGAGGTCTAGTCCAGATTGGCAATAATTAGAAGATTTTGGACAGTTCACTTCACTCAGTATTTCTACATTAATCAGACCATATTTGAATGCCTGCTGTGTGCCAGGTTATTAGAAGATATGAAGGTAAACAAGCAGATACTCTGCGTTAAAAGAGCTTATAGCTTAATGGGAAAGAGAAAAATAGGTATTAATAACAGAGTGGGATAAGAGATAGCATAGAGCAGAGGAAACAGAGAAATGGAACCTGTTTTTGCAGTGACCTGGAAGGTTTCTGAGAAGAACATGGGAGAATAGATAGGAAGTAGACACACAAAGAGGGGTGAAATGAGAAGCATCTTTGATTCCAGATTTCAGGTTTCAGTATTTTACCATTATATATGATATTTGTCATAGGCGTCCCCCCTTTTTTTTTTTAGAAACTATCATATTAAAAACAATTTTCTTTTGCAGTTTTTATCATAAATGAGTGTGGAATTTTATCAGATATTTCTATACCTATTTAAATATTTTTTCCTTTATCCTCTAAATGAAGTAAATCAGAGTAATATATTTTCAATGTTAGACCAACATTATATTTCTGAAAAACATATACACACATAATTACGTATAAATGTGTGTACGTGTGTGTGTGTGTGTGTGTGTGTGTGTGTGTGTGTGTGAATTTTGAGTCTATGTTGAAGAGGAGATTGTCCTGTAATTCCTTTGTCAGGTTTTGATATCTAGGTTAGATTGGCCACAAAATGCAGTAGGTGTTTTTTTTTTTCTCTCCTTCGTGGAAGACTTTGTGGAACGTTACCTTAACTGCTTTTCTACCTGTTTGGGGGAATTTATCAGTGAAGCCATCTTGGCCTGAATTTCCATTGTGGAAATGTTTTTAATTCCTCATTCTATTTATTTAAAAAATTTCGGATTCTTCATATTTTCCATTATTATCATGTTGGTTTTATTTTGTTTTATTTTTTTCAAGAAATTTGTTTAACTGTTTAATCTATATTGTCAAATTTATTGACATAAAATTGTTTTGTTATCTTTTTGACACCTGTGGGATCTCTATATGCCCCTTTTGTTTTTACACCTAATATGGATCATTTATGCTATAATTTTTTCTTAATTAGTCTTGTGAGATGTTTGTTAACTATAGTAGTCTTATCCAAGAAGAAACTCAAGCTTAAAAAATTTTAAATGATTTATGTTCTTTATTTTTTCCTTTTTACTTTCTCTGGGTATGATTTGATATTTGTTTTTTAACTTCTTAAGGTGGAAACTTAGATTATTGATATTCAGTTTTTCTAATATATGCATATAAGCTTATAATTTCTCTCTAATCAGAGTTTTAGCTATATTCCCAAAGTTTTGAAATGGATATTTTCAATATTATTTAATTAAATTTATTTTATAACTTTTATTGTAATTTTTTTCTTTTACCAATAGGTTATTTAAAAGTGTGTTGTCTAATTTCAAACATTTGGAGATTATATAGTTATTTTTATATACTCAAGTTCTAGTTTAATTCCACAGTGGGTAGAGAACAAACATTATATGATTTTAGTGCTTTAAAATTTGAGACTTGTTTTGTTGTTCCTCATATAGTCCAGTTTTGGTAAACATTTAGTGTGTAAGTAATGTGTATTTTGCTTACTTCAAATGCAGTGCATTATATATATTAACTAAGGCAAATTTGCAAAATATACTAGTCAAATCTTGTCTATCTTTACTGATTTTTGTTTCTGGCTATTCTATTAGCTATTGGAGGTTAACATCTCCAAATTCATGAATTTACCTTTTCTTTATATAATTTAAAGCTATATTATTAGGTATAAAAATTAAGAATATTTATGTCTTTCTGGAGGGATGAATTTGCCATTATAAATTTTTATTATTTATCTCTAATAATGCTTTAAAGTCTAATTTGTTATTAGTATAGGAATAATTTCTTTTGAATTAGATTATTCATTCCATTTAAGTCAAATGTAGTTGCTGATATATGATGAATGTATTCTACTTGGGCTCGATAGAGCTTCTTCACTTTATGGCTTGATATCTTCTGTCTGGTTTTGAAAATATTTGCCCTGTATATATTCAAATATATTTTTCTACCCTATTATCTTTCCATTCCTTTTAGGATTCTAATTATTTGTATGTTACCCCTTTATGTTCTTTTCTACAGTTTCCATTTTTTTCCTTCTATGCTTCAGGCCAGATATTTTCTTTCAATCAATTTTCCTGTTCATTTGTTCTGTGTCAATTCTGCTGTTAAGCCTGTTCACTTTGTTTTATATTTCAATTATAATATAACTTTCACTTTTAAATTTTCCATTTTATGTATATTCATTGATTTCAGTTATTTGATGAAATTATCTATCTTGTCATTGGTTTTATTAAACATGTTAATGACATTTATTTTAACATTTATGTAACCGCTATATATAAACCATTAGGTAAGTCCATTTCTGCTATCTTTTCTCCTGGTTTTCAGCTGTTCCATCTTGTTTGTTGTATGCTTGGTAGTTTTGGATTGAGTATAAGACATTGCATGTAAAAACATTTTTAAGGTTCTGGACAATGATATATTATCTCAGGAAGGAACCAAAATGTGGCTAGGGCAGCTTGATCCTAATAGGAACTAAGTTGATTGAGGGTTGCTGAAAGCTTTGAGCTACTGCTTTCTGCTCAGTCTGTCTGCCCTGTACAACTTATAAATAGGCACTTGCCTCACGTGAATGCATTTCCATTCTTTCTGGATCTTGATCCCTTAATTTCTAGCTGCCTTCATCATTTCATTCTTCAATGCTTTCAAACAATGCTCACCCTGTCCCAGCATTTACAGTTGCTATTGGAAGTATTAGTATCATACAAGCTACTTTGTTATAGCCGAAATCAGAAATCCTGCCATTGAAAAAATTAAGTCTTGGAATTATGCCTTGAGATTTGCATGTTAGAAAGATGTTCCCAAACATCAGTAACCTCATTTGTGCAATGAAGAATCTTGATAAAAAGTGTTCATTAAGGCCTTTTTCAACTCCAATATTTTTCAAGTCTTGAACGTACTAATAGTATGTCATACTATTATTTAGCTGTAAAAAGCCCCAGGGCTTTTAATATTAGTAACTTAAAGTTAGAAATGAATGAACTCTGGAGAAAATGGCCTGGAAGTCTTTCATCCTTGGTTTCTTCTTATGTGGCTCTTTACTATACTTCCAGCTTCCAGCAGCATCCTCTTGTTTCTGAGCCCTGAATATCTGGGAACCCAGCCTATTTTTCTAGTAGCCTGACCACTCTCTTCGTATGTAGTGGTGCCCCATTCCACACCCTCTTCTAAAATGTTTCTTCCCTAGAATAACCTCCACCCTGCACTCTGCCTTTTTCAAACATACATTAAAAAACCTCTCATTCCCTCAGTATGATTGTTCTATCAAGGAAATTCACTTCAAGTAATAAAAGTTCCTATTTAATTCCCATAGCAAAGTATGTGCACTTTACAGAATTAGCAGAATTTGTGTGACAAAAACAGCATTTCAGGCTATACAGAAGAGGAATGTCTGTATATGGGGGCTTTTTCTGATATTTGTTAAATTCTACTTCAAAGTGCTGCTGACTGTTCTGGAGACATTAAAGCTTTCTTCTGGGTCTGAGACAAGCTAAGAGGATGTTGTGGAGAACTTAGGTCCTTGGGAGATAGAGCAAAGTTGAATTTATCCCTCAGTTAAAATGGAACTATGATTTTCATTACTTGCAGCACTGCCTCTTTTTAAAAAAGTTTTTAAAGTTTATTGTAATGCAAACAATATTTATTACATAAAAATATGAAAAAATTAAAGAATAAGAAAAAAGTAGCAGAAGTTCTATCAACAACCATGGTTAACTTTTAAAACTTTTATTTTATTTTTTATATGTTTTTCTGCATGATCAGAATAATTCATCATTTGAGTTTCTGAATATTGCTTTAAAATTTGTACCTAAATTATATGCATGTTTTTCGCATTACTGTAAAATCTTGGTTATTTTAATGGTATGTATGTGTATATATACATAGATAAAACATTTTGTAATGGTGTCTGTCCTCTTTAAGGTGGATATTTATTTAACTATTTTCTTATTGTTGGGTTTTTTATATCCTAAATAACATTTTTTAAAGAAAAAATATTTTTAAATGGCTATAAATTGCCAAACTAAAACATTTAACTTTTTGCTATGCTATCACTACTCTTGACAGCATACCTATATTTTTCTTTACTATATTTCATTTCTTTCCTTCTTATTTCCAAATTCCATATATATGTCTTATTCTACCTATGTTATTCCTTTGACATCCCTACCTGTTTATCTTATTATTATTTATAGACTTGTCAGGTATGGAAAATAGTCATCTTATACAATCCACATTTCTCTTTTGACCTGCCTATAAATATTTCATTGCTTACCTCTTCCCCAGCAAAGCATCCTTTTAGGATCTGCTTTTCTCTTGTTGACCTGGTCAGTAGGGCCTCGACACTCTGTAGCTGACTGAGACTGATTACTTTCTAGATCTATTAGGACAGAAGTGTAGACTAAGAAATTAGTGAGTTTAAGGTGGAGGTTTCTGGCCCATTTGGGGCCTGTGAACAGAATTTTGCATATGATCAATGACAGAAGGATTCTAGTATCATAGACAAATAAATGCTGTTGCTATTGAAAATGTTTTAACTGGTTAAAGAGTTAAAAGACAAGGATAAGCTTTAACTTTTTAAATTTGTTGATTATCTATTGAAAAGTTTAAAAGATCATCTGATGACTAGTGTTAAAGAAATTCTTTAGATTTTAATAGCTGTAATCCTTAGTGGAGCCTAAAAACCCCAGCAAGTGGTAGAGTTTCCAGTATCTACTAGATAATTTTTCAGTGACTATTATTTCATATGTAATACAATCATATGGCAAAGTAATTTACGGTGATTTTATATGTTCATTGCTTCTTTCTTTGTTTTCTTTGATTAATCACCTTTGGTGATTATTTTTAATTGTTGCTTTCCAAACTGTATTGAGGAGCCATAAATAACTAACTGTTTTAAACCCTATAGAGTCTGAGATTAGTGGAGGTTAATTAAGGGGATAAAGTTATTTTGATGTTTTGAGGTAGAATAACAGAAATTGGTATCTGTTTTGTAGCCAACTTGCTGTGTGACCTTTTATAATTACCTCAATTTCTCTGAAATGTGTGTTTTCCTAAGTGTACAGCCATGATAGCATGAAACTGCCACCACTGGCTTTTTTTTGTGGCATCTTGCTGGCTGATTTTATAAAATTCGTAGATATGAATGAAGACTCATTTGTTGCAATTGCTCTTTTCCAAATGTTCCTTTGCTTTGAATGTCATATCTGAATATTAGATTGTTTCTCCAGATGTTATGGGCTCATATTTCCTTCTGGTGAAATTGATTGTTAGTTCCTTCCTATGTTTCTCAGGAATTTTATTATTTCTCTGTTTTAGGTAAGCTTTTTATAAATACTAGACATTTTAGAGTTTGGATTCCATTCAGATAGAGGATATTTTCATCAGAC
>CM053508.1:52903908-52933454 GCA_028627145.1 Eidolon dupreanum | reverse complement strand
CTCTAAATGGAAACAGTTTTGCATGGCAGGAAGCTTCTTAAGATGTTCACTGGAACCATGTATCTTGATAGAAGTCTGTGCAGGAGACAGACATGAGCCTTAGCTTTGGGAAAATACGTTTTACTATTATATATGTGAAACCTTTAGAAGTTCTAGGACAGGCAGCCTGAGACAAAAATTAGGAGAGATTAATAAAAGTTTTAGGTTATTTCTTGTGTATCTATGATATAATCAAGTTCTTATTAAATTTTAACTCCTAGGTTTATTCATCAAGATGCCTTTAGGATGCTAAACAAACTTAGAACTAGCAGGCTTGTCATTTGGATTTGTCATTATTACGAGTGTTTAGTTCTCTACAGCAAAAATAATGAGTGCAACAAGAGTTTCTGTCATGCAGATGTGGTTGGAACCTGGTTTCTGCTACTTAGCTATTCTGTGACTTTAGGAAACCACTCCATCTCTCTGAATCTTATTTCGTTTACATTTGTTAAATGAAAACACCATGTCAAAGCTTTACTGTGGGCAGGAAATGAAGGGATTTATCTAATTTGTCTGTGACAGGGTCAAGCAAATACTGGTTGGCCAATAAATACCCAATAAGTATCCCCAAAAGTGTTTTTGAACTTTACTCCTCCCAAAACTTCTCATTTATATTTTCTACCCATGACCCATGGTTTTTGGAAAGTTCTATCTACATATGGATTGGACCTAAGTTAAAATTCTTTATTCTCGTCTTTATTTTGTATTGATTAATATAATTAATCCAATTAGAAGTAGGAAACTATCAGTCAATTTTCTAAAATTTTATTAAAACACATACCTATCAAGTACTTACTGTGTTCTAGTGTTGGGCTCAGGAAACACAGCAATGAATTAAATAGCAATATAGCTCTTGCCTTAAAGGAGACTTACATTAGTCTTGCCTGTGAATTGAAAGTACCAGGCAATGTTAAGTCAGCTCCGAGTGCTGAATAGGGAGAGGTTCAAAGTCCCAAGAGAACACAGAACTAACTCCTGGCCCCGTCCTGATGGGTCAAGGAAGAACACCAGGTACCACGTGGTTATAATAATTCCATTACTTATAGTTAATCTATACAACTTTATCCAGATAAATTCATGATTCTTTTTAACTTTTTTTGACTATTGAGAATAGCCTGCTGCCTCCAACTGACACCTTAAAAAATTCAGGGATGCAGAGGTTCCAGATGGGCAGCTACCATTTTAGAATATCCATGACCCAGGTTTCCTAAAGGGAGAGTGGGAAGGGTGAATGACATAATTAGATTTTTCTTAGAAACAGGTCTGCAATGGCAATGTTGCAAACTAATTTAAATGAAAAATCATAGGAGATTTAAAGTAAAGCATGACTAGGAATGATGAGGAAGGGGTAGATTCAGTAGGATTACTAATGACAGGTAAGATGGAGGATGTTAAGAGGAAGAAATCTATACTGCTCTGATCCAATAAATCTCATTTTCTATTTTTAACACTTGTGGAGCTGAGGCGGGTTTATTCCAGGTTATCCTTTATGAGATTGGGGTTCTTTCTTGACAGTTGCTGATGCCTTGGGAACAAATGAGTTCATCATGTGAACAAATGAGTTCTCAAGATAAGACAAGAAGAGGACTTAGAATGAGACACTTAGGGATATTATACTAAAGATGAGGTTACAAAGGAGATCCCATTTCCTCTATACCATTTCTTTCAGCTTCATTGGATTACTGCAGCCTTTGGCCAGCTGCTCATAGAAAGTTTTTCCGTCTGATGAAACTCAATCACCAAACATGGAAATTTATATTATTCTGCTCTTCTGAGTCATGTTAGACTTTAGCAGAATTAACCGTTTTTCACAAATCTTGCTTGGGAACCTTCCACAATTATTTTGGTTTTCAGTCTAGAGGGTTACTTTTGGTAGCTCTTTTGTTGTCAAAAAAGTGCTAATTTTCAGAGTACTATATTCAAACTCAGTTGATGATCAGAGGTTTTTCAGATAAGAAGCTCATCTCTAAAATTCTGGGGACTCTTTTCCCCTTCTGCCTCCTAGGCAAGGGAGCGTCCTTAAAATCACACCTATATACTTCTACAGTAAGATTTGATAAATATTGTAAGAGAAAGGTGGTACTCTCCTGTCCACATGCAGTTATAATTTGTTCTGCTTTTACCCTTACTTTTTCACCTTTGGTTTGCTTTAGCTATTTCTAGTTAATTGGTATATAATGAGATTCCTCTTCACAAAATTTTAGAAATGACTTTTAGTCCTTGGAATTTTGTTCATACTTTGGAGAAACAATATTTGAGAAGATGGTTTGTGTTAAAAGGTTTGTGTAGGTTTAAAAGGAACACAATTTACTCAGAGTAGTAGAGTCTAGTACATTTAAATTGGTTGAGACATGCAGACTTTACTTTGGAAGCCACTATAAATCAGTGCAGAAGAGGAAAAAGCATTTGCTCTTCTCTTGTGCTTCCTTTCTGAAGGGTTCAGAAGATTGGAAGAGACTCCAAATCGCTGTAATAAGAACATATTGGATCCTAGAAAAAAATGTAAAGAAATGCATCTTTATGCATATTGATTCTTGAAACTTTACCCTCAGTTTAAAGCTGTTTATTCAAGTGAATGTGTCTTGCTTTACACAATATTAAGAAGAGATAAGTTTACTTAGCTAATAAATGAATTCATTGTTTTTCCTCATTTAAAATTATTTTTATCTGAAACACTTGTTTGAACTTTTACAAAAGTGGTATCTTACCTATTTACAAAATAGTTGTTGTAGACTGAGTAGGCTAAAGGGAATAGGGTTGTACCACTTCTTCAGTAAGATAATGAATAAGACAGGGATGTGTCAGAATTATAAACTGATATATTCAGGTGATGCTATGGTTAGGATTATGAGCTTGGAGTCTTGGCTCTTCCATTTACTAGCTCTGTGACCTTGGGCAAGTTACATGACCTCTGTGAGCCACTCATTTCTTATTAGGTCAAAGAAAATAATGACACCTGCCTTTCAAAGTTGAAGTGAGCATAAGGAAGATAATGTATGACAAAGAATAAGAGAGGGGAGAGGCAATGTGTTTGGTTTCACTAGCAACATTTCTTACTATGAACAAAATGAGAGGATCTTTTCTTCACAATAAGGGAATATGCTTGCTTTTCCAACTGAGATTGCAGTATGGTAAAGGAAATGAAACATAAAGGGAAAATTAGGAACTATGAAATTCTAAGATATACAAACAATTATAAGAATGCTCACTTTTAGTTGTCCAAATGGCCAAATCTTTTGATGGGCATAGTGACCAATCTGGCACATACATAACATTATATAAATTTGAAAAGTGCTGTAATTAAACTTGCTAAGGAACAGATCTCCAATAATATTATATTATGTTTGGTTTTAGTTTTCATGTATTTTACCCATCCCTGTTTCACTTAAGTGAGATATTATGAAGGCATTGCTTGGAGGCACTTGACTTTAGCATATATTTTTGGAATGTCTGAAAGAAAATCCCAAAGCTGGTTACTAAGAGGTTTTTGAAAGTCATATTCATCATCAAACCACATAGAGATAGCTATCAGAAAGGAAATAAATTACTTGTGATTTTCCAATAATAAGAGTTATTGAATTACCAAAGTTTAGTGAAGAGCCCTTGCTTTCCAACCTTGCAAATTACCCCTATTAGTTAATAAATTAATTAATGTTCCTTATCAAGAGGTGCTTAATAATGGTTTGAAAAATCACTGTAGGGGATGTGGAGAGAATTGAAGCTTAGAGAAAATGACCTACAAAGGACCTTCAATCTAAATTTTTGTATTTTCAAGAATTATATTTGCTGTCATTTAACGTGCAAATTCGATCCCCGTGTCTAGGGAACTAATTCAGGTTAAAGGAAATTTTAAAAATGCCTAAGCAGTCAATATCTAATTCATTTAAATCCTGTTTCTTCCCAGGCCTTCTGGGTATTATCCTGGCATGGCATTTCTCTTACATTCAGGCACTTTGGGAAAGGAGCCATCTTTTTAGATCTATTTTCTCCCTGAAGCTGGAAAGTTGTATCTGTATAAAAAGACTTGACATAGTAGGCATAGTGTATTAAAATCTTTTCTAAGAGAATTAATATAACTTTAGGAAGGTTTGTTTACATTAGTAGAAAAGAGACAAAAGTGTAAATATACATAAAAAATCATGTAGACAGTGAAGTATGTAAGAAATGATTGAAAAGTGACTGCTGTTCTTATATTCCCAGCATCATATTGGGAGGGATGTTCTAGATCACTAATTGAATGTATTCTCTCTTTTCCCACATAGAGAAAATAATCTGAGATTTATTTCCTTATGTTGGTTATAATTATCTATATTATTGCCCTGAAAATTCCTATAGTGACCAATGATGACACAGATCATAGTCTGTAACTGGTTCAAGCTATGTCAATGAACCAATAGGTTCATTAGCAAATGGAATAAATCCTAGACTTTTTATCCTCATACTCTAATCAACAAAATGCATCAGCTAAATTATTTTGTTCCACTATTCCAAGTAAATAGCTTGTGCTTTTATATTTCTATTTTTTAATTTGTTAGTTTGAATATATGAATTTTTAATTTTTGGTTACCTTAGAATCCATAGTGCCTCTTGATACAAATAAGATGGTAACAGTTGTGAGCCAATGAAACGAATAATCACAGTGTAATCTAAATTAACTTGTGTATAAAATACCTTAATATTTACACAAGTATGATGGCTTTCAAATCAAAATAAGGTGAGCTAGTTTTTATTTACAACAGACAATTGTATATTATCTCTCTTCTCTTTGCTAAAGAAAATGTTTGTTTCATCCTCAAATTGTTATATATGGCTCCTTTCAGTTTGGTATATAACAATCATACACTTTATAATTTCACTTTCCAACCATCAAATATGATAAAATGAAATAATGTGTGCTTTTATTGTACTTTCCACTATCAGGGTCTCCCGCCCGTAGCTTAGTAAACCACAGGCTGCTGCCAAAGCTGGGGGAGTCATTGGTTGAAAGAGCTTGGCAGTAGGCGTTGTCTCTATAACCCATCTCTGGGTCAGTCATGCCATTTTAATAGGTGAGTTGTCTGAGGTAACTGAGTTCAGATTAAAAACCGTAGACAAGTTTGGCCTTGCTGGTAATGGGTAAAAAATGTATTAGAGGAAACAGATTTTTCAAATTTACCTATTCTCTTCTCTAAACATACCATTGGCTGGTTGTGATGTTACCTTCCAAGTAAGTAGTAGATGCCATATGGAACCCCAGACTTCTGGCATGAACAGCAGGATATATCAGACTGGGAGATGTCTGGCTTTCCCACCCACATGGCCACCAGGCTAAAGTTTGTCATGGAGAAGAACAGGAAAAATACCTGAAAGGCAGGGAAGGAAGTCTAATCAGTGGACTATAAGGTGATGCACAGTATCTGTGAAAATGGACAACAGATGTCACTAAGGATTCTACATCATGGAAGTCTTAGAAGACATGAGAAGGTACCATGATAGGCAGAGAGATAAAGTGGACATATTTAGAGATACAGGCAAACCAACAATGTCAGAGAAGTTTGTTATAAAGAGAAAGGACTCCAGAATAGGACTGGGATTCTGTAAATAGATTTTAGTCTCAGGTGAGTGATTTTCAAGAGCAATGCATGACCCTAGTTTTTCATGACTAGAAGTATAATATCGGACATAGTGCTAGTAACTTTAGAGATTATTTTTTCTCCTAAATTATGAAGTTTGTATGGATAGTATTTTCATTTAACAGATGAGGAAAGTGAGCTACATGGAAGTTATTACTTGCCTAGAGTAACACAAGTAGTATGGAAGGGAGAAATTATTCCTACCTAACATACATGACTCCAAAGTTCATGGTGATTAACATGATACTCTGCTGGGTAGGTTATGAAAGCTTTGACTATGATACATTTCAGTAAAGTAGGGCTGCAGCTGGAACAAAAAAGAAGGCACAAGACAAAAGCTTCGTCATTAGGGCCAAAGCACAGGTTCAAACTGGAGCCATTGGTGGAACGACTTAGGCTGAGTTTCTGACCAAGACTTTGTTAATCATCTTTTTTTGGGCCACAGACAGAACTGTTGCTAGAGAATGGTGAACAGCTGGGTACCCAGGAAAGGTAATTTATCATTGACCATAATTAGAGAAGAGGTAGAAAAATGCAAATGTCCAAAAAAATCAGGCTAAGTATATGGTAGTTACTTATAAATGTACATGAATAAATAAGTGAAACAGTCTTCCACATTTTCAAGGAGCTATCATTCTCAAAAGATTTTTTGGTAAAAGATAATGTTTATTCCAAAAAATAATAAACCTCTACATTGTTCTAAGAAGAGGTTATTGTCTGTATTTTGTCTGTTTATTCAGGAGGGGGAGATTTACTTTTTACTCTATGCTCTTTTGTACTGTTGTATTTTTTTTTTTTATCACGTTCATATTTCACCTTTAAAAACACACAATAGGAAAGAAAGATTCTATTTGTAACTTAGCCTGACTCTTGTGCTTTGTGCAACTTACCTTACATCTTAACATAAAGGAATTTAGGGACCTAACCACAAAGAGTCAGGGATCATAATCGTGTTTCCTACACCTGCTTTTGAATTCTGGAGCAATAATCTAGCAAAGCCATTAAGGTCAGAGGCATAATTTATCATTGTCCTTCAAACTATCCATAAAAAAGTACACAAGAATTTCTGCTTCAAGAGACTTAACATGACTACATTTAATAGCCCAAATTAATAAGAGACACCCATCTTTGAAAGTTGCAAACTAGACCGGTCTATATCTTGTCTTGTTATTTGAAATTATGCCTACATGTGTTTGAGATTTTCCCTAATATCAGTTATGCTTTTTCCACTGCAATTCACTGCACAGTGCTTCTTAAGCAGGTTGCTTAATAGATTTCCATCTTAGAAAAGCCATTTCTGAACTGCATTTTCCCATTGCATATATCTGACACATTCTGGATTTAGTGAGAATAACCTCCATATATTATACTGAAGTAACATAGATGGGCTATCATTAGTAGAAGGAGATTGAGTAAATGTTGATATTGAAGACGATTTATGAAAAATTTGAACACAATCACAGTCCATACCCAGTTCTCAATGGTTGTTTTTATAGACCATGAAATCATAGCTAAAATCAACTCTGATTCTGCCTTAATGGAGAGAAGCAGTGACACAAATAATTCTAAACCATGGATAATTCAAATGTACTTATGCTTGGCTTTTCATTGCTTTTTATGATAATTTTTACAGCACATTGCTCTTCAAATTATGTTTTGTTTTGGATAATATCGAAATTAACTTGGTTTTGTGATTTAGTGATTATGTGCTATCTGATGGGTTAGAGTGAAGCGCCTGGAATGTTTTGGAAAATCAGGCTATGGATGATCCCCAGTACTTAACACAAAGGAAAGCCAAACCATTAAAAGGCTTAAAGAAATGGGAGTGACTGAGGATGGGCAGACCTCAGTTGCAGGAAATTATTTTTCCTCCTCTTCCTGCTTTTTCCTTTTCTTCTCATAGAAAGTAACTCAGAAGAAAAGGAGAAGTCTAAGTATGTTAGGACTAGCCCTTGGGTGGTGAGTACTTAGATCTGGGTAGCCTCAGACAGTGGAGTCAAGCAATCGGAGAGTCAGGGGTCATGATGCCAACAGCCAGTGGTGAAACCAAGGCATAGAGTAGAGAGGAGAGAGGCCTTGATAAGTATTTTCCATAGATCTAAATAAGACAATTGGTTAAAGGTTTAGCGTGCAATCAGGAACTCCCACAATTCCATAAAAACCAGAAGACAGGGTAAGGAAGAAACAGGAAGCAGCCAGATGATCTGTATAGTGTCAAAATTCCATGCTAGCCAAGAAGCCACCACTGTGTAAGACAGGCACTCAGCACCCCTAGCAAAGCCAGTCAGTGCCAAAGAGAAAACACTAAAAAAGCAAATGACCAACCACTTCTTTGATTGAAGACAATTCCAAAAGCACCCAAGTACCATATTTAAGACACTGCATATGTTAAAATAAAATCAAACCCTCCAGAAAACATCATCGTGATGAAAATATTGGAGGAGAATGAAAATGTTTGTACTGCAGGCCCTGGGTCCATCACCTGGAGGCTTGGCTTTCAATTTAAATTCTTTCCAGGGCTGTGAACAAGACTGAATTGAATACCTGGTTCTTTCAGATCCCTCTTAAGACACTGTCCGGAGGAGAATCACATCCTTCCCTTTTATTGGTTTCCTCCAGTACAGCTAAGGGGTTTCAAATTTTTCAAAAATATTAAAGAAGCAAAAAAGGAAAGAAAGAAAATAAGATGGGTAAAAATAGGTATGTATGTCAAATATAAGATAACTCAAGTTTAGGTTTCCATGGCTGACACCAATGAATTTTTATTGGTTGAGAACATTGTGTTGAGTGTTTGGCGACTGATTTGGCAAATGTCTGCCATGAGTGGAAGAAAGGGGAGTGCTGACAAACCAGCTTTACATTTGTCAACCTTCATTGTATTCCCAAAGAACTAATATAAATTAAATATCACTTTATTTTTGTTTGCTTTATTATGTACTTATTCTTAGAATGTAACATCCACGAGAGCAGAGACCCTGACTGACTTGTCCTCTGGCATCTAGAACAGCACATGAAGTATGAGAAATACTCAAGTATTTGCCTGACTTCCTCCCCTCATTTGCTAGATCCTGTCTCTGAAGTTGCAGGTGCCATTGTATTATACCAACAGGATTTACTGGGTTTTCTAAACCCAGGAAGAATCAGCATTCTATTTTTTTCCTATCTGTACAGCAACATCAAATTGTGCGCTGGTTTTTAGTTTGAGAGATATGCCTCTTCTGCAGCCAGCTGGTGTAAATGTGGTAATGAGAGGCTTTTCTTCCTACCAGGGAAAAGGCATCATCAATGATAGGCTCATGTTATAACTAATCGTTACCATCACCTATGTTAGAGGGGTGACTTTTGCTCACAGCACATCCACTCCTCCTTAACTCTCCCAGTATTCGAACTCTCTCTCCACTCTTTGATTTTCAACCATGTCAGATTCATCACTGGGACATCACCAGAAAGTCAGACCTTTATAATTCTTGTGTAGGAAAGATTCCCCATGTTGTCTGTTTACCTCATGTGGCATTCCTTCCATCTGTTTACTTTTAATTTGTTTGTTTTTTCTATAATTTAACTTTTACGACACATAAGAGTACTGTTGAGTTTCTTCTCAAACCTGTTGTATTTCTTACTTATTATGTTGTATGATAACCTCAGGAAACATTAAATTCTGTGAATTTAATACCAGCATCACATTGGGATCATTTTTTAAAGCAGTAAAAGCCTTTTTATTCATGTTGTTTCACTGTTCAGAGAAATTCAAAGCTTTTTTTTTTTTTTTTTATTGAAGTAAGGCATTTCATAACCATTCGAAGGTATTTGAGAGAGAACTTAACTGATTCAACACCAGCGAATCCTGGAATGTTTGGTGCTAATGATCTCAAAGGGGACTGTCTGATGTACATTCCGCCTTAGTGCATTTTACCAAATATTGCCTTTTTTCTCCTCTGCTATGGTTGGTTCTAGACAGCAAGGATGGAAGCTCATTTTACAAGATACAACAAACACCTAACCACTACCTATGCATATTCTCATATACCTGTTAATCCATGCTGACTTTCTCTCTCTCACCTTTGCTGCAACCCCTTACACAAAAGGAAACCTAGTTTCCTTTTTTCTCTCTTAAGTTCCTCACATCAGAAAAAGTCAATGAGGCAACCAAAAAACTTTCTCTCAAGAACCGGAATGTCTGTCTCTTTATTTCTGCCAGTTTTTTAAAGAGAAGGGAGGGAGAGAGGGTGGAGGAAGGGAGGGAGGAAGAGACAGTGAGTTGGAGGTGGGTATGGTGATGTAGGACAAGGATCAGTCAGGCAAAATACTCCTGTGTTATTCCCATTTTTTTGTTGTTGTTGTAAAATTGAGGCATTGGTAGGTGAACTGATACTGTGTATATTTAGTGAGTCTGTGAGCCACTAGTTTGTTTGACTTAATGAAGCATGCATAAAATAATTGACAAAACAGATACACAGCAATTTCACCTTGGGACTAATAGTATACTGTGAGTGGCTGTCAAGCATATCTTTCAAACTTTCACTATTTTACTTCCCTGGCTATAAAAAAAATGATGATCTGACCTATTTCTTACTGAAAATATTAATTTATCCTCCACAAGGGTTCTGAAAATACAAACTTCTCAGTAAATTTAGATACAGCTAATGGCCATTTTCAGGATATAATGGAGAAAGGCTAATGGTTTAAAAAACCTCTTTGGTTTTTTAATGTCAGTTACTTAAATAGTTTCCAAGTCTTTATTCTTCTCAACTCCATTTTATCATACCCTGCAGATATGGTCACTCTCACTTTATTGGGGCTACGAACAAATGATAACCTTTTATCAAACTTCTAGATTAACCTGGCTGTCATGTCAAAGTTAAGGGCAGGTGAGAGAAGGAGTTCTTGCAGATAGCCTAGGAAAGGTGATGGTTCTTAAGGAAAGTTCTCAGATTCCTACAATAGGCAGCAGCTCTGGGCTTGAGCACAAGTCACATGAGCTTCGTCAGCAGAAGCATTTAAGCTATTACTTTCAGCTCACTGTTATCTTTTCTTTGTTCTCCTTCAGGCCACTCACATGACTTGTTACTTCCCATTGCTTAAGGGGTTCTTGAGCTGCAAATCTGCTGTTCTGCCTGGCCACTCCAGGGGAATGGTGGGTACTGTCATTCTACTCATTGTCCTCCCTAAATTGAGGGAGCACAGCTATGGACCACTTGAAGCCTTAAGTATCTTTCCAGGCTATAACATCCCCTTGAGATTCATATCTAATATGAAAACAACTTGAAGACAGTTTGGGGGATCCTCAGGCTAATCATTTGTATATTTTCTCCCTCATCCTTAAAACTCCTAGGCACAGTGCAAAGTGTAGGTTGTTGTTGGTTAATAAACTTCAGTTTTCATCTCTGTTAGGTCTGCTGTCGCACTTAGCCTCTACTGATAACCTGGTTCTATTCCTAGATTTTCGTTCCTGGATTGGTAACAAATGCTTCATATTCTCACCATTTTATTTCTGGTTTTTAAATGTAGGTTTCCTTTAAGGACACTAGTTCCTTGCAGCCCACTTCCTCTCTCCCAACACACATACATGGGGGTGGTTAGTTTGGAAGTTTCACTCTTTCCCACAAGAATTTTCAGGTATTTGCTACACACACACACACACACACATCCTCTTTGGAAGATCTTGCTACTGGGCTACATACACTTTATCTTTCCTTGTAACTTACATTGATGGTCCTGGAAATGTCTCCAAGGATAGTCATAAGTGAATTAGGCAATAGGTTCATGGTCTGACTTGAATACCTGCCTTGATTGTGTATGATTTTTTTCGTTTGCTTGGAATGACCCATTAAATAGCCTAAATTTATAGTTCTGTGATCTCAGCTCTTGCAGGGACCTTTATTTCTATGTATCCACAGGAATCTACTTCCTCGGCCATTTGTCATAACCTGGGCCTGTATTTATTATGTTTTCTCAACAAGAACCCCTCAGATCCCAGCTTCCCTCTTGATCTTACCTGCTCCTTGACCTCATCTGTATTCCCAATCTTAAACCCTTTATACTATCCCTGTTTTCAAGCCTCTATAGGCTTCATTTTCAGGACCTCATGATCGATCACTTGAATTTCTCCTTCACCAGCTCCCTGACTCCCTGGACCTTTCAACTCATCCTCTTTCAACTAGTCCTCGACCAGTTCTCTTACTGACCTTTACTACTTCTACAGCCAGTTACAACAGCTGGTAAAATGAAGGACAGCAATGGAATAAATCATTCACACTGGCAATGTTCACTTTATATGTCATCCCCATGTGATTTGACAGATCTTGACAATCCATGTTCATGCTGACCACGTATCTCACTCTTCTGCCTCAGAGCCAGAAATATCAGTACTGAAAATGACTGAATCTCCTAATTGGGAGAGAAGTCTAAATTAGGCTGTTTTTAAATTTCTCTTTGTGTGTGCACATAGAATAAAATAAATAATTTTACAGAAATGAGAAAATATGATTATGTCTTATACATAAATTGCTGGGGAGTGATTTAGCAGAATTTCTGATTTTTTCTCCTTTCCCACTCCCTATATCATCATCAGCCATCACCTTATAAGCATTCAGCTAGAAAAACTATGTCGATAATCTAGGATGTGTATGGATTTTTTCCCCAAGCTAATATACTTAATGATGTATACATACTCATGTACTCACTTACATAGTGTGTACATACATACACACTATGGATATATAAGCTTTTTGATCATTGCTTATTTTAAAAGATGAAATCATAATATACACATTTTCTGTATCTTACTTTTGTCATTACATATTACCTGGCAGAAATCACTCCAAATCAATAAGAATAGTTCTAAATCATTTTTTCACTTAATTTTACTTTGTTACTTCACATAAACCAACAAACATTTATTAAGCATCTCCAATGTGCATACTAAAGGCTGAGATTTATTCAAATTTCAGAATTGAAAAAGGAATGGAGACTCATTGTATAGCCTTCCTGTAGCACAGGTGAGAAAACTAAGCCCTAGTAAACATCCATGATTTGTTCAAGGTCATGCAACCCACTAGTGTCATGTCTCAAATCAGAACCTAGCTCTTGGAGTCCCCCAAGTTCAGTCCTCTTTCAATTGTACCCTACCGAATTCTATAAATTAGTATGAGAGACTAGTCTGACAATTACTTAAAATAGTGAGAATATGGTATACAATATAAAATAAATATTCAGGTCTGAAGGTAGGGAGAGGATAAAGATGAGCAAGAATTCAGGAAAGTTCCTGATAATGGCTTGTTGGTAGTGTGGATAGACCAAAATATTTTCATTGAAGCGAATTTATCAACCTATGGAGACTCATTAAGACTCCCAGCATTTGAAGGGGCATTAATAAAAGAGAAATTTGTATTGAAGAGCTGAGTAAGAGATCCTACAAAAAGATTTCATTCCCCATCTTAACAGAGTTCTTTTTGCAGAGAAAATCATAGGTAGACTGTGGCTGAAGTTCCTTCTCTGGCCTCTGAAGAACATCTGGAAAAGCTCAGCTTTCAAGCTGGAGTTCTTTCACGGTGCTGGAAAACGTCCTCTGGAGTGCTAGAAAACTGTTTCCCAGGATGCTAAAACTCATAGCAAAATATGAGAACTTTCATGTTCAATAGGAAAAGAACAACAACAACAACAAAAAAGCTTTTTTACAATGCATCACATTTCTTAATGTGGCTTCTGTGAATCTAATTGTCAAGAATTAACCCCTGCCAGATTTCGTGGATTTGGTGCCCGCTCATTATCCTCAAAGTATTCTCCTACCAGTCTGTTCATTCAGTCATCGAATAATTTGAGAGCATCTATTCTGTTCAGCACTATGCGAGGTACTGAATAAAGAGAGAGTATGGTTGCATGGGCCTTCCACATCCAGGCAGGGAATGTGCTACTGAATCTCCTGTGCTTTCATCCATCCAGATAATTCAATGTGGATTCTATGACATTTACTGACAAAATAGTGAAAAACAAACAAAAATTCTTCAAGCCAGTTGATTCTTTGATTATTATTGAAGCTAATTGGATCTTTTGTAGGCATTCCAAAGAGAGTCCTTGAAGGAAGACATGTGCCACCAACCCTTGAGACATCCCACTGCAGGAACACCTAACTCTGTCACTATGGGATGTGCTTTCTTCACATGTAGGGCCCCTGACAGTTGGATACACAATTCCATTTCATGCTGGGTTTTCTGTGGCAGTTCAGGGTACTAGATTACAGGAGTTTACCTCTGTATATCATCTTCTACTTTCAGTTCTCTGCATTTTTGTGCAAACACTTTTAACGACTAGGATTTATTTGATACCTACTAGGTGTCAGATTTTCTACTAGGTACTTCACAGACACTTTTTTTTTTTTTAATACACCCACCTTGTCAGTCATATGTTATTATCCCTGATGCAGAAAGTAGGTTCAGAGAGTCAAAGTGATTTATACAGTGTCACAGAACTGCAAGAGGCAGAGTAGAGATGAAGCCCTCATCCCAGTGTCTGCGTAATGTGGGCTGAGACCCCTGGCTGCACTACCCTTCACAGCACTGGGGCAGAATTGATTCAGGAGCTGGGGACTGAAGTTGGGACAGAAACTGTGCTCTCATGGAGTTTTTAAAGGAGAGCCTAATTTTCTAAAGCTGCATTTTAAATGCCGTACCCACGCAAGTACCCCAAGGAACAGTGGGAAGGGAGAGCAGATTGATTTTTCAGGGAATGTGACAGTTTTAAAAAAAAAGAAGGAGGAAGAAAGTAAAACTGTAATTCCCAGTCCTGGCAGAAAATATTTCTAGGGTAATTATGACTGATCCAATTCTTGTTTCCCTGGGTAATCAGATAACTCAACTTTCTGTGAGTGTAATTTCTCTGCATCTCTTCAGTTAACTATTTCTAAGTATAGTTAGAGTATACAGATAGTGTCCTAGATTGACACTGTGGGTGAGAAAAAGTCTCTCATAAGACTATATGCTATAAATATGTATTTGTTCACACTTAAACTTAACAATTCTATAGCTATTATAGTTAATGTTTATTTTTCATGAAGTCTCCTTTCCAGGAGATTCCTGTGTGATTAGTATCATCATGTCAGTATTATTCAAGATGAGATAACAGCCTCAAAAAGACTAGCTGACCCTTGAAAGCTTACCTAGTGACTCTGTGACAAAGCTAGGGATTACATCGCTATTAGGTGACATGCTGCATATAATTTTTCACATAATTTGTCAAATGTTTTATCAGAATATTCGTTTTGAAGATGTCAGCATTAACTGAGGAATGAATCCTAATGTCTGCCTATCTCTGGCTAATTATAGTTGTCCCTCCATATCTGTGGGTTCTGCATCCACAGATTCAACCAACCTGGGATTGAAAATATTTTTTAAAAAAGTTACGTTGGGGTTGACATGTACTATATAGTTTGGCCTACGGTGATTACATCTATACTGAATAGGCACAGACATTTTTCTTGTCATTTTCACCCCAAAAATATAGCAACTATTTACATAGCATTTACATTGTATTAGGTATTATAAGTAATCTAGAGATGATTGATAGTACATGGGAAGGGGTGTGTAGCTTTTATGCAAATACTGAGCTGTTTTATATAGGGACTTGAGCAGCTGTGGATTTCTATATCCGCAGGAAAGGTGGGTGGAACCAGTCCCCAGAAGATGTGGATATGGAGGAATGACTGTACTACTGTTTAGTAAAATATTAGTTCTGAGTTTAGCTGCTTGGTAGTGAAATCAACTGTTTGGTTAATTTTAACTTTACACAGTTAATGCCTGAATAATTTCTCAGCCCCCGATTCCCTACTCTTAACCCAGCCTTGGTCTCCCTTCATCTTTGCAGGTTTCTTACCTATTTTTGCATCATCTAGATATCTTCCTTAGCTAATTCCATATATACATCATGTGTTCCGATAAGAGTCTGATAACTGAGACACCAAGCGCAGGGTACTAAATATTATTATCATTTCTTTTTTGTGCTATATGATAATGCTGGTGAGAGACGAAATTAGCTAATTATAATGTATATTTTAGAAATATCAAAGTATTGAGGAATTCTCCAGTCCATTCAGTAGCAAATCTTTTGTTTTCCAACTTTAATTTAACTATAAAGGTAAAAAATTAATCATTACTCCATCTCAGCTGTTTTCACTTTGTGGGATTGTTGGGCTTGGCGGTGAAAATCTGACATGGGTATGTGTGTGTGTGTCTGCATGTTTGTGCATGTATGTGTGTGTGCATGTGTGTGCATGCTAATTAAGACTGTTAATTACCGAAGAAAGGCAAATCCTCAAGTGAAGGGAAATAGGAAATGATTCATAGTGAATTTAAAGCTGTGTTTCTATTGCAGCCAACTCTTGAGATATCTAACTCATATGTCGTTAGAGAAAAATTACTGAAAAACATCAATGAAAACCTACAAATGAAATCTTGAAAACTATAATGATTAATATCTCTTGGTCATCTAAAATAGGGACAAGTATTATTTATGAAGACTGTTTGTACTTTGATGCCACAATATTTAGTACTAATACTTATTCCCATATATTCTTTGTGTAAATCCTGCCCATGCTAATTCTGAGTATAAACTGTTACTATCTTTGTCTAAGAAACCAGTTGGTTAAGCAAATAATCAATGTAATTTAGAAAATCAGCTATCTTCAAACATTTTAAAAGCATCTATGTACAAATAAATGTTAATTATATATAAAATATTTCTCTTTATTTAGACATTACCATGTTAACTTCAAACCCAATGTATTTGTACTGAGATCTTCAATTTCTAGGATAAACCAGTGTCTCCTGCAGACTACCCATTGTTGTTGTTGTTGTTGTTGTTGTTGTTGTTGTTCTTGATATAACTATTCTCCTCATCTTGGAAGCTCAAAGTCTTCCTTAATGACCCCGCTCATGTTATGCATATCCATTCTGTCACAACATCCAGAAATTCTTTTTTCTATTAAATTTTATAACTATTTTTTTATCATCATTTCTAGCACCTTCTTCCCAGAGCTCTACTAATCCATGGGACTTATTTTTCATCTCTGCTTACCATTTTTCTTTTTCTAGTCCATCCTAGGCATTAAAGTCACTTCATCTTTTGGCATCTGCAAACCACTTAATGGATACCCAAGGTATCAACAAACCAATTATAGGTAATATTTTAAAATATTTGTCACAATAAAAATAATGATAATAATTTTAAATGGTAATAATAGCAATTAATAAGAATGTAAAAACAACAATTATATTGGTGAGGAGGGAGAATATTTTCATTCTTTCATCAGGACAGTGATAACCAGCTCTAGGAGAGTTTGAACAGTAGATTAGATTTCATATAGAGTCTATTTCTTCATTTATTCTTTATTTCTACTAAATTGAAAAGCCAATTTATAAGTCATTGTGAAGAGCAGAAAATGTTTAGTTGTCTATCAACTAGTTCTGGTTTTTCTGATTATGTAAGGATTCAGAAATTGTAGAGAGCGTGTTCACTGATAGACATCCAGTGTCCCATCAGGAACTGATTAGGTTGAAGGTATGTCCTTCTCAAAACTGGCTGGAATGTTGAATATTCATCAACAGAGAAGATAATTGGCAAATGGAGTTCTAATGAATTCTTGGTTGGATTAATCTGTGATAATTATTTCTTAATATTCAGTTTTGGCATTCAAATTTGTTAAATATGGCTAATAATAGCACTGATTTCTTTCTTCAATAAGTATGGAATATATTTCAATAGTAAGAAATAAACTCCTGACAACTAATTCATTTGTATCAAAATTCAATCATCTTAGGAACTTTTTCTATCTTCTTAAATGTTAAAAATTATGGTAGGTTGTCTATGCAGTAATAGGTCCAGGCTCCTCCAGATATTGAATATACCACTACAGTAAGACAAGCTATTGTAAATTAAAGAAATATTTTTTTTACTGGATTTTTTTTTCACTTATTTTGTCAAAAATTCATTTGAGGATCTTTACCCTTGACAGCCAGAGTTCTTGAGTATGAAAAGACAATCTTCTTTTCTCTACCCATTTTTTTGCACAGTATGATGGAAATTCTTGGCTGTTATCTATTCATATTCACAGCTTTTCTATTTCCTTCAAACTCCATTCAAGTTCAGAAGGCGTATTCATACTTTCAACTGTAAATAAAGCAGCATCGAATTTCTCTGAGGTGCTATTTCTGTTATTCATGTGGTGATATCTTAGTTTGCTGAAGATGGTGCTCAGTCAATATTTGATCCCAGTACACTTTTAATCTACACCAAGGCTTACAAAATTATTAAACAAGAAATCTTTTCCTCTCTGCCATTAGTTTTTAGGGATGAAACAAATAGTTGTCAATTGGTTCTCCCCTCTAAACATATGATCTCCTTTATACTGTGAAGATCTCTGATTTTGTACAACTCTGAAGAAAAATATCTTCTAATAAAAACATAATAGATAGTAAATGTTCTTTCACATTGTATTCTACTGATATTATCTTCTGACAGTGTCATTTCATAAAGGATTTTGCAATTAGTTTCTTCTGCTTTTCTCCACAATATTACTAATTGCCATTGAACTCCTTTGTGAGTTTGAATGATATTTCTTTAGTTTTTGTCTCTTCTCGGCCTTTAGTGGGAAAACTCATCAATATTGTTTTTCACTTGTTTTGGGAGAACTCAATAGATTTACCTGAATCCTGCCTTGAAAATTACAAGGAAGTTTCATAACGGATAGTTTTGTGCAACAGACCATACACTGAGGGCCAGGGACAAAAGCTGAGCTCTAAAAGCCCAGTGTTGAGATTTTCATCACTTTGCTTCCTGTTTGCGATATTCCTTTTGTGCTGCTCTTAAAAATCATGCATTAATAGGGAATTTTTTAATACACATATATTCACTGTTTTTTTTTTCTCTGAAAACTTTTATTTACTTTGACAACTTTATGCCATAAGATATAATTTATAATACTATTTTCATGTTTTACTATTATGTGTCCAATGAATTAATTTTAAGTCATTAATTCATTTTTTGTGAATTGGTACTATTAAACACAATAAAGCAGTTATAAGAAAAAATATAAAGTCATCAAATATAGGCACTAATAAACAAATTACATGAGAACGAATCAGCTGAAACAAACAGCACCCTGTTTGCCAGATATTACCTGAAACAGCCAATCTACATATTCTATGTATGGGAGATGTTTAAAGTGTGAGAACTATTAACAACATGATAAATTTTATGAGAATCATAATTAATCTACAGTTCAGCTCTCAAAATGCTAGACTATGGGCAACCACTAGTTTTTTGCAGATCCCACATTAAAAAATAGTGGCTTATTCATTGGCTGATTTTATTTTATCGAGGTACTGTTCCTAAAACCAAACAAAAACTTTCAGTGGCTCTGATAGCCTATGTGATAAAGTCGGAATTCTTCAGTCTGATATTTAAAGTCTTCCCTGAAGGGGCTTGATCTTACCTGCCCAGACTTTTCTTATCCCTGAAAGATCTAACCACATCTCACACCTGGGATGTCCGCTCAAAGCTTACTAACTTCTTAATAGTTTAAGGCAGTTGTTTAGAATCTCTCCTTTCTTTCTGTTTCCTCTACCACAGAGCTTGTTTGACGCTATAAGTCAGATGAAGCTCTTGCTTATGAATGGACATGGTAGTAATGGAGGCAAATTTGAACAGTATTTTAGAACCATGTCTCCATTATGTGTTCTCTGAACCATCCTCTCTAGTGTTTACTTACTGCTTCTCCAAATATGCCACATGCTTTCTTGTCTCAACTTATGCTTACATTGTTCTGTTCATCAGAAACACTTTGTCTCGTCTGCCTGATCAAATTCTTCAAATCCTAATTCCCATCTCACCTCCTATATAAATCTTATCTGACTACTTTGACTAAACTGTTCTTCTTTCTATAATTCCTATTGAAATTACTTTTATTACAATTCTTTAGTCAGTGGCTTACTTTGAGAGTATATATTATGTTATCTGGAAATTATACTTAAATTGTTTACTCTCCTTACTCTCCTTCAATTTCAATGATTGTCTGTTGCCGTAAACTGGATTATAAGCGCCTTGAGAGCAAATGTTGGCTTCTACACCTATGTGTCCACTGCAGGGCTTTGGCACACCATGAGTAATCAACAAATATGGTATTTGAGTAAATCTGGACCCTAGGATTTTCCCACACATATAAAATAGATGCAAGAGTTTAAGGAGAATAACATGCCTCTGCAGTAAATATTCTACTTAAAACTTTTCATTCATTCTTTGTAGCTTTCTCATCATCTGATTTGAATCAGTGACATTTTATCTATTTATTTAACAAATGCTAATATGTACACTATGTGCCAGACACTCTTCTGTGCACTTCACAAATGTTACCTCATTTAATATTAAATACAACCCTATGCAGTAGACACTATTATTATCCATATTTTACATAGGAGAAAACTGATTTTCATAGAGCTAGTCAATAATGGATTTAGGACTTGAACCTACATTTTATCCACTGTGCTCTAGGAACAGAGTTAAACCTTTCTCTAAGAGATAGACTTTTCTCTGTTTGTGATATCCCTATAGGCTACATATTAAATGACCTAAAGAAAAATAACTATCTGCATTTTAGTGAAAAAAATTAAGATACGTTTCAAGTGGGCATTGCATCAGAGCTTCCTTAATAGACATGGAAGAGACAGAAATTCAAAGCCTCAGAAATGGTCTCATCTGAGTCCTAAGAGACTATTCCTCCTAATGACCATTTTGCCATGGGTCGTTATCCTGATGATATATATAGTGCCCAGGATTCTGTATAAAAGTGTAACATTTTTTGAAGCAATCAACTTGAAAGAGGGTACACATCACAGACTCCTCAGTGGCCTCCTAAAATGGTGGATACTCCCAGCTGGTGTCCTATAAAAGCCATTTCTGCTTGGTCATCTTCCTTAAGACCAGCTTTTCTCATTGGACACATTATTTGGTGCCTTTCAATCTGTGCATAAATTGAGCTGAATTTCTTTCAATAATGAACATAGCAGTTCAGCCTTCTTTACTGTGTAGCATTGCAAATTGTTTACAAATTCTGTTGACTCAGTTTCTTTTTATCACTCACTCAAGAATTTTTTTGGGATTCTCTTTTAGTCTCTGGTGGGAGGTAACTGAACTAAAGTGTGGAACTGAGTATTATTTGCAGTATTAGAATAATGCAAAAATCAAACGCGTTTAATTCTATTACCAATAATGTTATTAATTTTCTCTAAAATTATCAAAAGGTTTAATTCTAGATTAGATAAATACATCCAATCAATCTTTTCTGGAAACGAAATCAATGAGGATTCATGTTTGCTCTATAATATTTTATAGATTTCGTCTTTCTTTAAATACCATGGCAATCTCCGGTTTGGTCTTCCTGTCATATTTCTTGCCTCAGATCCATCCTTTGACTCTGCCACCAATTTAGTATTCTTCCCCAGCCTCGTGATCGTTAATATTAATATATTGAAATTTCCCTCCTATTTACTTAAAAATACATCTCACCAAGGTTTACTTCATTCTAGATGGAAGAATAAAGAATTGGTGGATAGTCATTGACAAAAAATTGACATTGAAATTTCTTTGTAATGGAAAGTGACAACATTCTGTGTAAGGAGCAATCTAGTAATGACTGAATACATATGTGTGAGAGAACATTTCTTCTACCCACAAACTGCCCCCCAAATGCATCATTTTATGAGGCAGAAAATTGTAGTGACTGCTCTAGAATTTCAGTTCCTATCTTTAGGAGCTGAAGTGCAAATCTTGGAAGATGTTTATGTCTTTGTCTTGAGATCTTTGGAGTGAATAATATTTTTGTACTTAGTATGGAGAAGAAAAACAAAACTAAACTAAATTAAACTAAACTAAAATGCCTATCCAGTAACTTAGCATCAGAAAGATTAAAACATTTTGTTTGTGATTTGTACCTCGATATGCTAATGGTGAAATCTTCTATTCAGGATATTTAAATTGATATGTAGTTGCAAACTGTGTGTCTTTCTAAGCAGGAATTCCTTTAGAGCTAGATTGTTGTACTGGTGTTGTTTTCTTTGTTGAGGAACTAATACAGTAATATCGATAAGATTGATAATCAGTCATTGGATTCATTTTATCACCTCCCCACTCTAGTAAAATATTATGTACTCTCATGTTGACTAGAAGGTGTTCCCAGTAGCTAGACTAATGGTTCATAATTTCATGTTTAAAGTCTCCTGCAATATTTGATAGGTAGAAGCGTACTCTCCCTAATACTTTTTAAAACTCTGTTTTAAAACCTTTGTTTTTTGGGGATACTATATTATCTTGCTTCTTTCCTATTTCTTTGCCATTCTTTCTTTAACTTTTTACTGTTTTTTTTTTCTAACTTTGAATATGGTTGATTGGCCCTTAGCCCTTTGCTCGTCTTTCTTTATATTAATAGTTCTCAATATGAGTATTAAGTAAGGTGGGTGGCAGTGTGCAGAGGGGAGTAGAGATTGTACTGAACATTTTTTTCAGGCCAGCATGAAAAAAAAAATGTCCAAACACTTCTTTCCCACACTAAGAAATTAGTTAATTAATGTATCAGCAAGGACTGATACATTTTCAAATTTCCTTATAGGTACCACTTTGAGGTCCACCGTGGTAAAGTTCTTTTTGGAGATATTTTATTTCCAGTGAAATGGTCTCTCTGTACCAAGCTTTCCAACTGTGTATTAGAAATTGTCACATGTTTATTTCCCTTATCTCACAAAACTACTTCGTTCTTCTTTTTTTCCCCTTTGATAATGAGATTTCTCACCATTCTCCTGGCCATGCGGGCTTAGAGTCTGAGTCATCTTTCAGTCTTATCTTATTCTGTCTCTGTCAGCCCTCCTGCCTTCTGGCAATTATCAAGCCTTGCTGCAATTTTCTTTTCCTGCCTTCATTGTCCTTCTTTTCAGTAGTAACCAACACTTTTCTTGTTCAGGCACTCTTTCCTTCTTCCTTTAGTGATCATGGCAGCCTCCAATTTGGTCTTTCTGTCTATTTCTTACTGCAGTCCATCCTGTGACTCTACTACCAGGTTAGTATTCTGCCCTGGCCCCCTTGAGATTTTGACTAGAAACAACATGTCACTAACTACTCTCATGAAACTTAGAGCCCTGTGAGGGATTCAGATAATAATCAATTCATCTCATCATTAAGTGTAATTCTGAATAGGCGCTTACAAAAAAAAAAAAAAAAAAGGAATATGTTGCTCTTAGAGCCTAGACAAAGGGATATTACCAAGCTAGCAGGTGTGTATGTGCTGGGCAGAGGGTTAGAATTTAAATAATGTATGGGAGTCAGAGTCATGTAAGGATGATGGGTGAAGAAGGGTCTTTCATGAAGATGGAACAGCATGTATAAATATGTACCATGATGGGCAGGAGCATGGAGGTTTTCTTTCCCTTCCTCTTTAATTTCTTCCCCACCCCCTTCCACTCCTGACCCATGGATGTTGCCATTTCCCCTTAAGAACTGGATTTCTGAAGGTGGAGTGTCTCCTCCCACACACTCGCAGTGCACACGGAGGGGGGGAGGGCATGGGGCGTGAACCCAGGACCTTCTGCATGCAAAGCAGATGTGCTAACTACTACTCTATGGAGCCATCCTGTGGAGGTTTTGATATAAGAAAGCAGTGGTCACAGTTTGAGGAGACAGTGGCGGGGAGGGAGTTCAGTGAGCTGGTGACATAAGAAATGTCAGGGTCATGTGGCTCTGATTAGGAATCTATCTGTATTTTTAGAGCTGTGGAAACTCATTGAGAGTCTCAGACAAGTTAGTAACAGGACCAGGTTTAAAAAGATCATTCTAGTTACAATGTAGGATATACTTTGGAAAAAGGTAAGCTATTTGAAGGTTACTACAAGAAAAAATTTTTAAAATTTAGATGAGTTGATGAAAATGGAGATGGAGATTGAAGGAAATGGACGAAGAACCCAAAGTGTAGTAGGAACTAGCAAAGCAGAGATGTGGAGAGAATCTCATCCAGAGAACAAGAAATTGAAATTGGGTTTCCATGCATCCACAGAATCAGGAATGATTTGAGATATCTGGGACAGAGTTTGTTTGTTGGCAATAATGACACTGGAAAGACTGGTAGGGACCAAGTTGTGAAAGTCCTTTGAGTGGTGCTGAGGGCAAAGAAGAGTGTGTGAAGAACCTTGAGCAGGGTGTTACAATCAGACATGGAGTCTAGAGAAGTCTTTCTGGTAGTACGGAGGATGGCTTTTGTGGGGTGGGAAACAAGACAGTAAGAGATAACCGGAATTTAAACTAAAGCCATGGCATTGGGAATGGAGAGCAGGGATTGGATCCAACAGATATAAAAGAAGTGGACTCATCAGTATTTGATCAGTGATTCCATGTGAGGAGTCAGAAAAGGGGTTGCCCAGGATGAATATCTGGTTTCTGGCTAAGACAAGCAGGTAGATGATAGTATCATTCACTTAGATGGGAGATTTGGGAAGAAGATGCTGAATTTAGATTTGTTTGAACTTCCTTTCTCAATACCTCCTCACTTACACATCATTTTCTCTGTTTCTCCACCTGAAATCCAATGGTCCATTGTTTACTGTAGATATTTGGTTGATTTTGTTATGAACGAAAGTACCTCTTCAACTCTTGCTCCATGCCTTTTATGAAATTCATTGAGAAACTACTATTTTTCATGTAAGACATTTAATTATCTTTCATTTATCTCCCAGGGGCTTTGAGGCATAGATGCCTAGGAGGTAATTGTTAATAACCAACATGATTATTTTGGGCATGGCAATATGGAAATTTATTCCTGCCAAATAATCAGTGCCAGTTTCAACCTAGCAGGAGTTTTCAAAGACTAAAGAAAAGAGTCTTTTGCCTCCATTAGGAGAGGGCTGTGCCTTTCTCTTTCTCATAGAGTGACTCACTCAAAGTTGGCACACAGTATCTTTAATCAGTTTATGTGAATATCATGTAATTTTAAGCCTAAAATAGACATTAGAAGTTACCCAGTGCCCTGGACAAAATCTGCAGAATATTATTTTTTCAGTGATATTGTGATCTATATTATATCCCTGGAATCTTTTCAAAACATTGAGTCAATAACTGAAATAGCACTAGAGATCTCCAATCACATTTCCCACATTTATCTAGTCATAGATAAATTTTTTTGGAAAAACTTTTTTAAATGTTTAACTGCAGACTGCTGCTATAAAGTACTTACTTAGTAATATGGTGGAAGTACAGTCCATAAAGTTAAGTTCCTGGTCTGAGCCCCAAATCTATTCAGTTTTAGAATTTGTATTATAAGCCAGTTATTTTAACAATTGAGTCTTAATTTCCTCATCTATGTCAGTTTCTATTAGTGTTTAACTAAATATTAAAAATCAAGATAAATTCTACCATCATGAATTATTAAAGTTATACAATAAACATTTATAGAGCACCTTTTAGGCTGGGTTCTGGTCTAGGCCAATAAATGTGAGTAATACCTAATGCTTCTCCAAAGAGAACTCGAACTGATGAGGGCATTAGACAAGAGAGCAGGCAATGATGTGGCAGTGTGAGATATGCTAGGTCAAGGTTCTAAGGGAGCACACAGGAGAAGATTCTAATCCAACCAGGAGGGGCTAAGCCGACCAGACAGGTAGGAGATCTCAAGTTGAGCCTTCAAGACTGCAATGACATTGTTCATGTAAAAAAAAAAAAAAAAGAGTATTTTTAAAAGACCAAAGAGAAAAAAGATAAAGTCAAGCAACTAGAAATTTGTTGATATAGTTGCTAAGTGGTATATGACAGACTGCAGTAGTGGACAGAGGCCACATTATGAAGGATCTTATATTACAAATGCAGGAGTCTCTGACAGATAGCTTTAAATCCTTAATCAAAAATTTTACAAATACAAAGATTGAAGAGGCATAATAATAATAATAAGCTTTTATTCCTGAAGGAAAAAACTTTTACTTAAAATAAATACATTAAAATATAAAAGAGGAAATTCTGAATTATGAGAAATGTGAAAACCATAAAATTATTGCCATGATGAAAACTTAAAAAAAGAGATCATACAAGGAGTGTTTTTTTTTTTTTTTTTGAGCTTTGTGTCCTAGAAAATAGCTCCAGTTATACCTGATTCTTAATCCAAAGGATTATAGTTTCCTTTCTCAAGACCTGTTGACAAATCCCTGTTCAAATCTTGAGATGCCAGAAACTCTCCTTTAAAACTAGACAGATGGCGACCGTAAGACGTTTGGAACTCATCCTAAAGCCTGAGGTTTAGTAAAGAAAATATATGAGTAATGTACAACTTTGATCAGCAATGAGGAACTGAGCAGTTACCAGCCCCATTTCCGGTGTCCCTGTGATGAGACACCCAAGAGAATGTTTATGTTAGGTGTCCTGAATGGGAGCTGTGTGACATCTGTGTTCTGTGATGTCAGCACTTCCTGAGAACCCCAGCCTTGCTTCTCCAACTCTCCCAGCCAAGTACATAAGGAGAAAAGCTAAACCATGATGGATAAGTCTGTTCTCAGCAGCTTCGTTCACTGGTCTTGCAGCATTAGGCACATGGCCTCTGTGTTCTTCTGTTAAAAAGCATGAAGGGGATTTTTGGCATCTTGCATTGTAAGCACATAATATATTTATTTGAAGAATTTCTAATTTTTCCAGCTCATATTGACTGTTCAGCAGTGAAATTAGCTGTTAAAAAGCATTTACACTGGGGGTCATTTTTGGAAAGAAAAGAATTATTTTTTACCTTGTTCTCTAAGACTGCACATTCCTTGGAGGTTTGCCCATCCAAGACTCTGCAGTGAGATTATATATATATATATATATATATATATATATATATATATATATTTTTTTTTTTTACTAAGAAATGATCTCAAGTGCTATAGAGAGAAGTGCTACAAATTATTAACATTCAAGTGTCAGAGAATGTTTATAAGGAGAATTGTGAGGTTTGTGATCCTTTTTAAGGCAAGATAAAAATATAAACGATTTCTTGAAGGGATGTTTACAAGAAAAGGAAGAAAATGGAGAGAAAGAAAAGAGCTTAATAGGTGGAGAAGGTTGATTGTAGACCAAGCACTTAGGACTTCTCAGTTCATTATTTGGTGTTCTTCTATATATCTTGCACTTTGACCTAAAATAGAGGAGTTACAAAATTTTAGACTAGCTTTTCTATCCATAATGAGCAAGCATCTATAGGAAGAGGCAGAAAGTTCTCTCAGTTGAATATACTTGATACATCTAAAAATCAATGCAAAACTCCAGGGAACGTATTTCATGACTATTAAAAAGAAAGCTGTGACTTAATATATGTTGTTATTATTAAAGAGGCTAGAAATAGATAAATACAAATTACTTTTTTCGTATCTTCTTTCAGTCTCAAATGGCTTTTTTTTTTCTTTACTCAGTAGAATTTATAACGACATTTGGGAGTATCTCCTATCTCAAAGGAAAATAAAAGCATAATGATATTTAACAGTTTCAAATATTTCATGATATCGAGTTGGTATTGTGTACACCTATACTACATGAAAAAAAGTCCAATTCATTGGTTGTCTTAAAGGGTTTGTTTTCTGCAAAGATTGGATTTCCAAATGCATTTTAATAATTGCAGTATTCATATTGTCTGTTGTTGGGGCTATACTTATATTGCATTTCTTTGCAGAGTTATTGATGATGTATTCTTGTTCTGCGGTATGGCATTTGGCAAAACATTGCTTCATAATTTGAACTCTGCAGTGTAACCAGGGAAAATGGCTCTATAATACCATTGTATCAACTCTTTTAGTAAATTATATGATTAGATATCCATTTATAATTTACCCTATAAGTGATCTCAGTCAAACCACTTGATGTCTTTGTTTCACTTCTATGAAATTTTCTGTAGCAATTGTTACCTTTGCTCATTTCATAGGACTGCAGTGCCGTTCATTTAGATTTCTGTGAAGTTTATTTAGCTCCTTGTGAGTGAATTTCCTATAACTAGGAAGGAACTTCATCTTTGGAGATTTCTCAGATAAGGGCAGGAGCTTGTGACTGTTTAAAGGACATCAGTAAGAGATCACAGGTTGTGAGGAATGCATAAGGTGGGTAGACAAAAGGGAGAGGAATGTTAAGAATCACCTACTTCTATTGAGTATCAGCTTACCACCAAGCTTCCTTTTAGGTGCTTCCACACATTGCCTCCAGTGAGCAATAAAGTGATTGTGAAATCTGAGCATTATTGGAGGCCAGAGATTTCAAGTAACTTGCCCAAGATACTTTATGCAATTGGTAAGAGATGAAATTGGCATTTGACACAATACTGACTGGCCCCTACACCGCATGTTTTTTTTTCTGCAAAGTGATTGGAAACCATGGCACATGGGATATTTCTTAGTTATACAGATGGAAGTACCAACTGCATTCAGTTTTCTTATCAAATAGGTTAAAGTCTAAATGACAAGAGAGATAGGTATGTGATTTTTGTACAAAGTGGCTCTTCACATCATTTTGCATACATGCTCCAGGGAGAGTGGATAATGTAAGGCACAAGCACAGATCAAACTTTGATGTTTATTCTTCTGGGGATAGGGATACAATCTATGCTTCTGGTACGCCTCTGTTATTTTGATTCTAAATCTGAGGAAGCCATTACTCATTTGTGAGTATTTGAGTTACTTTACTCATTATTTTAATGTTTGAGTTATTATAAGTCTAAATTTGAGGTAAACATAGTACTCATTTCAATTCAAGGTATTCTTTAAATTGGAGAACCCATACATAAATCGGTTGACTTTTCAAAAAGGCCAATCTCATGGAACAATTCTTGTAAAACACTATAATCTCACTCTTTACTATAAGAATTGGAATAGGATGCCAAGTAAATCAGACAATTAAAAAGTATTAGTGTAAAATTATGATATGATATAATTTACCTATTGGATAGGTGTTAAATTATTTCCTAATGTCAATATTTTAAAGAATTTCTTCTGTTCTATATCTATATTCTGTTCTATATAGTTTGATATTACATGTAAGAGTAATATCAAAAAATCTTTAAAAGGTAGAGCTGCACATTCATTTTAAGAATAAGAAACAGGTATCAGGAGATAAAGTAATTTGTTCAATTTTACTCTGCATTTCATAGCAAAAACACTTATAGTCTGAGCCGAGGCAAAATTCAGATCTCTGACTTTAAGTTTAGTCCTCAATCCCCAACCCCACAGTGCCTCATAGTACACTAACTATGTATAATAATACCTGTGCTGCCATTTCAGAATCACTCATATCCTTTTATCCAGATGTTTCTTAGTTT
This sequence comes from Eidolon dupreanum, assembly GCA_028627145.1. Taxonomy (NCBI): domain Eukaryota; kingdom Metazoa; phylum Chordata; class Mammalia; order Chiroptera; family Pteropodidae; genus Eidolon; species Eidolon dupreanum. The sequence continues at coordinate 52,904,459 of CM053508.1, read as the reverse complement.
TCCTCATTAAATAGTAGGAATATAAAAACTTTACTTTCATTTCTAGGAACAAATGATATTAACTGACATATTTAGTGCTTCGCACAGAGAGGTTTAACCACAGTCAATTGAGTAAATAATTGTGATGAAAAATTGGTTGACGCTTTTGCTTTTCAGAATTTGACCATAACTGAGGAGGGGTGAGTACCTTGAGGGCTGATGTATTTGGTGGGTCATAGTGCCTTCCTCTTCTATATCCTCTTCAAATGGAAAGTAACTTGACTCACAATTTCTACTGAAGGCTCTGTTCATGTGTCCATCCTTTTTAGTGAGTGAGCCAATTGCAGCCAATTTTAGACTGATAAAAACTCTAAGGCAGCTTACTGTGAAAATTTGTTTGAAAAGGAAGGGTGAACAATTAGCTGGGCCAAATTCTTTTTTACTCTGGTGCTATAAAGACACAGAAAGAAAGTAAGGAATCTGAGACGCCAAGGTAACAAGGGCCATGAAAAGTCCCACAGAAGTCAGAGTGGTGAGGAAGCAGAGGATATGAAGTAAGGAAGATAATAATT
>CM053508.1:52872249-52903408 GCA_028627145.1 Eidolon dupreanum | reverse complement strand
TAATACAAATATTTTATTAATAAAGTTGGACTAATAACCAAGAAAAATGAGATGTGAGAGTTTAACTCTCAAACCAGAAGAAGAAAATTTGACATGTCCAATGAAAGGAAGAAAAGGAAAGAGAGAGAGAGAAAGAGGTGGAGGGGCAGGGGGAGGGGAGAGAGAGAGGTAGGAGAGGGAGAGGAAGAAATGTGAAAAAGAAAAAAGAAAAGGAAAGGAGAAGGAATTGAAGGGAGAAGCAAGGGGGAAAAAGGTAAATGGGAAGAAGGAAAGAAGGAAGAAAGGGAGTGAGGGAAGGAGGCAGAGAGGAAGAGAGAAAGGGAAGAAAGGAGAAAGGGAAGGAGGTGGGAAGCCAAAATAAGGCAGGGGATGACTGAGAAGGTGGTGTAGCTATTCTGTAGATTGTGTGAATTAAGGGAAAGAAAGTGGTAGAACTTAACACTAGGACTTGATGCTAAAGGGTTATATATCTTCACGAATTCTTAGATTGCCCTTGAAGTTCATAATTAAGAGCCAATGGCAGTCAATTTAGAACTTCCTTCCTTGATTTGTTTTGCAAATTTATTTTTGTAACATGTAGACAATTACATGTGAGCCATTCCTATGAAAATTGTTATATTATTCAAGAATGAATGAAAATGAGAGATTTGTAGAAGAGAAATATAGGAGCAATAACTTTTAAATAGTTCAAAATGATAATTGCTGAAAAGAGTCATCTTAAGAATCTAGTGTAACTGCTAGTTTCAAATACTGCTATCAAGTAATGTTATTGAGTAATGATTCTCAGTAGATATCAAAAGCAATTTTACACATCAAGTCTTTTTATTTAATTTATCTTAAAATATTTCAGAGGCAATTGGTGTGATACTTCAGACACTTGACTGACAGTAAAAGTTTTCTGCAGTAATTCAAATGCCTCTTCAAAGTGGATGAACAGAAACAAAATGTTCAGTTGTTAAGAGTAGAGTCTTGAGCTAGAGGCAGAAGAGAAAAGAATAAGGGAAGTTCAGAGAGATTCAAAATGTAGGAGGGACCTGACTTGATGTTGCTGGTTTGTAAACGGGGGGTGGGGGGTCATGAGAAGGAATGTGTGGGGCCATAGGTTGCTGAGAGAGGTCTGCAGCTGACAGCCATCAAAGGAAACTGGATCTCAAACGTAGAGCCACAGTTGCTGGATTTTGCAGACAAGCTGAATGAGTTTTGAAGTGGATTCTTCTCCACAGCCTTCAGATAAGAGCCCAGCCAGTCAACACCTTGATTTTGACCTGTGATGCCTCAAGCAGAGCCCAGCCAAGACCATCAGGATTTATGACCTACAGAACTGTGAAATAACACATTACGGTTGTTTTAAGCCTCTAACGTTTCATCATTTGTTATGCAGCAGTAGAAAGTGGATATTGCATCTAAAACAGATAGTTCTTTATGGTTTGAGATGCCAAAGAGGATCCATTCCAGCATTTAATACTTCAGGGGCCAGGCCATTTTTACTCACAATACACTGACATTACTTTTATTTTGCTTTAAACAAATAGACTCCCTCAGACATCACAGAAAGGGTTATAAATTTTTTCCATTAAATATTTCAGTTGTTAAGATATATAGCATAACATTTTTTATTCATAAGGGGTCTTGCATATCTAACCACATGCTAAGGTAATATAGGTAGCAGGATGCAAAGCTGACATTAGGAGCCAAGATGCAGAATTTCTAACCTGTAAGCTTTCTACTCAATCACACTGCCTCTGATTTTCATATTTTCATTAACCAAGCAAATAATCCCAACTCTAAAGAAACATTATACTTGTTTTATCATTTGACTAGTTCTGCTCAGAATCCTCTTTAAATATCTGTTAAAGGCGGGGGCATTAACTAGATTCGAAAAGCAATATTATAATAAGAGTCTCCCAAATAATAACAAAATATCAGAGCAAGCTTGCTTATAATAGATAATTAAATGAAGTAGAAAGGAAATAAGTAGCTTGTTCAAGGTCACTTTTTGCAATTCTGAAAACTTTAGTCCTGAAGAGTTACAGTAGGTACAATCATTAACTCAAATTTCCTCAGCCAGTTTATGGCAGAGACAGAACTGCAATCTGAATCTCTTGATTTCCAATATTTTTTATACTGAGCTGTGCCAATGTGTCAATTCTACAGGGTTTGCCCCCTAGACTAGTTTGAGAAATAAATATATTCACAAACCCTGAGTTTTCACTATATTGCTGGCTAAGATATCCATGACTCAGAGCCAGGCTGTGATTATTCTCTGGGGCTACAAATTTTGAAGGGCCTCCCAGAATTTTGTTAAAATTGGCTAGAAGGCAAACCCACGATGCTACATACCTGAAGTTGGTAATGTGTACTTGTAATGACTATCCCCAATCCTGATATATGTGACTGAACTGTGATTTAGTCCCCCTACTCACCACCTACTCCTGATGCACAAACCTTACAGGGATTAGGAAAAACTACTAGAACATGTGTTGCATCATGAAGGCTAAAAAAAGCTCTGGGAGTAAAACACCTCATTTGAATCAGAATGGTCGGGATGGGTATATTTCTGTTGCTACTGTCTCCATCCATTTGGCAGTGCTTAGAGAATGTGTCTATTGCTTGAGTCCCTAGAACCATTAAGATATGTTGTATTTCTTTGGTGAAGAGGCTGTTTAGCAAAGATGAATATCAGCTTGCTTTTGTTCTTTCACATATTTATGAGAGTATGCTTTCTCAGTGTGTAGAAAGCATGACTCTTTTTGAAGCTAGTTTAAACTCAGATGTTTTCCCCACTGAATCTGAGATCCTTTGAGGGTCAGACACTAGGGAGTTGTTGCACATGTATAACCATTCCTTCCACACCTCTTCAGGAGTTTCAAACAAGTTTAATTATAAGAGAAACAAAAGAAAACATTTCTTCATCTGCACTGCTAGAAAAAATATAGCTTTGCTGGGAAAGTTATTGATTCATTGTAAGCTTTGATCTGCCTAGTTCAGTATTTCAAATATTAAGTATTTTCCTGATTAGAATGTTATATATGTATTATTTATACAAATAGTGAATATATACTATATATTTTATACATGTGTATACACACATATATGTGTATTCTGTGTTTAGATAACTAAGGAAAATATTGAAGTGTTTTTAAAAAGATTAAAATGTTTCAATGACTCCTAATATAGCAGTAACACTTTTATTTGAGAACCATTGATCAGAATATGTTAGGTTCATCATTTGTATGATACTAATTAGCCTCAGGACAAAAGGGAGAAGAAAACCCTCCATTAGCTTCCTGAGGATCTGTGTAAGCCTCAAGAAATGACTTTTTTCTTTCTGTTGCTCAAAAAGCCAGAAAAATCTATGAAGTTGGATAGTTACTGCTAATCCTGTGTCCTGGTTCTTTCTATCACTGTCATTATGTCAGCCAAACACCAAGCACTGGGAAAATGGGCTCACTACCCATCTCTTCTCCCTCCCACTTATCTAGGAATATTCAAATATACAGAAGTTAATAGCTGGCATTTTTCTATGATGTTCTCTCTTTAGCACACAGTTCAAAATTAGATGGACCTGTAGATGACTTCTAGATCTAACTATGGTGACTTTAGTCCTGCTGGTTAATTTCTTAGAGATTCCTCTGACTCTCTTATAAAAGCAAGATGATAAGTGCTATCTACTTCTTAATATTCTCAAGAAATTCATAATGGATAATATGACCATATAAGACCTGGGTAGATGTCAAGAATTTAGTAGTAGAGGCTTCAGTAAGTCTCACCTCTCCTCGCTTTTCCCAGCTATTTCATCTTCCCCTGCTTTTTCCAGTGAATAAAATGTAGTCTAATGACCTAAAGGTGCACCCAACTCTCAGTTGTACACACGATGGTTAACTTTACATTCATTCACTTAATCAATCAATTTTATCGAGTGTCAATGTCAGACACTGTTCTCAGTGCTAGGGACACAGCAGTGAACAAAACAGGCCACTTCTCTGCCGAAACTGGAGTTCTAATTGGAAAAAGACAATAAGGAAATAAGTAATATACTAGAAGGTGATAAACTAGAAAGGGCACTGAAAAAAATTTCAGTGATCTAGGTATGGCTTATTCAGATAGTGATATTTGAGTAAAGTGCTCAAGCAGGTGAAGTAGCATGGAATAAAGATCTACACAAAAGAATATTCCAGGCAGAGGCAATAGCCAGTGCCAAAGCCCTGAGGTGGAAGCATGTTAGGAATATTTGAACTGTAAGGAGGCCAATTTATCCACAGTAAGTGAGGGGAAGAATGGAAGCTGAGATCAAGAGATGTGAGTGGAGAAGCTGCTAGATTCTGTAGGTCCTTGAAATCCAGTGAAAAATGAGGGAGCCATTGGCAACTTTGTGGAAGAGTAGACATGGTTTGGTTTAATATTTTAAAGAAACCCTCTGTTGGCCATGTTGAGAAAAGCACATTCAAGACAGGAGCAGGGTGGAAAGAGGAGGCCAGTCGGGAGGGTATTGCTGTTATTCAGAAAAGAGGTGATAGTGGTTTGGACCAAGGTGGTAGCAGTGACTATGATGAGAAGTGGTCAGATTATGGATATTTTAAGGTAGATTCTTGAGATTTGAGCCAGAAAGAGAAGCCAGGGATGACTCCAAGGTTTTTGGCCTGTTGACTAGAAAATGGAGATGTTATTAATGAGATGGGAAAAACTGCAGGAAAACTGTTTCATTAATTAAAATTACTCATAATCAGTACATGAAAACCACTGCAACAAACTCTGTTCGAAATAAGACTGCGTGTGTTCTGCTAACTGTTTGATCTAAGAACTCAGATCTTATAATAGTCAGCAGCACTCACTTGGTCTTGCTATCAGTATGCAACAATGTCTAGAGTAACTGTTCTACTTGGGAGTTTTAGAGAATGGTTGATTTTCTATAACATAGTAAGTTCTAATTTAAATGTAGTTTCTTTCTCCTAGCTAGTCACCCTTAATGACTGACTAATGGGATACTTCTGGTCACATGTTGGTCCTCTTTCCAGGTCCCAGGGGAGTCTCTCTAATAAGGTTCACAGTCCTCTTGTATCATATTCTATGAACCAGGATATCCAGCTCTCATTTTAGACTCTTCGTAGTAGATCTAATGCATTGTTTTAGATTTGCTTAAATGCCTTGTTCTTTTTTAGCTAATTCATAGTGAAGTTTACATTTCTTAATAACCACTATGTCCTACCAGTGTTGGAAGCCTAATGACTGATTAGAGAAAATGACTGTGTGGTGGTCCAGTTCACTCACTCAATCTCCCCCTCCCTCCACCATCCTGCTCTGCCTCCCCCATATACTGCTGTTTTTCTGAGTTTCCTTTATCAGCTGTGTATTCTGGCCAAGATCAACATGTTCTTGGCATTCATGATAGAGAGGGTGATAAAACCTCTCTCTGGAGGGCAATCACCTGCCGCTTGCAGTCTGAGCTGAAAACAGATTTCCTCATTGATCAGTATCATGACGTTTCCTGGTAACTCCATTAAACAAGCCTTTTGCAACAATAGCTTGAGAATTACCTTTAATTACTTCATGCTCCAAATCAAGTAGGTTAAATGTATTTTTGCTATTATAGAAAGGGAAGCACATCATAATTAGAGTAAAGCAAATTGTCATTGTGGAGTTCAATATGCAGTATCCTAAAAGAAAACAAAGCAATTTATATGCTTTATACACTGAATAAAGTTAGGTTATTGTCAACGTCATCCAGGTGATGTTGGCATGAGATTAGATTTATGATATATTCTCTTTCTCACTTCTTTCTCCTCATCCCTTATCCATTAATTTTTCTTATATCTAGAAATAGGATGATAAAAATACAGTATATTGTTGTTGCTTTCTTTTAAATTAACTTCAGGCAAGGAGAGCGCATATTTGTCATGTTGCTTTTTTTTTTTTAATAAAGTAAATCCTCCCATCACATAATAAAGAAGAAGTGAGTTTTGTCATGTCTTTAATGTGATTCCTTATTGCTTAAAATGTCAGTCATTCAAATTGAAATGGGTTGTTACTTTGGTTTCTTCTTCATTTCAATGACTTGGTTCTCCTAGATTTACACATCATTACATGCTCTCCAGTTGATTTGTTTTATTTGAAAATAACTTATCCCTTAATATGTTTTTTTCTGAACTTAAGTGTACCTGATATTATCTTCAGAAAGTTATATTTGTCAGAGTAAGCGAAAATAAAAGTGGTGTTTTATTTTTCAGGATTTAATGTATCAAATCTAATGTCCAATAATGTTTTAGAGGGATGACAGAAATTGTTCATCAATATTTAACTAAAAGCTGAATATTCAGTTTTATCAAAAGAAACCTTCATTATTCAATTAAACTTTAAGGTGTTTACTTTAAAAAGTAATATTGGATAAATAATGAGGAAGCAATCTTTGAATTCATCGGTTGGCCGAACCATGATAATAAGATGCCAAAGTACATTGAATGGTGGAAAATGATGAACAGATTACACATAAAAATTGTTTTGTAGTGGCAGATCTCTGTGGCTCCTAAACCCACAATGTCATTAAGTAAGTTGAAAGAAAAAATGAGTGTATGTGTGCATCTCCTGCATAGTCCATGAACGTGTTTTTATTTTGTATATTATATTTTCAGATATTTTTTAAAATAGGACCATACATGTTTAATTATTAGTGAGATTTTCTTGCAATGATAGCCATTTTAACAACTATGTAAAGCTGAGGAGGGAACAATAAAAAGTCTGGAGATCCAGGAATGGCTGAGGCACATTTTGCTTTTAGGATGATGAGCTTGGGAACCAAGAAATTTACCTGGGGGACTCCAAATAACTAGACTTCTCAAAGACATTAAATGAGGTTTCCTTTGCTGCTTTATTCATAACTTATGCTTACTTGTATATGAGCTTGTGTTTTATGAATGAACTCTAAGTCTGTGGTAGCTGGAATGGCATCCTGTCAGCCTAATATTATGTGAAGCTAGAAGGGAAAATAGGTAAGCTCTGTATGTTTATATAGAGAGAGGTGTGTTTTTTTTTTGGGGGGGGGGGTTTTTTTTTCCTTTGCTTGTGGATTTCTGTAAATTCTGGAGCTTAAACTGTTGTTCCTTGTTTTTGTTTTATTGCTGATGCTGAATACTAATAGGTTATTGATGACAAGTTTATTTACTAGACATGAAAAATGCTTAGGCAGCAGGGCATGCATGACAGTTAATCTTCATGTGGAGAAGATGAGCATCAGTATTAGAATGAAATGGGGAGAATTACATGGTGACATCAAGAGAGAGGGTAGCTCATGAAATCACTGGCCATAGTTTCAGGCACAATATTAATCTCAGGTGAGATTAGGACAGACTTTGTAGAATGGCTTTACAAGAATATGAGCTTTTTGAGAATTAAATGAGACCAGAAAGTAGAATGCTGTTCAAGTACATATAGTTTTTTAGAATGAAATAAACAAGTGTGAAGAATTACCTGGTTTTAGTTCTTATATCTACCATTTGTAAGTACTTTAACTTGGAAAAAATGATGTCTTTCCTCTTGGGCTCAGTTTCCTTACCTGAAAAATGGGACTAAAAATTTTCTCATATTTTAGAGCTATCAGGATTAAATGAGTTAATGCATGTCAAGAATTTAGCACAGTATTTTATCACTAAGTACATGCTTGAGAAGTATAGGAAGCTATTACATAATGGAAATAATATTTGAAGATGTGTATGTGTGTGCGTGTGCGTGAGCAAGAGAGAGAGGGGTAGGGGGATGTAATTTCTCTTTCACATTTTTGTGAACATGTGACTTTCTCCCAACTGAGCTGACTTAGGATTGTTACTGGAGAAATGGAAAGAAATGAGATCCAATCCAGTCTTTAATGTTCCTAATGGGAATTTTCAGTGAATGGCCAGACAGTAGGAAAGAAAGCCAGACTGTCAACAGAGGAAAGACTTTATTAAATTCATTATCAAGAAGTCTGGTGGATAGACTAGATCACAGAGTTTTACGTAAGAGATGACCTCCTTAGACAGACAAAGAAAGGAGAGTAAGTTCATCTCTTCCGATTTGGGGAATGTGAGAAGGGAAGAGGAAGATAAAAAAGACAGGACAGTTTTCCTTTTCCAGACTTTGTCAGCTGCTACTTCACAGAAGGAAAAGTTTTCTCTTGAGTTATGTTGAATATATCAATCAATTTTAATCTGAACTTGCATTACATTTGAAAATAACAACATAAGAATTTAATTGGAAATAATAAGTTTCACCGATAGCAACTCTACAACACTGCAGTTTACATTGTAGTAGAATATGTGAAGGCACAGATTGAGTGAGGGCAGCCTAAAATGAAACATTTAGACATCTCTTTGTTTGGGAAAACCCAACCCAAAATCTGAAAATAACATAGCCATAACATTCAGATGCCCAGTGACAGAGGTACTGTTTCGGGAGGTAGCCTATTTGAGGTATAAAAATCTCTGTCAAAATTGTTAGAAAAGACAGATGTCTACATCCCTGTAACTTTATGATTCTACTTACTGGAAATAATGTAATCCATTAAAAATATACATAATGGTCATTAAACTATTTAAAGAAGATAGTCACAAAATAATTATCAAAGTATATTGAGCAGAAGATCAGATTGTACTTAAAGAAATTCCAAGGGATTGCCTAAATTATTTTGTTATGCTAAAAGCATAGCAAACATGTTGAATAATTAATTTTGTTCTTTCATTTGTTAATAGTTCCTTAGTATATTAACAGAATTTTTTTTGAGAATTTATCTTTTTTTTATACTACCAAATATATAGTTCCTCATTCTTTATTTTCATTTTTATTCTCAATTTAATTTTTTGAGAAAATGTTACATAGAATAGTCAGCCCAGTTAATGACCTAATTCTAAAAATAGCAAATATGGGAACTTTAAGAAAGTGATTGGGAGGTATAGATGAATAACTGAACTTGTACTAACAATAAAATGATCACAAAGGCTATTGTGTGGACATGACCTGTACAATTAGCAGTCTGTGACTTTAGCAGCAGTGCCACTACAAGAGTTATATGATGATTTGTTATTTTATGTTTTATGACATCAAAATTGTGAACATTTATTTGTAGGATTTCAAACTCTAAGAAACATTTTAATTTAAATGTTAAAACATCACAGTAGATGAGAGAATGTTGGAGTGGTTCATACTTATGGCTAGCTTCTGCTCTGTATACTGAAGAGCCTAGCTAGTTCATTCATTTTACAGTTGAGATTCAGAAAGAGTGAGTGGGAAAGCTTCCTCCCCCCTCCCCCCACCTTGTGTGTGTTCATGTGTGCGTGTGATTACAATTCGAAAGAACAAGTAGAAATACATTAACATGACACATTCTGTCATATTCTATATTATATGTATACGTTCTTTTAAGTATAGTTAAAAAGTATTTCAACCAAAATTATTCTAGTTTTCCCTTGTATGCTTCCTTCCTCTAGTTCTGTCTAATGACTACTTCTAATTCTTTTAGGTGTACAAGAACATTGGGAAAAACAACTTTTGTTTGATCAGAGGATTAACTGTACTATTCATTTCCCAAGTGTTCAACTGAAAAGTGGATTATTTTTTCTCATCTTTTAAAAACACTTTCTTTCTGAATTGATGTGTCACTTATTTTTGAGTAAAATGCACCAATATTAAATAATCTGGAAAAGTTTTTACATGTTTCTGATTATGAATATTTTGTCATATACGTATATTACATATACCTTCTTCCACTCAATGCCTTGTCTATTCACTTTCTTAATGGTGTTTTTTAATGAATAGAAGTTCCTAATCTTGATAGAATGCAATTTACTCTTTTACTTTATGGTTTGTTCTGTCTGTCCTCTGTCTATTAAAAATTTGCCCATTCCCCAATCATAAAAACATTTTCCAACTTTTCTTTTTGAAACTTTGCGTTTACTTCCACATTTAGATCTGTGATTCACCTAAAATTTATTTTTTATTATGATGTGAAATATGGGTTAAAGTTTTTTTTTTCTGTACAGATAATTCTTTAGCATCATTTATTGAAATGACTACCTTTTCTCTCATGGAATTTAGTCATGACTATGTGATAAACTATATACCCCTATGTCTATTTCTGTAGTATTTAGAAAGTAAATAATTTATTTCAGAATATCTTTGTACTCCACTTTCAACTCTAGAAAATATTTGTTAGGGAAGCATAATTTTTGAGCTCTTACAATGCTTTAATTCCTGTTTGTTTGTGATTTACAGGATACCTTTTTAAAATATAAGTAACTTTTAGTCTATTTTTATGGTTTTTACTCATTATTAAACTACTGCAACTTTCTTTTTTGTGTTCAAGATTATTTTGGCTATTCTAGATCAGTTCTATTTTTATATAGATTTTGAAATAATCTTGTCAATTTCTTGCCCATTCCTAAAAAATCCTTCTGAGATTTTGATTGGTATTGCATAGACCTATATATGAGTTTGTTGGAAATTGACATCTTAATAATTTATCAAGTCCTTCAATCTATGTACATGGACTAATATCTGCATTTATTGAGCTCATTTTTCTTAACTAACATTTCTGATTTTTGGAATAGAGGTTTTACACATTTTTCGTTAGATTTAGTTATAGGTATTTAATATAGTTAATGCTATGCCAAATCTTTTATTTTATTCTAATTTTGTAGCTAATACATGAAATACAATTATTATATATTGACCTAGCCTGCAATATTACTAAGTTAATTTACTCCTTGTAGTTTTCTTCCGTGTTTTCTATCAATATAATCATGTCATGTGTGAATAATGACAGTTTTATTTCTTCCTTTCTAATGTTCATATGCTTTCTTTCCTTTCCTTGTTTTATTGCAATGGCTAACACCTCCAGTATAATGCTGAAATGGCGATTGTGGACATCCAATCTCGTTTTCAACATCAGGAGCCTCACTCAGTATATATTATCATCTTATTAATTTTCTAGTCAAAACATACTTTGCATTTACTAAAAACTTAATTTACATTTGGCTATTTTAAATGTAACTGAATTTCTTTGATTTCTATATGATTTCCAAATAAAGATAATTTATGACAAATGCACCATTGTTTAGAAAGCAAATAATTTACTTCAGAATATCTTTGTACTCCACTTTCAACTCTAGAAAGTATTTGTAGGGAAGCATAACTTATGAACTCTTATAATTCTTTAATGCTTGTTTATTTATTTGTGACTTGCCATATATTTTTTTTAAATATAAGCAATTTTCTATAATATTTTTCTTCACATAAAGAATATAAATTCAAAGAGATTAGGGATTTGGGTTAACTTTCTTTGAATGATGTAAAATTTTTTGGTCTTGCCCCTTTCCTCCTTCTCTTTTCTTCTTTTGTTTACTTTTTTTTTCTTGCTTATTTATACCTTAATCTAGCTGCCTGGTTTTTCTAGTTAGTAATGGCAATTTGGAGGATGTTCAGGATAGGAATGGTTGGAGGTGTTCTGTTATTAGGTCTGAACATTTTTATTGTAAGTGAAACTCATGTTTTTGTTGTTGTTGTTGTTGTTGTTGTTGTTGTTATGTTGTTATATCAGGTCTTACACAATACTATTATAAACATTACTTTTAGTCATATTGCTAAAGGGCATTTAGTCTTATGTATGCCATTCATGGGCTTAAAATCTCTGAAAAAGATAAAGTTGTCTGTATGGATTTCAGAGGTAGAAATTAGGTAGAGAGAATTTTTTCTTTACTTAGGCCTTTTTTTAAGTTGGAAGTAGAAATATGAGTGTGCCCTGAATCTTCTATTTCTTAAGCTGATTAATTGAAAAGCATTTATTAATCAACATCCCCAGTACTTAGATGGTACTGCTTCCAGCCTGCCTGTCAGTCATGTTACACAGGGCCTTTATTTCTTCTGTGCTATTCTTAAAAATCAGATGTTTTATTTACCAAGAGATGCATATGCAAGTTTAATGCTGAAATTTTGACGTTTAAAGGTAAAGCTAGTATCAGAGAGCTCTATTAGGTAGTCTAAAGTATGTTAAAATTACAAGACATGAAATTTATCCTAAAACTTAATGCAATCTACTGATAGCTGGGAGAGGGAAGTATTTAAAGTAGGACAGTATTTGTTTATCTAAGTTTTTTTTTGGCACATTATTTGACTACCACTTCATTTGATATGACATATACGATCGCCTAGTTTTGTATAATGTCAATACTTAGATAAAGTATAATTGTAGACCAAGACCTAATAATTGCATATACATTTTCCCACTGTGTCTAATGCAGTCAATTCATGTATGAAACAAATGAGTCCACAGTATCTCATTATTTGAACACTTTGTTTTTATTCACTTAGCCAATGAACTGCAGAGTCTATGCTAAATATTATCATTATAATTCAACAATAAGGATGTTTAACAAACTCACGGTTTAATGTGCATAGGAGAATAGCTTTCCAAATTTGTTTCACTACAACCTTATACATTATCTTATATTTGTACCTTGTACCTTTTACAGTACCAAGACAGATGCATATACATATATTTTCATGCATATTTTCAGTTTTGGAAATTATAGTCATGTATATCAAATTATTTGGATATTTAACTAGTATACATCTCAGGGACTCTCTAGAATTTACATTTGGAACATTTTAACTGATTCAGGATATGTGATGAAATTTTATACCTGCTATCTCACATTTCTCTTCAAATTCCTCTTGAACCACATAGCCCTGTTTTCCTGGCCACACAGTTAAGGCCATGGCTAAGGGAAAACTAATGGAGGGATATTATAAAGCATAGAGTTTCCTAGTGTTTCCTTAAAATATCAAAAGTGCAAATTCCACAAAATTGGAGTGAAACTTGATTTATAGTGCAACAAAGAAAAACCCTGGAATTTGCAGCAAAGGAAGCGCGCAAATTCAGTAACAGCTGGAAGTGAGTATGATGGACTGACTGTGCTGCCTTTGGCTGGCAGTTCATCTGTTCTGTGTGCAGCTGCAGGGCAAAGCATCACCAGCTTTTCTCCAGAAACCGGTCTTGGCATTTTAATTGTTGAGGTGTGCTCACTGGTGACCAGCTGCTGGGAGAGCAAAGAGGGAGCAGCTTCCATCCTTCCAGATTCTTAAGGGAGAGGCTGAGGAGAGGGGAAGCTATGCCTGGTCCTAGACGGAGTCTGACTGGTGCTGTTTCCAGAGGCACCAGGAGCGAATGCCTAGAAATGGAGCAACAAACTCTGAGACTTTATAGGAAGAAAAGGCTCGAAGCAGGATTCTTGGGCTTCATTTTAATTAGGGTCAAGTCAGAAACTCTGGCTGAAGAGTAGCAGCAGATTAAGCTTGACCTTTCTCTAGATGAACACGAGCTATGAGCGGGTGACCTTGCAGCCAGCACTGATTTGACATTAACCTGTTCTTCTATTGGAATGGAGTCCTGCTGAGTGTGGTTGGATTTCTAGACGTGGAAGTAACTTCTCGCCGGAGGCAGAAAAAATCCCTTGTCATCATTCTGTAGCCAAGACGTTGCTTTGGATGCCACATTCTACTGATGGCCCTTTCAGGTCATGTTTTAGGGCTGATACGCTACTTCACTGCTTGGCCCAAACTGTCATCACTGAGCATACATGTCAGGAAATCTGTGGTGCACTCTGTGATCCTGGCTAACTCAGTAATTTCATCCCAATTCAGAACTTCCATTGCATGAACTCGAATAAAAAGAGTTATAATCTCACACTTTTTCTTCCCTAAACTATAAGAGCCTTGCTCCTATATTAAAGGGAGTGGGTGGAAAGTTCCAAAGTGAACCTTTGAAAGAGTTTGAGAAAACAAAGAAAAATTAGCCCAAGCCTTGTAACTACATTTCTAAGCTTTGAGTAGTGGGCAAGGAAGGAAAACATGTAACATGCAAAGGGGAGGGGAGAGTAGAGGAATGAAGCAAGGCTATAGTAGTTTGCTGTGTTGTAATGCGCCCTGGCAGGAAGTTATCATGAGTGGAACTAATGTTACACAATACCCTGGGTATTTGAGAAGAGGATTGGGAAATGCCATGGGAGCTGATGGAAATTTATTAAATTAAGATGACCTCAAGCTTGATTTTCCATCTTTACCAAGAATCATAGTTAATTGGCATCTTTGAGGCTCCTCGGGACCCAGGAGGCTGGAACGAACAATTCAGAATGATGAAGTCAAGAAAGAACTGAAAATCTGAATGAAGAGTCAGTCACAAAAAGACTAAGAAATAAAACGTTCTTTAATATGCGTATTATCTTTTGCAAAGTAAAACACATTTTCCAGCAAGCATCTTATTGAAACTGTGAGGGAAAATGATTAAAAAAATATAGAGAAAATAGAGAACAGTAAACAAATTAAGTTCACATAATGTTTTAAATTTGTTTAGAAAGTATTTGAAAATTGTTTGATCCAGCTTGTATAAAAACAGATGTATCTTTATTTATAGTTATATGTATATGTATACATGCATAGAAGATTCTAGAAAAAGAGAGTACATAATTAACACTGGTTACATCTGGAGAACAGGAATGAGATATTGGAATGGGAGGCAGACAGTCCATTACTTTTTATTTTTATATTTTTTTGGTGAGCTTGAGAGAATGTTTTACTTTTTAAATGTTAAAAGTTCTGTAATATACATGGGTTAATAATCCATATTCTTCTCAGAATTAACCTTATTTGCCATCTTGGCATATCTTTTGTACACTTTTCTTCATTGTTTCTTTAAGAAAACTCACTATATTGTTTTACTAAAAACAATTTAAAAATGTATTAACTAGTTTTAAAAAATACCTTAAATGAAACTACACAAAAAGACTTGCAATTAACATTAGATGTATAAACTCCTGTGATATATTTCTATGTCTATCTATGGGTACAGGATCGAAAGATGGATGGGTGAATGGATGGACAGATGGAAAGACAGACAGATAGATGTAGACAGTGCAGACAAATAAACCTCATTCTTTACATAAGATTATAATATAGTTAATATTTTAATTTAACAGAAGAATGACACTGAAGTTTTACTCTTAGAGGGAATTGCTGACCTCAAATAAATGTTCTATTTTCAGTTCAATGGATATCTTTTCCTAAAAGATCCATCTAAGTTTTTACCAAAGTTAACTTAAAGAAAAAAAACACTGAAGTGGGTTCATTTTTCTTTAACCTTCCCTCTCTCTCTCTCTCTCTCTCTCTCTCTCTCTCTCTCTCTCTCTCTCTCTCACTTTTTTAAACTACAAAGCTATGAATGTAAAGATATTTCCATTCTCATATGTACTTCTTATTGCAATTCTTCACTCTTCACAGTTTTTATTGGTTATATAATTAGTTTTTACATTTACCAAGTTTAGAACATACCTGTTCTCTTCTATGATGATACTTTTCAATTGTCTACTATCAGGAATAAACTCAAGTTGATTCAATGCCCTAGACCATTCAGTCATATGGCTGTTCTCTCTATTCCTGAGTTTTTAATGGAATTCATTTTTTTTGGCTGAATTTTGTGGTCAAGTATTTTATTGTTTTTCTTCCCCCCTAAGAAGGGCTCACATGGGCTGTTTTCTATGTATTGTTTTTCTTTTTGTCAATATGTACTTCTTGCTTTCTGACTTGCATCACACTCTAAGTTCCTATGATAGCCTTCCTTTACTTTCGTTTTATTGATTTATAGAGAGTGTTCTATTTTCTTCTTGTATTTTACTTTGAAGGAGATAAGTCTGAAGTAAAACTAATGTCTCTATCACATAGGTGATTAGCTTTCTAGAGGCAAGATTCCTAAACATACTTTACCCTTAAACTGCAACAGCCTAACTTTGTTAGATTTGGAAGTTGAATATGTGAGTGCTTTGTACCTGATTTTCTAGAAGCAGTGCTCTTTCATTGTAAAGATTTAGTTAACTTTTTTCCTTTCAGGAAATTTTTTTTGGATTATAGCATTAAATAGATATCCTTTTATATTTGTTAAATTCTCTATTTCAAGAATGCCTTTTAGCTTCATGTTGGATTTCTTTGTCTAGAGAAAAGTATTTACTTTTCTCTAATTGCTTTAATCTCTTTATCTTTCTTCATCTTCCTTTACTGTAATTATTTCAAGTCATTCTGTCAATAATTTAATTTCAGTTGTATCTACTTTTTTCAAATTTATTTATTAGTTTCATAAGGCTATTGTTTTAGTTTTTTTTTTTTTTTACTTAGTTCAGTTATCTCCTTTATCATCTCATTTAGGTATTCTATCATTTTTGCCTTTCAATTCTAGTTTAAATGAACTCATGTTCTTTTATTGAATTCTATTAGAAGAAGCAGTTTTGTGTATGGTTGTCAGATAAAATATGCCTGTTAAAATTGTGTTTCAGGTAAAAAATGAATATTCTGTTTTAATGTAAATATGTCATGAAACATTTAGGACATTTTAATACTGAAAGTTATTTGTTGTTTATATGAAATTCAAATTTAACTGGGTGACCCATGTTTTTATATTTTTATTTGCTAAATCTGTGTGTTTTTTTGTGCCCTATTTTCCTCCCTTCCTTCTTTCTTCCTTTCCTGCTTTTTCCACGCTAGTAGGCTTGCATAGTTATCATAGCATTTAATTTCTTCTTGCTTATTCTTAAGTATCTCTGTCAAGATATTATATTAGCTGTGATATACTGCATGTGGCCTTTTGACTCTCTTCCTACCAAACTGTTTTCTTTATTCAACATACAGTTTGAGAACTTAATTTTCTTTTATGGACTGCCTATTTTTCTGTAATCTAAAGGTGAAAAAGGGGGGACAGCTCATTTGAGAGACACTGCAGTCATTTTTATGTCTCATGGCATTTTGTGATGCTTTGAGAGAAGGATTTTAATCCAGTCCCCTGGAAAAATATACTAAGGTAGTGAATGATTTCTCAGATTCAGTTTGTAGCCTTGAATTTTCACTCTCTTCAAAAGGTCAGCCAGTGTACTGTTCAGGGCAGGATAGGCTAAGCTACAATAACACATAAGACTCAAATTACAGTTGTTTAACAAAGGATTTTTTTTCCTTGTTGGCATAAAGTTTCATTTACTTCTTCCTCTCTTTTGTTGCCATTTGTTTTTGGAAACAAAGTCTTCTAAATAGTGGTTCTTTATTAACTAGTATTCATAATTTGTTTCTTTTTAATAATAAGCTTTTTTTTTGCTATCATTTTAACGTTTCTAATTCATTAATTTTCACAAAAAATTTTAAGAACATGGCTCTCATGGTTGGAAAGGAAAACTGTACAAATGGCCTGTATTTTGTCCATATGGTTTGGCTCAACTATTGTCTAATGAGATTTTCTTCTTCTCATGAGCAAACACAAAGGGGTCAGGACTCTGCATCTCAGAATTAATTTTTTTGATGTTTATAGCTTATCACTCGAGAGAAACAAATTGTATGAATTTTTCAGATAATTTTCTGATTGTGTGTAAGAATGGGACCTAATGTTAAAATGGTAGGACACGAAAGTTAAAGAACTGAATGATATCATCAGCTCTGCCATTTAGTGTTTGATTTTGTGCTCAATTCCCTCACCTATACAATAAAAAATTTACCTACATGGTATATAAGACTACTCAGGGTTTTGTATTCTTTTATTTTCTTTAGAGTTAGCATTCAGGTCAGTTTCTAGTGGTTGGTGTGCTGAATGACTGAATGTTAAATGACTGAGAGTTAAAATCAATATTGGATTGGTAAAGTTTTGGAGATAACAACGGTAGCTAAATTCTTAAGATTAATAACTGCAGTTTTTAATTAATAATTTTGTGTGTTAAATTCCAAAAGTTTGATTTTATTCCAAAAAAAAAAAAAACAACCCAGTATTATGTCAACACCATGTTTCTAGATTCCTCCTGCAGGAAAGGAAAACAGATTATTTGTGATATTAAATAGATACTTTCATATGTTATATTTAATAATGTTACTAACCCTTCTATTTATAACTAAATACAATGATAAAAGTAGTTTTCCAGTAAAAATGTTTTACTGGAACAGAAAACACTTTGTATTAGGATTTGAAATTAAGGAATATTAATTTAGAAATATCATTAACTCCCAAAAATGACATTTATCTATAACAATAGTCATTTTGGTTAAAACTTTCCCTCCATAGACGCAGCACTTAAGGAAGTGTCTTCTAAGTCATTGTATCAAAGTCTGTTGTTTATAAATTCAATTAAAGTGATCAAAATATTCTTTGGGTACCTCATTTTTCTCGAACATATTTTTCTTTGTACTTTTTATATTCTTTATTATGTCTGGATCAAAGATGATTTAGATGTTATGCATAATTTTAGTTTTTCCTACTAATAAAATTCCAAGTTGCCAATTAACTTCTTTCTACCATTGTTAATTTAGTCTCACAGATACGAAGGGTTCCTAAGTGGAATTTTTCTTGAAGGCCTTATGACCTAAATGGTATTAAAAATGTAATGATTGAATTCAGTTCTCAAGGGTAATTATATTTAAAATTATGAATGCTAATTTATGAAAGATATCTACAAATTTTAAAATTATGATATACTCTAATATCTATTAATCAGCTTTATATTATTATTATGAAATTTCATAAATATCGGTTGGCTCTAGGGATAAATGTTTTTCTTAAAGTTATCTACATAACATACTCTCTTTATATTTATATTAACTGATAATCCTTTTTCCTATTATTTATACTGAAAGTTTCAAATAATTCCTTTGTACATAAATTTAACAGCTTTCACAATTACCATTAACTATTGTAGCATTTTACTGTTCAAATAGTATATATCTATATTTCAACTTGATAAATTTCAACATATAGTGCATGTAAGAAGATTTTCACTCATTTGACCTGTATTACTATATGTGAAACTGAGCACTCATGGAGAGTGATAATAAATCCTAATGGCGGCCTTGTCTGTATTACTAAAGTTATGCTGTTGATTTGATAGGATGGTGACCTATTAAATATATAACTTTTCACACTCCAGTTTGGGCATTTCAGAAATGACATTACAGTAGTTCCATCTTATCCTTGGGGTATATGTTCCAAGACCCCAGGGAATGCCTAAAACCATGGATAGTAGTACCAAACTCAATATATACCATGTTTTCCTATACATACCTATGATAAAGTTTAGCTTATAAATTAAATTAGGCACAATACGAGATTAACAATAATAACTAATAATAAAATAGGACAATTATAACAATATACTGTAATAATAGTTATGTGAATGTGGTCTGTCTCAAAATATCTACTGTACTGTTTGTACAGCTTAGAAACACTGTACAAAGGGATGAGTCGTGGGAAGTAGTGGGACTGCATGAGATTTTATCACACTACTCAGAACAGTGTGCAATTTAAAACTTATGGATTGTTTATTTTTGGAATATTTCATTTAATATTTAAAGACTGTGGCTGACTGTGGGAAAATGAAACTGTGGAAAGTGAAACTGTGAATAAGGGGGACTACTGTGATGTAGAAATTTAGAATAGCTATTCATAGACTAAGAATGAACCTGAAAACAAAGAACAGATTTTGGCCAGATGCTGATGCTAAAGTTGACCTGGTACTTCCCTTGTTTCTAAAGTAAATTATCTTATTATTTTCAGTAACTTCGTTAGCTTTTAAACTCTATCCCCTTCTTCAGTCTCTTTCACATAAAATAGTCAGGTTGATTATTGAGGATGATTTTTAGAACCTATTGGATACTCCATAGCTAGAGAGGGAAAACATCTCTCTAAAGCCCAGTAGGGGATGATGATATGTAATATTGCTTTTTCCTCTTTGCCTCTGATTGATGCCCTTTACTAAGTCTATGGATCAAGCAAATGAGGGTTGGCAGTAGTAAAGAATAAAGCCCCCAGAGTACTTCTAACATAATTTAGCATCATTTAAGATTATAGTTGTCAAGAGGGATAGGAATCGAACAAAATGCTCAGAATATCTCTCCTTTTAAGAGCAAAATTATGATCAGTGTATTGTTTCAGAATAAAATACAAGCCCCTAAAACAAAGTTAAACAACTAGCATATATACTAACAAAACTCAGTTAAAACATTTTCCCTGATCAACCGATCTGGTAGCCTCGGTTAGCCTGTGTCTCTGGATGGCTTCTCTGACAGGGTCATTGCCTGCCCTAAGGCTGGAGTGAGAACTTTCCTGGCTGCCAAGTGGTTCCAGTGGTTCCCTGACAGCAGACATTTCACTGGGGAGACTGTGCTGTGATCCTGCTGGGCTTGGGCAATGGCACTGTCCCCTGGTGCCTATATCCTATTGTATGTAAGCTTTCTGCCACCACATCTATCTTCCAGTCACTCAAGTTCTGTTTCTAGAAATGGCAACCTGTGTACGCAGGACACCCCCAGACCTCAGAACTACCTGTCTTCAATAAGTGGGCAGGTGGTCTTTCCAGGTTCTTTAATTTTTATAATGATATGACAAACCTGGGATGATAAAGGCAGCAGTTCCATAGTCTCTTCACTGTGTTGTTTGGTCCCAGAAGCTCAGTGCTCATGAGGAGTGCTGTATGCCCCTGCCTCCCCTCCAATCAGCTGTCCCTCACACATTGCTGATTTTCCCTTTTCTGCTCTTTGCAGCCATATGGGTAGAGTGGCAGTCTCTATTATCTATACTGTGGGGCTTTCCTTTATAACTGGGCAGTGACCTTTAATATTTACATGAACAACCTAAGTCAGAGTTTATATTGCAGACACTGCTAGAAGCAGAATTGAGCAGACAAGTGACAAGAACTTATATCATGGTGATGGCAGTTTGTTTTTGTCTGATTATTATTTTATTTTGCTTTCTAATGGAATTAGAAGAAATGGTGAATATTCAGTAAGTGTTTATATATACCATGAATTATTCCTGTATAATTTGTATAAAAAATACAACCCCAAGTTTTGAAACCCAGATTCAATATGGATTTTGGAAGGATGTGAAACTTGGGAGCGTATCTTGCTGTTACAAAGGATGAGGACTGTGAGAGGACTTGATGCTCCTCTGAGAAGTCAGGCCTGCTGAGACAATTTACATCTTGCCAAGGTCTATTAGAAAGGAAACTAGCCCCACCTGTTGTTCAAATTCATTTTGCTTGCATGCACCAGGAACTCTCCCTGGAAGTGTCTCCCCGCGTAGTGTTTCTTTTGTCTGGGCAGCATCACAAGTATGACCTTTCTTAGAAAAGAAGTTTAAGGAAAAAATCACATCTAGAAATGTATAATTATGTTGAACACTGACTGAGGAAGTAAGCTGAAATCACATAGTTATTTTCAAAAAGCATCGCCAAGTTGTAGGATATTTATTTTGGCTTTATATTATTATCGTGTCTTGAAAACTAAAATTGAACAGTTTGCCTTTTCATTTAACTTTATGTTATAGGGCTTCACTTACTAGCTGTTATATTAAGTCTCAGTGTCCTTATTTTTAGAATCATGCTAGTAGTAACTCACATGCTTACTGTAATGAGTAAATCCGATACTATTCATAAAATAACTAGTATATTTATTGATATATAGTATTCATTAAACAAATGCTTAATTTTTTTCTCCTTTTGCATATTGTAGCCTATGATTGTCATCTAGTGCTGGTCTCAAATTACTTAACCTAAGTCATTAGATTTTGATTTATTCCATGTGTTTGCATGAGGACTATAAAAAAGGAGGCAATGGAAAAATCACTGGTAATATTTGCTTAATCTTTCCGATGCTTTAGTACATAAGAACTATCGATGAATGGTAAAAATGGAGCACAGAGGTTTTGTTTTGTGTTTTTTAAGCACAGTTTTAGTAGTAAATATGAACGGTTTCCATTACAAGGGTTTGCAATATAAAGTGGGAAAAGGAGACTTCATTGATGCATGTGACTAATATGAGGGCTCCTGCAGAAACTTAGCAAACCATTTAGAAAGTAATTGAATTTAACAAACATTATTGAACACCTTCTCTGGGCCAGGCACTGCCCTTGACCTGAACTAACCAAGGGTAGAAAACAGATTCATTCTAGGCATTACTTTATCCAGCTGCCTAGCACCTGGGCCTTGCCCTCAGAGTTCACAACTGAACATGAGATTCTGTTTCAGAGGGATTTTTAAAAAATTTTCATCATCATCATTCTCATGGTGCTAATGAATTCCAAGAACTAGCCTAAGAAATTTGCAAATCACCTTAGAAGTTGTAAATCGCTAGTTTATTACCTACGTAGCTATTTATCTATGTATGTCTTAATTTAAACTCTCATAAATATCTGCTCAAGTTATAGGTTAATCTGAATGAAAAGTTACTTCTATTTACTGGGATTCAAAACACATCATTGTGTTTTTAAAAACAAACTTACCAACTCAGAGTTCAGGCAACACTGGTTTCCTTGGCATGTGACTGTCCGAGCAAATGAAGGAGAAAATTGGCTATGTGCACAGTGCCCATTGTTTTCTCTTGTTGCTGTCAGCTGTTATATGTTATGGCCTTTGTCAGATTGCAAACAAAAGATTAATGCCAGTTGGTAGAATTATTTTATTTGTTCTGAATCATTCTCTCTCTCTCTCTCTCTCTCTCTCTCTCTCTCTCTCTCTCATGTATTTCAGTATTAAATTTAAAACTTTAAGCTTTCATAACAAGAGATTTATTTAGAGGTGATGATTTAAACACCGAAACAGTGTTTGTACTGCTGAGCTTTATTTAGAAAATATTCATTCATAGAGGATGAATGCAGAGGATTTATTTGTCTGATTAAAGACAGGAACTTTAAAAATTGAATTCCATTATCACTGCTGCATTCATATATTATTTTGGTACCTACCTGAATGGCATTATTGAGAAATTCCTGTTATCTGAAAATGTGTATGATCCCAAATTAACTTCTCAATGTGAAGAAATCATTTTATAATATAAGTAACTCAGTTATTTAGAACCCAGTTATCTAATTTGTAATTATTTTGTAGAGGTTAAGTAAAAGCTTGCTGTGGTTGAAGTTGGCAACTAGACTAAAAACAAAATTTGAATTATTTATTATGTATTTCTCCAGCCTCTTTTCCCACAAAGACAACTTACACACAAGATATATCTTTCTAAATTACTACTTTAATATGATATTTCTCTACTCAAAACTCTTTAGTGAGATTCTAATTTTAGATAGATAGAGTAAGCACACTGAAACATGTCTCTCTCATTGAATAATTATCAAACCTGGGTCAAGTGCACAGATTATACTTTTAAGGACTCTGAAAAGTAAATAGTAGCAGATGGATTGAGAAAGACAAGAAATTAAAATACTATAAAACTAGCAGTGAGTTTACCATGCTTTTCTTTGGTAACACTTAGCTTCAACTTGGGGAAACACGGAAGTGGACACTGACGTGGACATAAGGAGCACTAGAAGAAGACCTCAAAGAGTAGGATCCTTGTAGTGGCAGCAATGGCAGTGGGGGGCCTGCAGGTGACTAAAACCCTTAGGAAAAAGAGCTTAGTCTTAGGTGGGCCAAAGAGGGCTTATTTTTCCCCTCTCTGTTGTCATGGTTGACTTCAAACATGAATACAGTCACAGGAGGACATAACAGAAAAAAATAAATAAAGCCCCAGATTTCATGCTAAATAGCTAAAAGAGAAGCCTCAAATAACCAAAAAGTATCATGGAGAAGGTGGAATTTAGGAAACCAGCCTCACAAAGTTTTTTTAATAAATGTCTAGACTAACCCCTGAACCGTATATGAGTATATCTGGTCTAGGAGTTCCAAAGACTTTGAGAAACAAACCAAGAGCTATAGCACCCTCCATGTTTTAGACTGGCCATTGAGTAACACAATGTATAAGATATATCTGAATAGCACTGAAAAGGCTTTGAAAATGGAACTGACATTAAAACAATCAAAAAACAAAACAAAACAAAACAAAACAAAACAAAACAAAACAGAAAGCTGGTCAGAAGTTGTGGACTGAAGCCTACTGGTTTAACTACCAGATTAAAAGAAAAAGATAACATTCTCCAGAGAATTAAAAGAAGACTCAAGAGTCTCATATCATAAAATTAATAATGTCTATGATATAATTCAAAATTACTCAGCATATGAAGAACTTGAAAAATTTCAACTTGCATGGGAGATGACAACATACATTAATATAGGATAACATATGTTAATAACATAAATAATATAACATTAACACTGAGTTGACAGATGTTGGAACTATCTGACTGAGTTGAAAGCAACTAATATGAAAATGCTTTAATAACTAAGAACAAACACTCTTGAAATGAATGGAAAGAAAGTCTCCATAAAGAAATAAAAGGTATAAGGCAGTCGTATGATATTTTTAGAACTAAAAATACAAAAACTGATATTAAAATAGAAAACTCACTGGCAGAGTCATAGAGGAGAATGAAAGTGATAGAGGAATCAGTGAACTTGATGACAGATCAAGAGAAATGATTCATTATGAATAACACAGAAAAATATGATAAAAAAAAAAAGCAACCTCAGGAACTGGTGGGACAATACAAAAAGGTCTGCAGTTCATATCCTTGGAATCCCAGGAGAGTAGGAAAAGTGCACTGTGTATATAGATGTGTATGCATATGCCCACATATGTGTATACACCCTTATATGTATAAAATCCTTATGTCTGAAAAAAATAATAGCTGAAAACTTCCCAAATTTGACAAATCACATAAACCTACAGATTAAAGAAGTTTAACAGGTTCCCCTCCCCCCAAAAAATGATAAACACAAAGAATCTACACCGAGACATCATAATCAAATTTCTGAGAAATAATGGCAAAGAAAAGTCTTAAAAGGAATTGAGAAAAACAATACTTACTTATAGAAGAAAAACTGTTCAAAGAACTGCAGTTTTTTTTTTTTTTATCAGATTACACAGAAGCTAAAGAAAGTACACCAACTTTTTAAAGTGCTGGTAGAAACATACTGTCAATCAAAAACTCTATGTTCAACTAAAATATCCTTCAAGAATGAAAGTGAAAATAAAAAGACATTCTCAGATTAAAAAAAACTGAGACATTGTCTAAAAAAATTGCTAAAGAAATTCTGCAGATATAAGAGATAAACAGAAGAACAAGGTTTTTTGGCAGGAAACTTGGAAGAACAACAGCAATGATAACTATATGGATAAATACTATAAGTATTATTCTTTTCTTGAGTTCTTTAAGAACACTTATGGCAGTTGAAAGAAAAAGTTGATATTGTCCAGTGCAGTTTTTGTTGTTTAATGATGTAATCATATATCTACTACAACAAATAGGGGAATGGTAAAGATATGGTGGAAGATATAGTTGAAAAATATTGATTCTAAATAGAATATGAAAATTAGGTGTATATATTATAATTCCTAGAGCAACTGTCAAGTAAATACAATATATACACAAAGAGATGTAGTCAAAAACACAACAGATAACTTTAAATAGAATACTAAAAGAAGATCCAATAGCACAAAATAAGGCAGGAAAGTTAAAATGGAGGAACAAAAATTAGAGCAAATGGAATAAATAATAAAACGATAGACTTAAATACATATATATCTATATTATATTAAATGGAAATGGTCTAAAACATTAATTAAAGGACATCAATTGTCAGAGTAAGTAAAGAATAATATTGGATGCAACAATTTGCTGTGTATAATAAACTCACTTTGATATAATGATATAGCTATTTAAAAGGTAAAGGTTAGAAAAAGACCATGCAAACATTAAGCAAAAGGAAATTTGAAAATACATCATATAAAATTTTGAGATAAAAGAAAGCAGTGCTTAGATGAAAATTTGTCACATCAAATGCTTGTTAAAAGTTCTCAAATCAGTAATCTAAGCATCTGCCTAAAAAACTTCATAAAAGAAGAGAAAAACACACACACAAAGCAATCAGAAAAAAAAAAACAGAGTAGAAATCAATAAAGTTTAAAACAAATAAATAGAGAAAATTAATGAAACCAAAAGCATGTTCTTTGAAGAGATCAATGAAATTGATAAACTTCTAGCAACACTAACAGGAAAAAAGATAGAAGGCACACATTATGATGTCAGCAATGGAAGAAGGGCTATCACAACAGACCCCATCCATTAAAAAGATAATAGGCTATCTATACTTTAAACAATTTTATAAATGTAAAATTTACTACTTGGATGAAATGGCCCAGATGAAACCACAATCTACCAAAACTCACCCAAGATTAAATAGATAACCTGATTAATACCAAAACTATTAGAGGAATTGAATTAATAATTTAAAAACATTATAGAAAGAAAAATTTCCTAGCCCAGATGGTTTTACTGGTGAATTTGACCAAACACATAAAGAAGGAATGAAAAGATTCTACATAGTCTCTTCTGTAAATAGAAAAGGAAGAATCACATCTCCCAAAATTTTATGAGGCCAGTATTACCTTGACACCAAGACTAGACAAAATAGTATAATCAAAGAAGACTATAGATCTACTTCCCTCATGGATACAGACACAAAATAATTTCCCCAGTTTTATTGGGATATAATTGATGTATTGTCTTAGTTTAAGGTATACGATGTGTTGATTTGCTACATTTGTATATAACAAAATTATTGTTGCCATAACATTAGCTAACACTTCCATCACATCAGATAATTATTATCTCTCTTTTTTTTGTGGTAAGAGAATTTAAGATCTCTCTTAGCAACTCTCAAATATATAATATAGTATTATTAATTATAATCACCATGCTGTGTTATATTAGATCCCTAGAGCTTATTCATCTTATAACTGGAAATATGTACTGTTTTCCTCACCTCTAGCCCCTGATAGCTACCTTTCTTGTCTCTGTTGCTAGGAGGTCAGCTTTTTAAGATTCTACATATAAGTGATAAGTGATATCATAGATATTTGTCTTTCTTTCTCTGATTTATATCACTTAGCACAATGTCTTCAAGGTCCATCCATGTTGTTATAAACAGCTGGATTTCCATCTTTCTCATGGCTGAAAAATATACCATTGTATATATTTCCATTCATCTGTTGATGGAGAATTAGGTGGTTTCCATATCTTGACTACAGTGAGTAATGGCATGATAAGCATGGGAGTGTGGTATCTCTTTGAGATCCCATTTTCATTTCCTTTGGGAATATACCCAGAAGTGGGATTAGTGGGTCACATGGTAGTTCTATTCTTAATGTTTTTGAGGAAACTTTATACAGTTTTTCATTGTAGCTGTACTAATTCACATTCCCATCAACAATTACAAGGTAGATTTTAAAATCCTGAACAAAACATTAGGACATTAAATCATTAATACATAAAAATAATATACACCATGATTAGGTGAAGCTTATTCTGAGATTAGGAGGTAAATTTAATATTCAAAAATCAATCAATATAATTTCTCAAATAAACAGTTTAAAGAAGATAAAACAGTATCATTTTAATTTATGTAGAAAAGTTACTTTACAAAATTTAACATCCATTCATGATAAAAACTCAGCAAACTCAGAGTAGAAAGGAACTTCCTGATAAAAGGCATCTACCAAAAAAACCTAGTTAATCTTGTACTTGATGAAATACTGATTTTTTAAAATTTGATTTGCTAATTTTGTTTAGCAGTCTTCTACATTCACATTTGAGATTATTTTAAATTCGTATTGTGCAACAAGTGGTATCAGAGTTTTGTTGGCTTGGTGAAATAAGTTGGTAAGTTTCATAATCTAAATTCTGAAACAGTTTAAATACTGGAGTTTTTAGCAGCTACAATGATCAAGATAGTATGATGTTGGAGAATATATAGACACATAGATCAACAGAACAGAACCAAGAATCCAGAAATAGACCTGTACAAATATGCTCCAAGACAATTCACTGTAGGAAAGATAATGATTGTA
Organism: Eidolon dupreanum; assembly: GCA_028627145.1. Classification (NCBI taxonomy): domain Eukaryota; kingdom Metazoa; phylum Chordata; class Mammalia; order Chiroptera; family Pteropodidae; genus Eidolon; species Eidolon dupreanum. The sequence goes on along the minus strand of CM053508.1, from coordinate 52,875,583 downwards.
GAAAAATTTAAAATCCATATGCATTCAAAAGGAATATCAAATGAATTTTCACACATCATACCAAAATAAGTTGCAAACACATCATAGACCTAAAAGTAAAACATATAATTATAAAAATTTTAAAAGAAAACATAAGAGAACATCTTTGTGACGTGGAGTTAAGCAGTGACTTTTTGATATGGCAAGTAAAAACAAAAAAATAATAATAAATTGGACTTTATTGAAGTTTAACACTTTTGCTTAGTGAAAGACACTCTTAAGAGAATGAAAAGACACTAGAGACAAAAAAATAATATTTACAAATTTCATATCCAAGAAAGGACTTGTATTTATCACATATGTAACAAACAAACAAACAAACAACTCTGAAAATCAATGGTAAGAATATGGACAACCCAGTTAAAAAGTAGGCAAACATCTTGAATAGACCTGTCACCAAAAAGGATATAGACATGGTAATAAATCACATGAAAATATGTGCAGCATCATTAGGCATTAAGGAAATGCAAATTAAAAAAACAATGTGGTAGCACTAGAATGATAATTAAGACAAAACAAAACACTGTCACTTTCTACTGCTGGTAAGGATGTGGAGCAGTAGAACTCTCAAACATTACTAATAATAGGGATACAAAATGGAAAAGCCACTTGAAAAGCAGTTTAGCAATTTCTCCTAAAGGTAAACATATGCTTACCATGTCACCCAGAAATCTCACTCCTTCATAAATACTCCTTCAAAATAAAAATATATGTTCACAGAAAAACTCCTACATGAATGTTTATTATACTTTTATTTATATTTGCCAAAAATTGACAACAATCCAAATGTCTTTCAACAGGTGAATACTTAAACAAACTCTGGTACATCTTTACAATGGACAACTACTTATCCAAAAAAGGAATAAGTTGAAACTTGAAACAACTCAGATGAATCTCAAAGGCATTATATTGAATGGAAAAATCCATCTTCAAAAAATTCTATTATAGATGATGTATCATTTCAAAAAAGCAAAGTGGAGATAATGGAAACAAATCAGTGAGTGGCAGGGTCTAGAAGCAGTGGAGAAGATGTGTCTACAAAGGGACAGAAAAGAGAATTTTTTGAGGGATGATGGAACTGTTCAGTATCATGATTCCATGGTGATTACACAAATCTATACATGTGTTATAATTCATAAAACTTGACTATAAATGAATTTAAAAATAAAATCAGAAAAAAAAAATCTTGGTGAATATCTACTAGCATTCTACTGATTATCTTCTAAACTCCATAAAAAGCGATGAATAGCTTCCATTCTCTGGCCACTCTCATGGTCCCTACTTGTTTTCCCATGATTGCTCTGTTCTGTCACAATTCATGGTGTATCTCTATTCTTTAGTGTCTCATTCACTTGAGTTTTTCTTTATTCTATAAAGATACAAATCATGATGTACAGATCTCAGTAGCGGTGATTATTTGAGTCCGGGGTCATATCTGGAGCTAGTTGCCTGGCAGATGTGATTGGTTACACCGTAACCTTATTCACCAAAGGGACATTCAATTTTCAGACTTAAAAAGGGATCAGTGTTTTTAACTGTGAGATTTAAAACTTGTTTAAGCAAGGATGAATTTTACCCTACTGACATTCTGAACAATTTCCTCTGGTTCTAATATACCTATCAAAAGAGGAAAACAACTGGACGTATTTACATGGGCAGAAATATAGTTGAAAGGCAATAGTAAACCATTCAAATTAATGGTAAATAGTCATTCTCCATATTATCAAAGGATATAAGAAACGGAAATACTCGTCAATTGTACCAGGAGGGTTTAAGTAGTGCTATAAAAAAGAATTCCCCACCAAGAAAATTTTCACTCTGTTGGAAAATGTGGCTGAGGTTGGTAGTCATTCTCCAGATCTCAAAGAGAAGAATAGATTCTTAACTGTCTGAGATGGTTCAAGGGAGGCCTAAAGGCAATCTTGAAGGCTCCATCGTGAATTCTGGCATGCTTTCTTCAGGATCAGGCTGCTCTTTGCCGGGTCAATATTTAAAGAACTTGAAGACTGCCAAGCTTCTTCTCCTGAGATGAGAGGCAGCTTCTCCTTAACAAATGATCTGAATTTAACACTGGATCACTTAAGGCCAGATTCATTTGCAAAATATTTGTTCAGCTTTGATGCTGTAAAAGCCTCTCTAAAGCTAAGGAAACTCTGAGAAATGGATTATTTATGCAGCTCTACAGGGCTTGGTATCTGGCATAAACTGTATTTAGTCCTTTCCTAAGCATTAGTATTCTAAACTTACGAAAAATTTGTAATGTATTTTAAATATCTCTCATGCAGTTATGATCTGACTCCAGTCATCTGAGTGTAAGATTCCTATCCTATTTGTGGGAATTGAAAGCCCTGGTGAAGGTAGATGGTAAAGCCACCAAACCCGTGCCTACTTTTTTTTTTTATCATTAAGCTCCTGGCTAATTTCTGATAAGATGTCAGAGTTTTAATTAGTTTTGAACAGCAGCTTGAGAAAAAAAATTATCTTTTCATTACTATTAGGAAAAAATCTAACTGAATTTGACTTCATGAAATGATTTAATAGCAAATATTTGCAATTACATATTGTAGACATTTGTGGAGTAGAAAATTCAATATTATTTTCTTTAAAAGGAAATTAGACATCTACAGAATGTTAAAGACAAATCTAAGAGTAAGACTCTGACAGATAGTTATGAATTCTATAAGTCTTTACTAATGAAAGGGAAAATTCATTATCTAGGCCCTGGACTGGAATAGAGAATTTCTGAAATGAAATGTCATTGCAGACCCTCCAATCAACCTGCATTTGTCTCTACATCTCAGAATAATCAGCTCTGAGACTTTGTCAGGGCTATGTAATATTTATGAGCATGACCATGATTATCAGACAGAGGTGGGTTGGGATTTAAAGTTTACCAGTTATTAATGGCATGTTAATGAATGAGGTGATTCTTCACCTCTATCCTAGAGAATACCCTTCATACAAATGTTACAGGAAGAAAGAGCTTGCAGGTAGTTTGGAATATAGGTTACAAGGGCCTCCTTATCTTGAAAACAAAGATAATATCTGTATCACCATATATTGTAAAAATTAAGTAAGGTGATTTATATAAAGAAGTTAGTATATAACAAGGCATGTAGTAATGTATGCAATAATGGCAGCAAAAAAAATAAATATTTAAGGAAAAAATAAAAAAGCATTATATCAGTGTGTGTCTGTTTTCACCAAGATAACACAACAAACGAACAAAATGTGTTTCTCCTCCTTCCTGCCAGTAAAAAAGGTTACAAAGGGGCTGGAAGCAGCTTCTAGTCTT
>CM053508.1:52577600-52871749 GCA_028627145.1 Eidolon dupreanum | reverse complement strand
TTTTTTTTTTGTTGACCAAATACCTCTTTCCAAAAAAAGGACATGATTGAGTTTTTATCTATCATGGCATTGATTCATCCTATCTCGATTACATTTCAGTCCTGCAGCTCTAAAATTACTTCCATATAATCTTTATAGGCATTTGGTATATATCCAAATGCTCAAATCAAACGTGTAGTTTATTAGTCTAATCTCACATTTGTTTAATCATATCCTTTATATTCACATCCTGGAAATGAACTAATTACAGCCCATTGGCACTGAAAATACTTCTATTTGTTTATTACATTTCTCGAAATGGCAAAAGGGGCAGGATTGTGAAAACCAAAGGATAAAATAGTGTTCTCTGCCACTGATATTGAATGCAAATTGAAATGAAATGATACTTGTTTTGAAAAAAAGTATCCCAAAGAAGTAAAAATCTAGACTATCTTTTTTGGAGTTAGTAAAGAGATTGAGGTCATTTGGGGGATGAGAGTATTTTTAAAATATAAATGAATATACTTCCTACCAACACCTTCTGGAAATACTCATGGAATAGCTCGAGAATCTTCTGCTCTCTCCTAATAGAACTGGAAATATACAAAGTTTCACCCAATATAGCTTCCAGGTACCCACCTCCAAAGATGTCAGCTCCTTCAGAATAAAAATAGCAAGTATCAGAATAATCACTCATTATCTTTCCCTACGACCAAATATGATCAGTTTCTTTTTCTAATTTAACATGATAGCTCTTATACTTTGTGAGAATAAATCTCTTTATAGACAGATTGTGCTGATATGCAAAGATTAAGATAATCTGGAATTTTGAAGCCATTACTATGTAATGACTTTGCATTTGATCAGTTATTAATTTTCTTTTCCTATTTATTTATTTTGTATTGAGCCCTACACTGGGGAAAGGCCTGGTGTTTCACATCGAGTCCTACGTGTTTGAACTTCACAAAGGTTCAAAGGTTTGCACATGGCCTGGAACAGTAAACACTTGTCCTAAAACCATCCTTCAGCTTCTGACTTGGCTTGTGATTTAATTGCCACCTCATTAATATGGACCACTGGGTGTGAATTTGTCAAAACAAGATACATCAGGAGGGCTGAGTGAGATGTTTCATGGTTAGAGACTTTTACCACTCCCTACCCAGCACCTCCATGTTTCTTAAACTTTCAACTTCAAGAGACTGATTTGATAAACATACCCTGTCCTCTAGGTCATTGGGTTAAGTATCAGTTCAGTCTTTTTGAACTTTTCACTTTTCTGTGTGAGTATAAATAAAGCACTTACTGGGTTCTAAAACTAAAAGCCTGTGAATATAAAGGACCTTATTGAAATAGTGAAGCAAGCAAATATCTTTCCGGCTTCACCTGGCCTTTTAAAGTTGTTTACCGTTCTTTTAGTGAATGACACCTCATCTTCAGGTTCTCAGTATTTATCTTTTTAGAGTGTTTGCATTCAAAAAAAAAGAACAGAGGGAAGGACTATATTTACCTTTGATTATTTAATTGCTAATGGTGAAATTTGATGGAAAAGAACAAACTTCAAGAACTGAAAACTATACTCAAGAAAAGTGCATATACATATATAAAGGATCTCTCTATAAAGCCATATACAGAAAAGTTATCACAACCTGTAAAATAAATAAGGATCCCATATTATACCAATACCTGGTACCATACGTGTGCGATACACAAAAAATACTCAGTAATTACTTTGAAAAATATTGTACACATTGTATATAGTTATTTATTTTTAAAATATTACATGCCGATAACACATATTAAGCAGTAACAAAATACTGTTAATGAGAAATAAGAGTCTCCTACTTTAGCTTCCCCAATTCCATTTTTTCTCCCTAGAGGACACATTAATTTATTCTTTATTTTTATATTTTTACTAGCATTTATTTTAGGCAATCTGGTATAGAACTCAACAATTTTTTGACTTATCAGATTTAGACAATTCACTTTAAGATTTGGAAGATGGATCTTAGCTCACTTGCACTTTGCCTTCTTTCATTTACTAATATTCTTCTCCTTACATTAATGTAACTATAATATAATTGTAAGCTTTAAGTAGAATGCTTAAAGCTGTTTTCTTATTTTGGTAACTTGCAACACAACACTCTCTCTATTCCTCATGAGATAAAATAAGGATCTTATTCCCATACACTTTCCCCAACTTTTTGTCTCTCAGTTCAGGTCCTAATTAGTCAACCATTTTTCTGTGTTTAGGTTCTTGATACTTTTACTTTATACTAAAAATACAACCAAGTCTTTGTCAAAAGGTTGATTTTAAATGTAGAACAATAAACAGTATTAACATTGTTATGACCACATAAATATTATTTATTGTTATTTCATGAAGTATGTTAGGATTACATTTTTTTTCACTTTAAAAGTCCAATGTCATGACCTTTAGTTCACTAAAATGATTCCTAGCATTTAAGTTGAAATCAATGATTTTTTTTCTTACATTGAGTCAATTGATTAAGGTTAAGCCTTATTTCTTTTATGTGTTCTATTTTCCTTTATTTTAGCTTCATATACATTTTACTCTCTATCATATCATCTAGTCTATTTGGTCTGCCCTTCCTCACCCCCACTAATCTCTCTCCCCAGGTCCTCCTCTTTCCTGGCCTCTCAGTTCTTAGAACTGATGCTCAGCTGGAATCCTGGGTTTCATTTTATTGTTTTTTGGTTAAAACTGCTGTTTCACTAACTTTCCATTTCTTGCCTTATCTTCTCATTTTATTATAATACATCATGAAGTAACTTCTTAAGATAAAGAACATGAGAAATAAATATTCTGGTCTTTACACACATTCATATCTGCATGATACTTTGGCTGAATATAGAAATCTAGGTTGCAAAGGGTTTTCCTTTGGAACATTGTTGGTGTTGATGAGAACTCAGGTACCAGGCAATCTGATGCCTATTTTTCTCTAAAAGACTTTTAGAACTGTCTCATTACTTTAGGTGTTTAAATGTGTTCAGTGATATACTCGAGGATCTTTTTGCACTTATTATGACATGCACTCATTGAGACTTCTTTGTAGATATGTGGCTTGCTTCAGATAAGGGAAATTTATTTTTTATCATTTCTTTAAAAATTCCTCACCTCCATTTTCTCACTCCTCTTTCTGTGGCTCCTAGAACTTGGATACAAGATCTTACAGATTTATTCTCTCTCATGTTGTCTGTCTTTATAGTTTAGTCTGTGTTTGTGCAAGTCCTTGGTTGTATCTGTAGTCTTTCTATTCATTTATTTCAGCAATCATGTTTTAGTTTTTAAGTACTCTTTCTTGCTCTCTATTTTAATTATTCTCTTTGAAAGCCTCTGTTTATCAAGTTATTTTTTCTTTCTTTTTTCTGTTTCTTAAATTATCTATCTTGCCTATTTTAGTCCTTATGCTGCTGGAGTGCCTAAAACGTGTAATATGCTTGTCTGGTTAGTAGAAGAAAAAATAGCTGACTGCCATGGTGGTTTTCTTTGCTCTTATAGAACTGTTTAGCCTTAAACTTTCTATCATGAGTGGGAATTCTGGGAATAAAAGACACAGGGGAGGGTGATCAGATATCACATTAAAGTAAAGAGATGTGATTTGACATGAATGGGTCTCTACCATAAAAGAATGAGAAAATTGTTGTTCTCAGATGCCAATATCTAATTACAGCCTTGTCTTTCTCCTGGGAATTTTGCTCAGGTATTTTAGAGAAGCACTGTCAAAAGTTGAGAACTATATGATTTTACTCATATGTAGGATATAAAACTAAAAGTAATAAACAAACATGACAAACAAACAAATACTGATGGATGTGGACAGTTGATTAGTGGTTACCAGAGGGAAGTGGGGGTAGGAGGAGGTAAGGGGGGGTCAAATATTTGGTGGCGGAAGGAGACTCAACTGGGTGGTAAACACATAATTCTATATACATATGACATATTATTGGATTGTACACTTGAAACCTATTTGATTTTATTAACCAATGTCATGCCAATAATTTTAATAAATAATAAATATGATTTTTTTCTTTTGTTTGGGATTAATCTAGCTGTTTGTTTTCTGAGATTGAGAATGGAGATGTACAGAAGAGAACAGTGTATGTAACTGTTTCATATACAGAATTTATATTTGGTTCTGTTTTCAGTCAGACCTTTCATTTCTGCCCTTGGAATCCCGGAGATTCCTTTGTAGACATCCCCGCCAATTTTGTAGTCTCTATATAGCATATTTTGGACTGTGGCTTCCTCTGCCAGTTCTTACAGTTCCCTCCAATCTTCTGTCACCATCATCACAACATCCTTTGCTGTTATTCACTATTCCTCTGTGTCCTATGGATTATATTTATTATTATTGCTATGTATTATATTTATGTTATTTAAATGAAGTATTTATATATAAATAATATTTATTACATATAAGTATATTAATAAATTTAATATAGACAATAGAATCTCTGAAAGGAGTGGATGCAAAAACGTACTCTTTTTGAATCACAGTAATTACTTACCTAAAGCATCACTAAATCTATAACTCAGTGAATGGATTCTCTACCCTTTGTTTTGTTGTCTTTGGTTTTGTTTTATTTAGTGTTTGGGGAGGGATTTAAAGTACTTTCTTTAAAGCACCAGACCTATGGTCAATTATTAGCTTACCTCCCTCTGACAAAGTATTACCTCTGAGTGTGCGATAACTCCTAACCTCTGGAATCCCTCTTACATCACACACCTATGTCTTAATATTATCATTTTGTGATCATATTTGTTTCTGAACTTTCTTTACTTACCTATATGTATACATTTCCTCCAGAGATGCTACAACAACTCACAACTACAGACAACTCCAGGCTTAGTCCTTTTTTCTTGTGATCTATAAAAATAGATCTTAACCCATACACTAGTTTGTCATGTACAGTATTGTTTATCATATATCCTTTTATTGGTTACAGTTTCGAAAAAGCACTGTAGGTAACCATGAATCACAGCAAACTTAGAATCTCCATCTTCTGCTACTCACTAACTTACTTTTTTATTCTTTTGCAACTAGGAAAGTCACATTTTAGTGCATTAACAAAAAAGAGGAGATTAAAGAGGAGAGAACAAAGTTCCCAGAAAATATTACATGGCAACATATGAGTACCCATGAGAATGTGAAATTTTGAAAGTCTCTTAGCCAGGTATGGAGCACAGAGAATTCCCTCAGTTCATACACTTTTGAAGCATGTCAGTTGGAAGAGAAATATGTGATAGTAGACAGTTTTATTGTGTTTTGTGCAGTGACCTTTTAAAAGGGAAAGGTCCTTTCTCTGATATTTTGAGTCTAGTCATGCATCAGTCATAGATTGCTTGGCAGGAGGTATGCATGTCATACCAAACCTTTCTTCAGAAGAGACTGTTTAATTGTCTGAAGAAAGGTGCTGCAGGTGTGTTGTTCAGATGCAACAGGAGGAGGGCTTCCCTGGGGTCATCTTGCTACTGAGTGGATAGGATCATCTGTGGTTTGAAAAGTGTATTAAGAAAAATTTCTTCAGACTTCAAATCTGGGGGGAACTGGTTTTCTCTAGCTTTATATAAATTTCCAGCATTATATGCATAGATATGCTGGAGGCTCTGCCTCTTCACATAATATGACAGCCTCATGGAGAATTCGGTAAATGGATATTGTTTAGATAGTGAAGGCTCTTTCTAAAGAGTTCAAGAGTCTATCACATAGAGAGAAGCACCTTCTTCCTGTTTCTCTCAAGTATCTATTTCCCCATAGTCTACCCCAGGGAAGATAAATTCCACTCATCTGTTTAGCAAACATTTCCCTATGTGCTATTCTGTGTTAGGGATGGTGCTCAACTCTGGGGTGATACTCATTATTGGGGGCTTCACTCTACTGTTGCTTTCTTCTGTAAAGCACCCCTAAACTGCCCAGGAGCATCTGACTGCTTACCTTGCCTCTCCATTGCTGTCATTCTTCTGATACATCTCTTTTAGACTACCTCTCAAGCGTATTGTGATTTATTTGGATGCCTGACTCCCTGAGGGCAGGAGTCATGATTCTCTTCTAACTTTTCTAGCACTTGTCTGAGCCTGCCCCAAAGCAATTGGTCAGTAAAAAATTGTTGAAGGTAGGAGTGATTAATGAAATATAAGCTCTATTTACAGTCGAGAGATGACAATAAATATTGATTCATTGACCAAAGTACTAGTAATATCAGGGTATGGTGTTAGGATTTGAACCTGGCAGCTTGACTCCAGAGTCCATGCTCTTGACGCTCTTCCAGATGCCTCCACATAAATATTGTGGGGTGATAAATGCTAAATTTTTAGCCACTGGCATCAAAAAAGAAAATTTGCTTGTAAAGTCTGCTTAGCCACTCGCTATGCATGCAATGTTGAAAAAGTAATCTATCCTCATAGAACCTCATTTACTCATCTCTAAAATGAGAACATTATAGTAGACTTGTAGTAGTCATAAAATTCCTATTAGCTCTAGAATGCTCTACTTTTGTATCCAGTAGTATATATTGGAATGTAGACTGTGTGTGCTCTAAGAGATGAGAGATAAAAAGGTAAGCTACATAGACTTTCTGGAGATGATGGAAATAGTTTAAATGATGAACAATGGGTAAAACCTGTGTAAAAAATGCAAAATGAAAAATAGCTTTGGATAGAGGCAGACAAAAGACCAAAAGAATGCTGATAGCCTTTTTAGAAATAGGGATTATGGAAATTGAGTAAATTTCCAAAGGACAGAAACTGGGTAGCTCTGTCTCTACATTCCTTGAGTTGGTTCATAATATCGAAACACATAATACAGAAACACATTAGTAGCACTACATAAAATTATACACATCTAATGAGGAATGTTACTGATCATGGATGTGCTGAAAATATTCTCCAAGTTATCAAAATACTTTTTAATCTTTACTATTTTAAATTGCTCTTAAAATTAAATGTGTTATTACAAATATAACTACTCCTAAATACTAAGAGTTCTAGGAACTCCTATATCAGTGACTTTGTTTTTGTCTCTCCTGGTGCATTTTTGGAAATTAGGGAAACAATGAATAAATAGAGTTGAGCATTACTTTTTAATTTATATCAACCACTAGATGGCTAAAATTTATATGCAGTATATTTGCATTAATTTGAATGGATAATAAATGAAAAGTCTGATTTCTAAAAATAATGGCACAATTCTTATTTGTTTAATTTTATTCTAGCTAGTTAAAAACATTAAAGATTTCAATCGATGGACATTACAAAACTACCAAAGCAAGGACTGTTAATATGTTTGTTTGCTTATTTTGTTTTGTTTTATGAATCATAGGTCTTCAGAAAAATAAATATGAACTGAGTTTCTAAGCATAAAAGAAAGTAATATGACATAAGTAATAACTTGAACTAGGTTATTCATATATATTCACTCCTATAAACTGTTGGTTCTCATAGGTCCTTAGACTGTAATTTGAAAGTAAGAAAATATAATTCATACTTAATATGTTAATTAATTATATAAATATTGTGGGCATTTCTGATGTGGTTTAAATTGACTTCTCACACAGAGTGATATAGTGAACAATGTACCATGTTTGCAATTAGAAAAAACTTTGGTTTAAGTTTGGTCTTCGTTTTTGCTTCCTGTGCCACCTTGAGAAAGTTGCTTAACTTTTCAAGTTGTGTAACTTTTCTGATGCTCAGTTTCTTTATGTGAAAAAAAAAGTATGACTAGTAATAATAGCATTGTCTTTCAGATTTGTTGTGAAGAAAACAGGTAAATGATGTAAACTTTGTGGTTTGCATGTTGTCAGTAGTAGGTGTTCAATAAATAAAATTTATTGCAATATTATTACTTACTATAAAATGATTTAGTAAATTAAAAGTAAATTTAAGTCTAGTTTAAAGCATTTCAAATTCATATATCTTACCATTAATATACTGTGTAAGTGACAAAGCAGTAGAACATATTGCAAATAGCTTGGGAACCAGAACTTGGTTTCTAAAGCTATCAATGTAGTTGCATGATCCTTGAAAGGTGATAAAATGTTCTTGGCCAAATGATCAAAAATAGTTATAAGGCTTAACTACAATTATATTATCTGCCTCAAGAATTCCCATCTGGACTATGGAGTTTCTGCAAATGGTCTCTGTATGTCCTTATGGTATTTTGTCAATCAACAGATATTAAAGTATCTCTACTTTCAGTAAAATTATTACAATTCCAAAGAAACCTAAGGTCTGACACAAAGTATTTTAAGGACTAATCACCTATGCTGAACCTCTGCGATTAACTGAAAATGGTCACATCTGTTATCTCATCATCACTGAGACTTGTCCTTTGAGATTCAGCAACCCTTGGTCAAAACTCAGCTCCATAGTACATGGATTAGAATAGGCTAGTGTCAAATTGTGTTCTTGGTTATGAAAGAAAGGCCACTGTAATACAAGTTTTTCTAATTATGTTTGTGCATCCTTTCTCATCTGTGTCCTAGGCTGCTGTAATTTTTTCTATTAACCTTCTGATTTGTAGGTGACTGTCCCACATAGGTGAAAAGTTTAGTTTTAGATTTGGGCTACTTCCTAAGTGTAGCACCTTGATTATTCTAAAAATTCTTCTGTTTTTCAGTCAAAGGAAATAAATCACATTTTTTTTTGAAATTTAGGGAGGCATATAAACAATATTGTGAGGTCTCTTTAGCCTTGGATTCTACAGAAGAGAATTTGAGCAAATTTTATTGGGCAGACCTGGATACATGTGTAATTTTACCTTTTTTAGAAAATGTTAAAGATAATTTCATGGCAGATAGAGTCTTCCTGTCTTACAACTCAAGCCTTTATCATTACGAGAATTTGCCAATCATTTTATGCCCCTTATGGGGGCTACGTGACCTTGAGGAATACATGACTGTCTGGGCCTCAGTCTTCTGAACTGAAGATTAGAGATGACATCTATCTCTCAGAGTCGTAAGCAATAGAAGAGATGTCTTTGGTGGCTTCCACCAATTTTGGTAGGTACTAATTGACTGGTAGTACCCTCCTTTCTCACCACTTGACTATGACATTCCAAATGCTTGCATGAAATCATCCTTTAGGTCTCACTAAAAGAACTGTGCTGGTTCTTCATTTTGGTTCTGTCTTTATACTTAACACAGACACAATTCTTATTTGTTTTATCTAAGTCATTTAATAATATCTTTCATTAAAAATCTCTGATCATAGTTGCACTCTTTTGACAACTCTCCAGTTGAAATTGCTCTAATTCTTGGTACCGGGGATTAAACTGAGATGAAATCCTTTGAGGACAATCTTTTCTTTATTGGATGCCTGGAAAAAATACTATGTGTGAGACAGGTGGGGAAATGTGCTACACTAAATATAATAAAAGCTATACTTTGGGGCATTTTTTTAATAGAGCCCTGTAAAATGTAAATGTTCTTTAGTTATTTTTAGTTGTCAGAGTCATATTTCTTCCAAATGTAAATCCGGGCTGAGGTGATCCAAAAGATGGTCAGATTTACACTGATTGCCATAACAATATTTTTCACTTGATTAAGAGTATCAAAGGTGAAAATGTAATTAATGTAGCCTTTATCACTGTAGTCTGAAACAACAATATAGAGCACAGAAAAGAAGCTCCAGAACAGCATAGCTGGAAAGAGACCTCAATCAAAATGATACTCAGTAAAAGGAAAACATTTTCAGTGATCAGGTTGTGTGACCAATGCTTGATGGAAGGATTCCACAAAACTGGTCATTAGTAATGGATAATTGGATAATATAGTGTATTGTTGAAACTGGTATGAACAAAAGGATGAGATCTTGAAGACTTGTTAGGCCAAGGTTGGAGAGAAGTTCTAGACCCGGTGCAAGAAATGCTTCAATAATGAGCAGGGAGTGAATCTCAAACTATTACTAATGTTGTCCTGAGTTTTCAGGTTTCATTGGGCTGTCAAAACCACTGGTCTCCTAGATAATGTTTTGACTGGTGATACTGGCTGGCAGTCACATTAAGTGATGACTTAGCTGATAACTAAATCTTGATGGTTCTGCCATCATTCAGCCACGTTGATAGGAAGAGTTTAGTCGTCAGTGTGCATGGTATATAGCAGATTCCAGCCTGATGAACTTTAAATATGTGTGTGTGTGTATGTGTGTGTGTGTGTGTGTTTATACACACACACACACACATACACACACACACATTGCTAAAGCCTGTAACTAAGTTGGTAAGAAAAGGATTATTAACTATGAAATGTATAAAAGGAACATTATTTCTTATGGCCAGATTGATCCAAGCTAATCTTTTTGGAAACTGCCACAGCTAGTTGGAGGAAATGGATTATACACTTATAAAGTCCTGTCAGCATCTCCTTTCTACGTTTGACAGCTCTTAAACCAGCAGGATAAGAACTGCAAGTAAAAAAAAAGGTCTAAAATTTTATGTACTTATTACATAAGGGTCATATTTTAGATGTACCTTTTAAGTATGGACACTGATTTCATAGTAACATAATTGATTAAAAAAAACCTCAAAATTCTGTGGAAAAAAATTGACTTGAAAAACACCAAAAATGTTTGTGACAACCAAAGTTGAATAAAAAGAATGAAAATGGGATTATCAGTTTTAACTTTAGCCCTTTATGAATATATGGAAATTAGACTTCTTTACTTTAAAAAAAAAATCAATGAAAATGCTCATAACAATGCCCAGGCTGCTCCTGACCCTGCAGAGCAGATTCCCATGGAACGAACTGTACATGTGGGAAGGGACTCTTGCGGCCACGGATATTTGACCCTGAAAGTGAACCTCAGCCTTGGAACAGGTTGGCAGACATTTGACTTTTAGAAGACTCCTTTCACAGGAAGAGATCTTCCTCTACTCTGCACTCACTGGGTTGGGATATCTCACTTATAAAAAAAATCATCTCATAAATACATTAATGATATTTTATGTATTTTCCATCCATGATTACTAAGGAAATGTGGACATTTATTTGTCTTTTGGTTAATTGGCTTTAAAGAAAATTAAAAAAAAATTTATTCATCAGAATTTGATTGGACAAGTTTTATAGACACTTATAAAGATGAAAACAACCAGTATGTATTTCTCTATAAACATCAGCTATTACCATCCTTTTTTTTCAATGCTTGTAGAGTTTCTCAGAATAGAACCTACAAAATGAAGTTCTATTCTACAAAATGAGTCATTTTTCCCCAAACTCAAAATAATACACCATCCTTGGATTTCCATCTATTGCTGAATATATTTCTAAGACTAGGATGACATGGTTAGTGGTACATCATTGTTCCATGGTCAGAAGGCCTGGGTTCTAGTCCTTATTAACTTTGTGATATTGAGTCAATCACTTAACCTCTATAGTTTCATCTTCTGTAAAACATAGAAAATAGGCTTAGAGCTAAAGTTTGTTTCTACTCTAAAAACTTTAGGTATTTTATCAATGTGACATGGCTCATGAGCATGCTGAGATAGAACTGGCAGTTGCAAAACAGTGATCATAAGGTGAAGGCATCTGGACAGGTTGTCAGACTTAGCCTAGGAAGTAAACTCAGGGGATGTTGTCAAAGTCAGACACTGGGTTACCACATGTCTTAGTCAGCTTGGGCTGCTATAACAAACATGCCATATACTAGATGGCTTAAACAGCAAACATTTATTTCTTATAGTCCTGAAAGCTAAGAAGTCTGAAATCAGGGTGCCAGCATATTTGATGTCTGGTGAGAGCCTGGTTAGCAAACAGCTGCTTTCTTGCTGTATCTTTGCATGGCAGAGAGAAAGCAAGCTCTAGTCTCTTTCTCTTTTTAAAAGGATACTAATTACATTATGCGGGTCTACCCTCATGAAACTCGTCTAAACCTAATTAGTTCCCAAAGGCCCCAGCTTCTAATACCATCCCAGTGGAGATGAGGGTTTCAACATATGAATTTGGGGGGACATAAACATGCAGTCCATGGCACCATGAGAGGAAATAGGAGGGCATGACAGATCTAACCAAGATGTTCATGAGAAGCCATGGACTATTTCAAGGGTCAAATAAGCTAATCTCAATTGGAAAACAAGCAGAGTAGAAAATAGGAAGTCAAGGAGGATTTCTTTGAGAAGCTCTGATCTCTGTATGGCCTTACCTCTCTTGGTGTTAAAGAAAGAGTCCTCTGGATAAATCTGACACATAATCTGCCCTTGAGCCCATTCTTCAACCAGGCTGAGGGCAGCAGTGGAGGTCTGCCACAGAGTTATGGGTATTGAAAGCCAGGACTGCCCTTTAATCATATTCCTTTCTGACAAAAAACTGTTCCCCGTGATATTGCCCATTGATCTGAACAGTGTAGTTGAGAATATTATCATTTCTATGGTTGGAACTCTGGTGAAGATTACTGTGACATATTCTTTGTGAAGTAGGCACATGTGGAATGCTGGATGTCCCTGGAGGAATGGTAGAACTTAAACCACAAGGACAACAGTATTTATAAGGAATGATATTAGGAAATTTATCTAGCTTGATAGGTAGTAAGTAAAGCAAAAATCCTGTGAAAATGGCCAGGCGTTACCTCCTTGAAGAAGGGCTGAAGAGGTTCCTGGGGACCTGTCTGCTCATGGACAGCAGACTTATACCAGGACTGTGTTTACTTCAAGTCTCTCAGAGTTTGAAGTGGACCTCTGAATCTGACACATAATCAACTACATTAAGACAAGGAGCACTGGATGAATTACACATGTGGATATTGTTAGGAAGGGAGAGAGTGAAATCCAAGTTGGAATAAAGCATGAATCAAGGACGTGTAGTGGCTCTCGTTGAGCATGAGTTTTTGTGGAAGTCAGTATTAACAGCTAAAATGAAGTACAGTAGCACAGAATCTTCTTGAGTTCGACTTATACCTTTGTTATGGTCATCTGACTGAAGATGAGGTGCAGAAAAAGCTTATATCTGACAAGCAGTGCATTAAATGGAGCTTTATAGCACTGCTTGATGAACTAACTGCGTGCCGGGAATTGAGACTGTGGTCGGAATGCTGTGAGGCTGGGATATTTCCTTGAAGAAGAGGCACACTCTAATGGACCTTCCAGGGTAGCCTGAGCCCTGACAGTGAAGTGGGCCCTCTTTATGAAAAAGCACTGTAGAATAAGGATGCTCATGATGCTGAAACTAAAGATGATCCATCACAAAACCCAGAGTCCAGAGACCTTGGACTTGGAGGTGCAGGCAGTGTCCATGTCACACGGGGAATCTTTCACCTGAGCATGTCCTTCCTAGATCTCCCAGCAGTGGGCTTAAGAACCTGAGTCCCAGTTGATATTCTTATATCCCCTCCCAAGTCCTGTCAGTGTGCCTACACATTTTTCTCCGAGAAAGATGTAGAGTTAGGAATTTAACTAGATTGGTTCATCACTGATAGAGAGCTCTGTGTGGTCCCAACTGGGACAGTAGTTTAAAGGACAGCTCTATTAACATTGACAGTCAATGCCAACTAGAAGGAAGTATACTTTGGCATCTCTGAGAAGCATCAAGCTGTAGTGGAAATTACATGTATTTATTAAGATAATAAATATGTATTAAGACTATACTATATGCCAGACACTGAACTCAGTATGGAAATATAAATGAAAGGCAGATAGACTCAAACTCCATCCTTTGGTTGTTTAGAGTTTGATTTTCAAGCCAAACAGACCTAAGTTCTACTAATTCCCAGACTGATACTTAATTTTTCGAACATCAATTTTCTTATGTATAAAATAGCCATTATAACAGTGTTTTGCAAGACTGCTAATTGGGTTAATTGAAATAATATCTTTAGAGTGTCTGATAAACTATATAATAATAACCAATAGCCATTATTTTAACTATTAAAATTTGGATTCATAAAAAGATTTGAAAGTACTGTATTGACTTTCCCTTTTTCATAAAGACCATCATTATTCACTGAGTAACTCAATCCAAATTTTGATTCCTCCATTCTTTTTACTTTCTGTATCCAACCTATAAGCAAATTCTGTTATTTCTACTTCAAATTATATCTCAAATCCATTCATATCTTCTTCTCCATCCAAATTAATAAAAATGTGCTATATTCAGGATTCCCCAACCCTTGGGCCACAGACCGGTCCTGGTTCTGGTCTGTGGCCTGTTAGGAACCAGGCCACACAGCAGGAGGAGGTGTACAGTGAGTGAGCAAAGCTTCATCTGTATTTGCAGCCACTCCCCAGCGCTAGCATCACTGCTTCGGCTCCACCTCAGATCATCAGGCATTAGATTCTCATAGGAGCACCGGTCTCAGGTGCCAAAATGGTTGAGGACTGCTGCTGTATATAATGTAAGATTGAATTTTAGCCATTTGGTGGTTGACATAGACTATGGCAGAAGCTCTTAACTAGCTTCTCTGCCATTGCTCTTTCCTTCTAACAACACGCTCTCTGATAAATAGCAGCCAAAGTGATGGTTTTACAATACATATCAGATCGTGAGGGCCCCTTGCTTGAAAGTGTTTCTTGGTTTCTTGTTGCACTTACTATTCAAATCGGAACTTGACCTTATAACCAGATCTCTCTCATTCTCTTCTATTTAATCTCATACCACTCCCCCTCACTAATACCCAAACCCTGCTTCCTCCCACCTTCCTCAACTTCACTTTGTTCTCAGTTCCCAGGACACACCAAACTCTATGCCACCTTTTTATCTGTTGTCCCTTCTACCTGTTGTTCTCTTCTCTACACTCTTGGCAGAACCGTCTCCTTAATTTCCCACTTTCGGCCTTACCTAAACTAGCCCTTTAGTCTTTCTCAGCCTTCTTCCTAGCACATGTTATGATATGTTTGTGTTTGTTTATTTGTTTTATTTCATGCATTCACCAGTGTGACAGTAAAATTCCTTTCTGTTTATTTTTTAATTTCTATTTCTTGGGTCAATGTGAGGCACTCATTAAACATTTTAAAAAATAAATGGTATTTTTATAGTAAATAATTCCAGATGACATAATTTGTTCAGTATAAATCTGCCGTGGTAGAATGTGATAAGTTTAGCATTTTGTTTATATATAAATGAACTTTTAAAATTAGACATGATCATCTCAGTTTTCTTGTTAAAGACTGTATTTCTGAAGATCTGTGTGACTTAGGTCCTGGCAGCCTCCCTATCAATGAAGTGTTGCTGTATTGGTCAATTGTGTAGATGCACTTTCTAAATTATCCATGTTTCTTCCTTCTGTGCCATTAACTGGGAAGTTGAAAACACATAGAAACATTTCATTAGTAGTTAATATTCCTCATATGTCAATGGAAATGTGGAGAGCTGAGTGAGGATATCAACTGCGGTTTTCTTTCGTGATGACCATTCCTGAAAAATAGATACAGTGAGAAAGGATTCATGAGTGGGCACAAGGGTGTTCTTTTTAAGATACAGTGGTTCAGCAAAGAGCTTTGAAGTCAAATAAACCTGAGTTTATATCTCAGCTCTGTTGTTCATAAATTATGTTGTTGTTTACAGTTATTTAACCTCTCTGATCTCTGAGGTGGTTTTGGTGGTTCAATGAAATAATTCCTATAATGTGAGTCCTTAATAAATTAGCAGCCATTTTGAAATGTTATATCACAAGGCAATTAAGTGATAGCAGGTCTATAAAAATATTGGTAGTTTGACCTAAAGTTCTTTGTGTAAAATAAAGAGAATGCGAAGAAAGACAAAGTCCTTTCTTGTCTAAGTTCTTAACATCTTATGTACAGAATTCATCCTGCCAAATGGGTAAACAGTAAACAGAATACAACTTTCATCATTAAATAAACTGCAGGAAGCCTAAAGGAATTTTTTCAAATTTCACCATGAGTAAGCACTTTTCACCATAGAATTGCCAAAAGAACATCAGAGAACCACAAAAGCTTCCTTAAAAAAAAAAAAGCCAATAAACAAAACAAGAAAAGAGGTACTTAGTCATTCTATTCCTTTTTAGACCGGTATCTTTATTTTTATTGGAGAAAATAAAGTCTTAAACTGTTCTGGCAGTAATCTAGGGTGATGCCAATCCAATTACCCACCCCAACTCCATGTCTTCTGAAGCATTCTTTGTCACCTGGTGGCTTTAATTAACAAAAACAAATGTTTCCACTGTTATATGGTATATCTTTCCACTCTGAATTATAAAGTAGCTTTCTTAAAGTTCTTTTCCTTTAAAAGGATTGGCATTAAACTCACAGATTAAAATAATTGAGTTAAAATGACCAGAACAACCTAACTCCAATTGTTTCACTTCTCTTCTGAATTTAAATCTGCATATTTAAGTTAAAGGACAAATAATATAACTGCTAATATCACAATTTATTTTAAAATGAGCCTAGATTTCAATTTGTTAAGGCCCAGCTGACTTAATGGCAAACAAGAGAATGTTTTTTTTTTTTTTTATTGTGTTGATTTCTGAAAAACAAGCCAGTTCCCTGATGACAATGACCATACCAATGGCTACAACTTCTACATTGCTCTGCCCCCTCACTTACTGTAATTCTAAGATTTTTGCTAAAGTTTCTGGTCTTTGCTTTCATTTCTATTACTAACATCTGCTGCTGTGTTAAGGGGAATTTTGAATGAACAGATGAAATCTTCCTACTAGCTACTGTCCTAAATATAGTGTCTGACATCAGGTCTGGGGAAAGAATTTGGCCAAAAAGATATCCTGAGGATATTTTTAGGAAGTCAGTTGCTTAGGGAAATTAACTAATGGTAAGAAAGTTCTGGTTTCTATCTCTTTAGATGTCCATTAGGAGACACATGCATTTTATTCAGCATCTTGTTTTCCTACCCCTAGGGTGTTCCATGTCACTCCCTATCGTGTTGTTAGAACATTGAGCAGAAGCTTGAGGCAGAAGATAGCAAGCTTTCCATTTGATCCTGTAATTTTTCTGCACAGAGCTTCATAGAATTTTATTTCAGGTTAACAAGGGGAAGTTGGAACTGAAGAAAAAGCTTAGGCTCTGCCAAAAATATACCAAGGATTACTAAATTCATATGTAGAAAATAGAAAATAAAAAATGGGAATAAAAATGAAAAGTCCTGGCAGATTTCTCTGTAGCAGACTTCATCCTTAAAAAGCAGAATTTCACCCGACTCTTCTTTGTGGCATAATTTCTTATCATGGAATTATAACGAAATTGCTTTGTTTATGTGTCTCTCTTTTCTAAAGCCTAACCGAGCGTCTGACAGGCAGACCATGTGTCTAATACCAAACTCGTTTTGTGGAAGGGAAATAGGAGACAGAAGCTGTCACTACCCAGCCAGGATAGCACTTCTAAGCATTTACTAACAGCCATTTACTGCAACTGTGCAATTCCACACAGAAGGATAAATGTCAGGAGTTCATTGAAAGATTCAGGTGTTTCAAATACACAACCGGTTTACTTTCTCTAAGTAATGCATTCAGGTAATTGAAAATTTTCATTTGGAGTTTTATCGCTATGCGGACAACATAGATTAGAAAGGTTTTTCTTCTTTGTGTCCTACCTATTTTATTTAACAGCTTATTTTATACCGTTAGAGTACTTAAATTTTATAGAAAATAATATTTTATCCCGAATCAGAATGGATGACTTATTAGGTATCAGATATTATTAAGAAAAAGTTTTCTACATTGCATTAAAATCACTAGACAAAAACATCTTCCAGAGAATTAACTTTAACTAAGGTACCTAAGGTTCTCAAGTGTAACCACCAAAATTTCATAGCATTTATTACTATAACTCTTCCAAGAGATATTATAGAAGGCAGTGGATGCTGAATATAGCTTAATATTTTCTGTGATGGTCACTCCAGGTCATCGGTGTGCATTCCTCATTGCAAAGCACAGATGTTTCTACATCTACTTTTGAGTTTTATTTGTCTTCATTCCAGGAGTCAGCTGTCACCTCGTATTGTTGTAACAGCTCCCAGCAACAGTTCTTACACTCTTTGAACCTGATGTGAGCAGGAAAGTCAGATAATCAAGCTTGATAAGAAGTATAAAAGCTGGGTCTCACATTTAAATATATGTTTTAAAGAATCCATAAGATTTTAATTGCAGACCAAAGGATATGGTTTTAATTAAGTGGCCCAGTGAAAGTTATTTGGATTCTCCTTTCTGTCCAGTTAAGGGAACTATGTTCCAGAAGCCCTCACAGTTTTCATCTTGTTGCCGAAGGTTCCCGGACAGTGGGTGTGGGTCAGGGGACGTATGTCTGGGAACTGTGAGTATCCAGTTTGTTGATTAGTCATATTTCTTTCCTCTGTTCTGTTTATTGGGATGTTAAAAGTAATTTAGGCCATGTCATTTCCAGTCATTGTCTCTGTTATGAACTCATGATGGAAATGGCAATGTGGAGAGAGAACTGAATATTATAGATTTCTTTCATTGTAGTAGCCATATTTGTAAAATACTTGGTAGATTTGTGAACAAATTATTGATTATTTATGAACAAATTACTGATTATTCCTTTCAATCAATATGAACAATAAACAGGTTTGATTTAACAATACTTGTAAGGCATACAGTAGTTAAAGCAAGGCCTCTGGATTAAGATGGCTAAATTCAAATCTCAAATATGCAACTTTTATCCACATACTTTTAGGCAAGTTGCCTCAGTTTCTTCATGTAAAATAGGTATGATAGTAAGAGTTACCTCAGGGGATTGTTTGAGTAGGTCGAAGGAGTTACTATATATAATGTTCTAAAACAGCATGTGGCCTGGAGTAAGCTCCAGGTAAGTGTTAGCCCTTGAATAAAATGAGGGCTCTGGTGGAGATATTCCATAAAGACAATTTGAAACATTTATCTGAACCTTTTAAGTCCCCAGGAATGTAAGCCTCCAAACTCCTGTAGACTACCATAGAATTTATATCCAAACCAAGAAGTTATTAATCATGCCAGAATAACGAGAATAAATTGGGCCTGTCTCGGGAGAGCAGGTACATTGGTGATCCTATCTATAGCAATGCTTGAGTATTTATAACAAAGACAGTGGCAAGTAAACAAAAGATTTTTTTTTAAAAAGGTTACTACATTGTAGAAATATTATTCGAAGATAATGCTCCAGAAATTACTGTTGTATCCTCTTTCCTTTCTCTCTTTCTCTTTTGTTTTTAACCACTGCAATTGAGCATATACATTTCTTATTGTCATGTCTTTTTTCCCCTGTTCTTTTCTGCCCAAGTGACTTAGGTAACCCTTTATAGAATCAGCTGGTGTTTACCATGAATATTATTCAAATTGATGTGATTTACTCCTGCTGGCCCTTTCATGAATGATGCTGGTTTTAAGGAAACATTTGGGGTCCTGTAGCATTTTCCGCAGAAAGAAATGAAGCAGTTCCTCTCAGGCTTTTGTTTTATTTATTATTTTGGTTTTGCTTTGTAAGTGTGACCAATCACGTATGCATGTTTTATCTGTACAAGTAAACTAAAAAGTATGTAATACTCCTAAATGACTAGAAGATTATTGTTAAATACTAAAAAGAAAATGGTCCGAGATGTCTCATGAATATTATTATGTTCTATAGTTTAAGTTGAGTGTTCAGTTGTTTCTAACACACTGAGGAAAAAATTAAATCTCATAGAAAAATAAATGATATACAAGTGATTGGTACGTCCACCTGTATCTCATGCCAAATTATACCAAAAGACCCTAACATTGATTTACAAAAACATAACACTGGGCACCACTTGAATAATTAGCAATGAAAAGAACTGTATATATTGTGTAGTAAAATTCATAGAATGTTAGATACAGAAATTACTTAAAGGTAAAAAAAAAAAAAAAGAAAAACTTAGGTGCTTTATCTTAAGTCAACCAGTAAGATAGTTTAATCTAGAACCCAGGTCTTCCGAATCTGTTTCAACATTCTCCTCTTGTAATATAACGTTATGACTGAACTTAATAAATTAAATAACCACTCCTTTAAAAATTGTTAACTACTGCAAGCATATGTATTAATATCCACTTACTTGTGTTTCTGAATCTAGACTATAGTCATCAATAAAATCTACAGGCCCTGCCTTATAATATATGCACTAAATATAGGTCAAGTTCTAATCAGTGTGAAATATATTAATGGAAATGTTTCAGAACTTGTTGACAGTTGAATGAATCATATAGTCATGGTAATTTTTGCCTTCTTCTTTGTGCTTTTTAGCATTTCTAAATTTTTACGTTGATCAGGTATTGTTCTTGAAACACACAAAAAAAGCTGACAAAATAAATAAAATGACAGAAACAGGCATTAAAATAGTCTATTAGCTGGAAAAAAAAGTTTACATTGCACTTGAAACCTCTGATATTAGGAAATTTGAGGAGCCTGATACAGATGGTAAGTGCTCAGGTTTCTCTATGAAAATGGCAAGCAGTTTGATCAGGAATTAGGAAAAGCTGCATGAGAGGGTGGCGAGGACTGCATGAGACCTTATGAGTAGAAGACCAACTCCTTCCTACGGGAGGTAAATTCTCTCTGGCTCCATCAGAGAGGCCACTAGTAAATAGTAACAGAGCTCTTCCAAGTCATTCAGAAGTCTGGTTAGCCCACTTCCCATATCAATTTGAATTAGCCATGTAGTATAATATTTGGTGGTGTGACTCTTATCCTCTTCCATACTTCTGAACAAGATGCTTGAAAACAAACTACAAATAAGAATACATAATCCTAGAGGACAACTGTAGTGCTCTAGAGTAGTCCTAGGAAACCAGTGAAGGTTCTACTTCAACGTAACTGGACCAAATAAAATGGAACTTTAGTTTTATGAATGGGTGTCTCACCAAACAATTTTACCTTGCTGAGCTTTGTTTATTAACTTTGTTCAGTTTCCAGGGGGAAAAAATATCATGTCTCTTTCTTCGTGGCCCACTCTTCTGACAGCTATAACCTCCTACTCGTTTAGTTTTGTGAATTACACTCCAACTGCCCAAACATGAGAAGATGAATTAATGACTCACCCTCTGTTCAGCTGAGGGTTTACTCCAGCTGGCTAGCACTATCCTGTGTGTATGGATTCTGTCAGCAGGCTTGAAATAAGATATTAACTGGCAGTTATTCATTAATTTCCACCAAGAACAATGAGTTGATGATATGTTGACCAGTTCTGAAACATTTCCACTAACATTTTCACACTGATTAGAACTCGACTTAAAAGCTAGGACAGGCACATACATGGAAGGAGGCAGGAAGGACCAGTTATGCTGATTGGTGCTATCCAGCTGGAACTAAGCCTAATGGATTTAACACAGAATGTGCAACAAAACATATACACAAACACACACACACACACACAACTGATTGTACCTTATATTTGCATTTCTCTTTTAAAGTATTCCTCAGAGTATTTCTGGTTATTAAATTTTTCCTCGTGGTATACATAGAATATAGAACAGATATTATACTTATTTTCTTTACAAAAGAGAATGGGTTAAACAATAACTGAGCAAAAACTACGTCCAGGTCCTGTAAAATGGCACATAAATTATTCCTTTTGTTTTCACAGCAACCCTATAAAGTGAATAGTAATGCTTCAATTTACAAATGTGGAAACTGAGACTAATTAACTTGCTTAGAATCAGGGTGGCAGAACCAAGATGAGAATTCGAGTTTTCTTTCCTCTAATTTAGTATTTTTTTTCTTGTACAAATGTGAATGTTCTTTTGAAAAATAATGAATACATAACGGCAGAATTCATATCCATCAGGCAGAATTTTCTGCCAGAATTACAGTGTTTACCTGAAGTAAAATGTACTCATAAACAAAGCAGGGAGTGCAGCTGGTGCTTACATCTGGGATGATTAACTGGCATATACAGTATTTTTTTCCCTTCAATTGTGAAATGAATGCAGCAAAACCTCGTGGTAATGGGTTTGTTCTCACATGGGGCAAGGTGATCTGAATGATATAGCAGGGAAATGCTGCATGTGGGAATATTATGTCAAGGATTCATTCTATATCTTGTGTAATTCTTAAAATAATTTTCAGTGTCTTATACCTTTCAACATATGAGAAGTTACATATTTCATGCGTACAATTCTATATACAATTGTACACTTAACTAAAAATAGCATATTTGTTTTAATGAAATATAAGCAATAGTATAAAAATATTTATAGTAAAGAGAAAATTCAGAGCTGAGGAAAAAAACATACGGGGGAAAAAACAAAAGTACTTAAATATCATACTTGGCAATTTCTATAATAGCTCTCTTAAACTGCCAAAATATAGAGCATAAATTGAATTGTTGGTCCTGATTCTAAAGGAAAATTTTTTCTCTCCTTTTGTTCATTCTGTGGGGAAAAAAGAAAATTTCCACATGATTACTAGTCTCGCATTTGATTTTAGGATTCTACCAATGAATTTTGGGATTCTACCAATGGAAAACATATGCAGGTGTTTGATAAATGAAGGAAAAAGATGGAAAAAGAGCATCCCACACCTTCCTTTTAAGGAAATGCTGAAGTGACAGATCAGGATATGCCACAGTCATGTCACTTAATTTATCTCTCAACATTTTCCAAAAGTACAGTTACTGCATCTAAACTCAGATAGTGATGAGGGAGAAAAGCCTTATAAGAAAAGTAACAGAAATAAAAATATGGTGCATTGATATATACATTTTTTAATACGTAAATTAAAAAAGCTAATCTGTGAAATAAAGGCTCCTTCTCTCTCTTCTGCCTTACCTTCCAAATTAACCATCTGCATAAAACCAAGTGTAGTAGGAAAGTTCCCACATGTTATTTCCAGACTCAGCAGATAGGAATAGGATGTCAAAATGGGCTATTTGGTGTGTGTGTGTGGTGGGTGGGGTATATTAGAAAGGGTTCTTTAGAAGAACAGAAGCAATAGTATGTATATATGTAAAATGAGATTTATTTTAAAGAATTGGCTCATGGAGACTGGCAAGCCCAAAATCTGTAGGATAGGTCAGCAGGATGTAGACTCAGAGAAGAGCCAATATTGCAGTTCAAGTCCGAGGGTTGTCTTGTGGCAGAATTCCCTCTTGCTCAGGGGAAGTCGGTCTTCTATTCAGACCTTCAACTGACTGTATGAGGTCTACCCACATTATGGAGGGCAATCTGTTTTACTCAAAGTACACTAATTTAAATGTAAAAATACCTTCACAGACACATCTAGAATATTGTTTGATCAAATATGTAGGTACTGTAGCCCAGCCAAGTTGACACAGAAAATTAACCATCTCAAATTCATCCCCTGTCAACTTGGCACCCATACACATCTCTTTTAAATATATTTTATCTCCAAATACAGCCACATTCTAGAGAACTGGAGCGTAGGGCTTCTACATAGGAATTTTGAGGAGACACAATTTAGTCCCTAACATGGGGGTAGGTTTGGGATTATTTGTTTCCCATTCTTATTGGCAAAGAGAGTTGGAGGAAGAGGAAAGTTTCTTCTCACTTATTTTACTGTCTTCCACAGCTAACTTTTAATACTTCCTGCCATGAGATAATAGGATAAGAGTTGGATCACAGAATAAGAATTGAAGGGCAACTTACTTGAATCCTAACACTCCATAAGTAAGCAAGGGAAAACCTATGCTAGTGGGGTAGAACTTGAAATAAACAGAATAGAAACTGGTAGAAGACAGGCTTGTTCTAAAATAGGAGAATAGATCTGAAATACAGTTGTTAGGTCATAGGGTAATATTAGGAAAAGCAGACTCCACTCATTCTCTTCCAATAGAAATATATTTACCAAAATCTTGGAAAGCTAAGCTTATGGTCAGGTAAGATCAGGCCATTTTCCTTGAGTCCCAGAGTCCAATAAGCAGAGAGTGCTGATAAGTGTTCAAGTCCTTGGAGATGTAGTTTGCAACTCAGAAAGGAATAAAATGGTCATAACTGTGGATCATGATCATTTGCTCAGGAGTCTCTTTAATTCTTAGTAGTATTCTGTTTCTAATCGAGGAATGGAGACATCATAAGATCTTAAAGCCTCTGGCCAATCTGAATTAAAACCACAGGGTGCCCCTTCTACTTTAGTGAGCAAGGTCTATGTTTGGATCTGACAAAGGACCTGATATTACTGGCAGAAGGACTCTTTCTTGAAGAGGGAAAATGGATGCCAATGAGAGATACTCATCAACTTAAAATCTTGATTAAGCATGTTGATAAAAACCATGTTTAAGCAGAGGCAATGCTCCTGAAGGCATCCCCTATCTTCAGGTCCAGGAAGTATTTTTCAGCCATCTGTTCTTATTCTTATGTCTTGCCATGAAAAACAACAAGGAGCTAAACCACCACCCTAGAGTATATCTTTAAGATTTGAGTTTCAATTAGGAAGACATGAAGGTAGCAGAAAACTACATGCCAAGTATTCTTTTCCTGTTGTCAATCCTCTTTCAAGAACATTGCTGTTCACTTACCATTAACCCATGGTCCCTACTTGTAGTACCTGCTTTAAGATCTGATTTAAGAATGGAGGTAGAAAAACAATGAAATAAACTTGCCTCTTTAGAGATCAATTTCCCCAAATTTCACAGCTGTTCTATGTATAGTCACTTTGTATGTTATAAAATATATATACTTAACTGTCACTTGCAAATATATTTTAACTTTTAAACTGTATGCTTATATTAACTATAAGTAAATATATGTCAATAGCACCCTGTCCTCAATGTCTACCCTATCAAAACCTATATAAAGCACAAATGAATAAGTAAATAAAATTGTTCACACTGCTGACCTTCTTGTCAACAAAGGTGATGTGAATTACATGAATCTGTTTTCCAGCTGGAGATTTGGACGTAACCAAGAGTATGCTATACCATTAACACCACTAAACCCAACATATTCAAAAATAACAGCTGTGTTGAAAGGTCAGGCTGGTTATTATGTGTATTTATGAAGACTTTTACAAAGCACACAAAGCTGAATTAATGATACCAGATGATGGGTAGGGGGTAGGAAATATAAAATTCCTGAAGCAATGTTCTCCCGTTTTGAATGAAGTACTGAAAGTACTGTTTTACTGAGATGAAGAAAGAAAGGCTTCAAGTCAGATATCCTGGGTTAGACTTGCAACTCTACCTCTGTTACAAATTTAAGAGCCAAAAAATTGGAGTGTGTGTGTGTGTGTGTGTGTGTGTGTGTGTGTGTGCGCGCGCGCGCCTGTGCATGTGCTTTATCAATACAGCTGATGAAATGAATGTTGGGTTATCTCTGGGATAATGTTTCAAAGCTTATCTCATATTCTATCTTTATCTCACAATGGAAGATTTGGACAATAAACAGAAAGATTTGGCTTTAGGCTAGTTTTCAGGTTTCGAGCTTTTTTGCTCCTTCCTAGCATCACACTTAGCTCACTAATCTTTCTGTCTTTAAGACAGCTGGATGATGAGCCATGTGCACAGGTGGAGATGAATCTGGTTTGTTCACATTTTATGTTAGATACAGGTCAGCTACAAAACTAGGGCAGGGCAATTTGAAAACATTAGAATTTATTTCATGCCATGTAATATCGTATATATATAGTTTTTAGAGATAAAAAGCCATATATATTATAGTTCAGTCAGATGTTTAGATTTGACCCTCTTCATATAGACCACAGTAATAATGGTAGTTACAGAAATCTCAGCAACTGGAGAAGGAAATTTTTTCCAGCAAGATAAATGACACCATTTTTTTTTTTCAAAGTGGTAAAGAGAAAATGTGGCATGAAATTTACTTAAGAACAGTACTGTTGAATGGGACAAAATAATTACTTTACCTTTCCATGCTTGCCTCCTCTGGAGTTTTCCCATTACCCTTTAACATAAAGATAATACCAGGAAGAAATAGCTATTCTAAATCAAGACCAATGTAAAATGTTATACCAATTTAGTATCATTATTCCCATAACCCTTATAGAAAATAAAAAATAGAATGAATGCTCAGGATTTATAATGTAAGTGCCTGTTACTTAGATGAGATAACAATTTTTAGACCCATCACCCTTATTAAAGACATTCTTTATGACTTCACTTATGGAAATGTCATCTCACAGAGTTTTTTCAGAGAGTTCTCTGAGATTTTCAAATGAGGTCTCAGAAACATGACTAGAACATATTCATTTAGTTTCCCAGGAAATGCTGATTCTTTCCAGGAAAGTTCTATAAATAAAGAAGCAAAGCTGGTTGTCAGTGGTTTGAAGTAGCTAGGTTAGATTGTGAATGTTAATTTATAAATTATATCTCGTGTCAGTTATATACAATTAGGGTTGTATGCATATCTTCCAATGGTTTATTTAATATAGGATTTTGCATATAAATGCCAGTCTATTTGAGTTTCTGAAAAAGTCTTAAGAGATACCAATTGCTACTTAAAGACATTTTGCCTTGAAACTTTTTGACAGGCAAGATCCACCAAAAGTCAAATTTATAAAGTTTATTTATACCATTGTAGGAAACATTTTATTTTCTGTAATTCCAAATGAAAGAGATGGGTAAGCTGGAGGTTGCACAACCCAGTCTTTGAAGGGCCAAGATGGAATATAGCTGGGTGGCTGGCGGAATGGTTATAGCACCCCTTTGGCAGAAGATCAGACTAAAGGGATCAGGAGCCTTCTGAGTGAAAAGTCAAGGTCAGGACAGGAGTTGGCTACTTTTCTATAAAGAATATATACCATACTTATATTTCAAGGAGCACTTTTAATTCATAAGTATATCGAAATAGTGAAAGAATTTGTAGAGATGAATTAATCCCAGGTTAGGTAATGACTACATATAGTTTACTATCTAAACATATTAACACAAGAACTACACGTATGCACAGGCATAATTACAGGACTGTCCTGAAGTTAGATCCAAATCTCTTGGTCACTAGTCTATTGTTAAAACCTTTAGTTCAAAGAAGGGAAAGAAATATCTCTGTAATCATTGCCCTAAATTCTTTGCTGTTGACATCATTGATCCTACTCTGTGGGATCCTTTCCACTTTATGTATCATTGGTCATTTGTTTGG
The DNA here is from genome assembly GCA_028627145.1 of Eidolon dupreanum. Taxonomy (NCBI): domain Eukaryota; kingdom Metazoa; phylum Chordata; class Mammalia; order Chiroptera; family Pteropodidae; genus Eidolon; species Eidolon dupreanum. The sequence continues at coordinate 52,844,799 of CM053508.1, read as the reverse complement.
CCAGTCATTTTCTCTATGCTAATTACAGAAAATCCTTACTATCTTTTGTGATGCTCGTCTCAAAAGAACAGAAAATTTCTGTCTTGTGCTGGAGATTTTTTTTTTTTTTAGTTGTGATGCTGTTGCTGAATTTGTTTTAAAATTTATTTGCACAATTTGATGGAAATGCTAGAAATTCAGGAGCTATAGCTCTTCTCTAACATAAATGTTGTCTCATTATGCTTTCAGAAAAAAATGCTTATAGTTACTTTCTTTTAAATTGTGATTTCCATGAAAGGTTTTTTTGGATCTTCCTGGATCCAGGGCAAAGATATTAACTAAATGTTCACTGGAGAATTTATCTGTCACTCCGAAGTCCTTTATTCGACAAATATTGCTGTCTCCCTAGTTAAATATACCTCTAACTATAACTTATAATTTAAACTGGTACCCCATATGAGGTATATTAATGATGTTCAATTTAATTGTTTCTCAACATTCAGTTGATATCAGAATTTAAGGGAGGCCCAATGCCATAGGCAGGGATTAGATGTTCCAACCAAATGACTGAAGGCACCAGCTTAGGATCTGTTGACTGAAGCACATTACATCACAAAGTCACACAATGGCCACACCAGTGTGACACCGATGGAGCTATGCTCTGCCCCTTAGTTTTTATGTCATTTCAAATACCATGCTCCAGTAGAAGGGAGGACTTTCAAGTAGTGATAAATGCAGTTGAAGTTAGGAATTCTGTGAAGTCCTCATGCAGCACAAGAAGGTTTAACAGCATTTCTGAGAGTTGGAAAAGAAAGGAAGTTCTTATAACATTATCTTAATGCTAGGTATATTGGAATTCTCTTGTAAATAGGCATTTCATTAAAAGGTAATTTGTTTCAGCAATTAAATGATGTGATTTAGTACACCTATGATATTTTAGAGTGGACATTGCAAAAAGATAAAGAAAAATAAAAGATTTTCTTAGCCTATTTAAAAATATGCATTATTTTTGGCCCACACAGATCACATCACCTGAATAATTCAGACCACTTCACCAAAAAAGGCAAGAGAGCGTGTTTCTGAGAGTGCTTCTGCATTTATATAGACTTTCTAGTTTCATACTATGAAATTTCCCATTACAGTTTCTTTGAATTCGGTGAAGAATATTTGGCAAGTTGAGTAAGCTCTGAGAATATGAATGTCAATTCATATGAATGGTCATAACACAGTTTCTGTCAGTCTAGTATAAGCTCATATGAGTAGATCTTGTAATGACTGATGTTAATTTGCCAATATACTTTTTCCAATTTACTTTCTTGAGTTCACATTTTCTGAAGACCAAAATTCCTGCAAAGGTAGGTTGAGGAAACATAATTTGGAAAGTGATTAGGTAAAGAGAAGTTGATAGGTTATTTTTTTAAACCTTATTGATGAATAATTCAGAATAATCGACAAATATAGTTATATATATTTAAAGCATGTTATTGTTTCAAAAGTAGTACTTTAAATTTCACTTAGTCAAACTAAACAAAATCAATATAGCATTATGAGTAATAATGATCTTCCTAAAGTTTTTTATTGTAGTAAGAAAATTAACACCCTTTTAACAAATGTTTAAGTGTACAGTAGTGTTGTTAACTATGGGCACAGTGCTGTGCAGAGATCTCTAGGGTGTGTTCATCTTGCATAATAAGACTTGACACCTGTTGAATAGCAACTCCCTACTTTCCCTCCCCCAAACTCTGGCAACTACTCTTCTACTCTCTGCTTCTATGAATTTGACTATTTTAGATCCCTCATATAAGTAGCATTGTACAGTATTTTCACTTAACACATTGTCCTCTGGGTTTATCATGTTGTTGCATATTACTAAAGTTTGAATGAGAACAGTTTGCTGACTAAGACTTAGCTGAAGTCAAATGAGATGTTCCTGGTCCTTGCCTCATAGCTTGTTGTTTCCTTGACTTGACCATGACCTTTCCCGATTCCCGCCCTATTCTGCAAGGCTATGGTCTAACCATCCATCAAGGGTCTGTTCACATGCCAGCTGTACTAGACAGTTTTGTTTCCAGTCATCTGATAACTCATCTGATAACGAGTGGCACTTAGCAGTACTTCTTGATAGCACTTTGCAGTATGTTTTATATGTGTCTGTAGTTTATCTCTACAGTGAGAATGGAAGCTCCTGAAGGCCGGGAACAATGTCTCCCTGAGCCTTGTGTTTAATGGCTTAATGAACATGCAGTAAGCATCTGTTGATGGATAAATAATCATGGAAAATAAGTTCTATACCACGTCTGAAAAAATAGATTATAAGCATAAACATTATAGAAAGTAAACATTTCAAACTATCATAACTGGTTTAAAGTAGTCTGGATATAGTTAATGGGCTACTGGAGCACAGGCACCTTCCCTAACCTTTTTCTTGAATTCATAGAACTTTAGGTCTAGAAGGAATTTTAGAAATCATCATATTTAAACTTCTAGTTCTCTAAACTAAAAAAAAAAAAAAAAATGATCCAAAGAATGAAATGATTTACTTAATGCCAAACAGCTAGTGGCTATAGCAGTAGTAGAACCCAGGTTTCTTCAAGCCTCCTTCAATTATTTATTTTTTTAAACTAAGCCATACTGCCTTCCACATGCTGCCTATTTTGGTCTGAATTGTCATAAAAACGGATGCTAGGTCCCTGTCAAAATGTGTATTTCTGGGTATGAAACTGTGTGTGTGTGTGTGTGTGTGTGTGTGTCCATCCATCTGTCTGCCTATATCCATATGCCTGCCTGTTGGAGAGAGAAGAAAGGCTACAGATTTCTTTAAGTTGATTACAGTGTACCCCACCCCTCCTCAGCAATAGTACGATTGCTGGAAAGCGATGATATATTTTGCATCAGGCTCTTGGCAATGGCAAGCATACATCTCTGTAAAAAATGCCCTCTTGACCCTTTAGTGTTATCCGCACTTAATACACAGAAGGAATTAATGTGTTTAAAAGAGGTTTCCCTACTGGGCAGTTGAACAAGCAATTTTTACATGTTAAACATGAGTTCTTTGTTCCTTTCTATGCAATAGCAATAATAATAAAACTACTATTAATACCTCCTAAAATATTCAAAGCATCTAATTTTTTTTTTCAAAGGGAAAAATAGGAAAAAAAATGTCAGTTTTTTCCTTTAGGGTAACAGTCTTCTTGTATTATTTTGAATTTACACTAAAATACTCTGTAGCAATATAAACACAGAATTATCCTCCTTTTATCATTGATACTATATACAATGAGCAAATATAATGATTTAGAGGTGAGATTAAGTAAGGGTTTCAAAAGCAGATAATTGCAGAGAAACTTGTATATTAAAAACTAAAAATTAGACCTAAGTGATTATCGCCAGCATTTATCTAGAAATGGGAAAAGCCCACTACCTTTGGTGAGGTCAAGTATAGGAAGGAGGGAAAGAGGGAGGGAGGGAAGGAGGAGAGAGAGAGAGAGAGAGAAACAGAGAGAGAGAGACAGACAGACAGAGAGAGGGAAACATTTATGATAAGAAGCTTCAGGAATTTCTTTTGATAAACCTGTTTTGTGAATAAAGGAAATAGTGTGTTTTCTATCATATGCATTCAAAATAATCTAGTTCTGTTTCTCATTTATCTTTTGACCAGGTCTTATAATATATGTTGTGAAGAAGACTTTCTTTTTTTTTTTTTTTTCAGTAGTGACATCTGTGAGTCTTTATGACAATTATGAGGAACTCTTATATATTGTTTGACCAGAGCATGAATATATCAATGGCAGGTTTCTGTCTAGAGTCTACCTGTTAAAGATTGTAAGACACTAGGCAAGTCAGGTCACTTAACCTTTTTGAACCTGCTTTCTCTTCTGTGGAATGTTAATAGAATCATACCTTTCATAAAATAAGAAAAGCTGTGTGTAAGCGCTCAGGGGATTATAGAATATTATGGAAATGTTAGTTATTATTAACTGTGATTTTTGCTTCAACTAGTGGTAAGTGACATATGGCTAAAAATACATTGAATCATAGTCACAGACTGAACTCTAAGAAGTCTTAGTATAAGAGTATTTTTGAAACCATGAATTTTATCATTAGAGACATTAGAAGCTCAGAAGGAAAGGGACCTGAGAGTTCTGAACTAGCTCCTTTGTTTTGCCACCAGCAGCAACCTGAAGCCAGAGGGATATGACTTGCATACATTAACACAGGTAAGAGAAGTGGAAGCAGAATCAGGACTTAGATCTTAGTCTAAGTCCAGGGATCTTTTCCTTTATTCCACCAGACTCTATGTTGTCACCGCCACTAAAACCACAGTCATTATCATTGTGACCAAATTAGATTTAAATGAGTTTTTCTTAAGTAGTTAAGTTTTCATGATATAGATAAAGCAGCTCACATCAGTTTCCTCTTTTGTTAAGTGAAAGAATGGGATCAGATTATTGGTGTGGTTCTTACAGTCTCTAAATGCTAACAAAACAGTATTTTTAACAGCATACACAGTGGTCATGGTACCAAGGTAGGGAGAAGAGAAAGGACATTTCTGAAGTAATAATATAAAGGGAGGAAAATAAGATGACAGAGTTGTGTGTTGATACTGTAAACTTACATTTTTACTTCCTTGCATCCAAATTATGGTAAAGGAGCTGAAATAAGATTTGACCTAATGAAATAATAGATACCCATACATGTTGTCATTGCTGTTGTACCTGGCATGGTTAGATTTACACCATTTTCCCACATCCAAGGTTAGAGTAAAATGTCAGTACCAACATAGGACTAACAAAAACAATATTGGAGCAGAAGCCAAAGTCAGGTCCCAGGTCTGGAGATGATTCTCTACAGCTTGTAAAGGATGATATGAAAGAAGAACTGAATGGGAGAAGGGAGAAGAGTAGCCGAGATCTGAAATTAAGTTGCCAAACATTCAGAGGTGATAATGTGGAAAAGGAGTGATCTGAGATGAGGGCCAGCCAGGGCTGGTGAGAAGCCAGAACAAAGGAAACTGGCAGGCAAAGTGAGAGTCTGGACAAAACTATGGTAACAGCTAATTGCATGAGAGCCCCTTTAGAGGACATGGCTTTGAGCTGATGGGTTTGCTTGTCCCTAATATTTCTATAAACATGTTGCTTAAAGTTTTGTGTCTGAATTAGAAAACCAGAGATTGAAAGCGAATATATATTTTTGGGGAAAAAACTCACTAAAGCCTGTTATAAAAAAGTAAAATTAAAAAAAATCTTATTTCACAAAATATGTAAAACCCTTAAAATATCCTGACATCCCAACACATTCGGGGTGTCAAAAAAGAAGTAGTATCCATTGAAAGGAAGTGTAGCGAAGCACATTAAAATGATTTGCTTTTTTCCCAATTTGGAATTACTTTGCCAAAAGGGATATAATATATTCTATAGTGAATTAAGTATTTTACCCCAATTTCAGAGGCTCTTACTTGAGAATTTCAACCAATTGTTTGTCTCCCACCTAATCATTTTGTCATTAACTCAAAACTAACATCTTCACAAGATGTTTATCTTGTCTTTTTCCCCTTAAATTTTTTTTCATGAAACAGCTGCTCTGAATGGCTTCTAACACCACTATTTAAAAAGAAAAAAAAGAAAGAAAGAAAAATAAAAGCCCTTTCCCTTGTAAACTTGCTTTCTGATTTCTATTTTTTAACTTCAGCATTCTTTAATAGAGCTTTGATTTACTGTTTTCAATATATGAGAGAAGTATGTAGGTAGGAATGAAAGTGAAGACATTCGCTATGTCTTATCACATATAATGTTGATGTCTCATCAGACAGAGTTTCCCACATCCTATGAATCTACGCTTGTAACTCCGTATATTTGCATAAACATAAAATAAAGTCAGTCATTTAGATATTTTTTTCTACATGATACTAAATTATTGAAATGTTTCTAAATTCCTACTTTTCATAATGATTTGCCCAAGGAGCACTGACTTGAAGTAATGTCAGAAAACATGTAACCTAGTGTATATTTATAGAACATATTTTTGGTTGTCTGGACAGGAAGAAAAATATCTAGCTGATTAGTTGTGTTTTAGTACAGTTTTGGAAGGAATAAATTACCCTATGTCTTATGACTGTCCTGATACTGCTATTTATAGCTCCATTCTGGGTAAAGCACATCAAAACAGAATGAATTAATTGTTATCCATGCCATTATGTCTTGGATATAGTCATATCAACATTTATAAAAATATCAAATCAGTACTGATAAAAAAAAATAGAAAGTGATTTTCCTCTTGTCTTTGATGAAAGACAATTGTTATTAGAGACCTTGAGCTTTCCTCTACCAATTACTAAGAAGAAAAGTTTACATTTGTCAAATGCTGTATCATTTGTTTGGTAAATTGGGCCACAGTGTATTTCCCGTTCCCTCCTAACTCCCATCTTATCCCAATTCCTCTCCCTTTTTTAATTCTAGTTTTTTATTGTGGTAAAATATACATAACATAAAATTTACCATTTAAACCATATTTAAGTCTATATAGTTCAATGGCTTTAAGGACATTCACAGTGTTATACAACTATCACCACCCTCCATCTCCAGAACTTTTTCATCTTCCCAAACTGAAGTTCTATATCCATTAAATAATAACTTCCTCATTTTTTTCTCTCCACCCCTGGTAATCACTGTTCTACTATCTGTCTGTATAAATTTTCCTATTCTAGATATCTTCTAAAAGTGGTATCATATACTATTTTTCCTTCTGTTTCTGGATTATTTCACTTAGCACTAATGTCTTTACACATGTTGCAACATGTACCAGAATTTCATTCATTTTTAAGGCTGTATAATATTCCATTATATAGATATACCACATTTTGTTTAACTAGTCACCTATTGATAGACATTTGGCTTATTTTCCACCTATTGACTATTGTAAATAATGCTGCTATGAACATTGGTGTGCAAATATCTCTTTAAGTCTCTGCTTTCATTCTTTGAGGTACATACGCAGAAGTGCAATTGCTGAATTAATGATAACTCTATGTTCCAATTTTCTCTTAATGCTTTCATTATTTTGTATGGGTCTCTCACTGGCCAGCTTCTCTATAGGATTGCTGTCTCCCTAATCTTGTTAGAACTCTTCAGGGAATAATTTAAGCTATAAAAATTGAAGGAATACCAACAAGTAATGATTTTATTTATTTTTTATAGATAGATAGATAGATATATAGATAGATAGATAGATATAACAAATATATGCTAAGCAGTTAGAATGGCCAGGTACTTTTCTAGGCCTTGGTTTCAGAAAATAAGATTTAAACAAGTAAGGGGATGATATAATCCCAGGTTTTGATATAAGCAAGGGTGGAATGGGGGTGTAGTGAAAGTAGTTTACATTTTATTTGAAGTTCAACTGGAAACCTATAGATATCATTAAGCATGAGGTGGCATCATCTGATCTGCAGCTTAAAAGATCACTCTCGTTGTTCCATAGGAAGAGAAGAGACAAGAGAAGCAAAGAAACCAGATAGGCGCTATTTGACTAGTCCAGGAAAAAGATGATGATAATACATTACAGTGGAACTGGTGGTTAGGTGCAAAAGAAGAAAATAAATTAGAAATTTATCTTATTTTATTTTTACTTAAAGAAGATAAATTATATCACTCTCATGTAAAATCTGTCCAGAGCTGTTACAGTGCTTCATGATATAAAAGATCCAAGATCTTTTTATCTTGTTGCTTTACCATGGGTACTTTCATCCCTAAGGTCATTTTATGATCCAAAATGGCTGCAGAAAATTTAGCCATTACATTACATGGAATATATTTTAGAGGTAGGGTCAACAGAACTCATTAAAGAATTGAATGTAATTAGGGAGAGAAAGAAAACAACTATGGTTAACACTCGTTTGTGACATAACTAATTAGATGAATGGTAGTGGCACAGAGTGAGATAGGGAATATTTGGCAAACATTTAGTAATTTGTTTTTTTTTTTGAGGGATGAAATGGTATTAATTTGAGATGTCTATTATATATCCAAGTGAAGATATAAGCAATTGCCTAGAAAAGTCTAGAACTCAATGAAGAAGTCAAGGTCAGAGATATAAATTTGGAAGTCATTGGGATATAGATTTATTTAAAATCAATTGACTAGATGAAATCACCCAGGTAGAGAATATAGATAAGATGATAGAGTCCATAATCAAGCCCTTGGAACTCCAATATGAAAAGTTGGTAGAGGAGTAGCCAATAATGACACAGAAGAAACAGGAAAGGAGGAAACCTGGAGGGTGTGGTATCATAAAAGCATCTCAAGACAAAAGGAGTTGTTGACTAAGGAGAAGACAGAAAAGTTCTCATTGGAGTTGAGGTCACATCTGTGATCTCCACAGTACAGTTTTAGAGAGTAAGTTGCACATCAAAATGAAGGCATCCTCGCTATATACTCCAACTGAAGGGATAGCCATAGAAGGTTGGCACATGATGTACCCAGGATACAAGTTTTGGTTCTGTCTTTTAGATACCTGTCAGATATACATTGCTCTTAAAGAGAGTCTCAGGAATAGCATCTTAGTGATGAATGATTCTGACAAGGTCCAAGAAATCCCAGAGTTATACACATCAGGTTTATTGTTAGTTGTATCCTGAAAGTATTTGAAGCTTTGAAGATTCTACTAGGTGAAATATAACTTCATTAAGTTGTCTAACCTTTTAATACTTTAATTTAGTGCCATGGACCACTTTTAATATAAAATGTTTTTGCAGAGCAATCCTTTATAAACTGCTTGGCTTTTATAATTCTGCACTTTACCTTCCAAACCTTTTCACTACTGTAGCTATCCCAAATGTGTATCTTGCCCAATGATAATTGAGGAAGAAGAGTACTGGGTTTTAACTAGCAAGGATGGAACAAATTAAAATTGTTCAAGAAGATGATGAGCTGAAAGCACATTGGATTGGAAGCACAAAATCCCGATTCACCTCCCAGGTGTTCATCCCTGACCCTCTTCATTACAGTGGTAGTCATAGAACTTCTTTGGTCCCCAGTTTTCACATTTGTAAACTCCCTAGATATGAAATAGGAATTATATCTTTAAATATAATTGTAGGATCTCATGTATTCCAAAGTATGTTGACAATCCATGGAAGTTGGTGTGAATGTACAGATCTAGCCCTGACTAGCAAAGAACAAGCCCAGGATGTAGAAACTGGGAATGTGCCATCTGGAAATGAATGACCTCACCCTAGGGCAAGTTGGACTTAGAACTAAAAGGAAGACAAGAGAATAAGACAGGAACAGAGGAAAATATGGTGAAAAGGAGGGTGTGACAATGAAGCAATTTGGAGATCGAAAGATGAGAAATTGAAGTCCAAGGCTTTACACTAGCTATTGGACTATGGTCATAGGTCAGATAGGATCTCACAGGCTAAAGAGGAGTAAAGACAAGGTTTGTTTGGCTTTTTTAAAGCTGGGCCACGGAGTGGGAAGATTGTGGTACAAGTTCAGCTGAACTAATAGAAAACATGAAGCTGAACTGAGATTTCTTAACTGTATATAATTGTATAAAGAAACAACCTCCCACTGTAGTAAATGCTTGTGTTAGAACCCAGCGGATGAAAGTAGGATATGGGGTCTTTGACTGGAGTGGTTGACAGAGTATATGTGTGGAGAGGGGCTGGGGGTGCTGGGGAAGAGCAAGAGCTTGGGCGGGGAAGCTGACTCTATGACTGGGAGATGTTTTGCTCAAATACTCTCCTCTCTGTTTGCCCTTCTGCCTTCTCTTCTCTTAAAATAAACAAACAAACAAACAATGCTTATAGGACCAGCAATGTTGTTACACTCTGCTGTTAGCACCCCAACAGAGAACAGTGGGCAAAATTTTTAAGTGGAGGTAAACTCCTGACATTTATATATAATACATAAAACACTTTAATATAATTAAGTCCTTTGATTTGATCATCACAATAAAGCCTGAGGCTGATACTTCTATTGATGGATTCTCATTATTGATGAAGAAGCCGAAATTCTGATCAGTTAAATTTGTGGCCTAAGGCTTAGTAATTGGCAAAGTGAGGCAAGATTGTCTCCACACCCCATGGCCCTCTGCTTCCAAATGTCATGCTTTTTTCATTATACAGTGTAACCTTATTAAAAAAGTCTTTTTTTAAGGATGGTTCGGGTAAATTTGGGTCCTTACCCGTGCTCTAATGAAGATGCTAAGAGCCAAGAGGCAGCTGGCCAATGGCCGAAGGAGACTCAAAGAGCCCGAATAATTGATAAAGTGCATACTAAATCCAGAAACTGTTAGAGTAGGCCATGTTAGAGATACTGGAGTTGCCTGGTTTTCATGACACCTGGCAACGCTGGGTCTCAGTAATAAAAACTTTAGGGAATTGAGAAGAAACAATAACTTGCTATGTTATTTTAAGTTTATCACCACAAGGGATAATCTGTAATTGGATCAAATGATTGTAAATGACATATTTTTAGGGGCATAACAAGCAATTCAAGGGATAGTTCTGGTTATTAGTGCCAAAATATGTATTTATTCCACATACTGCTTTTTGCAGACATTTTCTGTTATCTCATTTCTGACATATTAAATTATACCCCAAATAGAATATGCAACTGCATGTAGCCAACCTATTCCAGTGGACATTAAGTGGCAGCATAAATAGAAACTGAAAATAATTCAGAAACATTTTGAATTCTGTTTTTATTCATCTAACTTGCTTGTTCTTATTCTAGAATGCAAGTTATTCTGAGCCTCTCCCTGCACTTGCACCTTCCCCAGGCCTCAGTTTCTGGCTTCACTTTCTGCACAGAAAGAATTCTAAGCAAACTTCCACCTAGGACCCCTTATGCGTTGTCCACATACAAATCAGGCTGCTCAAAACATAGGGGACAGTGATTGGGGATAAAAGAGAAAGCCTATTCCTTGGAGAGCAGCAAGGAAGCCAGCAGTCTTTTTCATACTTTCTTGTTTGTGGGAAGCAGATTTTTTTTGTGTGTGCAAGCAGATTTGGAACATACAAAAAATAAAAATAAAAATCTGCTAGTGTGTGTGTGTGTGTGTGTGTGTGTGTGTGTGTGTATGATTGTATCTATAGGTAGTTAAGCTGAAATGAGTTCTTCAGCTATTGGTTCTAAATGATAAATTTGATTAGTTATATAGGAAGCAATAAATGCAATGTTTGGGGCAGATGCAAAGTTAAGAATATATATAAAAAAATAGCGTACTGGTTATGTTTAATGTGGAGGACAAATTAAAACCAAACAAACTGAAAACCCACAAATACCAAACAATTTTTCCCCATTAACTCTAGAAATTAGGAGCTCTTCTGTGTGTATCTTTCCTTCCAAACTGAACTGAGGTTCTGAATTTTGTAATTTATATTTGTATGTCACTATATCAGATGTAGTCTTTTGAGGCTTTCTGGTTATGGGAAGCAGATGAAATGAATTTTCAATTGAAACGTGCTTTTCTTTTTTAAATGTGCTTTTTAGTTAGCAATTTAACATTCGTAGGGCTTTTTATGAAGAGGGTTTGCTTGTAGACTTGAGCAGTCGAGTAGACTTTATAGGAGGGTGAATCTGGGTGTTGAATTGACTTTTCAGAAGCAGACGTGGAAAAAAAGTGATTCTTGCTTTCAAATTCACTTTTAACAATATTCAGGCAGTTGACAAAGAATTATTGAAAACTTTTGTATGCTAGGTGCTGGGGAATATAGCAGTAAAAATGACACTGTCATTGCCCTCCAAGGAGAGAGAATATAAATAAACACTCTAATAAATAAACAATCACGAGTGCTGTGATAGAGAATAATTAGAAATGCATTTTCTCCATACTCCCTTTTAGCACCTGGCCCATCAGGAAGGCTCATCAAGTACACCCATCAGACCTACAGGTGTCTTGGGGCCTTTCTAGAACTTCATCTGAGGAGAGACACATGGAAATTTTGATAAAAGTGAGAAGACAGCAGGGTGGTGCAGTACAGTATATTTTAAACTGCTCTTTTTAAATTTTTATTATTATTATTATTATTTTTAGACCTAAGATTATAGAGAAATGGCTCCAAGGCTCCTGCACAGCCAAAGAGAAGGAAATGGGCGTGAGCAAGGGAGTAGGGTTGGAAGTCTGGGGTGCCTCCCCCATCCTGACCTCTCTCAGAGCTACCCTGCTTTTATCTGTTGAAAATTTCTCCTGCTAAAGCAAAAAAAAAAAGAAAAAAAAAAAAAGAAAAAAGAAGAAAAAAACATTTAAATCTATGTTTGTGATCCAAATAGATCAGTTTTTGGAACTAGGCAATTCTGGATTCCAAATAGTACTATAGCACTAGAGTAGTTTGTCTTCATTTCATTATGTTTAAAAATAAACTCAAAACTTTTTTAAAGACAACAACTAAAAGGGGGGAAAAAAACCCAAGGAATATGTACACTGGAACTGTAGTGGTAGCTTTCAGTATTGTAAAGAGATTGTTCTATACAGACCTTTTTGCTATTTATCCTGTATGTAATAAAGTCCTTTCTAGATCCAAAAAAAAAAAAAAAAAAAAAAGTCTTGAGTCTTCATTTCATTATGTATAAAATGAAACTCAAAACTTTCCTGTGGAGTTTTTCAAAGCATATAAATATTGCCTGGGAGAGAAGAAGTTACTAAGAAATGCAACTCAATGTTCTCATCATTTATATCTGTAATTAATGTGCACAAATTATAACTGCATTATCATGAATAATAATGTTTTTAGAGTGCTGTGATACTGTAATAAAACTCTTGAGTGAAATTGAACATAACCACTTTGTATGACAATATCTATGTTTCCATTTCGATGCCAGTCAAGATTTCTTTTGAATAGTAGACATTTTTCTGGAAGCTTAATCTCATCTCCTTGTAGAGAACAGTTCTTGATATGCTACTAATTCTACCAAATGAACTGACTCAACTGCTCACTTAGGATATAGAGTTCAAAAAAAAATAGAGTTAAGAAGGGAAAGGCACAAAAGTTGTGTGTACATATGGCAATGGGATAACTACTTTAGACAAATTTGATCTATAAACACCTGTGGAAACTTGCATCTCTCTCTCTCTCTCTCTCTCTCTCTCTCTCTCTCTCTCTCTCTTTCTCTCTCTCTCTCCCCCTCTCCCTCTCCCTCCCTACCTCTCTCCCTCCCTCCCTCTTCCCACCCCTCAAATTTTGCTCATGGAAGGGACACTTAATTTGTTCTTTGAATTTAACCATTATATTTGAACTATGTGCTGATTTAATCAGCACTTTGACCAGCATCATTGGTCAAATTTTTCTTTTTATAGTATCTAGACAGCTTGTGCATATGACCACATGCAGTTTTATTTTATCACCAACTGGTCACCATATGGAAGCCAGTTGAAATGTATTTTGATTATATAACTCTGCACATAGAGAAATCATCTCAGAGAGGCTCAGGTAGCATAGTGGCAAGTGGATTCAGCTTGAGACTAAAGATGTGGTTCTGATAATTGGCATTTCTGGACCCACAGTGACTTCTCTAAGAAAGGATCATAAAGTGGTGGTCAATGCCTTAGCTTACCTTTTTATGTGATGAGCTCATAAAAATATGTACTGTCTAACCTTTTTCAGATGTGATGGTTAATGTTATAGATATTTATTTAGTAATCTGACTACTTCAATAAAACACTTAAAATTTAAAAATACAGAAAAGAGAAACAGAAGGAAGAGTAGAATTAGTGGTTACAGTCGTTGAAATGCATATGTAATTTATTCCTCTTTTTAAAAAAATTGAATCTGGGCTACTCTATTATACAAAAACTTTTGTCATAAAATCATATTGAGTAAAGAATAAAAACTACATTTTCTTCCTTCGTTTTTCATCCCTATAAATATCATTTAAAGTCTATTTAAATAAAATAATTGTCTTATTAAAATTTAATTACATGTTGTACTTAAAATGTTATAATTTATAGTAGAAATGAATCAGGCTTTATTTTTAGTCTGAAATAGAAATATATAAAAAAATAACATACAGTCATCTTCTAAATGCTATTAGGTATTTTTTTTCCCATTTTGTCATTTCTTTTCAGTTGACCTGATGTGAAGATAAAAATGACAGCCGTTTCTTAGTTGGCATTTGAAAGACAAGAGCAATAAGAAACCCAGCAGAACTCTTGGAAAATTTTCATATGGAAATAAGTATATTGACATTCTTTGACTTTTGTATATTGATTTTTGGCTCCAGCAGCTCCAAAGCCATTAAGACTTAGAGTTAATCATTCTTGATTTTTTTTATTGTCAGTCAGTTCCTTATTTATAATGCTGAATAATAGCAATACTGTTTGGTTTTATTTATGCTCACATTCAGGTCTACAGTAAAAATCTCATAAGATAGCATACTGAAATTCTTTCAGGTAACTGATAAAATATGTGGTCTTTTGTAGGTCAATTGATGTTCTAGTAAAGGAATAAATCTTGTGAATTTCAGAGGTGGTCCCAGAATGGTCTTCAACAACCCTACTGTGCTGAAAATATCACTATCTCTTTTCTGTAAAGATAATCTGAAAGCTTTTTTGAAATAAGTTCCAATATTTAATTTTTAAAAATTTGCAGGCAATGTCAGCTTAATTAGCTCTGAAAGAAATGACTCTTCATCCCTGTGTTAATATCTACTTTCACTGTGAGGTCGTAAAGTTTCTTGATAGATTAATGCTATATCTAATAAGCTCTCTCACTATAGATTCATAAAGTGTTTCTGTTTATATCAAAATTTTAAACCTAGAGTAAGAATGGACAGTGTGATAAGCAGAACAATGAACTTCCAAAGATGTCAACATCCTAATCCCTGAAACCTGTCATGTTACATGGCAAAGGAGAATTAGGTTGCAGATGGAAGTAAGTTGACCTTAAAATGCAGAGTTTATCCTGGTTTATCCAGGTAGGCCCCAAATAACTATAAATATCCTTAAAAGTGGGAGAGGGAGACAGAAGAGGAGGTGAGAGTGGTAAGGTGGGAGAAGGACGCCACCCACCACTGCTGACTGCTGAAGATGGAGGGAGGAATTCCGCTAGCCAAGGAATACAGGCAGTCTCTAGGAGCTGGAACAGAAAGTAATCAGATCCTCCCCTAGAGCTTCCAGAAGGGAATGCAGTCCTGACAACACCTTGATTATAGTCCTCTGAGACCCATTCCAGACTTCGAAACTACAAAACTGTAATATAAAAAATGCATGTTGTTTTAAGGTGACAAGTGTGTGATAATTTGTCACAGCAGCAATAAAAAACAAATACAGGCAGCAAAAGACAATAATGTCTATTAAATCACGCAGTCATTGAACATCTATTACATGCCTGTTTATAAATAACAGTTTAATTTCTACTGCAATATCATTGGTATAATTAAATCATCCTCCATGAATCAGAGTGAAAATCATACTTAAGTTTGTTGATTGCTTTATAACAGCAAGCCTTATGATTTTGTACTAATTGTGTTAGGAAGGCTGGGGCCTAATGGAGTAAGCAGTGTGGTGAAACCACAAACGTCTTTCCATCCATACACATATACAACCAGGGGTGTGCTGGATCATGACTATTTCTGGGTACATGCAGAGTTCAGCTTTGGGGTCCAAGAAAAGCTTATTAAAATATAGATTGTAAGAGGTAGGAGGAACTTTGGGGATCATCTGATCCAAATTTTGGCAAATTCAAACCCACAGTCACTCAGCTGGTAGGTGGTAACACTAAGATAGGATTCCAAGTGTTCTGTTTCTTTCTAGTTCTATGTTGAATTCCAACTGGACCTACACGTTCAGGTCCCCAGCTGGCCCACAATAGAATCACCATCAAGGTAAAGGCAAGGGAGGTAGTACATCCAGGAGTCCCCAGTTAATACCTGGTTGTGTTCCCTAGATAGATTCCCTAAAGATTTCCCATTAACACTAAGCTCAAGTGGAAAATGGGAATTCCATGTTCAAGAATAATTAAGACTAACATCATTCGTGGATTATAAATAATATGAATTTTTTTATGGTAAGACTCACCAAATCACTAGTCATAAAGAAAGACAAGTTTATGTTTCACCTTATTTGTTAGCCACAATTTCAAATACTGGATGGATAAAGAGCTTTGGGGTACTTCTGATATTAACATGGCTAAACTTCTTTTTTTTTTTACTTTCTAGTTATGAGTCTAAGCTTCCTCCTCTGTTCAATGGAACTGACTATACTATGTCAGAGAGCTATTATAAGGGTTACAGGGACTAATATTTACAAACTCCATACTGTTGTTTGGAACATACAGGTACAGAGTAAATGGTAGCTATTTAATTGAAATTATATATATACACACACACACACACACACACACACACACACACACACACACACACATATAAACTTGCTAGAAATCTTAAAGAAGATATTTACCTCAGTGGGAAAGGTTAAAAAATAAAAACCTAAGTATGATCTTTAGGATCTTAAGGGCAAGAGGCAAGAGAAAAGGGGAAGGAAAGGGAGAGGGAGGGAGATAAAGGGAGAAAAAAAGAGGAAGAGAGGAAAGGAGAGAGAGGGGAGAGAGAGAGACAGAGAGACAGACAGAAAGAGAGAGAGGGAGTATGAGAACAAATGTCATTATAAAGGGAGAAAGACTTGAGGAACTTCAAGGTCCTGAGTCAAAGGAGAGGCTAGAAAAAGGATCAGAAAAGAGAGTGGAAAGAAGGATAAAGAAGAGGGGAAGAATGAAAAAGGAGTAGAGAAACCAGTGGCATTTTATAAAGGTGAAACTGAGGAAGATGTGTGAGAAAAAAAACCACAGTGAGCAACTGAAACCACCAGCTATTTTCTTCTGATCAATTCCTTAAAGGAAATATTTTATAAGACAGAGCTTTGCTCTTCTGTGCGCCAGTGAATATGAGAACCTCCTTCTTTTTTCTAATGATGACCTTGAGCAAGGACATGCTTTTCATTAAACAGAAGAAATTCTGTTGAGGCTTTATGACTATGTGATCAAACAGGGTGTCCTCGGCTTATGTGACTGATATAAAGCTGAATGGTGTACCTGGCCGAGCCTGTCGAACTGCCCCATCTGGGAACTGAAACCAAAGACTATGATCCTGAATCACTGTGCTTACAGATTACTTTTCACTTTTCTCACAGTTCCCATACTCACTACCCCAAAATGCAAAATCCTCCTCAGAAGACATGGATAAAACATCCTCATGGATAAAGTAGGATAATGCAGTTTTTCCCAAACTTGCTTTATTATACAAATACTTGGAAGCATGCCTGTCTGGAGGTGCTGATTCTTACCCTCAGGTGACTCTTATAATTACTAACTGAAATATGTACAAATGAAGAAACCTCAGAGTAAGAGCAAGTTATCTTCCTACTGACTGGTTACTTCTGAACATGACACCATCATTATTCTAACAATAAACATTGACAATTTGACAAATAGGCTTAAGTTCTGTATTCGTATATGAGTTATCTCTGTTTTAACTAAGTTATCTTATTGCCACTAGTGTTGGTAATTTTGTGGATGATTTTCTGGTCTATATTGTTAGCACTCAAATATACCTCCTCAGTAAAGTCTTCATGATGCTTCTTACTAGGCTTGCTAGTCATTCTTTCTCTGCTTCATGCCGTGCCCATGAATATGAACTGCAATCATACTATGTGAGAATTGTCTAATATTTCTCAAGACTCCATGTCTTAATAGAGGTTATGCCTTATTCATCTTTGATTCCTCGATATTTTGCCTGCCTAGTATGTAGTAAACAATGTTTATTGAATGGACACCCAATGTAGATGCTTATAAAGATGTACCTGGAGGGATGAGAAAATTGAGCTTATCTCAAGAAAAGAACATGAAATAAGAGTAAGAGATTTACCTAAGATCATCTTTACAACCTAATTAGCCAAAATCCTAGGACCTGTCTGGCATCTTTCCAGAGACCAGTTTTCTTATCTGTGTAGAGTTGGTATAGAATTAATCTGAGAGGTTGCCTTGAGCTTCATCACTCTATATATGAGCCTCTGATAATTAGGATTTTCTTTTGTACTCAGGTTGCAAGGAATCCTGTAGAGATGGAATGGGGTAGGGGGACAGTGATGATAATTACTAGCAGTATTTTGTGACATGAAGTTGAACAGAGTATAATATATTGTTGCATCAAATGCTGCAGCATTAAACTGTTGCCTCCCTCAAGTACCCTAAGCACTAACTACATAATACAAAGATCATATAGGGTATTCTAAGTAACAGCAAAGGATCACTGAAATATTAAGAGAGAATTTACAGTGATTGCATTAGGAGTTCTTTGCATTAATTAATATTCTCTCTGAATTGACTCCTGACAAATTTGTTTGACTTCATTCTCAATTTAACTGTTAGTGAAACCAGAATTATCCCTGAAAGTGAGTCTAGAAAGATTTTATTGTAGGAAAACTTTGTGTGTGCAACTTTGACAGAGGACGCACAGAGGGAGGAGAGAGTTGGCTGCTGCTATGGAGGAGCCAAAGTCAGCGCCCACAGCTTCAGTTCATTTCTAAGTAAGTGTTGATAAGGGAACTGACCATGGAAGTCACGTCTGCGTGTAATTTCTTGTATCATCCTTTACATCCATCTTGCAAGGCAAATTTTAAAGGAAAAACGGGTATTGCAGTTCTCTATAGTGAATTGTTCTGCCTCTTCAGCAGGAGGAGTGGGAGAAATCCCTATTTGCACGTTTTCAGCTCTTAGCGGGCCCCTGGTCAGGAAT
The DNA here is from genome assembly GCA_028627145.1 of Eidolon dupreanum. Lineage (NCBI taxonomy): Eukaryota > Metazoa > Chordata > Mammalia > Chiroptera > Pteropodidae > Eidolon > Eidolon dupreanum. The sequence continues at coordinate 52,826,089 of CM053508.1, read as the reverse complement.
TAATGTTTGTTTGTGTCCCAGAATGGCTAAAAGGGAATAGCAGAAATTATCCTCTGAGTAGCAGTGGCCCTTGAAGGAACTTGAGTCCCTTTCTTGCTGAACTGGAAGAGATTTACCTACACCATTCATTCCTCTGCTTCTTAGTACTGTTTAGTACTGTTTGAGGGGATGGAGTTGACCTGTGGCTTATTGGAAAGAGTGTGGACTTTGGCCTCAGACATATGAGATTGGTTTCAGATTTTACTGTATCCCCTTTTGTGAAACTCACAGTAAGCTGTTTAAACTCTGAGCCACAGTGTTCTCATCTGTACAATTGGAATATCAATGCGGTGCCCTGAACAGCTAAACAATTTGCACGCCAGTGTGAAATGAAAATGCGGAATCTTTGTTCAAAAAATATGAATTTCAGGATGATGATAGCTTAAATCAAGTGCAGAGGACCTTTAGAGCTGGTATGACTAGGCAGGTCACACCCATAAAGCTGGCCATGGCTGTAGAAATCATTTGCCTGCTGGTTCTCAGATATTTTTCCCTGTCTATCTTTGTATCTCAGAGAGCTGTACTTTGAAAACTACATTCCCATGGACTGCTACCTAGATTTGACCAATGGGAGAACATAGTAGGAGATCGGAGGTTAGAAGAAGCCAAGCTATTTTTCTCTCTTTCCTCCTCACCTCTCCCCCTCTTTTCATTAATTAATTTTTTGAGAGGTATTTCCAGCAGTGACTGCCTCTTCTTTTCAGGTGCCAGCTTCTCTAGGATAATCCACCTCTGGGATCCCCCTTCCCTGATGCCACTTCCTGCTGGACAGTCTACACTGTTTCAGGTCCCTGCTTCAGCAGATGGCCAAGTTTCTGTGCTCCGATTACACAACCTTTTTCCTTGATTCTTCCAGCCTTATTGAAGATAGTGGGTTCTTGATATTGCTAATATCTGGACTGCCTCGCTGTTCCCTATTTGGCATTTCAGCTTTTCTGATCCATTTTTAACTGGTTCCCCCATATTAAATATTCTCTACTGAACTATTCTGCATGGAATCTGACATATCTGCGTTGCATGGTTTGTATGAGGAATAAATTTGTCTAAGTCAGCATTTTTCAACTGTAGCTTGCAATTCATTTGTGAGTCATGAAATCAATTTAATGGGTCAAATCCAGCATTTTAGAATACCAAAAACATAAAGTAGAATAGAAAATATTACAGTGCATTGTATGTATTCAGGGTGAGTATTGTTTGATAAAATTTTTAATTGTCTATATGTAATATGTACCAGTTTATGATATAAAAGTGTACTGCTTTCTAGCAGTTCTCTTAAAAAAAGAAAGCTAGTGGTCTAAGGTTTCTGCCATATAATAAGCACTCAACAAATCACAGCAACTATTATTGCCATCCAACAGCATATCATATAAACACAATCCACAGTCCAGTCAGGCAGGACCCAAAGAGTTTACGGTTCCAATTTACTTTAGCACATTAGGATAGTTCCACATAGGTGGGCCAGGATGGACTAAAATGGCCAAAGTGTTTACTTATATTTATTTGATTACACCTAGACAGGCCCAGCCTGAGTCACCAGCCTTGGCTGAAAGAGAAGTGGGTGAGGTTGGAAGAACAGAAACAGTTTCAAGATAGCATTTTATTTTTCTATGGTTCATTGCAAATCTGTCCCTGCAATGTCTTTCTCCTATCAGCTGAATGCTTTGAAATGAGCAGGTCTCACCTAGGAAAGTGGGAATGGGGAGGAAGTAATGAGATAAAAGCAGCTCCCCATATTAGTAAGAGCACAACTTTGGTCCTCTGGCATTCCTTTTTCAAAAGTATTAAAGGGCTTTACAAAGATAACTATGCTCCCAGCAGCCATGACATTGGTAAATAACAAATATTATCAGCCTTCCAGCACTTACTGATGGAAGATCTGAGAAATCACAGGTTACGTTAGTTTGCCATAGGCAGCCCAGTGAATGGCTACTGTTACCTATGTGTTGATGAGTATAGGAAAATGACTGGCAAATGATTTCTTGTCTGGTCCTTGTGTATTTCATCAGTCAAGGAAACTCAAGTTCCCAACCATTTTTGAATTCATCAGATTCCAAAGAACAAGGGATCTGAGGAACGGCAAATAGCTATAGCTCACATGGATTTCTCTGCTTCGTGGCCTCCTCTGAGACCTCACTAGAGTTCTCTAGGGTTGAACACAAGCCTTTCCAAGCTGTCACACCCTTTTGATAGCATGGTGGGCAGGGACACTCATGCAGATACTGGTTTTGAGTTATCTCTAGTTGACAACACAAATGCCTGCTGCTGCCCCTGCATGACAACAATGTCAGGTTTGCCAATGTCAGGTGACAGAGGAAAAGAACAGAAATCACTAACACTTAGAGCATTTACTTTGTGCCAGAAGCTGCTTTGAATACTTTACACATATAAAATTATTTAATCCTCGCCACAACCCCTATAGGATGGGTACTGTTATTACCCTTGAGGTAATTTTCCAGTTGTGAAGATAGATAGGAAAGGGACATAACCTGTCCAAATTCACATGGCCAATTAGTAGAGCAGAACCAAGACTCAAAACAAGACAGTTTGGCTGCTGAGTCAATGCTCCCAACTTCTACTGGGGCTGGGAGCCAGGAGAACTGCACTCTAATTTTACCATTAACCAATTTATCTTATTGGTTGGGCAGATCAACCCCTCTGCAATGTCCTCATCTCATTTGTAAAATAAGGAAATTGCTCCCGATGTTTTAAAGTCCTCTCTTAGTGTCACCTTTCTTGTTTCTTTGAAGTTTTAAGTGTTCAAAGGGATTCTATGAATTTATCTAATGTAGTCTATTCCCCTAAATTATTTCAAACAAGTCAGTCACCAATGACTTTTCCAAATCGTCCAAGTACAGATATTTTTCTACTCTTTTCCTCTCTAATTTAAGGCAAAGAGGCCTCAGGGTTTTGCTGCCTTCTTTTCCTTCCATCCAACTTAAAACTGCCTTTTGTCTTTCAGCCTCTGGAGGGAAACCTCAGTTTTTCTAAATCTCTGAGTTTGTCACACCAGCTCTCAAAGGAATGCTGAGTTAGAGGTGTGACTGGTCTGATGGGATTCCAGACACTGAGGAGAGACTTGAGGAAGAAGATGAGGGAGATGGAACACTAAACAATGTTTCCAATTAAGAGGAGAGAAGGTCAGAGAGAACTGCTCTTCTGGATGGAGCTCTCCACCACCTGACGAGCTGATTAAATATCATGCTGCAAAAAGTAAATGTTTACTCCAAGCCAGGTGCTTGGACTATACAGAACTCTATTAGGCATGAGTAAGTGCTTTAACTGGCTTACCTTATTCAACTGTTAGTATTTTCCTTTTAAGTGCATGTCAGAGAATCTTTGGGTTTCCCTTCTAACAGCTGGATCATAAAAACATAAATCATCTTAAATGTGGAGTAGGGATCTTACACTCTTTCTTCAATTGTATATGAAAATGGGAGGAGAGAGTGTTAAAGCATGCTATTCTAGCTGGCTATTTTATTAACTTTATTAAACTTATTGGAACTATATTTTATGATTTGTTCTATATTTTAAGTGTTGTTTTATCTATTAAAGACAGAATCCTGTGGACTTAGTAAAACTAATGAAATCACCCAACTGTAGTATTTATCTATTAGAGTGTTTCTAAGGGGAATCCATAGCAATATGCACAGAACATTCTTATTAATATAGGAATTTGTGGTCAGTTTGACATGTTAACTATAATTGACTCCATGCTTTTTCCTTTTGTGGTTTTCTTATTTTGGAATTTACTTTCCAGACATTTTTTTTATCCCCCCAAACATGTTCTTATTAATTCATCTGTTTGGAATGGCTTGCATAGAAAAATATATCAAGGCATCAGAAACACTCTCCTGCAAAATCAGAGTATTCATGACTTTGTACTCACCCTTTCCTTTTTGTTTTTTACCCATTTCTGACTCTCCACCTCTGTGGTTATGCAAGAAATACAAGCTACTTGTGTTTTTAAATTCATTATTAACTCAGAAGTTATTACATTTAGTGACTCACAGCATTTTTTTGCCTATTTATTTATTTATTTATTTATGTATTTATTTAAATTAGTTTCAAGTATACAGTACATTGGTTAGACATCTATATAGTCCATAAAATGATCCCCCAGTTGCTCTTTCCCTCTCTAGCCCTCACTTAGCGATCATATTAATGTTAAGTACATTCCCTCTGCTGTCACAGCATTTGTTTTAAAAACAGTATGAGGAATATAGAGGTACAGTGTTTAATTATGATAAATATGAATAATATTTTTATGTACTCAAGTGTCACACTGGAAGTATAGGGTGCTCTTTCAGAATAAACTTAGCCTGGTTCTCTCAGAATTTTTGAATTTATTCTTCAGTTAAATATTACTTCTTGAAAAAAGGTGTCATGGTCTTATAAGTTTAGGAAACGCTAGACACACTTTCCATTTCCTTAAGAGTAATCATTAACATTAGCAGACTTAAGACTAAAAAAATCCTTAGTGGAGGAACTCATTTACTTTTGTCATTATTTCTCAAAATTATTTGATCCCATACACCTAAATTCTTGCTTTTATTCTGACAATTGTTATACTACTTATAAATTAGCATTCTTCAGATTATATTTGGGAAATGGGCTCTAGATATTTGATATTATGAATATTGATAGTATTCATCATTTGCTGAGCATTCACTATGTAGTAGGTATTGTTCTAGGTACTTTAGATATAATATCTAGGTATTTATTTGGGTACTTTAGAAGAGACTGAAATGACTATATAAAATGTGCTGTTTCTCTCTCACATAAAAGTCTAGCATGGTAGGCATTGCAGGACATTAGGGCAACCTCTGGCATGGTCACCCAAGGGCTCAGGTACCTTCCATAGTGTCGTTTCACCATTGTTCAAGGTGTGCCCATCTCTATAGGAGTGAAACTGGCTCATCACTCCTCACCCATGTTCTGTTCCTCAGAAAAGAGACAAAAGGGGACATCCCTAACAAAAATGAAAATGGGGGGCAAACAACTCCTGTTAAGGATCTGGTTTATATTATACTTATATCTCATCATCTAGAATTTATTGACATGGCCACACCCAGTTTACAAGGAAGCCTTGGAAATACAGTCTCTGCCTGGGGAACATATGTTCACCTCAAACTTATGAGGTTTGATTACTAAAAAGGAAAAAGGAAAAGATGAATATCACAGACATTTAGTCTTCTCTGCTATGTTTTTTCAACATTAAATCTTACAAGTACTCATGAAATAGGTACTTCGTCCTCATTTTAATAATGAGAAAATTAAGATATAAAGAGAGTAAAACTAAAATTGCATAATGATAGTGGCTTTAGGCTTTGATATCAGGCTAATTCCAGAACCTGGCTTTTTAATTAATACACACACAATTCTTTCCCTTAAAATTTTTAGTAGTCTTCACTGTTCTTGGGCCTATTCTTTTGTAATTTTAAAAGATACTCATTTTCTAAGTCAGTAAGGGTGGAGACTGTTTCTTCACCTAAATCATGTTCTTTCTTTCTGGACACATGTCTAAACTATATTTTGCACACTTCTCTTCTGTGTGGCTCTATAAATGAGTTCTAGCAAATAGAATATGAGAAGAGCTGATGTATACCACCTTCACATTTGGCCTGTACGCTTCCCTTTCATGCTCCTCCATGACAGTTCCCCTCCAGCTAACTGAAATGAAAATGATAGCCAGGATACCTGGAAACCTTATGTCAAGAATGATGGGAGCTTGCTCAGCCTGAGTGTTTGGATGACTATGTGGAGCAGAGATGCCACAAAACCTATTTTCCTACCTACTACTGTTATGCGAGAAAAATATAAACCTGTCTTGTGTTTGATCCATTTTAAAACTTTCGATCTGTTTGTTTTTGCAGTTAACCTACTCTAAATAATATAATCTGTTAGCACGATATCATGAAAGGCAAATTGACAACCTGGTTTAAAATCCTCGACTTGGTCTTTATTGGTGATGTGACTTCGGACAATTTACTTAATCTCTCTGAGCCTCAGTTTTCTCGGCTTAATATCCAATTATAGAGTTGTAAGAAATAAATTATTCTCTAAAAAAGTGCTATTTTTTGTTTCTTATTTCATTCCAGTGATCAATTTGTACTTATTCTAGTTGCCCCATGTCTTAGTATTATGAGAACATCTTTAAGGAAATGTGTCTTAGGCATCTTTAGGCTTCCACATTAGCATCAGAGAACTTTCAGATTTACATTTCATGCCGTTAAAAATTCATATGTCAGTAAAATGAGAGAATATCAGTTTGAGAGTCATTTGACAAACCTTGATAAAACTATGTGTTTGACTAGTAACTAGCTCTGTCACTTCTCTGAAACTTAGATTTAGCATCAGTCATTTAGGAATAATATCAGTCCTCTTGCAAGACTGTGATGATTAAATAAACTTCAAAAGGTTTATAAAACCTCCTTGCACACTGATGATTTTCCCTCTCTCTCCAAATAAATTTTCATGTTGTTGACCTTAAACAAAGACAGCCAGATATTTCTTCAGCAAAATTGGCTTTATTCAGGAACAACAAGGAATTGCAATTCAGGACATGTGGTCTAATGACAAACCACACACAAATCCCAAGAAACAGAAGACATTCTTTTATAGAGGAGAAGAGGAAGTTGCAAGGGCTAGTATAACAAAGAGCTCTTCCTGTTGGTCTCCATCATCTATACAGTGCATGAGAGCTCCCCTCGTCTGGCTTCTCAATTCATTTTGAATGAAAAATTATTAATTTTTACAATAGAGAGCACTTTTAGTCACTTTTGTTGGGCTGCAATCACCTTTCTCCAAATTTTAAAACTGAATAGTGGCAACCAAGAATTGGGAATCTCTAGAAAGCAGGTTTGTTTTTCTGATTAAACACTGAATGGCAGCTCATTTTCCCAACAGGCCTGTGAACTTAGGGTGGTTTGTGAAGAAAAAAGTTGGCCCATAGCTATATCACCAGGATATAGGACAAATGTTGGTTGTACCACCTATCCAAGAGAATGATGCTCACAACGTGGAAAAACCAAGGCTAATTTTGTGGAGGGATAGAAATGTTGTAGGTTATCTAATCATCTTGAGCACAATGTACCTTTGAATGTTTGCTTCATGTGGAGCCTGGTATGAACTTTGCAAGGGGAATTTCCTTTTGCAAGGCACGTGGGCGAACTACAGTCAGGTTCTACAAACACCTCACCTGTTGGAATTTCACTATAGAACTAAAGATTCTGGTCCATTAGCTTTTCATACCCATTTATATCATAGAAGGAATGCAGTGGTTATAAGTTGTACTAATTAAGTATATCTTGGCTTAATCTATTGTTGCATAAATATATGCAAGGCATTTTAGGACCTACATAGTCTTTTTAGTAGGTAGGAGAAAGGCAAAGATCTTTGGGAAACAGAAAGTAAAATTGTGTTTAATATGAGATTTTTTAAATTCTCATTCAATATAATATCTGCATGAAATTAATGCATTTAAACTCAATGCAGTGGCAACCAACAACATCACATTGAATGCAGGAAGAACCTTAGAACTTAAGGAGTAATTTACCATTAAACGCTCCCTTTGAGAATCCACATGGATTGGCTATTTAGCTGGGAAGTTTTTGTTTTTGTTTTTGTTTTTACCTTACCTCTATAAGGTAAATCACAAAACCTCAATTTACTGGAGTGTTCCAATTAATCTTTTACTTTATCAAATGTCACTCTAACTCCCTGTTTCTTTTTAACCTTTGTAGTGAAAAAAATCATTCTAGACACTGCTGAACTAGTTTTCTGCTTTATTAAGAAAAAATATTGGGTAAAATTTGATTCTTCATGACTGAAAAATGTGGAACATAGTTCGATTTTTTTTTATTTTCCATTATTGAAACAAACTATTTTGAGGTTATAATAAGAACTGTAGATAATATCATAAATTATCAAGAAAAGGAGAGAGAGACACATGTATATATAATTTTGCATACAGTTTACAGACCCCTGCAGCCCACCTTTGAGCCCCGGCAACAGACTCCAAGTTACGAATCCCTGTCATAAAGTGTTTGACATTATCACTCTAAATATTTGTTTTGATTGTAATAAAAGTATAGAAAGAAAAAAGGGGAATTGGCAAAATATTCACTCAAAAAAATTAGAGTACATTAAAACCATGAAAAATATTTTTCTTGTGAATTCCAAAGAAATTACTTGTTAATTTTTTTTTTTTTGGAATTTGTTTTATTGATTTGCCTTTTTCTTTTAAAAGCGGAATAGCAAAAGAGTACGTCTGATTAACCGAGGATTTTGTGGAGTTGATTCTAAGTAGAGCTATATTTAAGAGCTCTTCTGAGTATCCCTTGAAATCAGCATATGGAAATAAATTCCAGAGGTTTCCTTAATTTCTAAAAAGTAATTCTAGGTACTTAAAAACAAACAAACAAAACAACCCCCAAAACACCTAACTTCAGATGCCTTTTTTTTTTCAGTACATTCCCTACTCTCTTTCTCTATGCCAGTGGTTCTCAACAGGGATGGGACTGCTCCCAAAAAGGGGGCTTTGGGAATTTGTGGGGACATTTTTGGTTGTCACAATGTCAGGTAGTGCTGTAATACCTACATAGATAGCCAAGGGTAGGGTTGCCAAGAAGGCCTTTTCTTTTTCTTTTTTGCATCCCTCGTGACTTTGTGATCTCCTCTAGGAAATTCACGTAGGTGAAAATACTATTCATAATGACTAAGCTAGATTATAACTCTGTTTTACAAACAAACACACACAAAATTTTTTATGGTTTGTAATGCACTCTGAATCTTTTAAGAGGGTGTGAAACTGCCATATATATTAAGGTAAGATTGTCTTTGATTTGGTTAAAAACTTTGCTGAGTTGTTTTGCATTTTGGAAGATCATGCCAAGGACGATGATGCTGTTGATGGTATTTGAGTCACCATGAGAACACAGTCGTATCAATGTACATTTGTAATGATCAGATTCACAGAGATTTTTTTGTATAGGTGTCATCTTTTCCCTACTTTGCTATGTCTTCTAGTATAGTTATCCTAAACATTCGTATATGGAAATATTATTTATGATAACTTTATTCTATTTAATTTTAGTCTACAATTTATTTTATAAATTACAATTTATAAAATAAGTCAAAATTTATTGAGAAAAATACTTGAAAGTGAAATTTTTATCTCCTTGGTTTTTCACTACTTGCTAAAGAAGATTCACTGACACTAAGTCTGGATTTTTATGGTTATTCAGAGCTGTGTTGTTAAAGGGACAAGAGAATTACTACCTTCTTAGAGCTGAACTCATGGGAGAAGTTTGACTAATGACTAGTAAAATAACATAGTAGAAATTTATTTCTTTTCTTCTCAGTACAATTACCTATGAAACCTCCTTAAACTAAAGAAATGAAATTATTTATGAACAGAAGTTGAGACATTTAAATGCATTTTTCTCTCATTTGCCTTCATTCCAGAAAACTTCCATAATGCAAGCTTGAATAGAATGCAATTTTGCATAAATGACATGTGGCAACCTAATTTAGTATATAAGCTAGGGAACACGGTAATATTTTAACTTCAAAGCTCTTGTACTTTATTCCTTCATTACATTCCCTCCTTTCAAAGCATTCTTTAGCCATGCACAAAGTTTGAACAATGACAAATCAAATTCTCAGAGCCAAAAACAGTGTTTTAGCATTTCCATGAAATTAATTGGTACTTTATGATGAATATCCAATTTACTCAGTGCTCTCAAAGAAGATTCTCAAAGCCTGACACTAGACTGAAGTTTGAGTTTGTGGATGCTTCCGTTGATACATCTTTCTGCCCTCAACCCCTTTGAGCTGTCCTGGGTTATTCACTGTATTACAATGTGATACACACACTCATACCCTATAGAGATGATGTGATAGTGTGTAACCACTTAATTCACCTTAAAATGCTATTAGGTAACAACAATGCATTGACTTCAGGGGCTGGAAAGCAAACAATATATAATGTCCAATCGCTCTTGCTAGGGGCAGAGAGGGCAAATTTAAGAAAGGAGAATATAATGAGATGAAATTTGGCCAAGATACAAGGTTAATGTCTCCTCACCTCTCAAAGAGTATGAAACGATTGTTCATCATCACAGCTGTTGGTGTTTAGAGCTTACTTCTCATCCAAATGACAGTACCTTTCACAGAAGGCTATTCCCCAGGGCTGCCCTAATCAGCCATCATGTCCTGTAGAGGAGAGATTTGCCCTGGTTGTCTTTATCCAAGTGATGACTTAAGCCCATCTAAAGTCCTTCATTAATGCAAAATCAGCCCATGGTGGCACAGATTCCTAAAGCTGAAGACTTGGAGAAGGAGCCTGATTTTCCATTGTGCTGACTGTTGTTTTCAGCAAGATGTTTACCTCTTCAGTTTTCTCTCTGCCAAGTATAAATCAGTGTATTTCCAACATCCTGGTGTTTTAACTATGCATTGTCGGCTTTCACTACTTCTCTTCAATTAACAAACATCTGTAAAAGAACTTTTCAACTTCCATGAAGAGAAAATCTCTAAGGAGGAATGGACTGCATCCTACATCTTTAAATCTTCACCAGACATCTTCTGTTAGGTCACCAAGGAGACATGTGCAGAGGAGACACTTCAGATAAGTGAAGACTATGACTTATTGGGTTTGGTCCCAAGTGTATATGTAGATTCCTATCCCAGAGGGGAGGGCAGGACCATATAAGATCAATTTAGGATTTCTTTGTGTCCTTAGTTGAAAGGCTAGCATGTAGGACAGCTGAATAGCTTGTTTCTTTAGACCCTTCTTCCTAAGTCAATACACTGAACTTGGCCTTCTGGATTTTACCTCTTTAGCTGCAATAAGAAGTGTGGAAACAAAAGGCTTAGGGCAGTTTTAGCTTGTTCTGAGCTCTCCATGTCTTCCTTTAATGTGTCCAATAGCACTAGGGCTATTAGGTCTTCCAAGGGACCTTTCAAAAGAGAAATGACTGTAGACCTTTGTCACCATACCATGAACCTGAGGAAGAAAGAAAAGCCCTACAGGGAGTTTACCAAAAACAAGAGAAGAGATAGCTTTACTTCTTTCTTTCTACTTGCCCCTTATGTAAATTGTGGGTCCTTAATCCATTTTCAAGCTCCTTTCTTTCTGGTGGAATGTATGTGTATGTAAATGTGCCTGTGTATTTCTCATTTGTGCATGACTGCATCCATGTATTTACACAAACATGAGATCTTGGGCTTTCTTGGAGGTCAGAGTACACCTTCAGTGAGTCTTTGCAGGAAATAAAGGCTCCTGGAGCTCGAAATCTTCCTATAGGTATACGAATACATTAACATGAAAAAAGAAACTTTGATTAGGATGAATGTGAGGACACACTATATCTTTTTTTCTGCTTAGTGGCTGCATCTAGAGCTAAAGACATCATCAGTGGGATGTCAAGACATGGTTTAAGAACACTCCCTCTCCTCTTCTTTCCCCCTCCTCCAGCAATTTTTGATGGTTCATCTAATAAAGTACATCTATTTTATAGTGATGTAGTCAGAGGTAATGACATGATAAAATTATTTTTTTCCCCCAGTCTCTGCTCTGTTATGTTTAGATATCTTCCCCCTGGAGTTCACTAGCTAACAGGAGGTATTCCACTTGGTGGAGCTGTGCACATATGTGCTTGAGGGGAAAGGGAAGAGAGTCCTGTCAGGTGCTCTATTCCAGTTGTTTAGGTTTGAGTGGTCTTTCCAGTGCATCATCCTGGCTTTATGCAGTGGTACCTTCCCTGTGATGGCAGTAACATTTTAATTAGTGGGCACCGTGCATTCCTATGTAATGGAGTGCATGCATGGCAAGAAGAGAACACATTTGCAATCCCAGTTTCATTGTCCACCAGCTGTGTGATTCTGGACAACTTGCTTTATTTTGCTATGCCAGAATTCTTGACGAGGTAGAGTGGAAAGTAATTCCTCTTCTACTTATCTCTGGAGTTTGGTGGAAGCCTAATATAAACTTAGATTTGACAGTGCTTTGGAAATGGAAACTATGGGTAAATGCAAATCTAAATGCTTGTTGAATTCTATCAGTTTTCCCAATATACAGGCTGCCAGTTTCTCTTACTTTTAATACATTTTCCACACCACAACCAGAATAGTCTTTTTCAATGTATATGTGATCATAGCAATCTTCTGATTAAAATCCTGAATATCTTTTCCCTCCATAGAATACAAGTTACAACTCCTTAAGTGGGTTACAAAGTCCTTCACAATAAGCTGTCTTCTTCATTGGCCAGTGGCATCTTTCTCCTGATACACTAAGAATGCCCTGAACTTTAAAGCCATCTCTGTTGTTTTTCAGATCTTGGCCATGTGATTCTCCTGTTCTGGAATCAGCTTCCCCCTGTTATTCTGTAGGCTAACTCCCACTCAGATTTCAGCATAGAGTCACTTCCAGTGGGAAGGCTTCCATGGTCCTCTATTAGAAGCTTCTGATTTATGCTCCCACAACACTTTGTACCGTCCCCAGATGTTTTAGCTGATTGTTTTTCCTCCACAAGATAGTCATCATCTGTATAACTCAATATTGTAAAGCTCTGGCAGCTAGCACAAACATAAGCTCATAAAAAGTACTCAAGAAATATTTCTTGAGTGACCATTTGGATGGTGCACTAATTTCCTAGGACTGTGTAACAAAGTACCATAAACTGGGTGCCTTAAAACAACAGAAATTTATTTGTTCATAGTACTGGAGGCTAGAAGTCTGAAATCAAGGTGTCAGCAGGGCCATGCTCCCTCTGAGACCCTGAGTAGAATCTTTCCTTGACTCCCTAGCTTCTGGCAGTTTGCCATCAATCCTTGGCATTCCTTGGTTTGCAGCTGCATCACCCTAATCTCTGCCTCTGTCATCACATGGCCTTCTGCCTGTGTATCTCTGTCTTCACATGGCATTTTTCTTTTCCTATAAGGACACCAATTATATTTGATTAGGGCTCACCCTAATGACCTCATATAAACTTAATTACATCTCCAAAGACCCTATTTTCAAATAATGTTAGGACTGAAACATATCTTTTGAGGGGATATAATTCAAACAATAATAGATTGATAAACAAATTAATTAATAATTAATATGTTATGGAAAGAAAAGTCTTTCTCTGATTATGATATATGCATAGATCTAATCAATGAGCTTCTTAAATAATCTATGTTTATAATATAGTATAATATATATGTATGCTTATGTGTATATACATGCACATGCATTAATTATTTTATATTGTTCGAAAACTCCAAAGGCTAATTATTCCAAGTAAGAAATATTGTATGATTTGTTTAAAGCATTTCAGAGACATCTGCCTTTTTCAGATGTAAATTTTTTGGATGATAAAAAATTGTTGCTTTGACAGCTTTCTGAATACTGAGTTATGATAATTCATCACCATATAAATTTTGTGTTTATAACATTTAAACATTTAAGAACACTGAGGTTAGTAGCAGTTTTAGTTACAGTTGAACGATAGCAGTGTAATGTCATTATTTATTCAGATTTTGTGATATATGGGTCACTATTTGGCTCTAGCCACTGTCAAAAATTCCACATTTGCCTTGTGTCAAGCTTAGAGCTGCTAAGGCAGTCCCTCCAAGAAGCCAAGAGTGAGTCATCTTTTAGATTGATATGGGCAGGAATCTTTGCTGTAGCCTAACTTTGCTGAAATAGACATTTTAGAGAACGGGAATGCCTATCTCAGACAAAGGGGATCATAGGTAACTGACCAGAACACTTTTTCAAATTCCATTCCTTTGGATTCTCTTAGAGTTTCAGATTAATTTAACCAAATGCCAGCCTCATCCCTTCCCAAATTTCCCTAGATACTTGTCACTCAGTTTAGGGAATGAAAAAAAAAAAGTTGAGAGAAGGAAGGGCAGGTTAAAGAAGATATTCTTCAGGTGTTTGCATTGCTTCAAGGCAGTTTGTCGATTGCATTACTACGTTAAACGTCTAAATTGGAGTCCTCTAATACTAGCTGACTATCTTGGGTATGCATGTGTGTGCAAGCACACCGCCATATGTCAAAAGACAGAGTTGCTGAAACCATATATAACAAAAGGAAGGTCGGTTAGGTTAGCAAATTAATGAACTGGATTCTATACAAGATACTAATCATACCTTTAATTTCTATATAAAATTGTTATCAAGAATTTCTGCCTTGATAAAGCTGTTGGGACCTACAAGGGTATTTGCTGAGCATGGTTCCCCATTATGGAATATTAATATCTTGAAAAATTAAACATGTTTATGAAAATGCACTTATGCTCTCATTTTCAAAAGAGTCTGTAAGTGAGGAATAAATATAAAAATCCCTAGTTCAACAACTGGAAATTGGGGCTAAATAGAAGTAGACAGCATTATTGTCTATGCATGTTTTATTCATGCAAAAGCACCTATTATTCCACATTCTTTTCTGTAAAGTGTATGGTGGTTCAGGACAGCAAGCTGCATTTTTTGTCTCCATGGTGAGTTAAGTATCCTTAAATTCCAGTGACCAGTGACCACTCAAGGGTGATGGGAAAAAAAAGTTTCAGAAAAGAATTTCCTGTTTTACTTAATCTCTCTAATTACTTTAATTTTCAAGTTGATGTTTGTGCAAACCTGTGGCTAATTATATTTTCATTTCTTCTAAGGCTAGGTACAATAATATGTGAAAAACATTTAAAATCTCCAAGAGGAAAGCATGAAAGTAAATAAGAGCTGTGTGTCATTTTTTATATTAATACCTTTGTTATAATTACTACTATTATTATTATTATTACTATCATTGTCTTATTCCCGTGGTTATTGGAGGGTTGAATTTAAATGTTGATAAAGTAGATAATAAGCTTCCTGTGTGATAGGAACACTATACAATAATAATTATTTCCTTCTTTGTGCGTTATTACAGAGGTTGTCACGAATCAGGAACTGTGAGCTCTAAACTTTTTTCTGCAGCTGTCTTATTAAAAGAGCTTCCAGATTATTTTCCCCCAGGTTGGAGAAAAACAAAGAAACCCAAATAACTATTAAAGACCACTGAAAGGAACATTTTAAAAGGCAGCTTTTTTTTTTTTTTTTTTTTAGAATAATCAAGTCCACATTGAATAATAAATAAGATTCAAATTAAAATCTTCTCTTAGGCTAATTATCTGGATGTTTTTGCTAACTGGCCTGCAGCCATTATTTTCTTGTCCTACCCAGTCAAAGACTGCACTCTCATTTTTGAGTAGAAATAAAAATAAGGAAAAAAATAAAGGACCATTATGAAGGACTTATTATATATAGCATACCATGTCACTCCTCTTTTATGTGTGTTGTTTCCAAGATAACCATATGAGATAGAAATATGAATACAACTGCAGGGTAAGAAAGTTCATATTAGGGGTCTGACTTTCCAATGTCATACAGCTATTGAAATAGGCAGGATTTTAATACATTCGAACTGCCTGTCTCCCTAGGCTAAACTATTTTCCATATATCATGCTAATTACTAAAAAGGTGTGAAATTGACCTGTGAAAATTTTACTTTTATGTAAGTGTAAAAGAAACAAGGCAGAGACTAGAATGTTCTCTGGCCCTGGCAAGAGATAGGAAACATACCTACATGACAGATCTACTCTGGCCCAGTAATTTTAAGTGGCACTGTGATTTTAAAATAATAATAAACATTTATACTTGCTTTTGTTTCCTATTCACTAAGTCCTGTCCCAATTCTCTGGCTAAGGGGTGTGCAGAAGAGGCTCTCTGTGATAAATTATTATGTTTGTGTGTGAATAGATGGAAGGATACATCAGAGATAATGCAATGTTTACTGCTTTGCTATTAGCACAATGGGCTGTCTTTATGGCGTGTAATATTCAAATCTATGCACCAGTGCACTTTCAAATAGGGAATTTGCTTTCTTTTTTTACTTAAAACTATCTTTTATTTTAATTAACAGGAATGCAATTTAGTCATCCATCTTTACAGCTAAGGGAGTTTTATAGGCATATAATACTGTCAGATTCTAGGGTATGTAAGTAAGAAATAGAAAGACAATTTTAGGAAAGAAATGCATCTTTCTCCCTTCTCTGTTCCTCCCTCTCTCGCTCACTCTCTCCCTCTCTTCCTTCCTTCCTTCCTTCCTTCCTTCCTTCCTTCCTTCCTTCCTTCCTTCCTTCCTTCCTTCCTTCCTTCTTTCCATATGAAGAAACTGTTCTAAAAGCTAGGACATTTATTGATGGTGTGTGATTTCACAAGCTGGATTCCATCTCAGAATATCATTTAGATTCAGCCCCATCTGAAGCTTCATTCCAAGGTCATTACCCAAGGTCTCCCAGTGATGTATGCACATGTTGTTATAATGGTAGAGGGAAGGATATGTACATGCATCTGTGAATTAGAATCAGTGGTGTGCTGGTTTATTTATCAGCTATTCAGTGAGGTGTGGGACACAAAAAGTGGGTATGGGAAAGACCTTGATTTCTAGTATTTGCCAAATTCTGTGGTGTAAATACTTCCACCAAGGCCGACTTCAAGGTTATTTTTTCCCATTACATTTCATTAGGGCCATATAAGTTGTTATAAGGGAGACAGCCATGATAGAAACATGTGTGGTTTAACATTAACAGATACTCGCTTCTGACTTGAGACTATGCAATTCAAATAGCAATTGGTTTGAATACCCTACTGTTGTTCCTTCCAAGAAATATTTTCCTTCTATGCTAAAGAGAAGATAGTAAACATTCATAACATAATTTAGGAGATATCCTTTTTTATTCTATTACTCACCTTATCATTAATGCTTTGTGCAAAACTAGATTTGAGAAAAGACCCAGGGATTCTACAGTTATTATATTATCTCCTGTTGGTTTGAAAATGAGATGTTTATTTTGCTAATATGTTTTCCTGATTAAGAAATTGAGGCAGCAGGCTATTAAATGTTTTTCTCTAGGTGATACCATGGTAGTCTAGAAATTTTCAACTTAAATAGTGGTAATTTCTTTGATCTATTCACTGACTATTTAAAAATAGGTTAAAATGCAGATTTTTAATTTTTTATGGGCCTAAAACACAGTTATTCAAGGAATTATTTTACATATATATATTTTCTATATATGAAAAACATATAGTAGCTAATAAATATAGCTCTGCCAAATTAAAAAACTGAAAAACAAGATAAAAGAATAACATACTATGCCAAAGGCTGTGCCCAGCTATAGGTGGTTGGTTCTGCTTCTTGCATCTTGTTACTTGTTCCTTCCTCTCTAGGAAGAAAGGAATCCCTTTTATGCTCTGCTTGCTGTCAAAATCTCAATTTCTACGTGGTGACTACATGGAAAAGACACTCAAAAAATAGTTTTTTAAAAAATTAAGTGAATCAATTAATTAAAAAAATAAGATGGTGAAGTGAGATCTATGCATTATTTCTATAAGTTTGCTTAATTTTAAGTATAATTGCTTGTTAAGTAGGATGCTTGGAAACTGTGTTAACCTGGAAATGGTTAAAGCTCTTAATAGGAAAAGAATAAGAATAAGAATAAGAATAAGAATAAGAATAAGAATAAGAATAAGAATAAGAATAAGAATAAGAATAAGAATAAAAGTTGAAGTAGTTCATCTTCAAAATAAAGGACTCCAGATGTCTGAATACCTTCTGTGTGTATAAACCTATCAAACTGTGCTAAAAAATAATAAAAGATCCTATTTTAATTACTTGTATTGTTCTCCAGGGAAACTTCACCCCTGCCAACTCTCACACATGTTATTTATTCATCTATGTATTTATTTAAGAAATATTATTTCAAATACTGTTTAAATAATGGAGATACAACAGTAAGCAAGACATTTACAAGAAACCTTCATTCAAAGATCTTACATTCATGAGAGATCAAATTCATAGATAAAAGAAGTATCGGTATTAATAAGTAGTATGCAAATTAATAAAATTGGACGATGTGGCCTTGAAATGACTAGATGACAATTTCAGATTGGGTATTTGAGACTGAAATGAATTTCAAATCAAATCTGAACGACAGGAAAGGACTACCCATGACAAAAAAGGAGAGGAGAGGAGATGACTCTAAGGCTGACATGACTTCCTTTCTGTTTCTTGAATAGACCACAGGTTGGAGGACAAAGGGTGAGGAGAAAGCTGGTATAAAATGAGTCTGGAGAAGGAGGCAGGGCCAGATTATGGGGCTTTATATCTTGACTAGGGAGTTTGCATTTAATTTTAAATGCAACAGAACACACCTGAGGACATTATGTTAGGAAGTAGTGTGACTTGATTTAAACGTTTTAAATGTCGTCTAACTGCTATGTGGAAAATAGATTACGTGCAACAAAAATAGATCCCAGTTAGGAGACTTGGTAGGACACTGTTACGGTAGCCCTGGTGGAAAGCGAGGTGACGCGGTGTTGGCTGGTGGTGGTGGAGGTGCAGAGGAGATTCTGAACATGTCTCGAAGGCAGAGGGGGCAGGATTTACTTAAGAAATATGAAGGCTTATGGTCTTCAAGCAAAGGAAATACAGAAATAAATGGTAACTCCAAAATTTTCGGCTTAAGTAACTGAGTAGATGATGTTGGCATTTACTGAGATGGGCAAGATTGAGAGAAGTGTAGAATTGGAAAGCAAAATTATTAGTTCTATTTTGGCCATTTTCACATTTTGGGATGTCTACTTAATATATGTGGAAAGGTCAAATAGGCAGTTTTCTGTACAGGTTTGCTCATGGGAGAAATTAGGAATGGAGATTAAATTTTGTGAGCCTATAACATATAGATAGTATTTAAAGTTAATAGTGTGTATGAGATCACCGAGAGAGTACTTAGAGTGTCTTATCTTAGTCGGCTTGGGCTACCATAGCAAAGTACCAAGACTGGGTGGCTTAAATAACAGGAATTTTTTCCTCACAACTTTGGAGAGTGGAAGCCCAAGATCAAGATGTCAGCAGGTTCAGTGTTTGGTGGGAGCGCTCTCCTTGGGTTTAGAAATCCACGTGAGGACATAAGAAAGCTGTGTCCTCATGTGGCCTTTCCTTGATATATGTGGTTAAAAAGAGAGAAGTAGCCAGCTCTCTAATATCTTTCCTTATAAGGTCACTAATCCCATCATCAAGACCCACCCTCATGATGGGATTAGTGACCTTAACTACCTTCCGAAGGCCTGTCTCCAAACACCATCACGTTGGATATTAGGGCTTCAACATATGAATTGTGAAGGAACACAATTCAAGTCATAAAAGACAGCAAAGAGAAAAGAGCCCGGGAGCACTCTAATATTTTCAGATGAGCAGAGAACGAGAAGCCAGCACAAGAAACCAAAAAGGAGCAAAAGTGAACCAGAAGAAAACTGAGGTGCACAGAGTATACCGTGTAGCAGAGGTTGTTAGGATGTTTGAAGAGAGAAAAGGTTGAAATAGTCATAAAAGAGTGAGATATCAAACACAATAGAGAAGGGTAGTGTGGGGAGACAATTCTCCGTGGATCTTTCGCATTTTGCTCATTTTGCTGTTAGTGTCACTGACTCCTTTGTTTCAGGATTTTTTTTTTTTCAAGTCTGTGTAGTAAACAGCCCTGGGAGATAGAAATGGTGTCTCTCCCTCAAGCAAAGGGCAGGTCTGTTTGCCATTTTGTACAATAAAGAGAATGTTTTCCTCTGGGGCCAAGGCCAGACAGGCTTACTACCCAATATAAAATATTCAGATTTTCTAAATCCATAGTTCTTCTTCTGGAATACAATCTACTTGCATGTGCAGATGTCACCTGGCCCTTTGTCCAGTGAGTATGGAATTCAGGGAATTAATACAAATGCTGACACTCTGAGTACTGCTGTTGTTATAAAGTCCCTGGTCTCTAACCCCAGACTCTCACGTCTCCTTCCAGAATCCATGAAATAGTGGCAAGTTACCTTTGCAAGTGGGGAGGGTAAGGTGTCAGATCTGTCACAGTTCTTCAAAGGTGGTAGACAGTTTTGATATACACTTGATATCTATGGTTCTGGGGGTGTATTTTTCTACACCAATGTTCAGTGACTCGGATGGAGGTGCAGGAAGATGAGTTTATGCCTTAGGGATTTAATATAAGTGGTTTGCTACATGATTATACAGCTCTTTATTGGGTACTGAGACTCCCTCACTACTCGGTTGTGCAGACCCAGGAAAAGCAGTATTTGAACAAAGCCAGGTAAAGTGCTAATAAGTGTGCCCGCATATTTAGATATTTCTAAGAGAACTGAAATGGTAAATATTTTATTTAATCATTTGTCACAATCAGATTATATATTCTTATGCTTATATGGCATAATTTATATTAAAAAAATTAGGTCTTATGTGATACTCTAGTGTTAATAGTATTTGACAAAACCATAAACGATGAACTACATTTAATTAATAATAATAATTAGTAACATATCATACATTTTCAGGGCACATGGGAGATAATTACATATTACAGAGCCATGTAATGTATCTCTGATTTATTAGGTTGAGAATCAATAAACATGGTTTTTTTTTTTTTACATGATTTCTATCAAGAATTTTTAATTAAATTGAGGAAGTTCCTTTCTCACTTTGTTGCCAGTTTCTCTCTTTATAATAATAAGGATATTATCCCTATAGAGCAGTTGAGTAGGTGTTTGTCTGTAAAGTAATTTAGTGTAAATGATATTGTCTCTGTGGATGCCCACTTGCATGCACATATAATATACTGAGGGATTCCAGGCGCTTGACAATCTGTTTCATCTACAGACAGTTGTGCAAAGAGAGAGCCCTGGGCAAATCCAGTTTCTAGTCCTAGGTTTTACCCTCATTCCTACACTTCCTCTTTCCATAAGAGCCCCTGAAGTACACAGGCATCGTAGTCTCTCAAGTTCGGGTTGGCTGTCTCCATTTGGGTACCAGAAAAATTGCTTTTCCCGCCTTTTGAGAGACTATTTTCTGCTTCAGGCCAGTAAGTATTCATTCAATTCTAGTCTGAATCTTCTCAGTCATTCCTAAGTGTATATTTTCTATATATTCCTTTTGCCAGGAGCAGGTTTATATTAAGATTCAAGTTTTCTGAGGTTTGCCAGCAAACCCAAATGTGTCCTGTCTTTTTTGGGATTCTTTTGATGTTGAAGGATTTAGAAGTAGACAGTAGAGGCTTTTAATATTTGAAAGGATGTCCACTGTCCTTGTCGATGAGACAGAAGGTACAGTAACCTCCTGGAAAGCCCTCTTTCCTCAGAACCCTGTTTCTTTCCTCTTTACAAATTCAACAACTATGCCTGACTTGGCACAACCTAACAGTAGCTATACAGCACCACTTACAACAGTAATAAGTGGATTTAAACTTTGGGGGCAATGTACCAATGGAACACATATAATATATAATTGTTCCACTAAGGACAGACTGTGTCAGCACTGTATGGTGGTCCCTGAAGCTCAGCAGGGAATACAAGCAAAGTAATTTTTCTCATAAAATGCAAGTTTTAAGATTTCTCGTAAATAACGGGGTACCAATCAGAACCATTTTGTCCTTCTCCAGGTCTGAAATGGTGACCATGGCCCATTGGTGTGCACAGTTCTGCTGGCTCAGAGCACAAGCAAGCTTCCGGGGCTATGCTTCATAGGAGGCTCGAGATAGTTTTTAATGCAAGGTGGTTGAACCCATTTTTTTTTTTTTTAATTTTCTCCCTTAAAACTCATCCCAGGCACTTTTTCAAAAGAGAGAAAATACTGTTTTGCCTTTAGCATAGCATAAGAGAGTCCTTAATATTTTGACTTTAAGCAACCATTCTGACCATATCATTCCCCACCCACAACTCACTCAGTCTTTAGACATACTCAAGAGTTGAGTTTTCTAGAATACAGATAACCCTCTCTCACAATTCTAGGTGTTAGTATAAAATGTTTCCTTTGCTATGTCCATTTCCACCTGATAAAACTATATTTATTATTCAGGGACAAGTGTAAATATATTGACCCCCATTTTCCCCTTCTAATTCCTAGTGTTTGGGCTGTCAGAATGAAGCTTTGAGGAGAAATCTGCTTAATTATTGATTAGATGACAGGGAATGGAATGAGAGAGAGAATCGCCCAGCAATTTTTTCTTGCACAGTCATGAAACAAAGATGAAAAGGAACTGATGTTTTATTGGACAAATCATAAATTATCATGAAACAAAATGAGATATTGTGAACCTTTGTCCTTTGACAGAGTAATAAATGTTGAAAAGAAATATCACAGTTACGTATATACAGAGTATAGAAATGTATGAGGCATACTTTTTATAAAATGTAGAGGTTAGTTACAGTAGGCATGTTAATATGGTTATCAGTTTTTTTTAGAAGTATACAAATGTGTACACTTAGCTTTAAAAGGTAAGATCTGCAAATAAGAAGATGAGAATACATATTTATACCATGTGGATAATGCATGATTAAACTCTTGGCAACTAGAATCATGCAGCTTCCTTTTGCGGGTATTAAGTATCTCTTGGAGTGGTTCCTAATTTGCCCTGCCTTGGGTGACCACTTAAGGTTTGTAGCTGGGATGCATTGCACCAAGGGCTCTAGGATTTGGTAGCTATAAGTGTTATGACCATGAATACAAGAGGGTAATGATGTTCTTTCCCTGCATTGCACTCTGACTCAGCGGATAAGTGCCTTGGGGACACAGGGCCTATGGCTGTTTCTATCAAGAAACATTTCCTTGCTCTAGAAAGGAATGACTTGAACGCTACAATTCTGGAATTACTCTCAACAACACCGAAGGTCAGGGCAGTTCTTCATGTGTATAGATTTATGTCAAATACTGAGACATCTATTTAATGTCAGGCAGTGGTGTAGTATTATTTGTTTTTTTTTTATGTGGAGACTTAACTGATACCCAGGGCCTTCTCCTCATTACTCATGTCTTTCTCATCTCCTGAAAATTCTCTCTCCTTTTTCCTAGTTAATCAAGTACTTGAAGGTACCACGAGTCTCATTACCTCCACCTCCACTGACTTCCTTTGATATTTTCAGCCTCACTTATCCTTTCTCTGACCTCAGTTAAAACTTATGTTCTTATCCACTGCTTTGAACCCTTGAGTTTGTACCCATTCTCTCTTTCTCTCTCTCTCTCTCTCTCTCTCTCTCTCTCTCTCTCTCTTCCTCTCCCCCCCTTCCCTCCTCCCTCACCTCTCTACTCCCATTCCCTCATTCCATCTGTCAATTATTTTATTCTGGTACTTGGTACTTATGAACACATTTTATTAGTATTCTAAACTCTTTCAAAACAAGAAATCTGTATGTTGCTTCTCATGTAATCCTTAAGAAACTTCACACAGGAATCATAAATATATAGTGGTGGATTGATTGGTAAATAAGTAAAATAGTGACTTGATAAGGTCAGTGGGCCATTCTATGACATAGTCCAGGAATGCGGTACCAGGGCAGCAACAAGCTGCCAAGGGAAGATAAAGTAATCATTGTATATAACAGAGGAATTATGACTCAATACCGATTTTCCTCTAACTCTTTGGTCTCGGTTGCATCAACTATAGATATGTTAACAATAAATTAGTTAATAGTTTTCATTAAAAACTGCTAATACCTTCAAGAGACATAAGCTATGTTTGTTGTCTTTTATTTCTGAAGTGAAATTTTGGCCAGGGAAACTTTTTGTAATGGCCCTTTTTGATGGAATCCTTTATTCAGCCTATGTCTACAGATGTGATATTTGTCAGACGAGATAGTTGCTTGAGTTTAACATATACATAAATTATTATATAATATTATATATAAAATATATGTGTTTATATATAAACACATATATATAAATATATGTATATAAATATATATATTTATATATAAATATATATAAAATATATATAAATATATATATATAAACACACAAACATAAATGAATATACATACACATATCCAAATTGTTCATAATCTTTCCACAAATCACTGAATAACATTTGAAAAATCGACAATTGTCTCTTCTGGCTAAAGATCAACATAACATTTCATCTGTTCCATGGAGACTTGTGCGAAAAGCTTGCCCAGCTGGAGATATGCTCCACAACCAACAATAAGAAACTTTTATAACTCCACCTAATACAACTCATGGCTTTTCTAGTTTGAAAACAAAGGATGGCTGCTTGGTTTCCATGTCTAATGTTACCAATGCTGACAAAAATCTATTCAGGGAAGTTCCCACTGCTGGAGTTTTGCTAGTAATCCTCAGCTCTGCGGGAAGTCTTTGGACTCTGCTGCCATCCCTGAAACTGGCTGTCCTCTTCCATCAGTTTCCTGGGCAGGGGATCAAACCAGCTATTAGGTATCTGTTTGCACTGCGTGCAAACAAAATTTAATGTAGAGACTTACAGCTTCCTCATTCCTAAAGCCCCAGGAACCTCATCCTGCCTGACCCCAGGCATTCTGATAGGGGAATGGACATCCGGTGGGTCTGTTTGACCAGATCATCTTATATTGAAAATTCAAATGACCATAGCCTGAAGATGATGAAGTAGACTTTAATATGTATGTATTGTCTTGCTTTTTCAATATTTCCTGGTATATAGGGCCAGCTTTCTATCCTTGCAGTGTGAGGGCTGATAACACTGCTGTGTTAATTCTTAGATTACCTAGGCTGTGTAATCTCCCTAAAGAGCCCATTCAGAGCACTAGATTTGGAAAATCAATATTAAGCATGATTGTTCCTCCTCTTATGGGTCATTGACCTTCAGAGACTATAAATAGGCCAAATCTACAAGCATCAGATTTCTAAACACATATTTAGTAGGGAGAATTTCTCTTTCCTAACTGAGAAATACTAGCTACTGGTCTGGAGAAAATCTGCCTAGAAAATAATAAGAGGCCAGAGGATTAAATGTTATTGAGAACCTCTTAGCATTTTTCCCTCCTACATGCAGTATTGTAGCATAGAGCAAAAGAAAACCCTGTTTTTTGTTTTCTGATTTTTTTAAATTGTGCTTATAAATTATTCATTAGACCACTGAGATAATATGAGAATTTGGCCTCTGAGAAAGAAATAAATGTTTTTAAAATAGGGCTAACACATGTACAAATACAAAATTATATCAGACATGTGTGTTAGAATATGGATCAGATTTCTAAATGTGTATTTATGTCTGTCTTAGGCTTAAAACAAAGTTTCATATATGAAGAGTCATATACATATATATGAGAGAGAGAGTGTCTTAGTATGGTAACATGAAGCAAACCAAAGCCATGTTACTTTTTTTGTCGTTAATTAAGGCCACAGACAGCATTAACTTACTGTCATGCAAAATATGTAGACTTTCAGATGTCGGTCAGTACCTGGAGTCTACTAGTCCACCGGCCTCTAAGTTGCAGCCTCTGCCAGCTTTGGGACAATGAAAGCCATGTGACTTGCCTGCTACTTCCTTTGGTTGGGCAAATTACAGAGCAGATGGCCCATGTCTAGAGTCCAAGCTTCTGTGCATGGCTTTTTATGGGAGGAAATATTTCTCTGCTTTCAAAAGGAATTGGCTCTATGCTAAGTTCCTGGATTTTTTGTACTAATGATGTATAGTATATGAATAAATCAAAGTCGATTAGGACTAAAAATCTCTTCATACTAGATTATTCTGTATTTAAATAGCTTGCACTAACAGCTAGAATAATGAAAGTTTACAAGAAATGCCCATTCTTCCCCAGATTATAAATTCGTTGGGGGCAGGGCCCATATTTGCCTGGTTGACTGTTTTTCCCCAGTATTTCCTCTGTGCCTAACATATATCAGGGGCTCAGTGCACCCTTGAGTTAAAGTGAATTGCAATGGCATGAACTGAGTTCTACAGTATATACTAGACAGACATGTTTCTCAGGGGACTTCTATGGGTCAATATAAGAACAAGGTGATGAAATGTGAGGAGCAGTTAGGGTGATTATTTGACCCTGTTCACTGCCTGAAGCTTATACTCCACAGCATTTCATCCACCACTGTAGTTACTTTCTCTCCTCCAAAGTCAACAGATCATATCCATTTGAAACATGTCCGTGCACACATCCATGCACATATGCACATACATGCATTGGAAATGCTGCTGGTTTTACTCTTTGGGAGCAGTTGGCATTTTGTTGAGAATCACTGTATTGGTTCACCATCAGTGTGGAGTTGATCACACTGTATCACACCTTGCTATAGAAGGCTTTTTGAGTCTGTAAGCCTCCCTCCATCTGCCTGTTATTCCTGTGCATTTCTGCAATTTAACCTCCAGTGAGGCTATCATCTGCTGTGTAAAGAGCTGAAGTGGGAAAGAACAAACAAACAAACAAACCTAGAATCATGTGGCCAAGTTGGAACCTGCTAGAGAAGGTCAGCCATAACAGGCCAGTCAGCATGGAGACAGGGTGGCCCTTATCACACAAAGGCATCTGGTGACTGAGAGAGACAGAAAGGCAAGGCTGCAAGAGAATAATGAGGATCTGCTGAAAGTGTCTTCAGTCATAAAGCCAAGGACAGACATTCTGAATGACAATGTAGGGGGGAAAAAAAAGAAGAAAAAAATGATTAGGCCTAGAGTTGTCTTTTTTAGTTACAAGTGATCATCGCTAGTGAAATAACTGAGTGAAGAAAAGCTGTGTACAGTGTGTGTTTGTGAGTGTGTGTATTTGTGTTTGTGTGTGTGTGTGTGTGTGTGTGTGTGTGAGAGAGAGAGAGAGATACAGAGATACAGAGAAAGAGAGACCCGTGTGACTGTGTGTAATCCTAGGCTGAAATTCTTGTTTCATCATTCTGCCAAGGCAGAGGTTTATAGATACCCACTGTGTATTACTGCTTTACTCTGAAAGATGCTACTGGTCTTGTCTAACATTTATCCACCTATCACTAGGCAAAGAGAACTGCCATGGGATGCATGCAGAAATTTGTTTATTTACTCAGAAGGCTGAGTAAGGTACCATTCTTAAGATGTTACTGTTCCTTTGTTTATTTATTTATTTTAGGTTTGAGTTTTCCTTTCTTTTTCCTATAATTTGACTTTTAAAGTTTGACCTGGGTTTTTCTTTATTTTTTTCCACAATGAATAACTCACAGAGTAAGTGGGTTCTAGGTAAGGTCCTGAGCCCATGCACTTCCAATAACATGGTACCAATACATTGAATATATATTTTTTAAACACCTACAGCACCTAGTCTTCCTAGGTGGTCACCCATCCAAGTACTAACCAGGCCCGACCCTGCTTAGCTTCCGAGATCAGACAAGATCAGGCTCATTCAGGGTGGCATGGCCATAGACAACACACTGAATATTTGCTGCCCATTTTGAGCAGAGATTACATCTCTGAAAGTCCAGGGACCTGTCAGAGATCCATGTATAACCTCTATGAAATTATTTGCAAAACAACTTGCAAGTGTCTTTTTAGATTTAGATGTCCACGAGAAGTTGAATAGTTTTCATTTGATTCTCAAAGAGCAATATGATCTCCAAAAAGGTGGAGGGCTGCTCCATTCAACACAGAGGTCACAAATATCTAGCTTATGGATGTCTTTTCTTTGGCTTATTTGTTTGGAATAGTTTTCAGCATTTAAAGTCATGAGATTAAGTCACGAGATTTCCCGTAAAATAAATGCAATTGTATGCTTCTCTGGAAAAATCAGATCTGGCAACAGGACCCAGATTCCTACCTAAAATTAAATAAGAACTGCCCCCTCTACATGGGGTGTTGTACTCCCCAGTCCCATAAAGTCTGCCACTCCTTACCTTTCTTATGGAACCAGTTCAGCTGTCTTCAAGTCTGCATTTCTCTCCTGATCCTTGTATTTGGAGGGGTGCTCTAGCAAAGTGGTTGAAGTCTTAAGCTCTAGAACCAGACTACATGGTCCCAAATACTGGCTCTACCCATTGCTACCCTGTAAGTTTTGGGGGTTTTATAAACTTTCTTTGCCACTAAAATCTCAAGGGTAAAATGTATACAATAGGAGTACTTTCCTCATTGGATTATTAAAAGGAACACAGGAGTTAATACATGTTAAATATTTAGAAAAATTCCCCAAATCCTTGATAGATGTCTATTACTATTTGAGCTGCACTAAAGGATTTGACAAGATGACCTCAAATCTACGAATCCATGGGTCTCCCACCCTGCACTGTTTTTAAGCACAGCTCTTTACTCTATGTAATAATCTAAAGTATATTTGAATAAATTATGAGCTGAACTTGTACTTTTTTCTCATAACTTTTAAATTCTATGCTATAAATTTGTGTCCTAAATAATGTCTTCTAAGTATACAATAAATATTTATTGAATTAAATGGTAAGGATATAGAGGAAACTTAACTTTCATCTAGGCTGAAATGGCTTAGCTCTGTACTATCTTTTGGTATGGGATTTTATCAAATCTTTGGAAACAGAAAAATCAAGTCAGTGTCTTATAGGTCTCTTCCTATAATTTCTCCCTTCTTTTAATTTTCTCCATTAAAAGAATATTAATTCTATCTCTAGTAGAGTTTTCTTGAAAACACTTGAATTCACCAAGCACAAATAGTTGTGGAACCTGGGTCATTCTACAATGAAATTAATTGTAAGCCCTCTTTGGGGTTTATACTCTTGGGGGCCAAGAGTTTGTCCAAAATGTTCTATACCACATCCCATGCATCACAGGCTGACTAAAAATGGCAATCTGAGAGGGAACCCTCAAGAAGTCCATTAAAATAAGTGAATTATACTTAAAAATGTTTCGTGATCAAAACAACTGAAAATAACATAATGATCACAGCAGGCCTTTGGACTACCACTGGCTCTCTTTGCTTTTTTCCTTTCCTCAGCTCTAGTTTTTAAGTTTATTGCTAGCTTTTGATGCATGTGTGTATGTGCTCTTGAGACAGAATTTGAAGTTTGAGTGAGAGGTACTGCCCATGTTCTCATTTATTTCCATTATTCCATCTTCCATTTTTCTCCTCTGTTGGCGTGTGAGTAGTAGCAGAGCCAGGCTGCCAGTTACACGTCTGACTGGGGTTTCAATAGCCTCACCTTCACAGAGACACTCGACTTAGCCAACCAGGTGGAAAAATCCAAGGGCTTAGACATAACCGAATTCAACCAAAGGCTCGATCTCTCCTTCTCCCCTGCTTTTTGTTGTATCTAATGACTGGCCCAGAGAGGTACAAGGAGAGACTTTCCAGAAAAAGGGTTAAAAAAAATCAAAAGGGAACAAATTGCTTTCTTGTTTTCTGGGATACTTGAACCAGAACTTACTGAGTATTTACTTCTAATTTTCTGTGCCTTAATAGATAAATGTCATTCTTAAATTTTTTTTTTCAAAATAAAGAAGACATTCCTATAAACAAATAAGAATTATATTTCTCATAAATACATATTGACACAATTCCAATTAATCTTGAATCTAAGTTTTTGTTCCTCAAGTCCAATACTCAGTCCAAAACATATGACTTTTCCTTTATGCCTGCAGGGATTATGCTGTATTCCTAGAGGGGGTACCTTTTCTAATTCCCATAAAGGGAAGGTATAAAAATAATGGAATAACCTGACTTTAGAACATGAGTAGACACTAACGTCATAAAAATCTGCCTCCCATGCATGGTGTTAAGGTGTTTATTATAATCAACAACTTTGGGGATAAAGACAATGACTCCCCTAAAATTCAGCAAATTCCCTGCAGGCTTTGGAAAGTTGGAGCATAACCTCTGATCATTGAGGTTATTTGAGTAGGGATACAAATCATAAGGCAACAAACACTCTTTTAGTGACTATAGTTTTTATGGGAGTCAGTACGCTGCCGCCAAACTCTAATGTAATCTCATTTGGGTCAGCCAGAGTAGAAGAAGCTGAATACTCTCATAATTTCTTGGGTAGAGTCTAATCACATGAAAATTTTAGATGCATAACAAAGACATGTGAGAAGCAAAAAATCTTTTTGCTCAGTGCCTCTGGAGCAAAGTGCAAAGTCAGAACCTGAATGTTGTTCACCAGGACTCTTGTGTATTTAACGAGGAATGAGAACCTCTAATTACATGGGAGCTTTTTTTTTATTGGTTCCTTTAGGTCCTCCTAAAAGATCTGTGAGAAAAGTGGTAAAATGTTTATTAATTGGAACTGAAACATAACTCCTTACTAACTAGTTTGATGGTTTTACTTCCCTTAGGGAAAAAAAATAGAGCTTTACAAAACTACTCAAATGAAGATTAATTTCAAAGTATATCATGGAATCAGGTTTAGGCTCCTAGATCCTCCTTATCTGCATAAATATGATGTTCAGAATGATAAACCCAAGGCATATTAAGGATCCCTAATCAATTTAAAATTTTTTGATTTCATTCCTTATGTTGGATTTCCTGTCAGCAATACAGACCTATATATGTTAGAAGGATTTTTCCTGAAGAAAGTTCCCACAAAAGATTTGAAACCTTTAATTAGTCATGAAATTAACCATTCCTTGAGCTTTAATTGTTTGGCATCACTAGCAGAGAACTGGTAAAATCATGTTTAAGCTTCATGATTTGGTGGAAACAATTTTTTTTAAAGAAAGTTTTGTTGTTGTTAATCTAAGCATACATTTGTTTTCTGAAAAAGGTGTCATTTGCCATTTCTTCCACCTATTTGTTGTAGCCAAACTTTTAAGATGTGGAATAACTTTTAATTTCTACAAAAAGCTGGCTGGGAAAAGAAGAACATCATAAAAATATGTGGCAAAGAAAGGGCGAGGGAATCCTATATTGAGAGATTATCATGAGAATTTAATAAGATAATTACATGCCTAACAAGATGTGTGGTGTGTAGAGAAGTAGTAAACATTAATTTCCTTCTCTCCCTCTATAGTTCACCTCTAGACCCTTTCTTCCATTTTCTGCCAAGCATTTTGGCAGGAGCATAGTGAATTAGACAGATACATTGGTTCCCAAAGAAAGGAAACCTGTGGTCTCATGAGTACCAGAGTCCAGCCAACTCCAGCCACTGCTCTCTCCTTTAAAACAGTCCCTTTGTTATGCTTGCAGAGTGCTCCATAAGGGCTCTGCCCTTGGGCACATTATTTTCTTTGGTGAAAAGCGTGTGTACATAGGGTCTATTTTGGGGTGAGGGGAACGTATCAGGAAAGTAGAATTGTGATACTCATGGCCTACATTTATTCCATGTCTTTTGTGCAGAATTTGAATCTCATTTGAGGAAGTGTCTAAATTGTTTTGAACGTTCTAAAGTGGTTGGCAGGCTGTGTGCTACATTGTGAGTTGCAGACGTTAGATGTAAGTAAGATGTATTCTCCCATCATCTCACCTTTCTGTGGCTGACTCTTCCCACATCAAAACTAACATATGCTGTCAGCTTCATTTCTTTGGGGCTCTGAATGTGATCAATTTGGTAAATCACTCCACTCTGCTAAGTGTTTTAATGTGCTTGTTATCATGAAAAGGAATATTTTGTACTTTTAAAAGAGAATTTTAGTTGTGTAACATTTTAGCCCCAAGGTATAAATTTCTTGATAGAGTTTTCAGTGCAAATACCCAGAAGGAGAGAAATCTTTGATGGAGGACTTTCAGAGTTGTCTCTTAAACATCATTCCACTTGGCTCTTTGTTAAAGGAATGTCAACATGCCTGGGTTATTTCTTCTTAACCCTCAGTAGTGGCATATGACCTAAGATATGCTATTTGTGAAGAGTTTGGACTTTTGCTTTTGTTCAACTTTTTGGATTTTTAAGAGATAATTCTTAAAAATTATAAACTAAGCAAAGCAAGCATTGTGCCAATAGAAAATTGAATTTTCTCTCCAGCTTCACTATTCTAGCTATGCGATGTCATGTAAGTTATTTAACCTCTCTGAATATTCATCACCTATTCTATTTTTTCAGTGGGCATTTTAAAAGGAAATTTTTAAAAGATCAAGTACCTGGGGTTGGCAAGGGTAGAATAATATAAGGGCATTCTCCTGTTCTGTTGATGTGAACTTTCATTGGTGCAGCTTTTATAGAAGACAACTTGACAGTGCGCATCAGATATTGTGATACCCTCTGGCCATGGAATTTCCCTTTCCTGGATAAATGTAAAACCAAATGTCTTTATAAATATATTCACTGTAGCCTTGTTGAAAATTTTGAAAAACTTGGAAACAACCAAAAATGTTTGTCAATAAAGGAATAGTTAACTAAATTACATATAAAAACTATACATATAATGAAATACTATATTAATGAATAAAAACATCATTAATGAGTGCTCCCTCCTAAATAAATACCCCACCAGCCAATCCTATTATATATGGCAAAAACCATAAATTATCTCTGTCTCATAATTCTCATCTCCCATATCTAATCTATCATGAAGCCTCTAAATACCAAATATCTTTCAAATCATCTACATTCCTCCAACTCCATCAATATTCCCAGATCCAAGTTTGGTATTTAATTAATGCTTTTTAAATGAACATGGAGTACGATCACATTTATAACACATCTATCTACACATACGTGTCAAGAAATGGTGCCTGGAGCAGTGTTCACCAAACTGCTAACTGTGCTTTACTGTTAGGTAGTGGGATTCAACATTATTTTATTTTTAAATTTGAATTTCTCTGCATGGTCGGAAAATTTTAAAATAATACTATATAATTTACTCCCCTCCAAAAAGAAATACACTACTATACAGTAGTGATAATAACAATTAACTCACCTTTTTTTCTGTATAAACATAATTTTCAAATAAACTAGTACATATGAAAGTCTTTTGTAATATTAAAATGAAGTTGTTATTTTGGTTATTGAAGGCCAAAATAGTAGTTATCGTAGTAGTAACGACAACAACAATAATAAAATAATAGCTGCTAAAATATCTTGAATACATATACCTAGTATTTTGAGAGCATTAATGCATTTAAATCTCATGACAAGCCTATAACATTATTAATATTCCATTTTGGAGGTGAGGAAACTGAGGCAGAGCTAGATTAAGTAATTTACCCTGGTGGACACAGCTAAGAGAATGGAGCCAGGATTTTAACCCAAATAGTCAGGAGCCAGAGCCAGAGCACTAACTACTGTGCAATAATCAGAACATATTGAGGAAGTAGCAGAGGTAGACTTAGCTCCAAATATCAGACTCTCTCCATTATGAAGCTCCTAAAGGAATTTTTGTGCAGATTACTTTACTGCCTCCGCTGATTTAGAAAAGTTTTTAGGTACTGCTAAATGATTCTGGGACACCATGCCATGTGACCAGTGTTGGAAATAGTGTAAACGATTATGCATTTTAATATCATGGGGTATGACGTAGGGGGGGGGCGTGGACAGGAACTAATATTTAGGAAACATTTGTCCTCTAGCCACTATATATACCATTTCGTTGACTCCTCACAACTCTCCAAGAAGTAAGTGTTAATATTTTCAATTGTTTTCAACTTACAGTCATAGATAAAGAAACTCAGATGTGGATTTATCAAGGCAGAATAAGATACTGTGGCCACTATGTGTCAGGGACTTCATTTAATTATCTCAAGTCCTCCCAAAAGTAAAACAGTTTTCTTTGGTTGGTGGCAATAGATACAGAGAAGACACTTCCCTAGATCTCGATGCCCCAACTTAAAAAGTGGAATTTGACCATATATTTTGTCTACCAGGTTTGACATAAAAAACCTGATGAATGATTGTAAGCTCTTTGGAAACAAAATGCGAAGGGAATACTAAGTAAAAGGACTGATCAATATTGAGTTCCGCTTTGAAATTCTTTCATCTGCTAATGCTGGTTTTCTTGGCAGTACCAGCAAGATCCGGAATTTTTTAAAAAATCATTCTTATATATGTATTGACTGAGTTTATTAAGATGCTTTATTACCATATCCATTTGCTTATAAGAAGCTGTCCATATATGTCAAATATAAGTCTCAAAAGACAATCAAATAAATGAAAATAATGCAAAGCAACAGAGGCTGCACTGCATTTACAAACTGCATTTTTATTTGTTTTTATGTACACAAAAGAAAAGAGCAAAGGGTTGAAAGCATTCTGGAGCAATAAATGCCACATTTTAATTTATGAATATCTCCTGCTGAGAGTAAATGTGGCAGAGGAAGAGGAACCCTGGCCTGCTGCCTCCTTGGTGTGTCAGTGCCTTTGAGGTTATAAGGGGCCTAGACCTTCACTTTTAGCCCATGTTCAAATAAAAGTGTGAATAAAAAAAGTGTTTAATTTCCATATTTATCACAAATTATCCTCTAACTTGTTTCTTGGTGGCCAAAGCCAAGAGAAAAAAAGTAAAATAAATAAAATTAAAAGAGAATAGTTTACAAATGTTTAGTTTAAGATTCAAGTATTTATCAACCTAATACCAACATTGACAGCAGCAAAGATGAGAAGCATTGTATTAGCTTTGTCATCTTTTCAGGTGTAAACCAGAATGGTGGCCAGAAAAAAGGAGAGAAAAAAATAAATTGGAGATTTCTTAGGAAGACATGTATAGAGCTAAGGAGTATCTGTATGAAATGGAGTACATTATAAACAAGAGGCAGGACAGCTGGTACAGAAAATAATACATATATACTTAACAGGAGCTGCACAAGAACCCAGGTACCTAGGATAAAATGTCATGTTTGTAGCCTAGGGAGATTTCTAAGAATTAGAGATTGGGGAATGTTATTTCTTCACACATCTGGATGCCACCTGGATGGAAGTCCTGGAAAAAGTCTGAGAGAAAGGCCAAGACAAAGCAAAAAGGCCTGAACAGAAAAGCTAAGCATCAGGCTCTCATCTGGACAAAAATAAAACTCATAGAAATAAATGAAATAAAATAACCTCCTAGATAAAAGTCAAATGTAGGTCAGTCTCAGGAAAGCAAGTCTGAGATGGAGGTGGGATGGCCTCAGGTATAGATTAGAGCTGTCTTGAAGTCAGGCCAGAGGAAGCCACCAGAGCCCAGCAAGTTAGATCTTAGGAAATATGACTTCAAGGAAAAACATGAGCAGTGGACAGGAAAATCCATGAGGATCAGAAACCTTAGTGTTGGTACTTGCTAGAGAAGTAGGCAAAAAATGAAAGGGAGAGAGCCAGATGAAGCAGCTGGAATCAAGAATCTGGGCAAGAGGACCTGGCAACAGCCTGTATGAGCTGAAAGAACAGGGGCAGAGTAGCCGCCAATCTTTTCCTTCAGGCCCCAAACTTGAATATTGCACCTGTGAGGCCCAGTGCCTTTGGGTGATAGTCATAGAATTTCATTATTGGAGGGGATTTCAGAGATCTTCAGTTAAGACCTTCTGTATGCCTCAAGCCCTCCACAGTATTTCCAGTGAGGAAACCAGAAGCATTTAATGGGAGTAGGGAAGGAGGGAGAGAAATGTAAATTTCTAACCCAGGCTATAAATGCCTTATCAGTGAGCTAGGCTAAATGAAGCAAAATTTAAAAATAAGACTCTAATTATTTGTAATTTAGCTATTTATTTTGTATGCAGAGAACTCCACAGCTGTATTCAAATAACTTTTTGCACTATAATAATTATAACTGTTCATGTAGTGTTCAGATATGCCATCAGAAAGAAATATTGCTGAATAAGGAAAAAGGAAATGCCGTTTTCTCAAAGTTGTGGTCCTTACAGGGAGGTAGCTCTTCATGTTGGGTGCTGGTGATGGAGATTTACAATCTATTGAGAATGCTTGGGACCCTTCTTTTCGAAGAAATGCTGATGTCTTTGTCACATATTCTAAATTTAACTTTTATTTTTAAAGATAAGTTAATAGATAAAAGAAACATGTTTCAAAAAGACTCAGAACCTAGTTTTAGTCAGGTGTAAGTACTCTGTTTTAAGGACATCTAATTCATACTCATAACTCAGGTAATGTAGGGAATGATCAATGAATATTAGATATTTTACCATAAGATTTCTTTAAATAGTAGACTCCTTTGTTGCATGTAGTGCGCACATCGATTCATAGAGACTATTTCCAGCTTTATAGTCAGTCTCCAATTTATGAGAAAATACTATGTTTCACAAGCTGGTTTTAAGTGAGTTGTTTATAATCCAGAAGCATCTGTCTCAAAGAGTGAGTGTTGAATGGGTTAAATCCTCAAGTCAGCCTACAATAATCCCTTACATTAATTAATCTATGGGACAAGTTTGCTTACCTACTTTTAGATAAAAAAAAAATTTTTAATCAGATAAAAAGCTATGAATCCCATGTCTAAATAAATTCACTTGCTATGACACATATACATATGCACATAAAAATTGACATGCCAATTTGAAGGGGTGTAGGAACCCATTCTAATGTATCCAAGGTAAGAAACTCAAAGGTAAAGAATAATAGTAATGATATATAACAATAATTTTTTGGGGACAAGACATACTGTATTTAAATTAAGCACTTGATTTCAGGTGCTTAATAGGAGAGGGGATTCTCCATCCCCCATGTGGCTAAGAGCGAGAGCAAGAGGTTTTTTCTAATTCTAAAAATTCAACAGAATTTACAGTGTGGCAAAAGTGCTTTTTCTCAAATGTTAGTCCCAACAAGAACCAGCTTGCTTTCTAATCAAATGCCTCAACCAGTTGCTTTTCAACCAGGGTTCTATCTCAACATCCATTGGGGAAGGACTTCTTTTCTACTCTTCAGAATAAATGAATAATTCTGTTAGCAACAATAAGAAACCAATAAGATATAAAGCAGTTCTGGTACTTTTTCTTTTCTCTTTTCTTAGAGTCTTTAGTGAAAGGGGGAAAGTGCAGAAAATTGCTAACACTGGATACACAAAGGTCTGAAGTAAGGTCAAGTGAGGCTGGGAGTTTGGGGTCAGAGGCAGTGGCAGAAGAGATGTAGAGACCTAGAAGGAAAGGGGCAAGAGGCAGGGAGGGGTAGGAGACTGTGCAGGAACCAGCTCACAAACAGCTCCAGACACAGAGGAAGAAGAAGCAACCCCAGGATGTACATATCCTTTATGTTTCACCTCTCTCCTCGCTGCTGAGAGCCCTCCCACTTCTGATCTGCCGTAGACTGACTCTGATAGAGAGAAGGAAGGCTGAGTACAGAAAGGAAGGAAAAAAAGAAAAAGGTAGATAGCAAGTTGTACTACTGAGGAAGAAAATGAGAGAAAAACAAGTTCCTGCCTTTATGGTCTACCAGCTGAATTTACTTACTATTCATAATTCAAGGTGTGTAAATAAAGTATGTGTTAGGTATATGCCAACCAGAAATTCCCTAAATGTTTCTCATTAACAGCAAAATATTGCATACTTATTGTTTTTTAAGTCAAGAATTCCACTGAAAAGCTGTAGAAGAATCTTACTTGGATTTGAATTTCCATGCATTTTTAACATCTCAGAGAGCCTTAAGTTTGGAAAACTTTAGAATGCATGGTTATGCTAGGGAAGAAAGTATAGTATGCTTTGTGGGATATAAAAAGAAATCGAAGCACAGAAAACAGAAGACCATTGGAAGTCTAAAAGGTGGGATGAGAAGACTTATTAATAGTTTAGTTCTAGAGATTAAATAACCACCCTGGCTGCTAAACTCCCTTCTAAGTCAACAAGAGAAACTCTGTGCTCAATCCAGGTGTTGGGACCAAGTCCTACTAAACATATCTGCTTTTGAGCAAACAACAAGCATGTTCTTTGCTGAAGTTTTGTTCACTTGAAACTCTTCTCTTGTTCTTTCTTGGCTGCTTTGTCTTTCTGACGAGGAAAATGAGAGTCTGTATAATTTAGAGTGCTCAATTAGAAAACAATGGAAGAATCAAGACTTCCAAATAGATCAACTAGCTCTGAACCACATGCCCTATCTCTAAGCCATACTGAGGAAGGCAATGCAACTCTGCAATCTTTCTCTCTCTATCCCTCTCTCCTTTCTGACCCTCTTCTGCTTTTCTCCTTTCCCTCCTCCTTGATCTCCTTCTCCCCTTGTCTTCCTCATCCCCGCCCCTTTCATTCCTCCTCTTCTCCCTGCAGTGATATGTTAGTCATACTTGATGGTAATTGTAGGTTTCCCCCTTTGTTCTCTCCCCTCCCCATCCTTCCTACCTTCTACCCTTTCTTCCCTCCCTCTTTCTTTCTTCCACTCTTTCTTCTTTACTTCCCTTTTTCCTGATTTCCTCTGCAAGTTCTTCTTACAAGTTTCTACCCGTTTTCTTATGAAAAGCAATTTTGAATTCTAGCCATCTGTTAATATAAGGCAGTGAAAAATGTTGAAGCCACATCAAATTCCACTTGCTCTGCCAGTTAAAAATACAGATGCTTCCTGTTTTATGCTTTCCTCTCACTTTCTCTGGAGTTTAAACATGAAAATATGTTCAATGATAAAAACCAGCGCATATCCACTTTCATCAGGAAACATATTCCAAACAATGAAAGGTAGGGTTATTTTCCCAAGTCCAGCCAGGCTATTTAGATGTTGAGGGAATCATACATAGAACCATAATTTATAGAACAAGAACATAATTATTCACAACTATCACATTTTATTGATGAAGAAATTGAGATCTCAGGGAATTGTCATAATCGTTCTCACATGTGCCGCTCATAGACTTGCCAAAGTTCACATCAGCTTACATTTTTACCCGACATAGTTGGGCCTCAATTGCTCCATAATATTTTTTTCTATCCACCACTTTCAGAAAGAATTCTTTTGGCTACTGGGAGAGGCCAAATCGTGGAGCAATGGAGCATTAGCTTGAAACTCAGTGAATGTACTGGAGTGTAAAAAAAACAATGCAGGATTGAGAGTCAAGACACCTGGGTTCTAGTTATAACTCTGTTA
This sequence comes from Eidolon dupreanum, assembly GCA_028627145.1. Lineage (NCBI taxonomy): Eukaryota > Metazoa > Chordata > Mammalia > Chiroptera > Pteropodidae > Eidolon > Eidolon dupreanum. Next base: position 52,787,360 of record CM053508.1, on the reverse strand, counting down.
ATAACTAACTACCTGTCAGACCTGAACAAAAATTTTTACTCTTGCTCTGTGAAGGGGCTAGGTCAAATGCTTTCTAAATTTCCTTACAGCTCTTTGAATCTTGATTTTTTTTTCTTCACTTTGCTGCTGACTCAGACTGTATATCCTTAGCCAAGTTATTAACTGCCATAAATCTCAGTTTTTCCAAGTACAAAGGGAGAAGGACACATTCCCATATTTTCCTAGCATGTAGATACTAAATGGTTTTGTGTTAGGTATTTTCTAAGTCACTAGAGCTAGAAAAAGACAATAGATGTACCACTGGGCAATGCCCCTGGCTCTGGTTGCAGTATAAAACACTGTAGTGACCATGAGTTCTCAGTCCTCTTTGCTTCCGTTATATCTTCTAATGTAAGTTGTTATAACTCTGATATCACTAGAGAATGGCATGTTATTTGTCACTTTGTTCTCCTCTCCCATTGTGTCTGGTCCTATTCTAGTATTTCATGTCTCAATGACTATCTCCTTACCAATTTTACAAATGCAGGATAGAAAATTTCTCACCGTTTCTATATTTCTTACTTCTATATTCAGTGATCCACCAAGTTCTTATTGATTGTTTCCCTCATGTTCAAATTTATCTACTTCTCTTTCTCTCTTCCTTTACATCCTAGTCCAAGCTACCTTTACTTTCACCTGAAGTACTCTATTCCATACAGAAGTCAAAATAATTATTTCAAGTTGCAGACATGACCATGTCACCCCACAAGCTAAGCCCCCAATGCCTTTCCATGGTTCTTAGTACACAGACCAGAATACTTACCAAGACCTACCCAGCAGGCAGTTCCTGGCCCTTGCCTCTGTGCCTAGTCTCCTAGTACATCATCCTAATCCACCATTTTCCTTAACTCCTCCCCCTTGCTATTCTATTTGTGGAGACATAGTCTTTGCTGCTCCCTGTGGTTAGAGTGCTCCAGCTAGCGGCCACCTAGTTAACTCTTATCCTTTTATCTTCTGGGTTCACATTAATGACCACATTCTCAGAGAAACCTTCTCTGATCCCCCTAAGTCAGTGCCCTTTATCTTATATCCTCAGTAGGCTCTGTAGCCTCATTTTTACTGCACTCATCATAGTTATAATTTTACATTTGCTTATGTTGTGCTTTTTAAATCATTTCTGAATGACTTCTCCCTTAGTAGATTGTAGGTTCTATGACATCATGTCTATTTTTCTGTCACCGTTGTAATCCCAGTGCCTAACATATTATTTGACATGTAGTAGGTACACACTAAAATGTTGGGGAATAAATGAGTAAATCAATGAATGAAAAGAAGGAAGTCCCTGAGTTTAGGGACTATATCCTTATTCCCTGACACACAGGTTTGGAAACACAGAAGACAATTGATAAATTAGTGTTAAAAGAATAAATCCCATGAGCATACTGAGCTAGAAAGTCCAGAAAAAAAATTTAAAAGTATTAAGGTATGAAGTTAATAATGTTTTTAAGGAACAATACTGTTAAATATAAAATAACTATCCATCAGTATAGCCTCTAACCAAGCCTCAATATCCTACAAAAATAAATATTTCAAATGTCAAATTGTAACTCCCTTTCTTTACATGTATAAGGAAAAAATACTAAGACAAACTATAAGTGCCATAAATTCAAATAAGAGAGAAACCAATAAATTCTAGAGTCATAAGGTGATGCTCCCAAGAAACTCACTTGAACTGTGCTTCAATAGGTAATTTTAGTTTGAATAGGGGAGAGAAAGTGTATATGGCTTGTTTCTTAAAGATCTGCTTAGGTGATAATTCTCCATTTTCTCTTCCTCACTCATTCTCTACCTGCCTCCCCCAAACTGTCCTGGGGTACTGACATTAATGGACCACATCAACAGGGCTCCCTTGCCCTCTGTCTTCTAGTTGAGTTTTTCTGAAGAGAGGCACTGGTAGGAATTTGTAGGGTGGAAGGAGAAAGTCACAGGCATTCATTTCCCCAAAAGCCCTCCTTGCCTGGCCATGGTCAGCAGTAGTAATTCCTCTTCTGAATGCCACAGCTCTGTTGGATGTCCCTTTCTAACTGATAGCTACAGTTTTTAGTGTGTTGCCCCTTCCGATCTAGAAGCAATAATCACTTTCTGATATTCTAACCCTCAGAACACACATAAACTCTTTATGTATCTATTATGAGAGTGTCATGTGCTTCCTGCCAAGAATGAGAGAATGAGATTACAAAAAGGTAAAGCAATCATCAGCTCATCAATGGGAATTTTCTTAAACAAAATGTAGTTGTATTTTCTCCTTTGTTTGATTCCGATGATATGTATGCTTTACCTCAAAACAGATAACAAAACAGGAGTCATTTTAAACTGGTTATCACAAGCTAGCCAGCAGAATTAAACTTGTTTCCCTAAGTAAAATAGAATAAATTAGGCCAATAGAAAATAGAACACATTTCCCCACCACCCCCATTCAAAACACTGAATGGATCTAGAAAGAGAATAAGCCTGTAAGAGTTAAGCCTCTACCATTAGTCCCCTCACTAGGTACACACATACAAACATTCCAGTTTTTCCTAACAGAACAGACTTGAGAAAGAGAACAGGTTAGACCTGCTAGAGTGGTTGGGAGGTAAGAGTGGGGATAAAGAGGAGAAATTAGGGTACCAGCATTTAAACTCAGGAAGAAAAAAAAAACCTTCTCTGTCACATTCATCCTGATTGTCATATCCATCCATTCATCCAAGAGAAAGTGCCCTAGATACCCCATTCTTCCTGCGTAGGAGTTTTGGCAGGGGTCAGTATTGCCAAGCCATGGCCCAGAGAGAGCCATTGCCACTTCTTCTGCCATTAGTCACATCTACTGTGAGGATTAGAATGCCCAGTTCATAATTCTCTTGCCCCCTGTCTTCAAGATGTGTTTCCCCAAAGAGAGGCACTGTCAGGAATTTGAATGGTGGAAGGAGAGAGTCTCAGGCATTCATTGGCATCAGTAGTAGCAAAACCAACAGTTTAGTCAGAATTGCGTGAAACTATAAACTTTGTTTCACTTCTAAAGTACACTGATTATTGAAAAAACAAAAGGCTTTATGTGTCAACTAGGAATAAAATTATTTCCTTGAAAATTATTCCCATATTTTTCAAATAAAGAAACAGTTGGTTGATGAAAAATATAGAATATGTGTGATAATTAGAATAACCAAATATATTACATAATGTCCTTTGCCAAAAAGGCTTACCTTATTATAATAGTTAGGAGGTAAATTAGTGAATAATCTGTTACATTATTCCTAGTGATCATAATGGGATGAATAACCCTATATTATAATTATGATTCAAATAATGTATACTTTTGGAGACTACCTTTTTCATGATGTGATAAAATATAATGTAATAGGAGAGCCATGATTTGGTTAACAGATTAGATTCTGAGTCAAGCTAGCACAAGAGTAGAAGTCATTTTATATACTAACTTATTAAACATCCAAACAAGTATCTTGGGGCAGATAAATATGTATTCGAGTCTGGCATAGGAAGAGAGCATGTTTCTTCCCCTGTGAGGCAACTTGTGAGAGCCAGTGTAGAGGGAGAGTGGAATAATGAAGGGTGGTCTGGGAAAATTCTGAAGGCAAAACACAGATACCTACAGCAGCTGTTATGCAAGCCGCTGCTCACCTTTGTGAGCATGCTGGGTTCATTTAACGGGACTAAGGATAAAGGGGACCAATTCAAATATGAAGATGAAGGATAATAAAAATAGCTATTATTTGGTGAACATTTGTCATATAACCAGGAACTATGCTAAGTGTTTCTTCAGAGATAATTCACATTTATTCTCATAACCACTCATGAAGTAAATTATCATTGTTTTTCTCATTCTTCAGATGAGGAAAATGAGAGGCAATGATATTAAGAAACATGATCAAGGTCATACTAGCAGTCAGTGAGGGTGGGGTCTGAATTCAGCTGGACTCTAGAGCCCATACCCTTAACCATCAAGTGAAACAAGACATCGCGTTCTGAATGTCTATGTATGTATGTACACACAATCAGACATTCAGAGGCAGCAGGCCCTAAGTCTGGGTTGGTGCTGAAGCCAAAGAACTTACAGATACCTCCTTTATGAGCAAGAGATTTTAATATTGTCAGATTTGGGTCATAATTAAGTTTCTATGTCCTTATTAAAATGTATTAAAACTAGATTAAAACACATGAGACATTTTACTAATTTTATAGAACATCTCCATTTACAAACACTACTACAGTTAGGTGGATTCTTATCTTTCTTTTGAGTGGTGATTTCTAAAGTCCGTTAGAAAAGCCTTTTTATAAAAAAAAAAATTCAACTTTATTTATGGACTTGAACACTAATATTTTAGTATATTAATGCCTTGTGTTTTAAGGATGTTCCTGACTCACCTTGAAAAATGATATGTTAGATGACACTCACTTTAAAGATGAGGAAAGTTGTGGCTGCAAGTGATAAAGCCTAAAACATAGTCAAAGATAATTAAATTCACATTTCAATTCCCTGAGACCACACTGATGTCTTTAAGCATCATCAGAAGGGAGAAGTTAGCATTCCAGGTCTTCATTGTCTTACTGTTAAGTAAGACATAAGAGAATAAATGCAAATACTTTGTCTCATGGTCCACTGGACCAGAATTTCTGGAGTCCTGAGTCCTAATCTAGCTCTACTCCACATTCCATCACAAGCATTGTCTCCTTAAAAAGACATAAAACATTATTATATTTCTAATCAAATAGTTGATAGGACTTAAAGCTTATAAATCCTTGAATTTTGCAAATTCAAAATGAGAAAACAATGAGAAATTGGAAAGTGATTGGCAGAGGCTCATTGAATAAATTAAGGATGGAGGAGGAGCTGTAGTACAAGCTGACAATGTTGCTTTAAAGGGCCAGGAGCCTATATATAAATTTATATATATATATATATATATATATATATATATATATATATATATATATACACACACATACACATATATAAAATAAAGGGGCCATTCATGAACCTAAAATTATAAATGTAAGTGTGGGAGCTATATAATATTAGAGTCATCCAAATTTTGTGCGTCTATATAAATGTTTCACCTTAAATTCAGTTGTATTTGTATTCTATGGATATAAATTTGGCTAAAATACACAATGAGGATATAGTGAAACTCATGGCAAAATCATTGTATTTTCAAGCTAAAAGTAAAGTGTGAAAAAAAATCCTCAAATGAAAGATAATTTAGTGTTTATATCAAAAATAGTATGCAACATGACACATTTTATCTGTATATAGGCATTTTGTTGTTGCGCTAGTAGATGCAAACTTGAAAAAAAGAACACTATTATTTTTATGAGTTAGGGAATGCTAACTGCTGTAAAAAAATTATGACCTCAATATTAGTGTTTTAATACAGCAGAAACATGTATCTCGTTGGTTCAAATTTTAGTACATTTGTTCTTGATGGAGTTACTTCTCTAAGAGGTGACTCAGGCATCTGTTTTGTTTTCCTGTGCTGTAATAAAGGGAGATGTCTCCTCCATCTTTGACACATGGCTTCAAGGTCACTTTGGCATTATGCGACCAGCATACTGTGGGTAAAAAGAGTCATGAGCGTACATACAGCACTCCCCCACCCAATACACACTCTTAACTACCTTGTTTTGGCAATCACACACCCTTCTGCTCACATTTCACTGGTCAGAATTAGCACATGGCCCCCACCCACATCTAAGGAGGCTGAGAAATCTGTGCTCAGGAAAAAGGAATTACTAATCCAGTCAGTTTCTGTGACAGGATTGGTTTAAAAGTTGTATCGATAAAGATAAAAATAATTCTGTTTATTACATGCCATGAGATGAATTGACTAAAGTAAAGGGTATAGTCGACCCTTGAACAACATGGGTTTGAATTGTGTGGCTTCACTTACACATGGATTTTTTTCAATAAATCCCTCTACTGTTTTTGGCTAGTCCTGGGAGTCTGAGGATGTGCATTGCCATTTTATATAGGGGACTTGAGCATCTGCCTATTTTGGTATCCATGGGGGTCCTGGAACCAACCCCCTCCATACCGAGGGGCAAATAAGTTTCAGGGAAATTAAAAGTTATAAGCAGATTTTTGACTGAATGGTGCCCCTAACTCTCATGTGGTTTAAGGATCAACTGTTTATTCATGCAGTTCTCCTTTTACTTTACCAAGTGAAGCAAAGGGCAAATCATGTTCCTTCGGCTAGTAAGTTGAAGACTTGACTTTATTTACATGTCTCTAAATTGATATTAAAAAATATTGGACCTCAGAAAATATTTTATCCATCATCATGAAATGCTGGCAACCTAATCTATGCCATAAAATTATCAAAATATCTGGATCAAAGAGAACAGATCAGTCATCTCAATTTTGTGAGAGTCTATGTAAATGTTTCATCTTAAATTCAGGTGTATAGGTATTTCATAGATATAAATTTGGCTAAAATAAACAATGAGAATACAGCAAAACTCATGGCAAAATCATTGTATTTTCAGACTGAAAGTAAAGTGTGAAAAGAAAATACTCAGAACAAAATTGTCCCAGTTAAATGAAATTTTAAAAGTTAAAAATTAAAACATAAAACAATATAATAGAGATTGTATAGAAAGGCTCTGTTCCATGGTAAATATTTGCAAGTTGCTCTAATCTTTAGCAAAACTTTAGTTATGATGTAAATTCAAGACTCTTGAGCTGTGATTAACCATATATGTTTTGTGAATTGGAGAATGGGTTAGCAAATCCAGTATTCAAAGAAATTGTGGGATCTACCACAATGCTTTTGTTGATTATAAATTTGCAGGAAATTTACTGCTTAGAAATATGAGCTGTGTGTAATTACTCCCACCTGCTGGGTAAAATCTTTATTACATGGGCATTAAGCTTCACTCTCAGCACAGGGTGAGGAGGAATGTAATGTGACCCAACCTCACCACATAGTTTGTGAACATGATATTTTCCCCATAGTGGCTCTTGGCCCTCTTTTTTTAACTTCCAAATGTAGCATAACTCAGAATGGAAACTGCAATGCAATGCCTATCCTCTGAACAGAAAGATTTATTTCTACCCTTAATGAAAAACAAATCGAGAAGGATTAGAGGAACCAATGAATTCATCGTATTTATCCAATGGGTGGTTCCATTCTAAGGATAGAGATAGGAAGGGAACCCTGCCAGCGGAATTGCCCTCAGCTCTGGTTTTCCAGCCAATGGACCCAAAAGGCAGGAACTTGTCTTTAGTTATTGAACACCCTGCATACCTTTTCTCTCAGACCTTCCTGATATATGTGAAAGCACTGACCTCAGAAACAGAGATGAACTTCAAGTTCTCAAGGGCACTTCTTTTTGGTTAAGGATGGTGGGACTCCACAGACTACAATACAGCTTTTAATGAGCTGAGCATCAAACCATGGGCAGATCTTTATTTCTGAGTAGGGAAGTTTTCTGTGTATGTAAAATCTGAAAAAAATACATAGAGGTATATATGCTACCATATTAATAATTCCTTTCATCCTTGGCAGAAGTAAAAGAATTTGTGGAAAGGCTTAAGAGCAAATATAGTTTGGATTTTTTTTTTCTATTTTTCTCACCCCACCCCAGTAGTTTAGAAAGGAGAGGTCCAGAAAGGTGATCTTTCTCCCAAAGAATGAGGTCACAGTCCTTCATTAATATCTGCAGTATGTAACTACTCCTTCTTAACTCATCTCTTTGGCCCTGGAAGAAAACAAAGTTAACAAAGGTAAAGACGTTGGTATGTCAGAAATATATGTTAGGGTTCTTGGCTCTTGAGTGTGGCTGCTACATGATTGACAAAGCTGAACTGCTTATGTTTATGCTAAGAAGTCTTTGGTTAAACTACAAGCTTGATTTACTGTCCTTCAGCAACTAAAGTAGAGAGAAATCAGGAGCAACACAGAGTTTATGAACAACTGGCTCCTGCAACTGGCTGTGGCAATTGTGGGGCAAATATGTGTGTATTTAATTCCTTTCTCATTTCCCTTCTTATTTTTTATCTCTTTCACTTTATTCCCTACCTCAACCATTTTAATCATTCTTCATTCTATATGTTTTGCTGCCTTCTTGTCTTCCTTTTCTCAGTTTCCCTATTCTATGTCGTTTTTGCTCTATTCTTAATCTCAGCTATAATCATGTCACCAACTATAAGCTTCATGAAAAATACTAGTTTCATCATCTCTGTTTGAAAAAAAAAATACCAACTAGGGTAGAGGCTGAGTATATCTGTCTACAGTATCTATCATTGGGGTTTGGAGGGCTTCCTGCCAAAAAACAAATGATCTTCTGAACCTCCTTGGGTATTGATTGCTGTCTTCATAAAACACACCAGCCAATAAGTTGCCTCCTGACATGAGCTTGACTATCTGTGTTGGTTTTTGCTCATAGCTGTTTCAGCCAATGAAAGCAGACACCCTAGGCCAGCTAGCTTTTCCCAGATTTTGTGGGACAGTAAAATCTCCAAAAGAAAAATGAAGAGACTGATATAGATTGCCTCTTATTTGAATTTTAATAGATCAGACACTTTAAAAACTACTCCATGTCACCACTTTTCATAAAAAGGGACATTTTAGGAAGTATACACTCAACATAAATTAGATTTTAACTATAAAAACCTACTGCTTTGCCTTTATTTTCTGATTTATTAAAGAGTGGATAGGGGTATCAACCAGCATTGATACAACTTTGGGTCCTTAAGTCCAATGAAATTGTTCCTTTTTCCAAACAAATGGCTTGCATTTGGGTTGATTGTCCTGCTTCTCAGGGATTTTTATCTGCGTTTGCCTTTATGTTGAGGATCACCATTTTATCTTAGAGTTATAATGCCCCAAGGGGCTAGTGGGAAATTCTTTTTAATGTATAAATAGAGACACTAAGAAATAAAATGAAATGGAATTGACTCACACAGAAAAGCTAGTAAACTGTTAAGCTTTATTTCTACATTCTTTTTCCACTATGCAAGATGTTATGGTAGAAACTACAGGTATAGGCTAGGTAATGGGAGAGAGGAGTGTGTGTGAGAGGGGAGAAGGTATTTAGGAATAAAAATATAAGATGTGACTCCTATTCTTGAGTAGATTTCAGTCGAATAAGACAGAAACTTGCACCCAATTCATATCATAAGATAGTAAATGCTGAATAGAGAAATAAGAAAGATACTATTGGAGAGCAGAAAAGGGAATAATTCATTTCACTGGTAGAACCAAGGAAGAGACCATAGAAGTATTATGTGTAATTACATAATTGTGGAATTACTTGATAATTATTCTCCTTCACAGCTGCAGTCTAAACTCTATAAGGGCAGTGCCTCTATATCTTATTCTTTAGCATGGTGCCTGGTATCTAGTACATGACCCATAATATTTCTTGAATAAGGAAATGAGTGCCTACAATGATAGGTGCTGTGAAAGACAGCAAGAAATTGAAGTTTCATTTATTGTCTTTAAAGCATTGCATGCAGATCTGGTTACAAACATGGCAGGTGTGTTCAGTCAGCTCATTTGCTTGTGTACGAGATCACAGATGGTCATAGTGACTTACCTATTTCGTTCTGAAATGGAATAATTTCATCTCCACTCAACTTTTCCTTAGGCATGGGTTTTGACGCCATATTTATCAAGACATCTACTTGGAAGTGGGTGTCATGCTGTGAAAACCATTATAAACAAATGTTATAGCCACTGCCAAGTAATGACTTGTGTTGGGCAATTGGTTAAAAGGCTGACTTTATTCATTTTATTTTACTTTCTATGTTCACGTGCTGCTTAGGGAAAAAGAAGGGAGGGAGGGCAGCAACATTTTTTGTTTCTGAGCCATTAATTATTTGCAGAGGTCTGTGGGCAAAGTGCTAACCTCACACCTGGGAACAGAATCCTTGGTTAGAGGGTAGCCATGGTGATATTTACACATCTCCAGATTGCAGTTTGCCAATTGAAATGCAGACATATGCAGAAATGGCCTCATAGTCATTCTTTTCTTTTGTAATATTATCCTTGGCTCAACAGATTCATTTTTTTTCTTCATTTTCTACTGTCAACACTGTTTCAGCAGTGAGTTATATTATCCGGTGACATCAGAGGAAGCAAAGTTACATGTGTCAGCTTGGCAGGAATTGCCCACTTACAGCAAATTTGTGACAAGTTGCATTTTTCTACCATTTTCACCTTGAGCGATGAAGTATCCTCAGTCTGAAGAGACTGTGGCCTCCCTTGATGGTAATAGTGCTCTGTCCTATGGAGCTGCAGTTGCTTCAGTACTGGAGGGGGAGAGGGCATTATCTTTGAGTAATTCTTCCCTATGAATGGTGGGAACATAGCCCCAGAGCTGATTGCCTGTACCTATAGGTAACGGAAGCTTAGCTGGCAATTTCAGACCCATTAGTTTAACGGTTTGTGTAGTAATAAGCTGTAACTGATGAAATAACCAAAAGAACAATTTGTGAACTGTTTATGAAAAAAATATCCTAACCATTCAAAATGGACATTAAACTATGGCTGGTTTCATTGCAAAGCAAGAGTTCCCCTTTTGTTTCCTAGTTAGGTTTATATGCATTCCATAAGGTATGATGAGAGGTTTTGCTCAGGAGAAAGGTTGGAGCTTTTAAGCAAATGAGTTTGAACTTTTTAGTGTTTTCTATCATTTTTAAAACCAATGATGATACATAATGAGGTGCCAACAAATTAATTTAGATGTAAGTCAAATTAATGTGAGTTAAAGTCAAAATCCAGCTAAGGAAAGCCAAATATGCACATTAAAATGACAGCCTATGCCCCCATTCCTCACTGATCCATGGAAAGTAGAAAATTTTGATTAAGATGCCTCCTCATGTTATATAAATCAGAATATAGGTGCCATGAGATTAAGAATTATTGTCTCTTTTATTCACTCCTATCCTCAGGGTCTAGAAAATGCCTAACATATAACAGGCACTCCACAAATATTGAACATAAAAGGTTGATGAATTTTGGGTGAGATGGCTTTGTTTCATTTCTGAGAGGAGAAAGTTCTTTCAGAAAAAGAGAAGAGGAAAAAAGAGATCTCTACCAAAGAATTCAGCACCGGTTGATATTCTTCCCAGATCTACCTTTCTTCACAAAAATCTTTTTCCTGAGAGCAAACCACAGGGATCTGTGGCTGTCGCCATCAATGATAGGTTTGGGATATGATAAAATGTAGAAAATGGCTAAGTAGGAAAGAGTACATGCTTTATAAAATGGAATTTAAAATAATAGCTATCAGCAGCAGAACTTCATGGAAGCACATGCTGGGAAAATATAAACCCCACCCTGGTGATGGCATCTAGTACAAATCGAGAAATGAACAACAAAACAGAATGTGTATTCAGCGGCTCTTAAGATTAAACCACCAGCCGTAAGCATGGATCTTTGGAGCCTCTACCTTCCTTATCTTGAAACAGCTAAAATCAGTAGGGTAATGAAAAGAAAATGGATTTATTTTTTGTGAGCAGCTTGTCCTTTCCTCCAGATAGCCAACTCTCCAAACATGCATTTTGATATACCTTGGACTTCTCTTTATCTAATCATTCCATTTAAAGAAAAATGTACTTCACCCTGCCCACATCCCACATTGTTATATCACTGATTTCTCATCATTCTGACACATTCAATAATCTAACATGTTACAGCCGAAAGAATAGTCATGGCCAGTGATGTGCTGGCATCATGCAGGGTAAAGAAAAATAGAAGCTATAATAATATAGTTTTAACATAGTTTTAATATAGAAGCAGAACCTAAATGGGAAAATCAACTCCGGTGATCAGTGAATGCTCCAGGCAGATGGTGTAAGTTCAAGAAATTCAGTTTGACAAAAATTTATTGAGCACCTACTATGTGTCTGGCATAGGAATATGTCACTGAACAACACAGTGCTCTTTGCTTCCTGCTGCTTATGGATTAGCATCTAGTATGTGTATCCTCAACAACATTGAAAGTCACATTAGGCTGGAACCATGAAGCCTGGCAAGAGGGTTTCCTTTAGGTTAAATGAACACCGTCCCTATAAAAATCTAGAGCTGGAACAAACATAGAAGTGAAATCCTGCCAGTATTTGAAGTTAGCCTTCTGCTATAAAAGCCAAGAGCCCAACTTCTGTCTTCATCCTGAGGGGCTTCCTACAAAAAGAATGTATTTTGACAATTAACCAAGAATTTAAGTTCTTGAAAAGTAAAATATTTTAAAGCATGAAATCCATAAATAGATATTATAAAATCAAAGGATCTTTCTAGAGGCATAACAAGGCAACTGGCTTATCATTCCCTTTTCATATTTGGCTTATATGCTTCCTTTTCAGCAGGACTTCCTTTACCACCCAACCCATCTCTACTCCTGGCACTGCCCAACTCCCCTTATCTCTGTGTCTGGCATGTAACATTTGGCACATTATAAATGTCCTTATTTATTTGTTGATTGTCATTTCACTATGGAATATAAGCTTCAGCAGGACAGAGACTTTTTCATAGTTGTCCCCAGGGGATGTTAGGAGCCTCCCATCTAAGATTGAGAGGCATATCCCTTCCTGGATTTGTGATTACTGGTGCTTTCTTGCCATTTTTCAAGTCGCCATACAGCTTAAGAGTTCCCATAGCTTATGCTGGTATCATTGTTACAGATGTCTTTAGGCTTCCAAAATGAGTAAATCAGATGTTATAGTTAATTAATACATCACATGTCCACCTATAAGAGAGCATTTCAGGTTTATACATGAAACTTTGATAGACTCAGTCCCCAAGTCATAAGACCAAGTGACATGTAACTTATAAAACCATGCTTTCTTGGGGTGGCTCCATAGTGTAGTGGTTAGCACATCTGCTTTCTATGCAGAAGATCCTGGGTTTGTGCCCCAAGTGGAGCTACGGACCTATGCACCAGGCCCCCGGGTACGCTGGGCCCCAGGTGCGTGCCACGAGCTCGTGGGAGGAGACGCCCTGTTTTCAGAGACCCAGTTCTTAAAAAAGGGAGATGGCAACATCCGTATAGGTCAGGGATGGAAGTGGAGGGGGGGAACAGGGGGAGGGAATTAAAGAGGGGAAAAAATAAATAAAACCATGCTTTCTTTGTCTATTAAAATGGATGAGTGGTCTTCCCCAGAAACCACGTCAAGTCATGGTACAGTTGGTTTTCATAAAACTGATTCTCTAATTCTGCTTCCTATAACCATCAGCGAAGGAATTTTGAGTTTGTGGTGATAAAACATGTAAGAATTTGAGATTTGTGAGAGTGAATATGTAACAAATTGAGAGCACAGCTTGAATGACCAAAAGGAAATAAGTTCTCATGTTAGTAACAATTGTTAAGGATTCACTAGGGTCAAGAATTCTGGGGTTGAGTTTCTGGGAGATGATAGTTTAGTGATGAGTTCCCTGACAAATTAGTGGCCATTAAGTGTTTATAGTTGAGAAAGTGGTAGAAACTAGAGAGTTGTTTGTGGTTGGTGAATGTGGAGGATAGAACATGGTGGAAACTTGGTAATCAACTAGCCCACATAATTCCAAGAGAGGGATAACTTTCCAGTCCAAAGATGGAACTAGGAACAAGTTATTTTTCCTCTAAATGAAGGGGTGTACATAGAAAACATAAATACAGACTATGAGTATTGTAAGAGGAACCTAGAGTGATTTCTCTTATCCTACTCTTATGGGTTGAATTGTGTCCCCCACAAAAGATATGTTGAAGTCCTAATTCCAATGCCAATGAGTAGGACGTTAACTGGAAATAGAATCATTGCAGGGGAATTAATTAAGATGGGGCCACACCTTAGTCCAATATGACTAGCATCCTTATAAAAAGGGAAGAGACAGAAGTAAACGGGAATAACATCATGTGAAGATGGTGGCAGAGATTGGAGTAATGCCTCTACAAGCCAAGAAATGCCTGGGGCTACCAAAAACTGGAAGAGGCAAGGAAGGAATAGTCACCTAGAAGCTATGGAGGGAGCATGGCCCTACCAACTTTGATTTCAGACTTCAGGCCTCCAGAACTGTTAAACAATAAATTTCTGTTGTTTTAAGCCACCAAAATTGTGATACTTTGTTATGGTAGCCCTGGAAACTATTCACCTTCCTAGACCCAGGTGGGGAAAAAAAGGGAGGACCCCAAGCCAAAAGTGAAGTAAAAACTATTGCTTCTCACTACTTGAAGTGAAGTGTGTATGCTGATGGCAGAGAAGAGAATTAACATTTTCTGGAAGCCAGTAGGGCCCCCTGTCTTGTCTTTGTAAGGGGAAGAATAGCTAGAATGTCTCAGCAGGTGATAATAGCAACAGTCAAGACCGGGTGTCTGTGCTGTTGCCTCTGGCTGTCCAGATAAAGAATCATAGGCTGAGTTTATTTATAATACCACTTGGGATTAGTCCTGGTTCTAGAGAAGATGGACATTTAGGCAAAACTGACCCCAAAATTATTTTAAAATGCACTAATTATAGCCAATTACTCTGTTATTTTTCAAGCATGACACTGATGCCTAAAAATCAACCTAGAGCATTTCATTTCAAGTTGCATCAACTAGTTTTCTATCTGATGTCCATATGTTTCAATTAATTTAGGGATAGCATGATGGCAAAAAAGAGAAGGTTTCATTAAAGAAGAAAATGATTTGAGGTATCCAGACCCCCAAAATGATTGCACTAAAGACACTTACTAATCTACCTGTGGCTTGTAGGTAATTTTTGTTTTTACTATTTCCATAGATCGTCCCCTGCTTCCTCTCAGTGGTAACCAGAGCAGGCTGGGAATTGTTTACTTGTCTCTTGTGTTCTCCGTTCCTCACACTTACCCCAAATAGTTTCTTCCAGTATTATTTACTCTTGTCAATCAGTTGACTTTCTTTACTTCCTATGTATCTAGCTTGTCTGGTATAGAGAAGAGAGGAAAGAATGACCAGATTTTTGTGTGTGTAAAGGTTAACCAAAATTGTCATTATTTGCTTTCTGCATTTTGGGGAGAAAAAAAATGGGGAGAAATACCTTATAAAGCAAAATTTTAAAATGTAATTGTTTAGTAAAAAAAATACTTTGTTGTTTCAGGAACAGAATATATAATGTTCTACCTGTGTCACTTATTTAATCAAGGGGCATCGATTCATATTTAGTGATTAATGAAATAACAAAATTGTGACATTTTACACTTTTAAAGAAACATAGATGTAGAAATATTGTCTGGAAAGCATTTTTATTCTATCAATATTATTTATTTTAAAACAAACCTTATTACAATTCTATCTTATTCATCTATCCATTTAATAAATATTTACTGAGTGTCTCCCAGGTGCTGTGATAGGAACTGGAAATGCAATGAGAGCACTGGCCCTGGCCTCCTGGGCCTTATCTACTAGGCGCACAGACACACAGACAATATGGAGGTAGGACAATAGCATCTTTCTGAGAATTGCTGTGGGAAGAGGGCTCTTTGGAATTGTCTTCTGAAGACTGAGGGGTATTTGCCAGGATAAAACAACAACAACAACAACAACAACAACAACAACAACAAAAACAGGGAAAGGGAAAGGTGATGAGGCGTAGGAAAAGAAATAACATGTTCAAAGGGCCAGAATTCCAAGAGCCTGCATGTCAGTGAAGCCAAATATAATTTGGTAGGATGGTTGCTTAATTGAGAAGTAAGGAGTAGTGAGAAATGAAGCTAGAGATAGAGTCAGAGGTCATGTTAAAGACCTTATGTTTTAAGTTAAAGAATTCCTATTTCATTCTGAAGGCCATAGAGGGCTAAGAAGCAGGACAGTGACTAAGAAAGCTCAATCCGGCTTTTGCGTGAGAACAGGCTGCATGTGGACAAAGCCAGAGTCAGAGAAGCCTTACAGGAGGCTACTGCAGTACCCTAGGCAAGACCTAGGTGGCAGTGTCACTGCCAATAGGAGTTGTAAATATATAAGTTAAAGACACATTCAGAGGTAGGATAGATAGGACTGAGTGATTTATTAAGTTAGAAAGTAGAGAAGAGAAAGGGGTGACTCAACTACGGCTTATGTATGAAACATATGGAACTTCTTTCAATCCTAGAAGAAAAGAACACTGTCATAAACATGATAGATATTGCTGGACATAAGAAAGCAATCAATATCTCAATTCTCGTTGCCATGTGGAGGAATTATACGCTTTTCTAACATTGACAGTGGAGGTGTACATTTCATTTCTGAAGACTCAACTCATAACTAACTTATGATTTTAGACCTATTCTCAGTAGTGAGAGTTTAGGTGCTGGGAGAAGGAACACATGGTGGCTGGAGGAATGAGTTACTCTCAAAGGCAGTGTCATCCACAGCCTCTTAGTCAGGGTTTCTCAGGTCTCATGGTCATAAAGAGTGGGAGAGCAGTCACATCCAGCAGAGTTGGGGTGCAGTGCAGAGAGGGCTGCTCCTGACACCCAAGTGGAAAAAGAAGGAGCCTAATGCCCCTACAACTCACACACTGAGTTTATCAACATATTTTGGTCTGAAAGAACTGACCTCTAGGCAAACACTGGAAGGCAAACATCTTTCAGGAAACCACCATTTGTTTCCACCATTGAAAGATTTTCTTCTGTGTCTGTTCATTTGAGGAAAGTGAGAAACTTTCTCAGGCAGCAACTGGCATAACTAATTATTCACCTCGCTAAGAAACTCTGAAAGTTTTCCAGGATACTCTTTTGGAGATTGACTATACCCCCTCTTCCAGCGCCTGAGACAGCCGTGTGCATGTCCTACCCACATTCCTCTCACTAACTAGGTGATCATGGGCAAATTATTTAACCTTTATGTTTACAAGACCTAGAACAGTGCTGTGAACATAGTAAGTGCTACAAATACATTAAAATATACTATTTATTATTAAGTAACTTGGCAAAATATCTGAAAGCTTTATGGTCCTTGCTTCCATTTTTTATATACCCTTTGCTGGCCCTCTACGTCCGGTGAGGGCCTTTAAACTTTTGGCTATGTTAGAACATGGAGTTTCTATTACCAGATTGCAGCTAAATAGACTGCCTTTCATATTCAGAAAGTGTTTGGTGCCCATTAGCCAAGACTGTCCAGTCTGAGCAATGGCATTGACAATGCACCTTGATTTTTCTTCTCTTCAAGCACAAGTGCCTTGCATCTCTTGGCTTTCCTCTGTTAGTGAACCCTGGTGTTGTTATAGTATTTGGGGCCCTACTTTTTGCATTTGATTCCAGTATCTTTAATAATTTTCTTATATTTTTAAAGGACTATACGTGAAGTTTTAAGACCAACATGTACCTAGAGATGTGTACCACCACACACAAATTTGCCTCATTCCAATACTGTTTGTATTGTATACTTCTCCTATCTTTTAAAATCTGAGCTCACATTTTCATTTTGAGCCTATTTTACTCTTCTGTTAGTATTGTCTATTAAGTATTTGTTAGATGAATTTGTGTTTTGCTTTGCCAAAGTTATGTCCAGTTACTTCTCAGGTCTTTTTGATACATTGCTCCTCATCTTTTGGATTGATTATTTCTTCAGTCCTCTCTAAAGGAATTTTGAGTTCTCTTACACAGCCTCCTCCATATGCTTTTGAAGATTCTTGCAGATACATTCTATTAGTGTATAAATTAACTTTTCTATTCTTCTAATCCTTGTGGTAAATGTTTTTGGTACAGTAGACCCCTTTGGCATTCTGATGATGCCCAGGGACCCTTTCTCAAGATACTTTCTTTAAATATATATGTAAAACACATCTGATGTACAAAGAAAGCCAATTAAATTGAAAGACAGTTAAATATTTTTATGATTTTGATATAATAATAAGTGAACTTTTTTATTGATGCATCAAGTAATAAGATCTAGCAGCAGGGCTAATAACTATTATTCTACTATTTCTATTGGTGAGAAAGATCAGTGGTACTTTTAATATTATTGTGGTTTGTTGCCTACAGTCAAAATTGATGGAAATGCTAATTTTCAGTTAAAGTTCAGGGAAAAGAACTATGTGAACATTTTCTTTTATCTAAAGTCATGGATCCCCTGTATTTCATCCACACATGCTTGAGAGGATGTCTCGACCCCAGGTTAAGAACCCCTGCTTGTAGTCCTTTGTGCTTTGAGACTCAGCTCAAATAACCATCTCCTTTGTAACACTTTCTCTAAATTCACTAGGCCTACTTCTCTATCTTGTTCCCATAGTAGCTTGTTCATCCTCTATTATACAATATTCATTCACTGCTGCTGCTGCTGCTACATGTTTTTCTGTATCTCTTTCTACAATTTGTACATATCTCTCTATACTCCACATTTTATTCACTGTTTTTCTCTTGCTATCCAGGACAATGTCTGAAATATTGCAGGCACTCAATAAATGTTTGTTTAGTAAGTGAATTAAAACCCTAAACAGCTTCCAGTAAGTTTTTCCAGGTCACAAATAATAGAAGGACCTGAATTTAATTTATTCGCTTCTACAAGGGCACAGTGTACAAATGTTGAACTTTAATAAGAGATGTGCTTTCAGCAGTGTCTTCGTGACCTAGTTTTAACCTTTACTCTGAGTTGATTTATGCCTAATCTCTCATGAAGTCACAGCTGGTGATTAATAACTGAATCTTCATATTTTAATACCTAGTGAATATAGTGGAAAATTACTTCCATTGATAGGTAAAAATATATTATAAATATTATCAGCAAATAAATATTTCTCTTTATAACTGAGAAAGAAACTTGACAAAGGAATATTAGTTGTTTATAAAGCATTGATTCTGAATAATATGCTGGGAGATTATAAATATAAACTTAACTCTCAGTGAAAAATGTGCTTACAGAAAATTTATTCTAATTAGTCTAAATGTATTAAACTTGCCACTAAGTAATATGAATTAGCTACTATTTAAGTATAAACTTTTAACTTCTATATTGCCCAGTTCTGTTCTATATAGTTGGACATCAAAGATCAGCTGAAATTAGATATCATGATATTTTAGTCTTTATTAGAAGGTGGAGATGGACATAGTCTCTGATAAATAATAAAATGATGACTGAGTTCCGATAGTAGATACAGAGAATCATAAAGAGAAAAACATAAGAGAGAGCTGGAGCCAAGGGAGAGTAAGCCGTGTGCTTCTTGTACTTGGCCTTCAGCAGAATCTCAGGAATGCTGGTGTGATCAGTATAGAAACACACTCACTCTCTGTCTCTCTCTGTCTCTCTCTCTCTCTGTCTGTCGGTGTCACACACACACACACACACACACATACACACACACACACACACACCTTTCCGTTTTCCCTTCCCTGTTGTCTTGAGGGGAAAGATAATATTCTAGGTGGCTATAGAATTCTTATATATTTTAATTAATATAGAATACTTATAAAACAATGTTAATTCCAGCCTATCATGGATTTTTTTTTATGTGCTTCCTATTTATCCTATGCTTTAAAAATATTTCTTTATGTAGAAAATCACTGAGATTACGGAATACCAATATCGGTAAAAGTTATTCCTGCTTCACTTTTTAAAAATTTCAGTTTTTTTTTTTTTAATTTATAGCAAGTAAATGAGAAGAAAAAAATTACAGTGAAAAGCTATAGGATAAATGAAGTCATATAATCATGAAATATTGGGAAAGAATCCTAATTTTTAGGTCTTTTCAAAATATCATTGTTAGATTTCCCATTTTAAGAGAGAAAAAAAAGAAGCCTCTAGGGAGGCCAGGAAAGATTATTTCTGTCACCACCCATGAACAGCGTTACTGTGCCGGTATGATCACCTCCTTTTCCCCGTAGAATGTGCATCCTAGTTTAAGGAGAATTTTTTCTTACAAACCTACGTGCGGGTCAGAGGAATTTGTGAGTTACACAGGCCAAACTTAACCAATTTACCAAATGTTAGACCAGGATTTCTCATGCTGCCAAGGACTCGGTCAAGCCATTTTTCCCCCTCTTTCCATCTCCTGTCTTCCTCTCTTTTTTGATTCTAACCAGAGACTGTATTTCCGTTTTAATTTTCTTTTTCTGTTCAAACCCTACAGCTCTGCCCAAGGCAAAATGCTGCAGGGATTAGATAGACAAAGCAGCTAAATCAAATGGATAGTGACAGCCAGTGAATGCGTATAAATTTCAACAAGCAAATGTTTAGCATTGTCTCTTGGGCCTCCACCAACATTAACACCACTAAATTTCTTTAAGGTTCTTGCAAAGCAAAAATTCAATAACTAACAAAGTGCCAGCTAATCATAGACTTCAGGTTAATGAGTTTGATTTTAATTAATCTCGAATGAGAGTTTTTGAGTAGACTCAGGTTTGGGCTACATGCTCCCATGCTAAAAGGAGCTTATTTCCCATCAGTCAGGCAGATAAGAAAATACAAGTCTTGTGAGCTACTTTAGTGATCTCATTCAGCTCTTTAACATTTAGATGGCATGTTGTAAGAAGATAGTCTGGGAATTGAGGCTTCTTATGCAAAAAACAGCCTAACTCAGTCCATAAATCCTCTCTTGCCATTCACAATGATTTCCTTTAAACCTTCTGTTGTATTGATTGTATTTATTCAAGGATTTTCTTAGACAAATAGGATATATAGTTTAGAATGTGGTGGAATCATGAAAAAACATTTAGTAACTAATTAATATTGCATTTAGATGTATGTATGTATATATTCTATCTTTCTTTTTATTTGCTTCAACAATTTTAGGGAGTGGTACAGAAATAGCATAGCAACACTGCACACAACATATACTATAAAAGTTTATTTTGAGCTTTTACTTATATTCATTGAAACTAGTCAAATTTTCTATTTTCCTGAAAGTAAATTTAGATACAATTTTAGAGTCTAATATGTACTTTTATTTTATTTTTATTTTTTGCTGAGACCAAACAAAATCAAGGCCCACATATACCCAAATGCATTTTTAATTATCATAAATTTACTATGAATTGACATGTTGATAAGAATTTTATTTAGTCTATAACATTTTGTGGATTTTGATAAATATGATTTATAACATGATAACATTTAAAATGGAATAACTATTATTTTCTCAATGTATGTTAAATTATATGGGAAAAGTAAGAAAAGCTTCTGGTGACTAAACAAATTATCTAATAGAGCTAAAGACATTTTCTTCAAAAGAAATGTACTTGCTTTTTACATTAATGGTTAGAGCTATTACATTACAGTGTGTCATCAGCACACTTCTCATTTTATTCCTACCGGGACTTCAAAGTCCTTCCTAAAGTAGTATATGCATGTATTTTCAATACGATAATGAGATTTACTTGCACATTAGGGTAAGATACCAAAGAGGTGGGTTTCCAAGGATACTGTCTTGATAAGTCTCTAGAAGCTGATTTTAGTTAAGGACTTGATGGCATTAAAGGAAGGAGTGAGCCTTGGAATTCCCAACTGTGTCATGATCCTCTGTTTTTACCTAGTAAATGGCATTCCAGATGCTTTTTGTGTGTAAATTAAAAATTGAAAGTATTGTCACTTTTCCTAAGCCTGCTTACTCTAGGGGAAAGGTAAATTCTCTTTCCATCCTTCTAACTTTTTATTCTACATTTCCATAAATTTGCATGCATGTACATGCATGCATGCACACACATACACACACATTCAACATTTAAGGCACTAGACTGTGGAATAATAATATGGCAAAGATAGTAATAAATTTATTTATTTCTGTAAACAGGTAATAGGATGTATTGATCTTACTCTATTAATTCTGAATTCCTTCTTTGGTGAGAGATCGGAGCCTCTAAATATGTCAGACCATCTTTTTGTTTAATATGGTTTAATAAGTGCTTTTTATGCCACTGTTCCAAGCTAGATTCCTGTGACTCCTAGGAGTCTAAGCAAAGCAAACCTGGAAGTAAGGTCAAAATAGCATACTTGTTCGTAGGTAGTCATTCAAGGTTGTAACATTGCACAGTAAAGATGAGGGGTTAATCTTGGGCTTATTTTACATATGGGAAAAATTGAAGCCTATATAAGGCTAAATGCTCTGTTCACCACTGCAGAATAATAGAGGGTAAAGCTGTAAGTATAATTCAGGTTTACTTCGACTATTGTTCATCTGTCCTTATGAGTCACACTTTTTACACATTGCCTGCTCTCACCAATGAAAGCCCATGAGGCCATTTAAGGTTTTAATGACCAAAGCTGTTAGGATCCTATAGCTATAGTTTCTCTCGTGGTAAAATAAAAGTCCCTTCGTAGATATATTATGAAAGTTAATGAGCTTAATTGTAAGCTACTCTAAATTTTTTGTAAGAAGGATTCTTTATAATCGTTAGCAAATTCTTCTTTAGATTGCATCTCAAAATGCTGCCATTTCTGCAGGTTATTGTTCTGAGGTCAGTTCCTACAGAATTTACTCCTTAAGAACCCAAAGGTGTCACAATGTGGAGAACTAGTAATACTGTAACCGAAAGCTATAAGGGAAAGCCTCTGGCTATCACACTTAGTTTTGGTACTACTGCCTTATCTAGCAGTGATGCAAAATTTACCTGAGAAATTGTATTTTTATTCTAAGATGAAAAATGAAATAGTTCGATTGCATAGTGAGGTCACAAATTTTAACACATGTTAAAATTCAGCTTCTTAGACACCAATGCTTCTACAGAGATATAAACCCTCACTATTCAAAGTGTGGAGCTTTTTAGAAACTCAGGATCTTAGGCCTCACTTAAGACCTACTGAATAAAAACCTGAATTTTAACAAGATCTCTTGAAGATACATATGTAGAGTTTGAGAAGTATTGTTGGAAACATTTTGAACTTGCTGTGATTATCTCAATCTTGCTAGTTGGCTTTGCACAGCACTTGCAACAGACCTAGCCATGCTGTCCTCTTTAGGCTACTTCTGGTAGCTCCTAGTCAAAGGAAGCTCAGGAAACTGAAATCTTAGACCTTTCTTTGCTGGTGGTACTGGGCTGCCATGCAGTTGCTCCCTTTGTCATAGGTTGATACTCTTTCCACTATGCCACGTTGCTTGAATGATTATTTAAACTGTCACAATGTTTTGTTTGCTTACCAGGACAACTGTGGCTGTAATTTTCAATAAAACATAGAGTGCAATCATTCAAATGGCAATGAAATTGGCACAAGATGAATATTAAGTGAGTTACTTACATTGTGAAAACCATCATACTCTTTAACGCTTTTATTTAGTTTTCATAAATACTTAACAGGAGTTAAAGGTGGGTGAATTAGTGGACTGGTATTTGCCTGCCTACCAATGCCGTTTGTGATTTCCATGACACAGTCCTTTGGGATCAGACTCCATGATGTGTTAAATATTGACAGGGAGCCCAGGAATGGGAGAGTCCTTCCATATGACATTTTATCTAGAGTTGTTTATCTAAGTAAAAAGAGCAACCAGTTTTAACTTTGTGAACCTGTATGTTCCTAATAAAAGAGTTGATATCTTTGACTTGAGGACACATGACAAATGATGATCCTTGGAGTCAGGACATCACCCTAGGATGCTGGTCCATAATCCTCACTCAGAGTTTGCTGCCTGCACAATGAGACATGTCTGGGATTCATGGGGCATTTGTCCTATTTCAAAAGTCTGTGTACTGCTCTTAGGCCAAAGTCATTGCAGAAGAATAAGCAGTTTATTACTAGGAAAGAAAGAATGGTTTTGCTAGGAAACAGGAGAGGGGTGGTTCAAAGGCAGTCTAGCCTGGAGAAAAGGAGTATTTTTTGCTGACATGGCTTAGAATTGCCAGCCCATGTTGATAAGAGAAAGTAGATTGGCTTTTGGCCAATTTATTCTTGTTCTAAAATCTCTTAAGACAATGTACACGCTTAAGGCCTACACTCGAGACAATATGTTCCCAGCACCTCCAGCTCCCTTGGTGTGCCACTGCAGAGAAGTGTGTTCACAAGTCATAGGATGTTACATACCAAACACACATATAATCAATCTCTGAAGGTTGGCACTCTCAGGCAAAATCAAGTAATGGTGGGAGCGCAACCCTGCTAACACCTTGATATTATTAGCCCAGCGAGACCTATTTCAGACTTATTTTTCTACAGAGTTGTGAGATAATAAATTTGTGTTTTTAATCCTCTAAATTTGTGGTGATTTAATACAGCAGCAATAGGAACCTAATACAATTGGTAATGTGATGGAGCATGACAGAGCCAGGTCTTGGCTCTACATCTAACTAGTATTGTGACATTGGTAAAGTTTCCTTAGCTTTACTTTTCTTATCTGTAGAATAGCATAATCATACTCATCTTATAAGGTTGTTGAGAGAGTGAAATAAAGAGGCAAATGTAAAGTATCTGGGCTAGTGCTTGTCATGTTGAGGCTGCTCAGAACCTCTAATTTTGTTCCAGTGGTTTTCCTTTGTACGGTTTGGTGGTCCTCCCAGTTACTGATGTCTTTTCTTTAGGGTTCACCTCTTGCTTTTCTCTAGGGAGCAAGGTACAGTGGATAAGAACTGAGCTTGCATCCCTGATGACAGGCCAGTGTCCTTAGAAATAGCACTGAATTTACTCAGTATTCTACTGTGTTCCTCTGAGAATCTCAGTTGGCCAGATAGTCACCTACCAATCACCAGGGTTTCCATTAGTGCTGGATTACCATTAAGCTCCTCATGGTTATAGAAGGGTCTAGCAGATTTTCGTTCACTGGAAGATGTCACCAATGATCATGTTAAGTAAGTACTACATTTTGATGACTTATAAACATCCTCTCATATGCTCTCATATAATGCCTTTATGAATTCCATTCCTCTTCTGTATTCAAAACCAACCAGTTAAGAAGGATACATTAATTTATTTGAATATATACTTGTCAATACTTTCAGAAAAAATAAGACACCAGTTGACTATCATTATGTGCCCTCCTTAAAAAAGCAGAAGAAATACAGTTAAATTCTTTAATCAAAATTTATTATTATAAATAATTTTTTATCTTTCTCCTTTAAAAAAACTCTTCTCCTCTGAAGATATTTCTTTTAAGACCGTTTATAATAAATAAGAAACTATTTCTAACTACCTAACTTGCTTCAAGACAATCTTGACAGCCTCTGTGGCCAAGTTATAATAATTACTTGATATTAGATACTCTTGCTTCACTCTTTCTGTACGTACATTGAAATTCTAAACTTTTTCTTGAACGAATAAAGGCAACAGCTTTGATATCCTGGTTCATGTTTTTCAATTTCGCACTCCCAGGTGTCTGTGCAAAGTTAAAAGCAATTAATACTGACACACCACTCTCAACCCTATTTTTACTAAGTTCTCTGAAGAGTAACTGAACTACCAGACTCTGTAAAATTTCATTACCAAAACAGCTATGGAGATGGTATTTCTTTTGGAATATCTCTGTGGGTACAAATATTTATTAATCCAGGTTTCCTGAGAATTATTTTTAGTGGATGTAAGAACTGTGGTTTTACCGTACTTCCAACTTGACAAATTAGTCTGTCACATGAATAGTGGCAGAAGACATGAGACCCCTGGGTCAGAGATGAGAGATGGTTTATTCCTACAGAAATTGCAGTAGCAGGTGAGCTGCAGTTTTTCCAGTTCCTAAAAAACCTAATTCCCACAGGCAAAGGGAAGAGAGCTTGAATAGATAGTGGGGAATGGAAAGCAAAACTTAGAGAAACCTATAATTTTATAGTCTTCTGATGATTCTTTGGTCCAGAGAAAGATATAATCTTTATTTTACTTGACAGTAAATAAACTTTCCTTTGCTCCGGAGGGGGACACTATCTCTTATCTTCCAGTAGATTTTTGCTACACAAGCATTCCGAAAACAATAGCCTGGAACAAAGTTATTAGATCATCCATTCACCAGATATTTAGAGATGTAAGAGGTCATGGAAAACTGTCTCGCAAGAATGGGTTCCTTAGATGTAAATAAATTCTTTTCCATGTTGATAAGAATGCTCCTGTGTGAACCTTCATAGACATGTGTAATGTTAAGTCTTTTTCTCACAGAGAAGAATTTGCTTGGTTTCCTTCGCAGAAAACAAGTTTCAATTATGTGATCAACTTGTCTGGATCAACCAGATTAAAAAATAAATCAATTTTATTTTTTATAAACACTAAAGATATTTAGTTGGGCAGGCAGTGGGCATGAGGTTGACAGAAGAGAGATCGTATGGCCCATAACAAAGTATTACCTTTTCTCTTTCACTTTGCTGCCCTTTTTAATATTGTTGATCAGCAGCTTGGACAGGTCCACAAGATCTCAGACTTGGAGACAGGAGAGAGTCAAGGAAGCTCCAGAGGCTGGCATTGTCAAACCTACTCAGACCTGGCATAGGAGCACAACACAATTAGGTCTTCAGCTATCAGGGTCGCTGATACCCACACTGGCCTTCTTGCTGTTTCTGGAACACATTGAGCCTGATCCTCTTTTTTAGCTCTTTGCACAAGCTCTCGTCTCTCATGGGCACACTCTTCCCTGGATAACCTGGGCTCACTTCCTCACTTTCATTAAGCCTTTCTCAAATGTTACCTTACCTTGTCAGTAAACCACCCTGAACTGCAGGTGTGCGCGCACACACACACACACACACCCCAGAACATTCAACCCCTCTTACCCTGCTCCATTTTTCTCATCTTCCAATATACTATTCAATTTATTTAATAATAATGTAAGCTCAGTGGGCAAGGCTTTCTTTGTTTTGTTCTCCGATGTTTCATACACACCTAGATCAGTGCCTGGCATATAAATAAATAAATATTTTGAAAAAATACTTTCAGAATAGCGAATGAATGAATGTCAATATTGGGGATTTTTATTGTTATCTGCATTATTCTTAGGAAAATAGGCCCATTCATATTATGTACCATTTTTGAAATAACGTGGGCAGGGTTCACTCCTCTCTTTGTGGGTGGGAAATAGTAATAAATGAATGAAGCATAGCTACAGTGACCCTGCTGATGATAATAATGAATCACATTGATTAAGTGCTTTTCCTCTTCTACCTTTTTTGTGTGTGGAATTCCCTTCAGTGTCAAGGTGATGGATTATCACCATTCCTTCTAGGAAAATGGCTATTCCATCTTAATGTAGGCTTTTAGAAATAAAAAATAATGCCCGTTGCAATAAACTTTTAATTATCTACACTAATGGAGTGCTGATGCTAAAGAAATAATTCCCAAATCATTTACAGTTCACTTTAGGACACAATTGGGGCTTGTACTTGGAAAAGCATTAAAATGCCAGCAGCAGCATATGATCATAGAACAAACTTTGGTCTGGAAGGTAAGAAATGGTTCGGTGTTACGGGTTGAATTGGGTTCCCCAGAAAGATGTGTTGCAGTCCTAACTCCCAGTAACTCAGAATGTGGCCTTATTTGGAGATAAGGTCTTTACAAAGATGATCAAGTTAAAATGAAACCTTTTGGGTAGGCCCTAATCCAGTATGACAGATGTCTTTATAAAAAGGGGAAAATTGGATGCAGAGACAGCCATGCACATGAAAGAATGCCATGTGAAGATTGAAATTATGTTGCCACAAGCCAAGAAACTACCAGAAGCCAGAAAAAAATCCTGGAACAGATCCATCCCTTAGTACCTTCAGAGGAAGCATGGTCCTCTGGACACCTGCATCTCAAACTTTGACCCTCCAGATCACCTAGACAATACATTTCTGATGTGTAAGCCACCCAGTTTGTGGTACTTTGTTATGGCAGCCCTAGTAAACTAATACAATAATACTTGGTGGCTCCCCTCTTATGTGGTCATTTAGCATGCAATTCTTTCTCATCCCCAAGCCTCCATTTCCTTATCTCTAAAGAGAAACCAAGCTCCTTGCTGCTTTAAGGCTCTGTAATGTAAGCTTTCTACATGAAGTCAGCCCTGCTTTTCCAATTTTGGCAGTAATCCTCACCCCATCTTGGTCTCTTCTAAATTAGGCAGTGACCCTAGAAGAAAGTTCTGCACATAATCTGCACAGCAGATAAAATGCATAAGCCATTACTCTATTCAAATCTAAGAGTTTACATTTTACCTATCTCTGGGAAACTCAAAGACTTAACATTTTCACATTTAAAAAATGGCAAGAGTGACATTCCATATTGTGATAATCCAATTCACATCTCTATTTCTATTGACAGAATCCATTTATACCACACCCAAGCCCACCCTCCTTCCATATACTGTTAAGTTGAGCAAACATGGGTTTTCCCCAAGTGCTGGCATAGTAGAGTCAGCATGATACAGATTAAGAGTGAGGATTTGACTTACATCTCCAACACCATGGCATTCAAAACCACTGTGCCCACTGCATTTTCTTCCCTACTGCATTCTTTAATACTTAGAATAAATGCAGGTGGGTGGCGTATGCAGCATCTATGCCAAAACAGAAAAAAAAGAAAAGTCAGTGGAAAGCAGCACTCCAAAGTACCTCCTCATTTGGGAAATATTTTTAAAAGAGCCACTTCCTTTGTGACGTGCCTCTTCACTATACTTCTCTGAAAAAAGAGAGATGATTTACTAAGGTAACTATCAAAAGTATAAAAGTTGCTCTCCAAAAGAAAATTATACCCATAAAATAAATGTTTAATTGAAATAAAAGGTTTCCAAGTGTTCTGAGAAAGTCACCAACTTCTCAGTAAGTATAGTTCATTCCTAGGATTGGTTTGCTTGTGTATCAGTTATATAATATTGTTAAAGTGGAAGGTATTTAATCATCAACACTATTCTTATCAACAGTAACAACTGGACTTGAAGAGAGTACTTCTTTGGGTACTGGGATTGTCATGCATGGAAGCAAGAGGTAGATGTTAAAATCCCCTAAACGGTTAAAATAGAGCAACATGAAAGCTCATGAGTTCTGGCTCTTAGTCAAAGCCTACTTATACCTGATGTAATTCTAATATAGTGACTTATTTGGTTTACAAATTCACATTAGAAGCCAACAACATAGGACAGGAATCAGAAAATCTATTTAAAAGAAATTAATAAAATACATAGCAATGTCAGGACATTATGTCTGAGTCCAGATAGCCTTTGAAACCACAATAGTCTCTAAGTTCACTGACAAAGCTCAGTCATCGAGGGTTATAATTATGAACTCAAAATAAATCTTAGGACAGACATCAATTACTATGTTTTATAAGTCAGAAAATTGTATATATTTAAGGGATGCTTTCCATGCGTAGTAGTTGACTTGGTTTTAATAGGTGATGGGTTATGGGATACTAGAATAACTAGGTCATATGGAGGCTTCATCCCTGGCAGTGCCAGCTGAGTGAAGAGTTACTATGCTAAAGCCTTTACAAAGAACGTGAAATAAACACCGTGCCTGGTGTTCCTTAAGCCTCATGGAAGAATGAGTATATATAATGTGTGTGTACATGCACACCCGTACACACTTTAGAAAGATTTACTCCCGTACATCTTTTCAGTTTATTAAACAAATTTTTAAGTGACTGCTACGTGTCTTACATTGGCTGTGCTCCTAACATCCATGATGAATGAGATGAGATAGCTGTCGTGAGGATCTCCTAGTCCTGGAGCATCACGCAAGCACATGGGTACAGGTTGATGACAAAGTAGACATAAAGGGAAAGTGTGTCACAGGCTCTTCCTACATTTGTCAAGGAAAGATTTCTGATGAAGAGAACTTTTATCGTCTATGCTTAGAACTTTAGACTCAGAGTACTTGATGGTGAGTGGAAAAAAACTAAATAAAGTAGAATGAGAAAGCAAGACTGCTCAATTCATAACAATGAGTTCACTCTCTGAGTCAGTCGATGTAAGCAAAAGCAGAAATGCACCCAGTGGAGAGCCCTGGGAACAAAGAGGGAGAAAATTTTTATTAAAGTCTTAATTTTCAAATGGTGGATGCCAATAAGAAATTAGTTTAAAATTCCAAGAAAAATCTTTACCTTTCATTCTACTGTGGACTGATAGCTAGCTTTACAAAGGACATTCGAGCAAAACCAAGGATGTCCAACAGTCTGTCTCAATTAAACAGACTCAAGGTCTGTGAACCAAAGGCATAGTCATAGTCTTCCTCTTATGTTCTAGTGTGATATTATTCTACTTTATCTTTTTTCCATATGCTCATTCTGCTGAGTTTTTAAAAATGAAATTGATAGATTCTATGTTTTCAAAGATGGTTTTCTACCAGGTAAATTATAAGAACATTTTTACTCCAAAGTGTGTGTGTGTGTAGGGGAGCGGGGGTGAAGAATATCACAGACATCTGTAAATTCTCTCACTCACACGGACAAGGTGATTTGCTCTCTGCCTTCTCTCTTAATCCTCACTTCTGGGAGGCTGCCTAGACTTTGCATCCATTGCTTCAAGGTGTCTGTTAAAGGCTGACTCAGAGACTGAATTAATCATGTTTCTATACACCCCTGGAGCTAGGTGCCTCAGAGTTTGCCTGACTCTTTGCCTTGGGTATGGCTTATCACTTCTGAGGCCTCACTTTCTTTACTCAGAAAGTGGGAGCTGGGCTCAGATCATATCTAAGGTTCCTTCCAGTTTTGACCTTTTAGAAGTAGCTGCTTTTAAATGATTTGCCAAAACTTGCAGGACCATAAACATCTGGGATACATATATTGTTGGCTTATTGTATAACTTTGGGCCAGTCATTTCAGCTAAGCAAACTGAAAAATGGGTGCTGGCCCAGAGTCAAGTCTTAGAAGACTTATTTCCTAATATTTAATGCTTCTTAAATTAAATCATTCTTTCTCTTTTCCTTACTTCCCTCCACCCTTGCATCTTTAGAACTTGCAGAGCCCACTGACATTTTGAGAAGAAGGTTGCAGATGCTTGTCTTAATGCTTGGCCATATCCCAGGAAAAGATCCTCACCTTGCCACATCCTAGAACATTTCCCCTGTATTTGAGATCACTAAGCTCACACATATTCTCTCTCTGACTCTCTCTCTCTCTCTCTCTCTCTCTCTCTCTCTCTCTCTCTCTCTGTCACACACACACACACACACACACACACACACACACACACACGCACACACACACCATCCAGCATTCTCCTGAGGATGAATGAATATTTCTGGGCAAAATACTGCATGAAGATTTGGGGAATGTTTTCGCAGGTTGAACAGTGCTCATATTCATGCTCTCTGGCAAGACAATTGCTTGATCATCCTGTTCTTGGTGAAGGGCATTGTTTTTAAATCAAAATAACTTAGCCACCCTTAGGGTGATATTTAATAATGCAGTTGCCTAAAAATGTCTTGTTTTCATAATGGATCCTTCTCCAGCATCTAGAAATTTAGGTAAAGGTGAAAGAAGAGACAAGAAGAAACACTTACTGTGCATCTATTTTCTAAATTTATGTTATTTAATATTTATACAAATTTCCTGAGGTCAATATTATATCCATTTGACTGGAATGAAACCAATGCTCTAATTAGTTAAGTGATTTAATATTTGTTAATGGAAGAGCTTTCTTATCCCTAAGCCTGTGTTCTTTCTCCTAAACCATATTGCCTAAATAGAGATTACAAGTTTGAAAACAAAGGAAGAGAGCAGTCATTATGGGCTATATTCTGGAAGTTTGTACATATAATCTTATTTAATTCTTATAAGAATTCAGCTCCCCTTTCCTCTATCCTTTCAACATTATATAGTATTTATATATAATATTTCAACTTTTATGTGGTATTTACATTCTAATGCTTATGAAAATTTCGTTTGCTGCTGAGCTAAGCAGTATGCTATAACCACTCCTCTTGAACAATTCTTCATTTTTTCTAGAGTTAATTACTCATTTAGATTTTCATTTTTTCTTCTATAAACCTATTGGCATTTCTCTTTTCATTTCAATTTCTTCATTATGTGCCTATTCATCATCACAGTTAACCTACATCATCACTTGGATTTTGTTTTTCATGGCAATGTTTCTTTCCCTTATCTCCTCCATAGGGGCCCTCCAACTTCAGCTTCAATTTCAACTAGATGCTTTCTGAGCTTACTGGGATGCTATGACCTTGTCACTTTCTTTCTTTAACACCCTAGGACTTCACAACCATACTGCTTTCCAGATTTTATATCTTCCCCTTCCTTGTTTGACTCTGTTTTTAACACATTCTTCAGTAGCTTCCAAATAAACATACATAGGAAATAAATTTTTAGACCTTTTTTGTGTAAAAATGTCTTTATTGCACTTTCACACTTGGTTGATATTAGGGTAGAATACAGAATAGAGATTAAAATTCATTTCATCTCAGAATTTTGAACATTTTGCACTATTGTCATTTTCTTTCCACTGTTGTTTTTGAAAAGTGCAATGACATTCTTATCCCTCATCCTTTATGCTTAATTTGTTTTCTCTCTGGAAACTTTAGATATTCTTTTATCCCAAGTGTTCTAAAATTTAATAATGATATTTCTTTTATCCCCATTGTTTTAGGCATTTAGTGCATACACTGAAGAATTTTTCTTGTCTTATTTCTTTGATAATTTTCTTCACTTGATTTTATCTTTAATATTTTTACTTTCTGGAATTCCTATGAATATGACATTAGATCTTCTGTTTTCATTTCATCTCACCCTCTCTGCCACCCTTTGTACTTGCTGTGCCTGTTGTGTGAATCACGACATTTCATAGACTCCACTTCTTCAGAGGTAAAGGTTCCAGTCTGTTGTGGAGAAGATGATAAAGTAAGTCATCTTGCTGTGTAGTAGCAGAGAGGATCCAGGTAGTCTAAAAACACCTTATACAGACTTTCAATCTATTTTCTTGTTTTTCTAATGACTTATCCCATACTTCCTGTGAAAACTGCCTTCGAGTTCTAAGCTTTTCCTGGATTTTTTTTTTTTAAGCAAAATGGCTTGGACTTTGTCCATCTACCTTTCCGCTGGTGCCCAAGTTAAGGCTTCCTTGATTTTAATTAATCAGCTCCCACTCAGATGCCTGTCACTTCATCTTCCACAAGATAATTAAAATTCTTATTCATTGGTAAGTTTCCTTTTGATTGCTTTTTCCTCATGGGTTTATAATAATTTTAATTTTGTGTTGTTGTTTTAGTGGCATTTTAGCAGGGAGAGTAAATAGAAGTGTGTGGTCAATGCATCAGTCAACCAGTGTCTAGCATGAATTATAATTATCCCATGAAAGGTCCCAGGTTCTGCAGTGGTAGCCCTAGATAAAACAAAATTGCCTTTTTTTTTTTTTTTGATGACAAATACAATGCAATTTACAACAGTTGCCTTTCCTACACAATTCCATGGAATTTGAGTCAAAAGAATTTGGCAATCTTTTATTCTAACCTCTACCACATGCCTAAATTATATCCTTAATAGACAATTTCATAATCTTGAGTTGAATTTCTCCAATGATGAAGGACTTACTTTCACATGAAATGGTTCATTACATTTTCAATTCCTGTTGTCGTCAGTCAATACTTCTAAGTATCCGTGTTAACTCCTGAGATCTGAGTGCTGTGAATAACAGTGACTTAATAGTAGCACTATAAACAGTGTAGGGGGTGGAGGAATTTCAATTTCTTCTAATTTAAATAAGCCATAGAAAATTATAATGTCTAAATTTGTCAAATACATCAAATTCAAGTTCAACTATTTACATGCACCATTGGTATATTTATTATCCAAGTAGTTATAATGCAACCCTACAGTATCAGTATCAGTTGAAGGGATCTGAAGAAGTCGACCTGGATTTTATGGTAGCAAGGCTGATTACTTTGGTCTTGCTGAAAATTATGTTTGTTTAATGAGAAATATTCATAGAATGTTTTCAGAGACTTTGTTCTCATATGAAAACTCTGATTTGAAAGAGGCTTTATTTGCTGCCTATTAATCAACTTGTTGAGTGTTAATTTCTCACGGTTGTGATCTGCATGAGAAAAAATGCAATCAGACAGAATGAAAGCAAAGAAGAAAGCTCCTACCAGATATTTTTAATCTTATTTATTTATAATATGGGACACCAGAGTAAAAAGATCTTTGTCCATCTTTCCACCTTGTAATAAAAAGAAGCTTTGAGGGCCCTTCGAGGTATTTTTGTTTTTGTTTTTGAATTTTTGTATTGAGGTAAAATTGATATACAATATTATATTAGTTTCAAGTGTATAACATAATGATTTGGTATTTACATATATTGTAAAATGATCACCATGATAAATCCAGTTAACATCACCATGCATAGTTATACATATACAATTTATTTCTTTTTCTTTTTCTTTTTTTTACCTTCTGTCATTGCAGGGGATTTCCTGGACTTCCCCCTAGTTGTATGGCTTGTTCATCTAGATCCCTGGTGATTTTTTTCTTCCTGCTGCTCCTTATTACTGTCACAGCTTTG
The DNA here is from genome assembly GCA_028627145.1 of Eidolon dupreanum. Lineage (NCBI taxonomy): Eukaryota > Metazoa > Chordata > Mammalia > Chiroptera > Pteropodidae > Eidolon > Eidolon dupreanum. The sequence goes on along the minus strand of CM053508.1, from coordinate 52,753,093 downwards.
ATTTGATCGCCAGAGGGATGAACAGAGCCTCTATCATCTATATCATGGTTTTTCTCCTACAATTTGTTTCTTGTGATGAGAACTTTTAAGATCTACTCCCTTAGCAACTTTTAAATACTATGCTGTACATTACATCCCAATTCTTACTTATTTTATAACTGAAAGTTTGTACCTTTTGACCCCCTTCATCCATATTGCCCATCCCCCAACCCCCCATCAATCTGTTTTTCTATAGCTTGTTTTGTTTGTTTGTTTGTTTTTATTTCTTAGATTCCACATATAAGTGAGATTATATGGTGTTTGTCTTTCTTTGCTTGACTTAGCGTAATGCCCTCAAGGTTTATCCATATTGCTACAAATGGCAAGATTTCCTTTTTTATGGCTGAATAATACTATATTATATATAGATCACATTTTCTTTTTCTATTTATCATATTTTGATTGCTTCCATGTCTTGGCTCTTGTAAATAATGTTCATGTGGTTGCATATATATTTTCAAGTTAGTATTTTGTTTTCTTCAAGTTAATATCCAGAAATGAAATTGTTAAATCATATTGTTCCTTTTTAAATTTTTGAAGAAACCCAATACTATTTTCCATAGTGGCAGCACCAATTTACATTTCCATCAACAGTGCCTAAGTGTTCCCTTTTCTCTACATTCTTGTCACTTGTTATTTGTCGTTTTTTTTTTTTTTTTTTTTTTATAATAGCCATTTTAACAAGTGTGAGGTTAGGTATTTCATTGTAATTTGGGTTTGCATTTCTCTGGTAATTAATGATGTTGAGCATCTTTTCATGTACCTCTTGGCCATTTGTATATTTTTTTTGTAAAAGTGTCTGTTGAGATCTGTTCATTTTTTAATTGGATCATTTGTTCGTTTTTGCTATTCACTTGTATGAAGTACTTTTAAACTTGTTTTTGTCTGTTTGTTTGTTTGTTTTTAGCAATCCTAGTGTCCCATGAAGGCCACTGACATAGTCAATCTTTTAAAAACCCTGAATGACTCCCAAGTTACAAGTGACAATGTGGTCCAGTGTATCAAATACAGGAATCTGGCCTCTATCATAGGGTCTATCACTGGCTGTGTGGTCCTGAGTGCAACCCTGATGTCATATTAGTATTCTTGGGAAACTTTTTATATAATAATCAAAAGAAGTAGGGGAAATGTGAGACAATAAAATAGGCAAACAAAAATAGAGAGGAAGAAAGAGAGGGGAGTATTGAAGTTTTAGGGGTAAATTTTGATATCATTAATATAATTTTAGTACTTTTTTTAGTTCTTTCCTATTTTATTCATTTATTCAACAAGTATTTATTGTGTGTCTACTATGGGCCAATATGTTTCTATGAACCAGGAATACAGTAATGAATGAAACAGTCATCTCTGTCCTCACAGGGCTATATTCATATCCTGGAATCCTAATCAGAAATGAGAGCTAGGAAGAGATGATATCGGCCAGGCATCCAGTAATACCTTCTGAGGGCTCTCTGGTGGGGCCACAGAGAAAATATAGAAGGAAAGGGGAATATGCTATATTAGGGCACAAGGAGTGTGGAAATTTCGAACTGGGTGATCAGGGTCATTAAGGATATATTACTTTTAGTAAAGATTTGAAGGTATTGAGTGAGTAATCGACATAGGTATGTAGAAGAAGGCCATGCTGGAGGGGAACAGCAAGTGCACACACAAGAATGGGTGTAGTGTGTATGAAGAAGAGCAGGCAGGTTGGCATGGCTGCCAACCACTGAGTGAGGTGGCAGTGAGGTCAGAAAGGTAAGGGCCAGGGAGTAAATATTTCTTTAGGCCTTGTTGCAATGACCTTAGCTCTTGGTACAAGACAGCAAACCATGGGAAGACTGCAGATGAGTGATGTGATCAGATTTATTTTAATAAGATTATGCTAGCAATTGCTTCATCAGCAGTATGATTTTACACAAAAGTATTGTATTGCTTAGTTTGTGAGTCAGAACTAATCAATGAAAAACAGAAAATAAGAGCACTTTCATGACAGAGATACTAATTACATTTATTGTCACTGAGAAAGTGTATATCAACCAGGTACCAGTCAGACTAGCTTTTAGTCTACGAATGACACAAAAGCAAATGACTGGATGTTAACTGGACTGTATTTTCCTCAATTTACATACTGAGGATAATAGTTTCTATCTGATAAATCATTAATAACTTAGATGCTTAAAATATATTGAAAGGAAATACAATAAGATGTTAACACAATGGTATCTCTGGAGCTATTAAAAATTTTTTTAAATTTTCTTTTTGTTTTTTTCTTTATTTTGCAAATATTCCTGCATTGATTCTATGTTACTTGTGTAATCAAAAGTAGCCAATACATATTATTTAGTAAATCTTGATAGAATGGAATTGCAGAGAAGGTTGGAGAGAATTTCATCCAATCACTAGACACGGGAGCTCAACACTCATTTTTCTCTCAGTGATTCTTCTGACCACATAATTACTACCTAGAGAACAGAACTATAATTTGATGAGAGATTTGTGATCATGGAACAAATTTTCAAATAGAAATGTAAGATATTAGATATAAATGAATTTTTAATGAGAAATAAAATGTGGAAGTATTCACCAAAACCCATTCTTTTGCTTCACCTTGACAAAAGTAGCCCGATCTCTCTTCCATTATAAATGAAGACAGGAACAAACTCAGAGTCTTTTTATACATCAGATCATCCTGTAAAGAAATCAGATATTTGCCTATCAGTGTAATTCACCTTTTACCTCTCCTGAAGAAGGCAAGAGCAGCAGTGACAGGATACACCTGAAAATGTGAACTAGTGGCCTGGCTAGGTGGGCGTTTACTGACCATCTTGATCAAGATCACTCCCTACCGGCAAGGTGTTAGGAAACAAAAATGAAGAATGCACAAATTAAATCTAATGCAAAAATGTTAAAACTGAAGGTTGTTTTATAATATTTAGAACCAGTTTTATTGGAAGGTGATAAGAAAACACTTGTGACCTACCTCATTTGGTAGCAGAAAGCTCACAAATGCCTGTGCACCACTCACACCACCTTGGAGAGTCATGCAGTAGCCTGCGTTATCCAATGGGTCCTTTAAGCTTTAATAGCTCTTGTGAAGACCTTGAACATGAAAGTCATGGAGGATACAAACCTAAATCAGATACTAATTAGATACCTGTTGAATTTTAAAAGGAAGGACGTAGAAGGGGAAATGGAGATTATTAGGGGACCAAATACCTCTATAAATTCCCAATTTTTTTTAAAAAAAGCTTCATGATTTTTAAAGCTGTAGATCTTGACTATCTAAAGAAGATTGAAGTTTCCTTTGTTTTGCTTTTTTTTTCCTAAATATTGGTAACTACCTTCTCTATAGCCAGTTGATATTTTTATTACTGTCAAGACAGTGCTTCTCCACGACCAGAATTATTATCATCGTTGTGAAAGGAAAACTATGCCTGGCTAAAATGACAGAATCCAGGGCCTCTAACATAATCCACTTATTTTAAGTGCATATTATTATTTTAATACTATCTTCAATACAGCAAATACTACTGTGTTCCCTTTTTCTACTTACTAGGTAGACATCAAAGGTATGGATAATGACATTTTGTCTTTTAAAATAAATTTTTATTATACTTTTGGGAGGAAGAAAGCCACTAGAATATGGTTGTCTCTAGGTTGTGATATTACAGGTAATTTTAAATGTTTTCCTTATAACTTATTGCTTTCCAATGTTTTACAACAAAAAACATAATACTAATATCATTCCAAAAAATGACAGAAAAAACAAAGCACATACTTCCAGATTTTGGAAGATGTTTGAATGCCTTTACTTATTGTCTCTTTTTGTTTTTTTTCCTTTGGAGGATTATGGTAACTTTAGCTGTAGCAAAGCAGGCCCCCACTGTACCCTGTGAGACATCTCTGCCCTGGTCTGAAGCTACTACTCTGTTCTTGCCAGTTCAGTTGGGAACAATCTATTATCTTCTTCATTTTTAGCTAATTTTTATGAATTAAATGTGATTAAATCTAGCAAAATTATGGAAACATCATTACAGCATGTGGGGAGCCTTCCTGTAGAGCCAGTTTGCTATTTTCGTCTAATAACAGATTTAAAAATTCAATTAGACAGTTTGAAAAAAGGAAGCTCAAATTAAAAATATCTGACTATTTGACTCAGCACAGTGGGGAATGGTTTATAGGCCAATCATTCATGGTGAATAGGATCTTAGTGGTGAGAAACTCGCTTCTCTAGCCTATTAGAATAACAATTTTTTACCCCTCATACTGCTCCTAAAGCTTCATACTTATTATACCACATTAAATAGCAGACATTCTCACTCCCTTTATGGGAAGGAAAATCATGTTGATTCACCTACATAATACTATCCTGTGTGTTAAGGGACTGGAGTTGACCTAATGGGAAGACAAACAGATGGTTTATGAAATGAGACCTGATTTTTCACACAATGGTTAATGCATGAAGAAAGCCATGCCTGGTTCCCTGTCTACTGTCTACATGTGCTCATTGAATCATTCTTAAATGACCCCATTTGGTTTGATTTCTTAACTACATTAGAAATAGATGAAACAATAAATCATTTTTCACCTGTCATATTGGCAAATGGAATAAAATGTTCAGTGTAATCAAGGTTGTAAGGAAATGGGTACTCTCAAACATTGCTGATAGGAATATAAAGTGGTTTAATTTATTTTTATCATTTTATCATTTTAACTGTTTGTGAAAATAGAATTGTTTTGTAAAATAATCTGGTCTAAGTCATATAATCAGAGATGCAGTAAAAGAAGATAATAGATTGTGTTTATAGATGCTCATTACAGTTGTATTCACAATAGGGAAAAACTGGAAACAGCCTAAAGGGACAAGAAAAGAGAATGGCAAGGACATGAGAAATACAATGAATACGGACAGTGTTATGTGAAAATAATGCAATCTTAACCTGAGGAAATTTTGAGTATACTATAAATATTTGGAGGGATATGAATACCCATAAGTATGAATTATGATCTCTACAAAGTAGTATTCTTGATCATTTTTGTCTTCTTGTAAATACCTTTTGATATCATTAGATTTTGCCATAATAAGCATGCATACCATAGTTTGTCTTGTAAAATGGTATAAAATAAACACAGAGGCTAAGATTATGGACTATGCATTGAGGTCTGGCTTTGAATCCTATCTCGGCCATTCTCTAACTACATAATCTCAGGAAATCATTTCACCTCTTCTTTTCAGTTTCCTCACCTGAAATATCAGAATACTATGGTATCTATATGTTAGGTTGTTTTCATTAAATGAATTTCTTTGTATATACCATTTTTAACAATGAATACCTAATATAAAATATATGTTCCATAAATCACTATTATTTTATTATTTTTTGTTACTGTTAAATTTAAAAGATGGATACATAAAAAGATGAAGAATAGTTTCTTTCACTTTTTTAGTAGGTTATTGTTATGATTGTCATACCATAAAATTCACCCATTTAAAATGTTTACTTCTATTTACTGTTTTGCTAAATGATTACTTAAGAAAATCTACTAAAAGATTATTTTGAGAAATATAATGTATTTCTTTTATTAAATGAACAATATCTCACTTACTTAGAAATCACCCTCATGTGAATCTTTTTCTTTCTTTGTTGTCAAATTTCCTTAGGGAAAGGGAGAAATCTCAAAAACAAGTTTCCTGTGTTTCAGTGACAGTTTCATAGGCAAGAAGAAGCACAGGGAGGTCAGACGAGGAGGCCACTTTCACCTTTCGGTTCTAATGGCTGTTATCTGGAGCAGGAAGTGAACTGGGGTAAACCTGCTTAGAGAGGGAGTGAGTCTTCTCAATTTTGAGGTTATGATTTTTTGGTTCTTCAGATTTTTCTTATGTAAGTGAACTTCTTCACATGCTTCCTACACAATGTAATGAACACAACTGATTAGGAAGTATTTGTAAAATTTGATTGCTAAAGAAATTATGAATGAAGTGAGAATGTGTCTTCAGAATATTGTAAAGCAGCAATCAGCAGAATCACTTTGCACTCTAAGACTTCAAAGAGTCTTTTTTTTAAAAATGTGGGTTATATCTATCAATTTTCATTTCATATTAGAAATGAAAGCTGAGAAAGGTTTAAAACAGATAAATACCCAAGTATACATTTCCATTAGTCAACAGAGCAATTATATCATATGTCACTTAGCTGCTGGAAAATTCCACTGTAGATTTGTTAAAAAATGAGATTGGAGCAGGCACATATTATGTTAATACTGTTATGGAAAGAATATTGACCTCACAGACTTCCCGAAAGGATCTGTGGATCTGTGAGGAATCTCTGCATCACATTTTGAGAACCCCTCACCCTCTGTCATGTAAAACTACCTTAGGACTCTGGGATTGCCTAAGGCCACAATGCAGCCAGCTTTGAGACTTTTAAGATAAGATGGACTCATCACTAAAAAGCCACAGTGGTTGAAAGCAATCATGTCATGTAATTATCATTTCTTTTTTGTGAGAACACTAAAGATCCACTCTCTCAGCAACTTTCAGTATATAATACAGATTGTTAACTATAATTGCCATGCTGTACATTGGATCCCCAGAAATTATTCACCTTATAACTAGAAGTTTATACTCTTTCACCAATATCTGCCCATTTTCCCCATCCCACAGCCCCTGGTAACTACCATGCTACTCTCCGTTTTTATGAGTTTGGCTTTTTTAGATTCCACATATAAGTGATATCGTAGAGTATTTGTCTTTTTCTGTTGGAGTTATTTCACTTAATGTACCATCCTCAAGATCCATCCATGTTGTCATAAAAGACAGATGTTCTCCTTTCTCATGTCTGAGTAATATTCCATTGTGTATATATACCATGTCTTCTTTATCCATGCATCCATTGTCAGTCGCTTAAGTTATTTCTGTATCTTGGCTATTGTGAATAATGCTGCAGGAATCAACTTATTAAAATATTGGTTTATTTTATTCTTTGACCACATGATTAAATTTGATTTGCTAACTTTATTTGGAACTTTTCTATATTCATGTTTGAGATTATTTTAAATTTGTGTTGTACAATAAATGGTGTCAGGGTTTGTTGGTGTGCTGAAATGAATTGGGAAGTTTTACATTGTAAACTCTGAAATAGTTTGAATACTGAAGTTATTATCAGTTCTTGAGAGTTCAGGAGAACTGGTAGCAAAACCATATGGGCTTGGTTGGTACCTTGAGGTAGGTGACATGAGGGGCTAGATTTTTGTTTATTTTAACTACTTCTTCTATGGTAACTGTTTAGGTTTTCTATCTATTCATAAGGCAATTTTGAAGTCATTGATGCTCCAAAGAAAATCTGTCCTTGGGTAATCTCTTAGTCAGCTTCAGCTGCTGTAGCAAGTTACCACAGACTGAGTGACTTAAGCAACAGACATTTATTTCTCATGATTTTAGAGGCTTTGAAGTCCAAAATCAGATTTAGTGTCTGGTGAGGGCCTTATTCCTGGTTTGAAAATGGCTGTCTTCTCCTTGTATCCTTACATGGTGAAAAGAGAAAGGGCTAGATCTCTCTCTCATCTTCTAAGGACACTGATTCTATCACAGAAACCTAGCTACTCTCAGGACCTTATCACCACCCAAAGGCCCCATCTCTCAATACCATCACTTTAAAGCTTCAATATATGAATTTGGGGAGACACAAACATTCAGCCTCTAGCCCCAATATCTCCACTTAATGATACTCTTGATTTATAAATACTTCAAATAATGAGTTTGAGAACTATATAAAGATTTATCTTAAGTATGTTTATCCCATCATTTTCAATACAATCAAATTGGAAATGATGAGGACTGATTAAACAGGTATTATATATCCATTCAAATCATGCTGTAGAAAAACCATTTAATTGTTCTATGCCTAGTAGATTGTATAAATATTAATGTTACTTTTCTTTCAATGTTAGCATTAGGATGACTATTTTTTCTTTTGTCTTTGTTTTCTTCAAATTTTCTGTAAAGAATATGTTTGTCTGGTTTTAAACAAAAGTCAGAAAAACAATGGTTTGGTTTAATTCAATTAAACAAACAAAACACCACAAGCTTGCTGGGTGCTTCTAATATACTTACCATCACTCATGTAACTCACAGCCTAAGGAGAGAAACAGATAAAATATTATAAAGAAGGCAAAATAGGATAAATGCTATGGAAATTATGACTTTGAAGACATTTGACTCGGCCAAACTCTCCACTCCCTTTTACCACCTCCAGATCTTCCTGGTGGGTATTGTAAATGAACTTGATATTTTCTTAAGGTAGAGTGTCCAGACGAAATACAGGACATGCAATCAAATTGGAATTTAAGATAGATGATGAATAATTTTTAACATAAAATATGTCTTATGCTTATTTATGCTAAAATGTTGTTTATTTAAAATTTATATTTTACTAAGCTAAATTTGACAACCTTACCTTAGAAATAAATTATTAGGCAGCATTTCACAAACTCTCCTTTGGAACACTAGTTCTATAAAACTCAACAGAAATAGCTAAGCTGGTCACAAAAGATGGTAAGTCACAGCACGCTGTAGCACCTCTTCTGTACAGCTATAACTCAGAGTGATATTCATCTGTTTTAACAATCAATATAGACTGGACACTAACTGGTTACAATGACTTCTGGCCAATAACAACTCTGTAACATACTAGAGAATTATCCATACATACACTACAGTTTATTCTTATAAGCATTTGCTTTGTTCTAGATACCCCACTAAGTGCTTTATAACTCATTTCATTAAATCCTCACAAACCTGTGAGGAACCTATTGGGATTTTACACATGAAGAAACTGTGGTTCAGAGAGGTTAAACAGCTTGTCTAGGGTCACACAGTAGTAAGTGACAGAGTTGGAATTTATAGCACCAGTACATTTAATCAGTAGCGATTCATTATATACATTAGTCCATCAGAGGTTCTCAGGAATCCTAGAATAAAGACACCTTTGATTTTGCTTAAATGACCATTTCCTATATGACAGAGTGTTTTTATGGTTTATCAAGAGCTTTTACCTGCATCTTACCTTTTTTGAAAATTTTACTTATTTTTTGGTTTTAGGGTTCAGTTTCACAAACTACCTTTCACCATAAAGTGAGCTTTTCAAAAAATTCTACAGTACTTCACAGATCTAGCCACTGCTCAAACAAGATAATTTCTAGAGCTCTGAGTTCTATGGAATTACTCTTTTATATATGTATAACTGGGGAAGTATGGGGGAAACTAAGACTATCTGTCGAGTTTTTACATATCTAATATGCTACAGAGAGCCAATTATTCTTAATACAAAGAGTTATATTGGTGAGCACAGGATATATTAAAAATAACTATCTAGATTTAGTATTGCCTGTGTCATTAACTAGACTTATAATCTTGAGTGTAGCAAGGCTATTGGGCTACATTACAACAAATATCTTAATTTACTGAATTGGCAGGAATAGAGTAGATGAGAAAAACTAAGATTTAGGGAGCTTAGTCATCTTGCCCAAAGTTGTAACTATTTAACTGAAAAAAATATAAATGAGTATGGAGGTAGACAGTTGTAATTTTCCCACTTAACAACAAAACATCGTGTATAACTTAAACTATTTTTCAGTGGACTTTTTAGTTACATTTAGTCTAGATAACAAAAATTATTTCAAATAAAGCCAAGGATTCTCTGAAGTACATTGATTTTCCTTTGTAATATATGCACAATGGCTCAATGGTATGTGATATAAAGTAATTATCAAGTGACTAATAAAAATAAACTTACTAAAACTAGTTGTTTAAAAGATTCTTTGTGCCCAACACTTATTCTAGATAGGTAGATTTTTTTAAATGTCTGCTTTGGTATTTAACAATTAGCTGGTTAAATTAAAATTAGATTTAACAACATTGTTGTTTTTTTTCCCCTATATATACAACTTAGCCAATACAAAATTTAAGTTTACTCAGTGTGATGGTTAACTTTATGTGTCCACTTGAATGGGCCATGGAGTGTTCAGATACTTGGTCAAACATTATTTTGGATGTTTCTGTGGATCTTTTGAATGAGATTAACATTAAATCATGAGACCAAGTAAAGCATTATGTGATTACCCTCTGTTATTTGAGTGGGCCTCATCCAATCACATAAAGAATGCATAAAACAAAAGGCTAACCTTCCTCAGAGTAAGAGAGAATTATCCTGCTTGATGGACTTTGAATAGAATCATCTTGGCTCTTTCTGGTTCTATGACAGCTTCCACTTTGGACTCAAACTAAGACATCAACTTTGTACATTGTGGACTCATCGGCTTCCATAACCATGTGAGCTAATTCAGGATACAGCTTTACCTGTTAAAATCAGCCTGATTAAAATAATTGTGATCCCAAACCACCTTTATGCTATTATTTTTCTTTAAGACAGTGGTTCTCAACCTTGTTTGCTTATCAAAACATTAGGGGTACTTTTCAAAGCCTGGACCATCTTAAAAATTCTGGTTTAATTTGTCCGGGGAGAGGCCAGAGGCAAAAGATCTCAGGAGATTCCAATGCATAGCCAAAGATGAGAGCCAGAGGGATTAGTTACCCTGCCCGCAACCCAGAAGAGAGCCCATCACTCTGTGAGAGAGCCAACAGAACGCCAATCAGTTTTTCTAGGCCAAGAGCTGATTTATTTAAATTTTGTTGGAAGAGTGTTTAATACCATAGAAATCATTGTTTTCCTTTATCTGCTGTGCAAATTCACTTGTAATTTTCATCCTTTTATGACTAGGATGTTCTTATAATACTCTTATTTAAAAAATATAAATTAAAAGCTTAGCCATTTTAAAATCACTAGAAGGAGGAGACCAGGTAGGAAGGGGAGGAATCATCAATAATTAAGAACAGCCCTGTGTCAAAAAGGTTTTCTTATTTATTTATTAAATGTATCTGTTTATTTTTTAATTCAGCATGCAATTCTAGAAATATTCATTCAGCATCTAGACTGTATCAGGCAACATTCTAGATGTCTGTGATACATCATTGGACAAAATAGGCAGCAGTCCCTGCCCTCATGGGTTTATATTCTAGTTTACCTCTAGATTTTGCCAGGATCTAAACTAAGTCTTGCCTGATAAGTCACATAAAATATACTCTCTTCCCCTCTTCCCAAAAAACCAACATTTATAATAGAACAGCTTTTTATAGATGATGAAATAGTGACTTGCTTACGTTAAAATTTGTAGATGTTGGAGTCAGGATGGCAGTCTTTTCTGAATATCTTGCCACGTACTTATTAACCACTTTTGAAAAAAAATATTAGCAGTTCTCTTCAACAATAAGGAGTTTAAGTGAGTTCTTGAGCAAAAGAGTGGTGTTATTTAGATGATATTTGAGAAAGCTAATTCTAGTTCAGTGTTCGGAAACTCAAGTGTGTAGGGAGTATGTAGGGGCATAAAAACTGAAGTGGGCCAGATGGGACACCACGAGAAATGATGAGATCTTAGCATTAAATGATTGAAGGAGTAAACGCTTGACTTCAGAAGAAGTTGAATAGTGGACCTGGAATGTGTCTATCATCCTTACTTTTAGGTCAAGCCCAATTAGAAGGCTATCCCAGGATAAATTCTACACATTGAAGACTTCAGTCACCACTACAAGTCATAGCTTAGACTAAAGGGCTACCCAGAGTCACAGGGACAGCTGTTCTTGCGTCTACGCTGTCCATGAAAAAAGACATTTAGTAATGATTTTTCTTCCCTGGCCTCTGGAGAAGCCGATGCTTTTTTGCTCTGTTCTTTAATGTCCTCATTTGTAAAATGAAGATGCAGAATCAGGTAACTGCTATGTTCCTTCACATGCTAACTCTCTATAAGTTCACTTCTTTATGTACGAAGAAGCAAAGTATTGGAGGTCTGCCCTTGATGGTGTTTAGCGGTCACTAAAGTTAAAGGATGCAGAATGAGCCTGAACCTCTTCTGGCACAGAGTCAATAACCGTCCTTTGTTTATTCCAGTGAATAAGAGCAAGACTTCCCTTCGTATGTAAGGCCCTTACTATAATGGGAGTGCATGTCAGCACACTTGGCTACAACAGATTCAAAATCAGGAGAAATTTATGTTTTCAGCCAGACCCATTGCTAGGTGGTATTAAAAATTTGGTAGTATGAGTAAATGAGGAGACAGCTTTTTGGTGATTCAGAAATATGATTTTTAAAATCTCTCAAAATTCGACTGATCTCATCAAAGTCATGATTTCTAATTGTATTTAAACTTGTAGCTGTTATGATTTAAGAATTGACATCTGATTTAGTTCCATGTTGTTATAGTTGGCAACTTGATTCTTATTTCTGCTGTCACAAATGGAGGTCAGAAAATATTACCCACATAAGAATAAACACTAGTCCTGGCACCTAAAACAGCTTTTTTCTCTCCTTTGTATGATGGAGCTTTATGAGCTTTGATAGGAAAACAAACGTGCATTCAGGTATTAAAAGAGAAGCCATTGACAAAAATTACTGCAAACCTACTGAAATGTTCTACCAAGAATGAGTGCCCTAGTGCCCCAAACACTGCCATTTCTTACTCTTACAGTTCTATCTCACAATCACATATCACCCAGTTTTCAGTTCATGTGATTGTTAAAAGCAATTTACAAATCTGACTTCTCATATTGGGTTACAAGCATATTTTCATGCCCTGTTTATACACCTTTGGGAATCCTTTAAGATGGAGGTAAGACACTTGCAAATACTTAAAAGTTTCATTTGAAAGAATTATGATCCAATCCCTTTTTCAAAGAAATAAGTGAGCGAAGTACAGTTACGGCTACTTGATTCCTATAGCCCATTCTTGGAATTATATCTGGTTGTGTCAAATGCAGTGGTCAGATCCTATAAAGGTATTTCCGTCAAAGGCATATCCAAAATCTTGTTTAAGTCCTTTAATAATAACAAAGATCCTCAGGTTCACTTAGACTAAAGGGTTTTTCCATTTGCTTCAAATCTAAGCTTTGCCGTGGACCACACTTGATCCCCTGTGTCGTGAATGTGCAATGAGGCATTCCTAGATCACCAAGAAATAGGAGAGCCACATCCCAGGTTGTCAGAAGTTTAACCTTTGAGATTGCTGTGAAGGATAGGGAAAAGAAGAGGAAATTCCTCATTTCCCTCAGGGTTTAGGATGAGAAAGTGGAGGGAAGGTTTGGGTGCTCTTTACAATATCAGTTCTACAACCAGCTCAGTGGGAATTATTAACACTTGATATTTTTCCTGCACATAGTCAACCTTTCAGTGGTGTGAGTTGATCAATGATTTATCAGGCAATATTAAAAAAAAATTCTTTTATTTTAGCTTCAAGGACTTGGCTTGCTTTGAGGCTATTGCTCAGGAGCCTTTAAATGCAAATGAGGGAAACCCCAGGTTATAAAGCATCTGTTTCTGCAGACAGGTTTTCAATCCTGTTACCTTAGCAACATTTGCCCTTGTATTCCACAGGCCACCTTGACAGCTTGCATAATGTAACTGGCAGAGAGAAGGGGAAAATTAGAAAGGAAAAAAAAAGGGAGGGGGGCACACATAGGGTTTAACATTGGTTAGTGAATTGGGATCAGTGGGATAATGTCCCTGTAATAAACATAGAAATTTCATTTCCAGAAAACAAAATGAAGTTGGGGAGGAATAAAAACGTTGATTAAAAGGGGGGAAAAAGATATCAGAACTAGCTGGACCTGAGAGCAGAGATTTTCCAAAAATAACCTTCCCACCAGCCGTGCTGCAGATGTGTCACTGTAGCTCAGCCAGGCAGGCCATCTGCTGCAGTGTTTCCCTGGAAACTCCCAGCGATGCCCCTCCCGGCGCTCCTCGGCAGCCTCCCCGGCTCCAGCCCTGCGCAGCGGAGCTCGCCCGTGATGTCACTGCTGCTAGCTGGGAGGGAATCCCAGGACCTGCGTCCCTCGGGTAGAGCCAATCATGGTAGGCTCTGGATGCTGGAAACCTGGGGCTTTTAACCCTAAAGAATAGAAAAGGCAATATGCAATTCATCACAGTCCACAAAGCACAGTTCCTAACAGATTCTAAATTCGTGATTAAAAAAAAAAAATGAGACTTAACTGTAAAAGAGTGCTAGCCTACAGTGGCAGCGCAGCAGCCAATTCTCCTACGGAGTTTTAACCTACGCTCTATGGATGCATGAAAAAAAGAAATGAAATGATTTTTTTAACCACTTTTAAAAATAAAGGTAATGACTATTTCTTATCTATATATTGCTCATTGTATTGTTGCTTCTGCAGAAAATTGGGATAAAAATCTTAGAGGAGCAAATAGCTTCTTGGAGACCTACAGCAATGAAATGTTTAGTGAGCATGCATTTTGTCATTCATGGGTGGTAGATGAAATAAGGCTTTACCCAGCTCTATGCACAGAAATGAGACCTGCTTCCTTTCCCCCCTCATAGAGGGGGTTAATCTCTGGGTAGGTTTGAAAATACGGACAAAGAACTGCCTTTGGAAGATTGTGTTGCCTCCAAATGTGTTTTACTCACATGTTCAGAATCATAGCAAAAAATAAATAATAATAATAAAATAATAATAATGAAATAACAAAATAAAACAAGCTTTAGTAATGTTGAGATGGGACACGTAAATAGAAATAGATATTCTTGGAGATATTATTCAAGAACTGTAGATGATGATAGCTTTATTATCATATTGTTTCTAGGCAGTAAATCATAGTAAAACTAGTAAATTCTTAGGGAATAACTTAATCTTTTTGTTTTGTTTTCTCTGAACAAAAATGAGGGTGTGATTACAGTATATATTGATTGGGTACTGACCATTGGGTACTCGTCATCATTTTTTGTTGTCATTGTAGACTGTGTTGAGTCTATGAATTTCTCTATTGTGTTGTTATTGTTAGAAAAGAGTCAATTTTTTAAAAAGAAATTGATGTAAAAGGAAAAGAAATTGAACATGAACTTTCATTTTTTTTTGTTCTTTTTTTCTATAGTGTTTAGTGCTTCATTAGTAGAGGCTTTACAGTCTCACATTTACCTTTCCGTCATTCAAATCTTTGTTTCCAAAACACATTTTCTCCCTTTCGCCATTCAATAAGCATTCTTTTTACATTTTTACAGTTAATATGTCTATAAGAAAAACACACACACATGCGCACACCCTTCTTTCACACCACAGAAAACATGCTTAAGTGTACATATCTTTTTAGCACTCTTTATACACAAGAGTCCAAATAAAATTTGTTTTGGAAATAAAGGCCAATACTACTCGACTTTACACTACTGCAAAGTGCTAGCTCTATGTAAAAATAGATTTAAAAAAAAAGATAAAAAATGAAGATGAATGCAGGAGCTCTTACAAAGCTTTTTTGAACTTAATCCTTCAATTTTTTAACTCCTTCCTTTCCTGCCTCTTAGGAATGACAGGAAGAAAAGTTATTGTAAAGCAATTGGAATTTATAAGATTCTGCATAACTGCTAGTTAAAATTTTCATTATTTTCAAGGTTTAATTTGTGAAATGAATCTCTCAAGCATTAATCCCTTGAAGCAGAAAGGATAAAGAAATTTTGACCCACTATAAATACTATTCTCTGTGCTGTCTTCCTATGCCACCTCAGGGTGTGTCCATCTTCTTAAAAGCCATTCCCAGCCCACAGCTTTTGTCTTTTCAATTTTAATTGTGCAATTTACCTCTTAGCAATGAAAACCTTTTATTGCCCCCCCACCCAAACTCCTTTTATCTCCTCTCTCCCTCCACCTTCTCTACAACCATTACCCTTCCCTCTGGAATCTGTTGGATCCCTAGAAACAGGGTTCTCATCTGCCATCACCAGGTACCAGGTGCCACCACTTGGAGGGAATTGCCCTGTCAAAATTAGGAGGTATAAAACTCAAAATGAGGGTTTGCAGGCTTGCCTGTTATAAATAGATTCTATTTCCATTTTGCTGGTGACAGTACCAAACGAGTAAGCAATGTTAATGATCTGAGAACAGCCTGCGTTTAAGGTATTCAATCACAGAGAGAAGAAAAACAATGGCATTCTCTCAAAGATCAGATATTTTATAATGCGAAACTATATTGTTTTCTGTTTCTTCTTCACTTCAAATATCAGATAGGAGAAAATGGGACAGACTAGGATGCATTTGTTTTGCCAAAGAAATCATATTAGAGAAAAAATAAGCATAACTAAAAAATACCTGACAATTCTAGAAGTAATCAAATTTCTGGTTACTGGGTAAGAGAATAATAAAGGGCATTTATAAAATGTTTAAATAAATTCATTCCCTTAAAATGATAAACAACTTCTCTCTAACTGGGAATTACTGTGTAGCTGATATTTTGCATTTTAATAACATAAACTAAAGTGAGGATTCTGTCCGATTGCATTATGAAGATATAATATTTTACCACAGTTAAGTTTAAATCCTGAACAAATAGAAATGCATTTTCAAGTTTTATACTGGAATTTTCTAGAATATGCCTTTCAATAGGAGAATATACTTTGTTATTTCTGTGACCTTGGGTAAGTCAACCTCTCTGAACCTTGGCTTTCTTCTCTTGTTGAAAATAGAGAATAATACTTGACCTTGTCTCTCCATATTTTTTAAGGCTAAAAGGACCAATATAAGCGAGCATGCTTTTTTAAAATAGTGATGCGCACGTTTGTTAGGTATTTTTACACTTTCTAAGCTCTGCTCCCGTTTAACAGGCTGTCCTTGTCCTTGTCAGCTGGATGTGATCATGTTGCCCTCTAGTGACTGCAGTTCATAGAGGCCCCAAGGTAGCTATGAGAGAAAAAAAAGAAGTTAATGGATTTAAAAGAGGGAAGGGCAGGGAGGCTGATGGTAGTAAATTATGGATATAAACCAACCGAAATAGTAGGACAAATAAGCATCAGCTTACTTTGAGTAAGAGGGTCTGATACACAAAGTGAAAATAAAGAAAGATAAAGGAAGAGAGAGAAAAGAGATGTAAATGACTCTGAAAAGCTTGGTGGCCAGGGAGGCAGAGAAACTGGAACCTATGCCCAGCTTTGTCAATAATCTGCGTAGGACCTTCGCAAGCTCTGGACTCCATAACCAGCCTGTAACTGGGTAATTAGATAATTAAAATAAAGGTTAACCAAAGTTCATTGCAAGACCAAAATTCTTTGAATCAATGTAAAAAGATGAGAGAAAAGTAGAACAATAAAAGTGAGACATGAAAGAGAAAAGATGAAAGGTCTGTTGAAAAAACTTTCCAGGGTATTTTTTTAATGTCTCTGAGGTCACTTCAATATTTCAGAATCTTAATAACAATCAAGTGGCTAAATGATGCAAATAAATTTGAGGATTTTGTTCGTCATATGATTATAATAACCAAGTACGTCCTGTAGTGTGGTTACCTCCTTCACGGGACTCAGCTTGTGTGAGATCACATCCTCAGAGACTGAATACCTAGGAACCTCACTGACTAATTTCTGAAGATCTCCTTCTTCTTTGGGAAATTAATCCCTCTTCACTTAGAACTCTCTGAAAATCAAATGATCTTACTGTGGGAAGCTTTTTAAGTCTAACTTCCCATATCAAATTATAGATGTTACAATCCTGTATGCATTAGGTTGTGTGTTACTTTTCCTAAACCAATGGGTATTATAGAAATGTAATCAAAGTCACAAGAACTGTGTAATTAAAATAATGATGGTGCAAATAATCATGAGGTTCTGTCATTGCTCTCTCTAGACAAATGATCACTCATGGATGAGTATTCAAAATAATCTTACTAGAAGACAGGATGACACAGCTCAGTGGAAGGAGTGCTGCATTGCTGTTAGAAGGGTTGGGTTTTAATTCTCACGTTGACATTTGCTAATTGCATAATCTGCAGTATTCTAAACTTACCTAAACTTCAGTTTTCTTCTTTGTGAAATGGAAGTTAGTTCACTTATTCTCTTTTATTGGATATTTACAGTGTGCCAACTGCTGTGTTAAACTCTGAGATTGCTGTGTTGAATGAACCCTAGTATTTCTGAGTCAAGATAAACATTGAACAGGTATATCTTTTAAAACTTTAAGTATTATAACAGTGTAAGGAATTGTGCATTCCTAAAGCAATGTGGAAACAAAAGAGAGAGATTTTTTTTCCAACCTGAAGAACAGCATTTAGAATTGAGTCTTGCCTTGGGAGCCTATGACCCATGGGAGCATATGAAGTGCCATCTCCACTAAGCGTTTCCTTCCAGTGAAATTCTGTTAGCTCTGTCGAAGGGTTTTTATTAGCAAGTGGAAATCGCAGACTGAAACTCTTTAAATATTTTTCTCATATGTGGGTGCCTTTTGTGTCCAATAGCTTTTCGACATCTTTCCTCACAAATAGGAAGGGAAATGACTCCTGTCATCTCAATGTCACATCCCTCGTAACAGGCATCTACTCTTTGGACCCCGTTCTCCCCAGGAATTCTAAAACTATTTTATGGGGCCAGCAGGTGGCAGTTAAGACAAATGGTTTTAGGTTCTCATCTCCATGCCCTTGGGGAAGGCGGGAGGATTTCTAAGGGAGAAGTAGGCCCTGGGATTTTGTTAAACAATGTCACCATAATAAATTAATTAATTAATTTAAAAAAATACAAAGAAAAAAAGATTAGGGGGCTCTTGCGGGTGTGGGACCCTAGGCTCTGTGTTTTCACATACAATACCTTACCCAGCCTTTGCAGCAACTTTTATTAAATGTAGCCATTAAACAGATGAAGATTAAGAAAAACGGATAATAAGGCAGCTTCCCTAATGCAGCAAAGCTAGAAAGTGCCAGAGTGAATTAAACCCCAAAAGATGTGACATCACAGCAGAGTGCATCCCACTACAGCACAGTGTCTGAAAATTGAAGATAGAGAAAGGGTGAATATATTATTAAATTGACTTTTTCAAAGGATTTTAAAATTTTTAGATAAATTTGATAATTAGTACTTTTTTTTAGATGTATCCCACCTCTTGGTCTTCCCACTGTTTTTCTTTCTTTCCTGCTCACATAGTTGGTGATTTTTCTCCTATAGTTTGATTTTCTCCTTAGCTTTCAGATTCTATACATTTCACTTCTCTTTATAAACAAAATCAAGCTTGACATGTACCCATTCAGAAGCCTGTTGCACTAAAGACTGAAGATACAGCTCTAGTTTACTTATTGCTTCAGGTGGAGAATCTACATATAAAAGTTCACTGAACTAAAATCAAGAATAGAACATTTAACTTTTTACTCCCTTTTCTATAAAAAGTTGCTAAACATTATAGCTGATATAGCCTACTTTTTCTGTCAATATTTCAGGCTCTTGATGAGAAACAAGTTAAAGCTATTTTTTCCCCCTGCAGACAGCACATATCTATTTTAAACCTAGAACATCTATTACTCAAATTTGTCCTAAAAATATGCCACCAATTCACTATCCATTTTCTGGAGACGGCTATTGGCTTGCTATGTGTGTGTTCTGGTTGCTAGGCATTTTGGGTAACTACTATTCTCAGTTTGTGCCTACTTTATTTCAATACATGTTTCAAGATGAAAATTAGAGAATGCTTTAATAGAAATTAAATAGAGAATATTTATATAAATTTATGTAAATACTAAATAGAGAGTACTTTAATGCCTTATCTTTTTCTGGCATTTGAACTTACCTTGTGGGTGAAATTAGTAACTATTGATTTCTGATTCTATCATTTCTTTCTAAAAATCCTCCAAATCATCACATGAAACTATTAAGGATAACATTTTGGAAGTCTGTCTTATCTTGGGTGATAAAAAGTGCTTTTTCTATTTTTGGTCCATCCCTATTTTCATAAGACATGTCATTTGATTATAAAGATTTTCTGATGGAAGTATCATAGAACAACAAATGTGAAAACTGGATAAATGATTCTGCAATTTTTTATCATCTGGCTGCATTCTGTGGGAGATAAATTTTCCCTATAGAAATGTCAAATTGTTTTGACTTCACAACAACTGAGGAAAGAAGCTCATAAATGTAGAACAATAACTGAGTAATTAGAGAGTGCTGAGTTTCATTTATTCTCTTCTAATATCACAGCTGAGAAATGTAATGTGCCCTACAAATGTCTATGCAGCAACTCAGAGTCACCTGGCACACTATTTCATTGTTTCAGAAAATAAGATTCTAGATAAATATTCTGGAATGTGTACAGTGTCATTGTTAGTACTTGTGAGGATTTCTGTCAAGGGTTAGAACTTCCTTTCTCCATTTATGCTGGAGTTTTCTTGAACTGAGGCGTTTGGACAAAAGACACACATTGCATGAATTCCAACTGTGGGAGTGTTTCTCTCACAAGACTGTTTTCAAGAGCGAAGTCTGGTGAACATGCTCATGAGCCTTGTAACATGTTCCAAGCTATGCTGAGGTGCTTAATTCATTCATTGGTCAAAGACTAACACATTCACAGCAACAAATTGCATTATAAGCATTCTTTCTTGATGAATGCATTAGTTTTACTGCAAAAGCAAGAACACCAATTATATAAAGTAAAAATATACTAAGGAGTATAAAGTTTTTAAAAATTACATAATTTCAGGGATTATTTTAAGGAAAAACTGGGTACCTAACATTAGAGGGTTTAGTCTCAAATTGCACAGGGGAGTTAGAGGTAAGCTATTAGAATACTTGAGAACCAGGCATTTTTGAGCCATGCAGAATGAAGTCAAACATTTCTCTGTTTCTCTGTTTCTTTTTGAATTTATTTTGAGGAGAGGGAGAGGGTGTGATCCTGGGTCTTGCTTTTCACAGGAGTAAAGGTTAGACTGGACAAGCACCTTGAATCATTAACATCCTATTCCCCAGGAGTGACGGAGCACAAATCCCTCATTGGGATATGAGCCAGGACCCTCTCCCCTTGTTTCCGGCCTGTGCTTCTTAGGAATGCGCTGGAACAACCACAGCATTCCTGGTCACCACCATGAGGTGACAAAAAGGAAAAATGAGTAGCAGTGAACCAGAAAAGGTTAGGTCATCTATTTTACCCTAAAAAATGTTTGGAGATAAGAAATTTCTATAAATTAGCAAGCACATTGATAATACAGATATACAAGATGTTAGCAATATTTGGAAATATAATTTCTCTAAATCTTTATTTCAGTCTCTCCCAGATATTAAGGATCATATCTTACTTTAAATCCCTATTTCATGTTTTTCTAACCTGGTATTTTTTTAACTATAACAATAAAGATATCCTCAAATTTTTACATTTTCATCGATGGTGCTTATACTATAATTGCTTGATATTACTTAATACTCATATTTAGTAATCTTTGTCAGAATCTGAGTAAAGAATAGAGTGGAATGACATGTACTTACATCACTGTAAATGCATATTAGTGTTATTGCTCTTACTCAAAAAATAATACTCAAATAAAGTTCACCCTAAACAATTCCATGTAATTAACAGTTAAGAAGCCCTATTGAGGTAGTAGGGTTGAAGTTGATAACTTCTAACATATTTTATAGTTCTACTTCTTTTTGGTTCTAATTTTCAATATTAACATGAATATATAGTTAATTTTAGTGTAAAAATTGATATCTAATTTTCATATGACCCTTTTCAATTTCATGACAGTATTATTCATTACTTTTTTTTAGCTTTTCACCTATGAGTGGGTTAGAAAACACTTTTGTTTTTTTTGTACATTGTGTAGTACTTCAGGTCATTAGATTGATTTTTCTCATTACTTCACTATCAATGACTGTGGTATATGTAAACTAAGACTATTATGCCCTAATTTACATTACAGATAATTCAAGTAAATTTTATTAGACCCATTTGAAAGAAATAAAAGAGAAGAAAGCTCTCATAATTGAGACACATATAAATATGTTTGTGTGTATATCATTCGTATTTTATGTATACATGGTATATATACATACATACCAAGTTAAATTCTCTCTATCCCTTTAGAAACAAACCAACATCTCCTGTTTGTGA
Source organism: Eidolon dupreanum (assembly GCA_028627145.1). Taxonomy (NCBI): domain Eukaryota; kingdom Metazoa; phylum Chordata; class Mammalia; order Chiroptera; family Pteropodidae; genus Eidolon; species Eidolon dupreanum. The sequence goes on along the minus strand of CM053508.1, from coordinate 52,731,117 downwards.
AACCAAAGAGAATTTTCCACCTAAGAAATTCTTATGAAGAAATGTAGGGAAATAATTCAAATTATTGACTCGGACTTAAAACAGTTTGATAGCTCATTCTGCACCAAGAAGCACAGAAAATATCAAAGCAGGCTTTTGCCAACTTGGTGGAAAAACTCTTTCCTTAAAAGCTCATTATTTTCAATAGGAAATGCTGTAGTATACCTTGCATCACCAAGCCAATTAGTACACCGGAAAGATGCATGGTATTTCCTGTTGGCAACCACAAAGTGAGAGAATTGAAAGGCTACTTACCTCTGTTGTGTGCCAAGACCCCAAAATCTCGCAAAGAGGTGAAATACCACATGCCAAGAAAATATCAACTGCAGGAAGAAGCAAATAATGCAAGGTTTTGTGTCTCTGCTACAAATGTAAATACTATTTACCAGGAGCAGTTTCAAATTGACAGCTTGGTTTGGTGAGGATATTGTTAGCCAGGGTGCTCATGAGTGGGCAAGATGAACAAGAAACAACAGTATCATGAGGGGGCCCGGGTGGTGGGAAACTCACCCATTGCTGCTTTAGCTCCAGCAGCGTGAGAATGGGGTAGGGCCAATGGTTTCAAGGCAGTTTCTAGGTTTCCTCGGGCAAAAAGCCAGACAAGGTTATAATTATTACATCACCCTCTGCCAGGTTCTAAAATCTCTTTCTTACACCCTTTCTAAGATCTGTGAAGGACCATCTGCCCTTGGCCAACAAGGTTGGAGAAACAGAGTCAATGAGGAGGATGTTGCCAAGAAATTGGCCATGTAATTCCTACTGTGACCAGTTTTGGGTTTGATACAATACAGGATTCTGTAGACACATTTTTTGCCCCCTTAGTGGAACACATAGAGTTACTGAGGGAGTAGCGGTAGAGGACAACCCACATCTTCCAAACACTCATAAATAGCTGTCCTGCTCCAGAAGAGTCTTCAAGACAAAAGTTACAAGCCTGTCCCTACACATTCCCCAACCCAAACACACTGCCTGAAAGCTTTTACAACTTGCTTTTTACTGTCTGAACTATACCTAGCAGAAATATATTATTATTGATCAGGAAATTCTACATGGCTTCAGGAGGCACCTTAGTGAGAATTTAAATCTGATACGTTTCCTTCTAAGATTTAGCTGAGGGCTTGAACTGCAACTATGGAGCATAGAAGAGAGGAAAGGGGTCCTTCTTTTTTAATCTCCAAAGAAAAGTACTGAGGTGGGCTTTGAGGCAGCCAGTGGGCTTTGAAAGGTAACAGAAAGGAAGTTGAAGAAAGGGAGATGGTTAAAGGCAAATTTCTCACATCTTGAAATATTGTTAATGCCATGTGGGTCTACAACAGAAAGTACTACCTTCTCTTTCTTCCGTCCTTCCCTACACCTCTCAGGCTGCTGTTCCTATGACCTAGAACTCTGGAGTGGTGGGGAATAGAGGCTACCCATTGGGGTGGAAGAGATTAGAGAGTGGAGAATTTAGAGAAATTAATCCTGAAAGAAGTAGAATGTTACTAAAATGTTTTGAGCAAAGAAAAATCAATAAATTGACTATAGAAACAAAAAATGATAGGAAGTTATCCCGAGTTCAACTAAGAACCAGAGAGACTGGATTCATGTCATTATAGTAGAAGTAGAAGAGAAAACAAGTATTAACAATGTGTCAAAGATGTTAAATAACAAGTTTATTCACTGATGAAACATAAGAGGCAAAGAAAAGGAATAAAGCATGACTCTAATGTTTCTTATCTAGGAAACTGGTGATGGAGTAGGTCTGTCTAACAAAATAGGAAAGTTGGAAGAGGAGACTAATTTGAGGGAGAAAATAACTTATTTTTAGATATATTGAGTTTATTTTTAGATTTATTGAGTTAAGTCTTAGGGCTCAACTATAGGTCTTGGTACAAATTTATGTATTTTATAGAACACATTATCTTGAAATAAATACATGTATTTTGTTAAATGGTAAAAACAAGTTAAAAGTTATGTTATGATTCTACTTTGGAGAGAAAAATATGTTTTATGTATATATGTAGAAAGGAAGATTTAATGTTATATAGTTTGGGGTGTTAATAAGAATAGTTGTGAATAGTATTATTTTCTTTAGTTTACATTGCTTTACCAAACCTTCCAATTATTCTACCTTGAATATAATTTTTGTTTGTAACAAAACATTTTTTTAATTAATTCAAATTATACACATTGTTCTCATGGCAAAAAAAAAAAAAAAAAGATAGTTCCAGGAGAGTTCATGAAACCATACAAATACCTTTGTAGCGCAACAGAATTGCAAGGGTGAAGAGCTTTCTTTTTCTCCAATAGTTCTGTATCTGGTAGATACTGTGATTATATTTTATGAAAGCAAAATCAGACTATATGGTTCAAAAACAAGACAGATTTTTTTTTAATTGTACCTAAAACTTTTTGGATAGGACGGGAAGTGTGATTGACCCAGTGTGGAGTTGCCTGGGATCTGACTGATGCTTCCTCACAGGGAGAGAAACCTGGCTTCTCAGACTGTGAAGGAAAAGGAGAAAATGACCCATAGCTTTATCTAAGTTGCAGAAAAGGAGTTGAGTCTAAGTTGGATTATCAAAAATTCTCATTTTGGGAAAATTTTATCTGACCCTGGCCACTAAAAAATGTCTTACCCAAGTTATATATATTTTTTTATATTTCTGACTTTTAGTAAGGGTCACATGAAAATGACAATGTCCACATTTTTGCAACATCATGTTTGAAAATTCATACTTTCTAATAAATGTCATTTGAGAATTCTTATATAAAGATCTGTATAATAAATTTCTTATTTAAATTTTGACCCAAAAAGTTTTGATTCTCCTTCAAAATTATGTTTTCTCTTTATATATTAAAATTATGGGATTTATTACCATTTCTACTTTTTTCTATATGACCAGGTAACTTGAAGTTACTTATAGTACTCATTGATGGTAAATATATTTGCTTCTCTTACATATGTCATGACCTACAAAATTGTGTTTCTATGCACACCACCTCATTGCTTTCATTTATTAACGTTGCATACTACCTCAAAGTCCTTTTGGAAAAAAAAAAAAAAACAGGAGTGTGCATTATAAATAAATACCAATAATGTTGTACCTCCACAAATAAACAAAATATAAAAGTATGCAAAAATATTATGGCAACATCTTGTTAAAGGATAAAGTGATATTCTGTTGCCCACAACTCAAGAGAAAATTAAACTCCCTAGTGCCCATTACAGCAATAGAACCTACTTATAAGAGTAACATTTTATTTTGCATATGTTTCATTAAGAAGATTTTGAAAGATGTTCAAATTTTCATTTTAGTTGCTTAGTTTTGCCTTAAACTTCAGTTTTATAAGTGTGTGTATTGGCCTAACTGTGAAGGTGTTAAAACCATAAGAAGGATTTTTGCTTGCAAAAGAAATTCATAAACATAGAATTATCGCTGAAATTGATGTGCCAGAGAAAATGATGTGGATGGTTTGGAAACTTGTGACAAGACTTAAGGTCCCCAAAGATCTTTCTCTTTGTAACTTTGCTACCTTTATATGTATTTGCATCCTAATCACTGGCATTTATAGGGCTTAATTTTTACCAAGATAAAAAACCTAGAATAGGAAAAGCTCTTTAGAGGAGTGGAAATTCTTTGAAATATTTCCCCGGTCCCTAACAAGCTTGGGAAACTTTGTCTTTCATTCTCATCCCCATGTTTGGTCTTCATTAAGTAGCTCACTGACACTGGCTAAATACTCTATAGCTATAAGCCAACTTTTATATATATCATCAGATTTGAATCTCATAACAATTCTATACATATTATCAGACTCAATCCTTATATCAGTTTGTTGTCTCAGTTTACAGCTTAGAAAATTTAGGCTCCATAACCTAAGAATTGATTTGCCCAAATTCACAACTCTTGATAGTGGTAGAGTCAGATCAAATTTGTTTGGGGGCTCTACATTCTATATTCTTCTCATTTAATGGAGCAAGACTTTGTAGAAAAGTTCATATCAGCAAAAGGAATAGGACAATGACTTAGTGATTAAAATATGAGATATGACAGGAAGTGTGGATTATAGTGGAATTTAAATATTGAGGATCCTAAAAATGTTGATGATTTCAACCTCTATTAATTGTGAAATAGAATTTGCTTCATATTAATTGCAAAATAAATAGGTAAAAGAGTGTGATTTTGTGCCCAGAGTCATTATTGACCAGCTCCATTCTTTGATAATTGTTTTGGCTTTCTGACACTAATTATACTAATTCCCGTTGATACAAATTTCCCCTTCTCCATACCCTACCTCTGTTTGATTCTTAACTTCATACATAAGAGATTCTCACTTAGGTCTCATTTTTCTCTCCTTGACAGTTATGTCGTAAGAATTAATACTCTTGGTACCATTCACATAGTTGGCTCTAATGGGTATTTTACTCCCTGGTTAACCCAATGCCCTGTTGAGGCCTGTGAAGTGGGACAAAAAGAGTTGAAAGATGTAATGTATCATTTTTGGTTCTTAATAAAGAACTGGTGACTGAAAAGCAAACAGTCGTGTGTTTTGGAGACCCACTGGCAAACTGAAGGTCATGGCTGACAGAGCGTCTATACCAGTGATTCTCAAACTTCTAGTTACATAAATAGCACCTGCATGAGGAAAAAAAAGCAAATTCCCAGCTCCCACACACCCCATTATAGTTGGTAAGTATAGGATGAGACAAAAAAAGGCTCATTTTAATCAGCTTTTCAGATGATTCTAAATTTAGAGTCACCAACTGTTTGCCCAGGACTGCAGAATTTTTCAGAATGAAGGACTTTCAGTCTTCATTCCAATGCAGGTGTTCAAGGCTTTCCTTTCTAAAGTACTATAGTAATTTTGATTTAGTTCCAGAAGTTTGACCCAATTCAGGACTAACAAGGAAAATCCATTTGGGTGATTTGGGGATTAGCAATCCTCCTAAAGTAGACCTTGGCTCACTTACTGAATATCTATAGATGAACTTCAGATACCTGCATTTTAACAAGATTCTCAGGAAAACTAAAGTTTCATGATCACTGTCATCAAGTCTCAGAACCAGAGGAGTTTATCTTGAGAACAAATGAAATTACCATACTATTTTCTTTAGTGAGACTGTGAGTGAGAAGTTGTCTGTGATGTTTTCTGAGCTCAGATTCTTTATTCTAAAGCATCTAAAGGAGTCTACTATCGGAATCCTATCTTCCACCACAAGACTTACGATGGTTTTGCATTTCATTTTTGTTTTTGTTTTTTAATAAATGAGGTCCTTTTTGTGGTTGAAAGTGCCTTGACCCACCTGAAAGTTTGTCTCTTTCTTTAAGGCAGTTCAGCCCTGGAATCAAACCTGAAAAAAAATAAAATAAAAAGTCATGATGATATTAAAGAAAACCCTGACCAATTTCTAAATCTCTCTACTTTATTTCATGCTCTTGTCCATTTCTTTCTTTCTATCTGTAAATAATATATCTACTCTAGAAACAGGACAAATATTGTAAATATTGGGCAGAGTGGAAAGGAATTTTAACTTCATTACCCTTCCAGACTGATGCAGATGAGCTGGCCATAAAGCAAAGTGAGTTCTTTTGGTTCATATGCCATGAATTGGAGTATGGATATTAGGGTTGGAAACAGGCTATTAGATCATCAGTTCACTTTCCTCTCTGAGCAGCAATTAAATTTGTTTTCTTTTTCTCAGCCCACTTCTTGCTCAAAAAAAAAAAAAGCATTTCAGCTCCTCCTCAAAGAGAGTTGAACCAAACATAGAACACTTCTCTCTTAACATGTGTGGTGATTGAGAAGAGGCAGCAGGAAGGAAATGGAGGAGAGACGTGGGAATCACAGTTAACCTAAAGGATGACTCTGGCTGCCCACTTCAGCTAATGGGAACAGTTTGGCTGTCAGACGCAGCCCTCTGAGAAACAACCGACATCTATTACACATCCTAAGGATATGCTCCAACTCTTAGTTTTAAGGTACAACTGACTGAGGGATGTCTCTGCTGTTACTACAGTGCAGGATAACAGAGATACACCATGAACTCCATGCCAGGACTCAGATAGGAATGAGAGAAAACTACAAAAACAAAAAGAAAATCAAAAATGTTAAAAAATGAACAAAGCAAAACAAAACAAACCACGTTTAACTTTAGCCTTCAGAGATCAGCTTAAACTGTTTGCTAAAGTCTCTCAACTCTTCATCTCAGGCACAGGAGGTATATATACACTACATAAATGATTCCTTACCTTGAGGGTTTTCTTTCTCTTGAGTATACTTAATTTTTTCCCTTACCTGAGTATTAATTCCATGTGAAGCTTCCCAAATTTTCTAAGTTCTAGGGAGGGAGCAAAACATTACGAAACTTAATAAGATTTTGTTAAATGTGTTTTATGAAAGACTTCCCCATGTCCACGTTTTTCTGAGTTTTGTGTCAGCACTATAGGACTAAAGCTTGTATCACCTGCTGAAATATTACAAAAACTATAGAATTGCCTTTTTTTATGGGTTCTATTTATTATAGTCTTTTACATAGCTTACTTAACTACTTGAGATGTCTTTGTGCATTTGGGTTTTTTCACTGTCTTTTGGCGGGCTACCAGGACACATATAAGTAGCTTCTTTTTTTTCACTTAAGCAGTTTTGAATATAAGGTAATTGTGCATTTCAGAGATAGGTGTGTAAGTCTTCTCTTCTATCAGAGAAGGATTCCATTTTAGTAGTCTATTAAGTAGACTACTATGAGTAGATAACTAGATCTGCTTATCACTAAAATATCAATTGGAACCACAGTTTATGGCTTCTCTCTGCCTCTTTTAGGTTATTGTTATTTGTCTTATGGCGTGGACTTGAACTTTTCAGTGGGGTCTATTAACTTTTTGGAATGGCTAACTTTGTTAGTTTATTACTAAAGTCTTTCCCTCTGCATTTATTTCCATTTAAACAATTTATTAACCAAGAACATCTTGGGAAATCTGAGATATACTTCCAGGTAAATACCGGTAGAAAAATAAATACAGTTCAGATCTGCAAACAAATAAAGCAGTTGCCAAAATGTGGTTATCTTTTGCAGTCAGCACTGTAGTAGTTTTAATTTGAAAAAATAACATGAAGGCATCTTGTCAGTTTTCGTGCAAATAGATATTTGATTCAATAGTAGTAAGTGAGGGAGAAAATGTTTATATAAATAAACTGTGCTTACTCAAAAATTTAAAAACCCTTCAGGGGATTTTCCTCTATCATCAAGGTGTCACTTATTAAAGAAATGGGAAGGTCAAGTTTGAAGACTAGTAAAGCTCGATATTCTTGACAAGAGGGAGAAATAATAACTCCTTAAACAGGCTACAGGGTACCATTCTGGGTTGACATATCTATACACATGGTAATCATGTACTTATAGAGATGATAAAGTTATCAGTTGTGCTGTGTCCACATTTTATGTTTCAGAAGTTGCCCTACTTTTTCAAGTTTCCTTTTTAATTAATTAGTGTTTTAAACCTTTAGGTTAAGACAGGAGGTTCTTCTTAAACCTGGTATATAACTCATAATAGTTCTCACAGAAATCACTGAAAGAAATCACTGAACTTGGCAGCCAAAAATGGTGACTAGGCCGAAGATGTGCCTGAATTGAATAGGGACATTCCATTCAAACCTTAATGGAGACAACTTCCCACCCAGGAACTTGGCAGCTAGAGGAGGAAGATGCTGGAAGTTAACACACTTCATTTCTATTTGTTTTCCCACTTGCTGGTTATGTAGCCAGAAATAAATCTCTGTTCCTTGATTTCTTCACCACACTTAATATGATGAACTATACCAGTGAGGATTTTTCAGGATATAGCTTAATCCAAAATTTTTATGGAAATGCAAAGTACCTGAAAACACTACACCAGTTTCAAAAAAGATGAATAAAGTGGGAGGAACAACTCAATCTGATGTTAAAGCTAACTAGATAGCTACAGTTAATGAAGACAGTGTGATATTGGAACAGACCAGAGAACTCAGAAATAAAGCTAAATAAATATGCCTAGCTGAGCTATGACAAAGGTACAAAAGTGATTCAGTGCGAAAAAATGGTGCTGGAGCTATTGGACATCTACAGGCAAAAATTAAATACATACATACATACATACATAATATCTGCTGAATCTTCACATCTTTTCAAAAATTAACCCAAAATCAATCACAGATTTTAATGTAACATGTAAAACTGTAAAACTTTCAGAAAAGAAACATAAGAGAAAATTATCAGTACCCAGGGCTAGGTGAGGTTTTAGATTTGATGTGAAAAGTATGATCCATTAAAGGAAAAACTCATAAATTGGACCTTGTCAAAATTTAAACCTTTTGTTTTACAAAAAGTATCTTGTCTAGTGGATCTATGCATGTGATAAAATTGCATAGAACTAAACAGAAACATACACACAGATGAGTGCATGTAAAACTGGTGAAATAGGAATAAGTTTGGTAGATTGTATAAATGTCAATTCCTTGGTCATGATAGTGAAGCGCAGTTTGTCAAGATGTTAATATTGGGAGAAACTGAGTGAAAGCTACATCAGACCTCCCTGTACATTTTTATGCAACTTCCTATGAATCTATAATTATTTGAAGATAAAAATATTTTTTTTAAAAAAAACAAGAATTTTAAAGACCCCTCAGGGTCTTCGGTTTTGTGATTTAACCTATTACATGAGAAAACCAAGCTTTCGCAGCCTACTGTTTCCTTCCCATCCAAAGCCTAGTTGAAAAGAAGATGTTAGAAGAAAAGGGTAAGGAAGGGCACCTGACACCCCAGAAGAGTCTGTAGCCCAATGTTCTTTTACAGCAATAGTAGTGAGCAGAAAATCGAGTAAGGAACCCTGGGGCAATTCAGTGATTCTGAAATGTTAGCACGAATTAGATTCACCAGAGGGCTTGCTAAAACACAGATTTCTGCTCCTAAGCTCCAGAGTTTCTGAGCAGTAGGTTGGGTGGGGGGATGATGTTCAAGGCTTTGCGTTTCTAGCAAGTTTCTATGTGACGTCAATGCTCATGCTGATGCTGCTGGTTGGGAGACAACATTTTGACAAATACTGCCGTAGAACATTTGAAAATAGCAGTTTAAAATTCTTCCAAGAAACCTCCAGGTAGAATGTAATGAAATAAATCATTCAAGAATTTCTGTATTTACATCTCTTTATTTGTATAGTTTTTTTCTTCCGTCAATGTATTGGCTGATAAAAATGTTATTTTTGGTTCTTCATCTGTGTGGGCTCAAGAGTATGTCATTGAGTTAATTTATAAAGCCTATGGTTGCACATCTGTCACATTCTCAGAAAATATTATCCTAGAAAAATCTATCAACACAATACATAAGCCTCTACATGTACTGCACAATTGGCATACAAGAGAGTAAAAGTAACCAGTGGAATGCAAAAAAAAATGATCTATACAGAGGTCTCAAAATGCATTAAAAAGTTAGATCCTATAATAGAATATGGGACTCCATTAGGGGTTCATTTTTATGGGTTTCTTTAATGGGTTTCTAAAATAGAAATGCTTTCCTAGGCAGAGTACTGTAATGATAAGTTGCTCATGCTTTGGAGTCAAATGTCCCATTTTTTTTCCAGTTTAGCTTTGCTAATTACTAACCATTTTAATTTATTCAATACAACTAATGTAAGCTCCAGTTTCCCCATGTATGAAAAAAATATAATAATGCCTAAATTGCAGCGGTTGTTAGCAGAATTAATATGAATGTATCTAAAACAATTAGCCCATTTCCTGACATTTAGGGTCTGAAGAAATGTTGTGTGATGATGTTTAGAAGGATGGAGATGATGATGATTATCACTAATCTTTTTTGTTGATCATATTTTGGCAGACATCCTTCAAAACAAATAACAATTTTAATCATTACCATTAGTTACCATTTTATTGAGCAATTACTATGTCCCATTTTCTGGGACTTTCTTTTTTTTTCCTTCATATTAAGTCTTTACAACCAGCTTATGAGATGGGTTCTATTCTCATTTGCTATATGAAAAAACTAAAAACTTTAAAAGAGTCTAATATCTTCCTCAAGGTTATCCAGTATATTAGTTTCCTAGGGCTCTGTAACAAAGTCCCACAAAACTGGGTGGCTTGAACAACAGTCCTTTTTTCTCTCACAGTTCTGTAGCCCAGAAGTCTAAAAGCAAGATGTCAACAGGGTTGGTTAATTCTGAGGGCTGTGAGGGAAGGATCTGTCCCAGGCCTCTGTCCTTGGCTTATAGATATTGGTTCCCCCTGTATGTCTTCCCTTTATACATTTTTGTTTTTGCATTCAAATTTCCCCTTTGGTGAAGGACACCAATCATACTGAATTAGGACTCATCCTTAGGAGTTCATTTTAACCTGATTGTCTCTATAAAGAGAGTATCTCCAAATAAGATCACAGTCTGAAGTACTAGGGGTTAGGACTTAACATATATTTTATTGGGAGACAGAATTCAACCCATAACAACCAGGTAGTAAATGGTCGAACTAAGATTTGAACGTGACTTAATAGACAGTGCAATGGACTGATTGTTTGTGTCTCCCCGAAATTCCTGTGAAGCTCATAGAGGGTAGAGCTTCTGTGATGGGTTAGTGCCCTTATAAGAAGAAGAGTCCAGAACCCGCCCTCTCTCTGCCAGGTGAGGAGTCAGCAAGAAAGCAGCCATCTGCAAACCAGGAAAAGGGCTCTTGCTAGACACTGAATTTGCTAATATTTTGATCTTGGGCTTGTCAGCCTCCAGAAGTGTGAGAAATAAATGTTTGCTGTTTATCCACCCAGTCTGTGGTATTCTATGATAGCAGCCAGAGCTGACTATGACAGGCAGTATATGGCCTTGTCTTCTGCCACAGGTCTTTAAAGGGATATGAACCTCACAGACAGTACTAGGCAGTCAAATTTATTTGGTCCTCATGCCCAACAGACTTGCTGTTTCTTCATATATTGTCCACTCTTTTTATAAGATATATAAAACATAAGAAAACAGATTTTCTGTCTTCACATTCCACTTGTTGGCAGGATCGCTCTAACAAGTCATGTTCACATCATTCTGTGGGAACTTTAAAGCTAATGAGAAGTGGTCTCTGTGTGTTTGTTTTTAGAAATTCTTTAGTCTAATATCTAAATATCGAATCTTGGTATAAGACAAAACCAATCAAAAGTTATATAAACTAGTTGCTTCTAGCTGATGAGCCAAAGCAGAAGCTAAATTTAAGAAGCAGAATGGCACCATCAAAGTCAATGTGCGCCAGACAACAAGGAGGTTATTTCATCCAGGCTATCGCGGTGAATGAGGTTTGGCTCAAAGAAAAGAAGGGACATTGTGGAGTCTTATAAATATTGGAGAACAAAAATTTCAGGGATTTCTTGAACTGTTGCTGTTTTCCAAAAGCACGGTGATTAGATAATGCTCAACATTGTCAGTTTATCTTTTTGTCCAAGATGAATGAATATCCTTCAACTCTGAAAAACTCAGAGGTGATCATCAGAAACCTCTTGAGTAAGTGAAGCAGGGACTCATAAATAGTTTCTCGGAATTCTTGTTGGCATTGTCCCTAGAAAATCACTTAAACCATCTGTTGAGAGGGAATGGCAAAAGTCAGTTGTTTTAGAGTCCTAAAGATCAAGCTCCTTAAAAGAGAGGTAACTTGAAATGAAAAAGAAATATTAATGTCAAAGATTATATTAAAGAGACTAGATTTGAACCCTGAAGGTGCTAGTCCAGTGAATTCCAAGATGTTGGTGAAGGAAAGTTTTTTAATTGGGTAACACCATTCACTGAGTTTTTTGCAGCTAGGATTCTAATGCTCTTAATAATGTTTTGGTTCTCATATAAGAGAATGAATGACCTGAGCTTTTCACTAGACTCTGCTAATGGCCCAGACAGTGCCTTGTCTTAGGATAAATCCCTCCCTATGCATGATCTGCTGCAGTGGGGAGTCCTTCAAAGTTTTGATATATCAAGTAATTGAACTTTGGTTTGCAAGGTTCTTCAGGTCTTAGAGAAAAAGCCAGTTGCAAGGAAACAGAATTCCAACAGGAATCTGGGCAATCAGCTTTTAGGTCTTAGTGATATTGAGTCAAGGAAAGGGAGAAAAATTTGAAATGTTAGTTTGGAAAGTTGTAGCCAGATGTTGGAGGAAATTGGAATATTTGAAAATATGGTAAAGATTGATAATTTGGTCAAAGTAACAGAATCTAATTCGATTTACAGGTAGGTACCAAAACCAGTTTTTCCACAGATAGCAAGGAAGTCATTTAAATCTCTTTAGACAAGTCAGTGTTTGCATATTCATCAGTTACCTGCAATTTATAAAAAGGTACAAAAGAGTTCAAAGAAAACAAACATGTCTACAATCTGATAAACAGGACGGGTGTGCTATAGTTTTCTATGGAAACAAAAAATTCTTTTCTATAGTCACCTCTTTTTTGTTCAAAGATAGTCTCAAAGATCATTTTGGATCACAAAATAAGGCTGATATCATCTGATTTGGTCCGGTTATTTACAAAGGTGCGGCGAGAATGATAATTTACCACATAGGGCTTCTTATATTTTTTCTTCTAGGAGTTTTCATAAGGAATTTCAAATTGCATTTTTATAAGCCTCTTGAGTGTAGGAAGCTAAACCAAGAACTCACCAACAGATTTCACCTATAGTGTCTATTAATTTTGGTGAAATCCTCTCTTCTAGAGGTCCCCAAACTATTCCAGGTTTCCTGGGCCTGCCATGAAGTGACCTTCCACACTCACCTGTAAGGCTGGGAACCCTATATGTTAGAAATTAGGCCATTTTTTTCAACAGAGCTGTATAAACATGGCTCCATAGTCAACCCTTAGTTCCTTATATATGTCTGGTCATATCTGATTAAATAGGTATTATTCTCAAATAAACATTTTAGGCAAGGCCATGGTTGCATGCCTACTGTTTTTCATGTGCCTGCTAACAAGGAAGACAGATTCATATTGAATCTATTCAAATAACATTATTGCCATGAAAATAAGAACACGCAATAAGAGTTCCTGAATTCTGCAAGAGTCAGGCAGGAAAAAAAAATATACCATTTACAAATGTTTTATATTTCTTTACAAAAGCATATACTGCTGAATTTTTATGAGTTACAGATAGCTTAAGAGAAAGAGAAAGAAGTCCACTATGTCCAGAAATAGGCCATTAAAATATCAACAATATTCCAGAACCAACAGGTATCCCTTATTAGTTCACTCAGTCCTTTGTAATTCTTATTCTGCTCCATCATGGCTTAGCAGTCTCATAAATACATCCACTTTTCCTCAAGGGTTTTGGAAATCCTCCTTCAATTCACTGGTATGGTTTCAAAGTTATTGAAGTAATGCCATCAGAAGGCTCTGCCCCAAGTCAAAAGTACCTGCCATAAGTCTTTTCCATGGGGCTCTGAGACAGATCTTTGTTTAAGATAAAGTGCTCTGATCTGTAGCTGATTTGAAAGAGGTTTTAGGATTATCAAAGTAAAGAAAAATTTATCTATAGGTGACAAAAAATTATTATGATAATTTTCAAAAGTCAAAGAGCTGATGAGTCTTCACTTTAAGAATCCTCATTTGAAAACCACTGGTTTAGAAGGTGTTAGTTTCAAATGTAAAAAGTAAAATTGTAATCAAGTTAATATTTTAAAAATAACCGAAACTGTGACTGATAACACTGTTGTCTAATATCAGGCAAAGCAACACCAGGACTCGAATAAATAGAATTGTATTATAGGTGGCAATGACATTGACAATTCTCTAGGAACTTTCCACATAGCATACAATTTCTGAATAGTAATGGCATTTTACCCATATAGATTTATCCTAGGAAAGGCTAAGCATCGCTTCTGATTCGACAATGATTCCCATGCAATTCATCAATAGTAACATATCAAATAAACCTGATTGCTTGTAGCATCTCTCTTTTTACAAGGTGTAATAACAAATTCTTTGTGAGTTCCAGGAACCTTTTGGGAAATATCAAAGACAGTTTTAAATGCAAAAGATATCACTTAGGAATCAGTTTTGGGAGGGGAAAATATCTATAGCTGTCTGAAGAATTTAACACCTATTAAGATAAGATCATAGATTCCTGAGAAATAATACTTGGCTACCTGTTTAGCTGAAGTTACAGTAAAAGATTTTGAAAGCAAACATGGATGGTTACATGCTTGCAAAGAATCTGAACTTTTTCAAAAATAAGAAGACCATTCTCTTAAATAATCAAGGACGTTATAAAGTCAACATAAAATACAGGAAATTATTCTAAGACATAGAATTTTTGCCTTCTAGGCAGATTACTCTAAAAGTAAAGGAAAACATTTACAGTCTCTTGCTTGGAGTAGAACAATAATCCAAGAAAGGTTTGTCTTTTTAACGGAGAGAAAAATAAATTCTACTTTCCATCAGTATAGTATTTAATGCTAAAGCTCTTTCTGAAAATCTTATTAATGGATCTATCAAACCTTTGCCAGCCTTGACTACAACAAATAAAATCTCTTTTCCATGCTTTCTACAACTTACTGCATCCATTCAGATTTTGTCCTCCGTGTTAACGAGTAACCATTTAGGATAAAGTTATTCTTTTTTTTTTTCCTTAACAAAAACACATCCTGTAAATTTTACATACAAAGTTGTCCCACTCTGCCAACAATTAATTCTAGTTGAGTCTCGTTCATATATATCGAGTATAATTTTTTTTTAGCTTTTATTTCAAAGTAACTTTTATTTGAAAGAGGAAAAAGGAAGATGGATAATTATGAATTGTCATACACCAGCATTTTGTAGCAGACTAACAGAACTCATGAATACATATCTCACAACTTTTAATAGCTGTTCATGTCCTTCATAGTACAACTTTACAAAGTGGCAAAAAAGAATACATTTATTAACAGACCCAAGTATATCTAGCCTCTATAAACACATATAAATAAAAACAAAATATATATACACTTAAAATTATGCTTAGTGATCTATCTTACTTAAATATGATCTAGATATATAATAAAGATCCATTAATCAGCTCAACTTAGTATCAATCCAGTATTCAGTGAGTCAATTTAATATTAATTGCCTGAACTTTTGGAAATTTAGAAATAATCACTTTATGTAAATGATTATTTCTAAGCCAATTAGAATAGAGCTTCTTTAAGAGATTTTATAGTATAATTTGGTAATGCTAACCTGAGATAGGGAAGTGTTGCATACTCACACAATGAGAGGTAAAGTCCTTTTTGAATTACAGACACATAGAAGCAGAGACAGAGAGAGTTTAGCTTCAACTCTAAAATTTAAGCCATGGGTGAAGAAAAAACGCAGAATTATCAAATTAGAATTAGAGAATTAGAGAAAGACAGTTGCTAGTCCATATGAAAGAGCCGTTCATTTCCCTGTTGGTATGAATCTTAATTGACTTGAGCTCAAAATAGATAAACAGAAAAGAGTGACAAACCAAATTCTCATCACCTTTACCTAAGAGTGACAAGATATTATAAATCATTAATACATTTATAGAGATCACCAAATCGTCAAATCACAAAACAAAAAAACAAACAAACAAACAAAGCTAACACACATACACAAAAACAAATAAAAACTCAAAAGAGGTAAAAATTAAATCCTTGGCTTGCTACCAATAGACAAAAATCCATATCACAGATCCAGGAGCTGGACTCCTTATTGGATTCCTGTACCAAGAACAGAACAAAGTGAGTCTCAAGAGGCCTCATTACTTGAGCAGAATGAACAAGAATCTGAAAGCAAGAGCCAGTCTATCCAAGGCATGGCACCAAGCTCTCAAAGACAAGATACACCAGACAATTAAGAAGATTATTTTATTCAAACTATTGCAATAGGGAGAATATTCAATAATGGTGAATGCCTTGAAGGAAGGGAAAGGGGCCTGGGATTTTACAGAGACAAGTAAACAAGGGAGTCATCTGTAAGTCTTATACTAGTCATGAAGAAAGGTGGAGATAAGATAGGTCTTATCTCAATATGTGAGGGTAGGTGCGTCCTTTGCTGTTAGTCATTTGTCAGAACACAAGTCTATAGAGATTTATTAATAATTGCTGTTTTCCAGCAGCAGAAGACTCAGGTAAAGTTCAACATCTTTAGTGCCTTTTATCTTCTCTTCCTTACCTGTTTCAAACAATCCTCTTTATTGAGGCTATGTGAAACTATGTTTACCATTCTACTCTCTGATTCCATAAAAATACGACATGAAATATCTAACTAAGTTCCACTGCATTTTAGTAGTTTATTATACAGCATTATCAAAGGAAGGTTTTAGGCTTTCATTCCAGGAAAACAATGGAGTGAGACCTTTTGGAGATGGTCTAGTATTTGACTAGAGGTAAGGAAGAGGTCTACATAAGTGGGTCACAAACTTTCTGCCATTGAGATCCACAGTCCAAAATGCACTCTTTATTACCTAAGTGTGTGTTTATTTACCTCCAGGAGTACTTTAATGACTTTCAAACTCAAAACTTTACTATATATGACCTAGTATTATTTTTTACTCTCTTTTATTGTGTTATTTTTTAAAGCTGGTAGTGACTCATTAAAATTAATTCCCATTAATGCATTGCAAAACACAGTTTGGAGTACACTGACTAGAATATCTTTTTGAATTACGTGTTTTTCACTATAAAAATAATTTAGTAACCTTTCAAAATTTTTACTACTATTATTTTGTAGGGTTTTAAAAATACAAATATGTTGCTTTCCAGTCTTTTTCCATATAACATGTGTCATATTTTAAATGATCAGCGGTTTCCAGCACTGTATTTGGGCTCTGATGGTGTTTTATCAGATAAAGTCTATATTGAAAAATTGGGGAAAATGATGACAATGTAGTTTGCAGACATGTATAGTCATTCATTTATTCAACAAATCTTGACTGCTCTTTAGCGTCTAAGAATAGTTCTGGGTAATTGGAGATAAACAAAGAAAGGCAGAGTTTCCACCTAGATGAATTTTGCATTCTTACAGAGAAAATATTGTCAAATTTCTTTCATTGAAAAATACAGATTTTTTCCTTCTCTTATTCCACTTCTTGATAGAATCCTTCTGAGAATGTATGTATGTACACATACCATATGTAATATATTATTATATTATGTTATATCAAAGTGTTAAAGTGTTCTGTCTCTTATGAATGAAGAGTGATGGTAGATGATAATTTCATTTGTTTTGCTTCAAAAATAAATTTGGCAACTTGTTGTCAGTCCTCAATTTTATAATTGTCATTTTACTATGTTATGAAATCTGAAAATCTAGAATAAGCTAGATAATTTTTGATTTCTACTCCATCCCTACATGAAGTGATGATTCACATCTGGCTCTAAATACAAAAAAAGAGGGCAGGAAGACCCACACATCCTGAAACACACACCACCACTGACTTGGAGACCAGTGTCTGTTGTCTCACTTCTAAAGCGATTTGAAAATTAACAGCAAGTTCTGAAATCCACTGTATAAGAAATAGTAACGTTTAGGGTCATTTAGAAGAAAGATTAGTTTAATGAATTTTGGCACCCTTTTTAAGGCCAAAAACCATGACCATGAGTTAAGTATAACCATATTTTGTCTGGTATTTGGTTCAAAAGAGTGATTTAATAGCTATAGTCCAAGAAGTGTTGAAAACTCTGGCCCAGTTTATGATTTCCAATATAGGACACATATAAACAGAATGAGAAATCCAAGAAACAAAATGATGACTGTGTCGAGCTCTGGAGAAACTTCATTTTAAAACATGGAGCCAAAATTTTACCTCCATTAATACACACTTGCCTCCTACAGGTTTCCTTGAGGATTTATGCATGAAGGCAAGGGGAGGATTTCACTTAGTCTCTTTGTCTATCATTTCTCCTCCACTCCCATTCTGAAATAACATTCCAAAGTTGAGGGGAAAAGTAAAATGTTCGATCCTCCTGCAATAAATGAGAGTAATAATTAATTCTTATATTGTAATTATTATGTGCCAGGGACTATTCCAGGGACTATCCTCACAACCCTATGAGATAAGTGCCTTTATCCCCATTTTACACACAAGAAAACTGAATACAAACAGGTGCAAGCTGAGATCACACAATTACCAAGCTGTAGAGCTAACATTCAAAGACTGGTGGTCTGGCTCCAGAGTCCAGCTTCTTCTCCACTATATTTATTCTACTACATCTTGAAAGAGGAAAGCTTAAAATGGGCAATATATATATCCAAATGCAAGTGCAAAACAAAATGGAAGTTAGCCCAACAGCTTATTAGTTACCCAATTTGAGTAAGAGATCTGGGAATACTTTGCTCTGGGTTACAGGTTTGGTGGTCCCAGTGGTCCTTCTCCCGAACCTCAATATGGGTAACACAGACACTCTGACATGGGGTTCACCTTCCAGGTTAAAACTACCAAATAACAAAAACCAAGTAAGTTTGAGTTTTGCAGTTAAAAAGAGAAGCACACAATTAGCACCCTCAAAACAATGCAAACATACAATTTTTTTTTTTTTTTTAAATCAGTGCAGGACTACCAGATATTAGATATGTGAACACTGGGGAAATATAAAAAGGATAGGTAAATGAATTCAGCTTCCCTTTTCCCTAAACTCTCATTTCTGTCAAATGTAAAAGCCTGTAGGTTTTACTCTTGTTGCAGTTTATATAATAACATTCCAAACTACTTATGTGGACTTCTGTGAGAGTATTTTTTTTTTTAACATATCTCTCCTCTCATCAGCCTCTTGTAATCAGCTTTATACAAGAATTATGTTTCTTTCACTATTTTTTTTTCCTTTTATTTTATAAGTTCTGAGACTTGGCTGTCAATTGACTTTTCAACTGGGTAATTAGATAGTTCATAAGCTGCAAACATGTTGTAACACATGTCATACTCATGTGTTCTTCTCTGCCCTAACTTGATAAAATGAGTGATACTGGGACACTATTGTCCCTCATCCCCCCAAACCTGGGTGTGTAGCTTTTAACTGCCTGAACTTGTTCATATAGAAATGGGATTGCTAAAACACCTACTTATCCTCACCTTGTTGGTTTTAGTATGAAACGTGCATTGGGAGAGAAGCTCACAAGTGAAAAGTTTGGGGTGGGAAGAAGGAAATCTCTCTGAGGTAGAAGTCTTTTAGAAAAACTGAGGTAACAGCCTAGATAACTTTGAAACCATAAGTCGTAGTAGAAGTTTATTTTGCTAACTTAACAAATAGTCATAAACAAAATATGTAGCTTTGGAGAAAGTACCTGCTGTCCCAATAATTCCACGCTTCACTTCTGAGCAGGAGCAGCCCATAGAACAAGGTACCAAATGTCTTGAGTCCTCAGTTCCTTTGTTCCTGACACTACACTTCTTCCTAAAGCCCAGTTCTTCTTCAATGCACTGTAGATGAGTCCCTCTTAATTTCTGCGATTAATTTGCATTGGCTTTATGTACCCACTTTACTCTGTTAGTATCTTTCTCAATAACCCTCAGATCTTGAGTACCCCAGTCCTGCCAGGGCCCTGCCCTGCATCTTTTGCTAAGTGCCAAAATCATTCAACCATTTGCTATTATACAGTGTAAAACAGTTGGCAAAGGGAAATCTCTCAAAGAATCAGCATCATCTCTATCATTCAGGGAAGCTTTATGTGGCCTCCAGCACCTGCCTTGGGCTGGGTTCTCCCAGATTCCAGTGACTCTGGGTGCTCTCCTTAATTTTTTACCCCTCCCGGTCTTTATTTCCTGCCTTGTCTCTGCCTTCTCCATTGTCACTAACAATTCAGGTTACAGAAGAAAGAAACATAATGCTTTGGGCCACCTTAGGATACATTTCATAACTCGGAAAATGGAAATAACACTTCAGTATTTTTGTACCTAGATATAATTTTTAAAAAACTTTTATTTTAGAATGATCTTAGACTTGCATTGAAGTTGCAAAGAACACACAGAGTTCCCATATATTCTTCATCTAGCTTTCCCTAATGTTAAAAATTTACATAAGCATGGTACATTTGTCAAAACTAGGAAATCAACATCAGTACAATACTATTAACTGAACTTTAGACTTTATTTAAATTTCACTAGTTTTTCCACTATTACCTTTTTCTATTCCTAGAGCTAACCCAGGACAGCATGTTACTTTGATACATGATGATTTTAAATGGTGGTAAAACAAGACCTCTATCTACGCTCCTGTCACTGTGTGTGTTGTGTGTGTATGTGTGTGTCTTTACCTAATATTGCAAATAGAAGGGCTACTAATTCAACATGGAGGTTTTTCTTTCTAGCCTTTTTAGACAGACACTACTGATGAAGTGGGCAAGGTTTGAATTTTCATTGAATATTAAATATCCTTAAGCTTTTACATTTCAACTTTGACTATACACCAGGTTCATCTGATGAATGTTTGTAAAATGCACATGCTTATTCTTCACCCAAGATTTATTGAATAGGAATCTCTTGGGAGTAGGGACCAAATCTGTGCATTTACAACCTCCCCAGTATTGAGCTGTCAAGGCCAGAAAAGACTGACTTAGAAATTTCCATTTCAGAAACTAAAATGAACTCTGGACTTTATATCTCCTAACTTGGGACACGTATCTGAGTATAAATATATAGATGACATAATTTGTGATGAATATTAAATGTTTTAATAGCTTTCACTCATGGAATATTATTTCCCTTATCATTATTATTAAGCCTATCTGGACAAAATGGGCTTCTTGACCCTAAGCCCACAGTGCCCTTAGCATCATTTAGATACAACCTTGAACCTGAGCTTTGGAGCCACATGACTTGAGTTCAAGCTGTATCTCTGTGACTTACAGACTTGAGAAAGTTACAGAACTCCTCTGTAATTATTCTCTATCTGTAACAGAGGATAATTATTATTACTAACATGTAAGATTGCTGTGAGCATTAACCACCTGACTCTTGGAAGGCTTAGGACACAGTATTGTTTAACAAATAGTAGTAACTCTGAAAACCCATAACACCTGGGAAATTAGAATATTTATCAAAACCCCTAAACTGGGAATCACAATACTGTGTCTGTCTTAGTTTCTTGTATAGTTAGGACTGCCTCTTACTGAGAATTTTCAACACAACCTCCAATTAAACAGTTCTTTATGTATAATGAATGTAGAGGAAATCTGATTTGCATTTAGAGAGAAAGAAGACCAAACAACAGCTGAAGTTGTGAAAACAAGTATCAGAAATAGAATTTATCAGGGTTTTCCATAAAATACTAGCAGTTCTGTGGCTGATTGCAGCTCTAGAACTATAAACACCTGACTGTAGACCCATCATTTTCTATCTCTTCTATAAGACGTTTCCTTTTGGAAATGTATGTACGGTTTTTTTTTTTTTTTAATTCACTCTGTAAAAAGTAAATATTGTCAAATATTTTATATACTTATACACTCTTGACTGTAAAGCTCATTACAAAGAATATAAACTTAAGTTTCAGAGAAACAGCTTTGAAACATGGGAGGAAAAAAAGCATGTTTGTCATGTGAATTCAGGTTTCTAAACTAGTAAGCTTTCCTATTTTGTAAATGGTTTATTTTATTTTGTTTGTGCATTGTTTTTCCTTCTAATCATAAAAAAAACTCAATAATATGTATGAACAGCTTAGTTAATATCCAAATAATAAGCTGACCAAATCCTGCATACACCAAAACATGAGACAGTTTGCCAAGCTAAGAGGCCCTTGGCCTTCCCAGCAGATCTCTTTCCAACTCCTTCTCTTCACCCAGTCCCATGTTAGGGAACATCAAGCTTGTACATGACACCCCCTCTCCTGGGCCACTTGTTAATTGGTTCTGTTAATTATCTACAGTTAATTTCTACTTACAACAGAGCCTTCACACAGATAGGAATATTTATTTGTTTTATTTACAGATATATTCCAAGTATCTAGATTAGCACTTGCCGCAAAGTAGGTGCTCAGTAAGTATGTATTAAATGAATAAATGAATGAATGATAGACACTGCACTCTACATTGTAAATGCATCATCATCATTGTGTGTAATCCTTATAGCATCCCTATGCTATAAGGTAAATATTGTTATTATCTTCACGTTACAGACGATAATCTGAGTCAATTAGGAAACTACTCAAGGTCATACAGCTCATAAATAGATCACAGGTACTTCAGAGCTATGTACTAAACGTCATAGAACATGGCCTTCCTTTCTGGCATTCTCAGGATGTGTACTTATGTATAGGGTATGTTCAAAGAAGTTTGAGGCCCTGGGAGAATGTAGGAGAAGAAGTTGTGATAGAATTTCATTCTCTCTGCAGGTGCCCCACATCTCGCTACCATTGTCTGACATTCATTTCTTATTGTTTCTTCTCCATCTGTCTTGCCTTGTCTTTCTCAACAATTTTTTTCCTAAGACTTTCAAGTTAAATGACTAGTTGTTAATGGAAAAGATGTCCTTAAAATGATTTAGCTGTTTTTATGTTCTATTCTCTGAATATGTATTCATTTTCTTAAATTTTTTTTCTCATCCACGTACTCACATGACTATGAAGCTTCAAAAAAATCCTGATATTATCATGGTGGGCCACATATAAATCCCCACTGTCAAATTCTCCAAGCAGCTCTTTCTTAATTCATCATCAGTCTAGAAATCTAAACCAACACAGAAAATTAAGGGCCTGAAAGATTTATTTCAACTTTCAGACCTCTTCCCTGATGTTCTATGGCTGTGTCAACATAGACAGAGAGAAGTGGAGAGCCAAGGGTGTTTAGGAATCCCATAATGTTAGAAGTGGAGGAGATTTAAGGATCTTTAAACACCTCCCCCCAACACATTTTACACATAAGAAAACAGAATTTAAAACCAACAATAGAACCCTACTTGCCTACCTGTTATTTGTCATTCTAGTAATAATGAACTATTGTGGTAAAAAAAAAAAAATGCATGTGGGTAATAAGTTTATTTTTTATTTTCAAAGGTTGGCATCTTTTACTAATTACTGTTTTTCTGAAGTTAATACAGCCACAGAATAACTCCTGCATAAGAAGAATTTGTCTGATAAATGCCTTAAATTTAATTCAGTAACAATTGATTAGGTATCTGATTACATGTTTATTTTTAAATACCGAGTGCCATTGCATAGTTGATTTAAAGTAGTCACAGAAATACATACATGTCATAAAAGTTAATGTAACTAACTGAATTTATTTGAAGGAAAACGAGTTAAAAATAAAAATTAAAAAAAAAGGAAAGAAAACATTAAAGCCAGAAGAAAGATAAGCACACAGAAACCTAGGCTCTCTAATTTTGGAGGAAGGCCTACATATAAATCAAGCTTCCTAGAAAGCAAAGCAAAGAGAGGAAACCTGATTGACTACAAGATTCATAGTTGCTGTAAAACATAAACCAATTTGTTTTGTGTGGTCAACACTGCACAACATTCCATGATAATAAAAACCAGAGAGATGTTTCTTATTTGGATAATTATAGTGTACAACTTGCAATGCATTGTGGTAAAACAGAGAAAATATAAGCTGCATGCTGTTGTCGCTGGACTTACAATTCACTTGGAAAAGACATAAAAAAATGAAGTGTGATGTGAATGAGGATGAAATGAATGCTCTAATAGTGGTTCCAAAATAGTATTTTAAGATCACAGAAAAAGGAAGGATGCTGAATGGTGAAATTTGGAAAGACTTCAGGGAGGAAGTGTCATATGAATCGGGCCTTGAAGGCTGCCCAGACTTGCAAAGGAAAAGGTTAGGGGAAATATGGGATAGGAGAATCTGGTGGTCAAAAGAACAAATCCTTTCATGAATAGATTCTTGAAAAGTATATGTCTGCACTACCATGTAACAACGAGGGATTTTTTTCCCCTCTGTCTACTAGAATTGTCATCAGTGAACATTAGCTAATCAGCTTTATCAAAGCCACATTTAGTAACTTCAATGATCTTTTAAAATAAAACGTAAGGTACCGTTAAAATGTCTCTGCATAAAAGAAACACTAATATCTCATCTGTATAAATCTATATATAACCTTTTAGAAGGAAAGTCTGAACAATGTGTAAATGATAGTTTCACAAAGATAATGGCATGCACTGCTGTGTAGGAATAGAAAGAGGTCCTTGGGTTTTGATTTGAAAACTTTATAAAATATAAAACTAACAACCAAAAAGCTTAGTGCCACCAGTGACAGGAGGGAATGCTTACTTTTTGGAAGTAAAGTTACTTTCTGGTCCCTAAGTTAGCATGTAGGCTCTTGCAGTAAGCCTTTTGTAAATGAAGTCTGAGAAGAGTTAATGCAATATTTAACAGGTTTGTTTCAAATTGTCAAAAGGACAGAGCCCATGATGATTCATCCTGACTTTTGATTCTCTTAAAATATTCACGGATGTAGTTTGGATGGTTTAGGGAAGATGGTTCCCCAGGTTTGGGGAGAGGAACATTGAAGAAAGGCGCTGTATAAAACAGAAAAGGCTGTCAGCCCGAGTAAATAAAAAGTAGTAAAAAGCATTAAGGTTAAGTGCTTTCTAGGACGTGCAAACATGATAGTGTTTTAGTTTGATAAGATCTTATTGTTAAAAAAAACTAGTATATCTATAGATCTGAAGACCATCACAGCATAACATTCTAGCCCAAAATTAGGGAGAGAATAGTAATTCTTGAAAAGACATTCTTTTCAACAATATACACTGTGATGTAAAAGATGTGTCCCCAAAAATAGTCTGTAAGCCACATTTTATGATCTCATTGAAAAGGATAGTGTGGTCTGAGCATGGCTATGAGAGCTCAAAATTCACTGCTCTTTGGAGAAGTGGGCCATTTAATGCCACCAAAGATATGGCAGTTGAAATAATAAGCTTTCCCTCCTGGCTTAGATGTAGTTGTACCTTTCAAAATGAGTTCTCATTTACTAAATGCAAAGAAGAAAGTGATCTTTCATTAGAGGAACATGGTATATCAAACATGATTAAGAATAAAAACAATACTCCCTTTGGATGTAGAAGAAAAAAAATTAGTCCAAACATCTTATTCTAAATGAAGGCCAAGTGCAGCTTTCATGCCACTCATTATCGTAAGGGGTCAAGAATCCCCTCAATCTGTGTTGCACAGGATTATATAAGAAATTGTGACACTCTCTGTTTTGGGTTCTGTTCAGCTTTTGTTTATAGATAATTCAAATAATTTTGTTTATGGATTATTCTGCTTATTTTTTTTCCTAATTTACTAAAATGAAGCTAATGTTCATCCCTTAATTGTGTCACACTTCTCTTTGCATAACAGTTTCATAGAAAAACATGAAGAATATTACTGAGGTATTTTGGAGGGGGCAGCTCAAGATCCTTGCTTACTGAGGTGAACAGGCTCTGAAAATGGTCCCTATGATCCCTGACCATTGGTGTTCACTCCCTCACGTGAGGCTTACCTCTTGAAGGGGAGCAGGGAGTTTGAGTTGTTTCTTACTGATAGAATACTACAATATAATCCAGATACATGTAGTTACATGTGTGCGATTACTTGATTATATTACATTAAAGTGTAGGGTGCTTCTGGCTGGAGTCTCTTCTTTCTTTACTTGCTTCGAGGAAACAGCTGGCTATGTTGGAGAACTGTACATGGCTAGGAACTATGAGTGACTTCATTAATAGAGGACAGCATCCAGATGAGAGCCAGAAAAGGAGTGAATTCTGCCCACAGTAGGAATGAATGACCCTGGAAGCAGATCCCTCCCTAGCTGAGCCTCAAATGAGACTGCAGCCATAATACCTTGATTGCAGCCTTGTGAGACCCAAAGCAAAGGACTCAGTTAAACTGTGTCCAGCGTCCTAAAAGTAACAGCAATTATCAGTCCTGGAAAATAGATTTGTTTCCCAATGATGTCTATGGACACTATGTGGATAGTGATGATTCATGTTGAATTGCTTTATTTTTTTACTTCCTCAGATTCTGGGTATCAAAGATAAATTCAAACTTTCAAGACGCTGATCACCTCTGCTCTTCTCCCCTTTTGCGTGTGTGTGTGTGTGTGTGTGTGTGTGTGTGTGTGTGTGTGTGTATTTGTGTAATTGTGGTACAGGGGATTGTTAGAAAGGTTTTTAGAAAACAGAAACTTTACAGAGTAGTTTTCAGGGCTCCCCAAGGTTTCCCTGCCACAGTTTCTATACACATTCTACCTTGAATTTTAGTTTGTGGTACTAGGGATCAATCATCCATCCAACAAGTCTTTTTGGGGACTGTGATTTGACCAGCCCTGTGCTAAGCCCTAAGGTCTTCAAGTCAGCAGAGCATGGTGGCATTAGAATATCGCCTAAACGACAGGTCTAAACTACATGTTTGATTAAATAGTCTGCAAGACTTGGAGACTGAATTAGCTCATACAACCATATTCATTATCAATTTACTTGAGAAACTTAAAAAAATTCACATATTAATTTATCCTTTCTTCCCTCTCTCCCTCTTTTCCTTCCTCCTTCCCTTTCTTCCTTCCTTCTTTCTCTTCTTCCTTCTTTTCCTACATATTTATTAAACATGCCTATTATTGAGTTCTGTTCATGATGGCAAAGTAAGTAAATACTGTGCTTGCTTCCTCCCATGAGTGCATTAAAATTACAACTAAATTATAGAACAGTCAATCTGGAGAACCACTGAGGACTAGCTGGACAGATCTTCTATAACTAAGAGTATAAAGAAGAGACCACATCAAGACTGTGATTCTTTTATTGCACTCTGAGAAAAAATGCAACAGATGATAAGTTTTTCTGAAGCTGTTGGAAGACACTTCCTCAGCATCTCTAATGGTAGAGGAAGAGGTCATAATCATAGAGGCTGTGATGATGGCAAAAATTTGACTTGTACAGATGTCAGTCCTTTTCAGGCAATGGACCGAATGATGTTAAATATGCAAAACAGTATATATGCAAAAGAAACTGGCCACCTTTCAGTGGATCCAAATGGATATTCAATTAGTTCTCCCTCAGTTATAATGTAATCCAAAGTATGAGATGAACCATCAAAGATTTTCCAGGCCTCAACTCAAAACTGCCAGGCTCCAGGAGGAATAAAGGAAACTCAGAGAGCATTGAGAGATTCTGACAGTGAACTAGAAAAAATAGCTGTTGGTCATTATCTTCAAAACTGAGCTTATGTCATTAAAAAGTCAAAGAACAAGACTGGAGATGAAGAGGTCAATCAAGAATTCATCGGTATGAATGAAAGTGATGCTCATGATTTTGACAAAATAAGATTTTGAAGTACAGACCATAGGAACATGGTACAATCTAGAAAACACTGAGATACGAAGTGTTGGTTCTGAGAATTCAGGATTCCAATAACTTAAAAGAAAGGAGAAACCTCGTCAAAGCCCAGCCATTGAACATAGAAGATCATCAAATGTTTTTGCAGACAAACACAACATCAAAGGATCACCTGTGAAAATCAACAAGAAATAAATAGCCTTTCATGTAATATATTTAGTTTTGGTTGTTTTAACAGAGAAAGTAATGGTGCTGGGTAATACACATAAGACTAACCTCTTGTTATTAAGTCAATACTGGACTCAACTTTCTTCTAATATCTCAATTTTCTTACAGGTACTAGCTTTATATTATTGCTACTTTAGGGATATAACTTTAATTTTCAACAATGTGATAAAGTTGATAATCATTCTATCAAACTCTTTGTTTTTCCAATTTTTTTTTCATATTACCTATATATTCTTTTACATATTCAAGAATGAATGTAGAGCTAGCTCAATCCCATATAAGTAGTTATAAGAAAGTGAAATGTTAAAAAATAGTCTCAATTTTAGTAACACTACACTAGTCATATTAATAAAAGTTAAAATTATTTAGCTAAAAGTTTATAATGTGTTATGTGGCCAACTAGCTTAAAGATTTTTAAAAAACAAAGCAAAACTATATTAGTACTGTCTTATGAGAAATTAGTTATTATTTTGGTAAATAAAAAATAATCAAATAGTTCATTATTTAAAAAATATATATTATTGCCATAGTATCATAGATGCCGATATCTTTTAAATACTTGTCAAACACTCCTTTTGTCTCTACTTGGAAATATCTTGTCAAAATGTGAAAGACTGTCTTCTTGGAAATAAAGTAAAAGAATGCAAAGACATATTTTTAACTAGGCTGACCAGTGCTAGAGATAATAGTTCTACATTCTAGCAACTATAGATCAAGTCGCCATGTACTAATTCTAAAAAGTTTGTGAACACCTGAGAAATATGAACACTTTGCATTTCATCCTGTTTGTGCTGTCCCCGGGTGGCTGTTTTCCCAGAGGTAAGGCTTTTGATCTGCTGTAGTCTCGCATTCCGTTTCACTGCAGCATTTAGCGTCTAGCTCCATGTGGAACAGTGATGGTGTGCAGGCTTCCCTGTGCCTCCCTGTGTTTTCCTATACCTCCTAGAGCCAGGCCCCAGTGGGAACGATGATCTGGTGCTGGAATTTCTATGATCTGGTCATGCAGGAAGGGAGAGGAACTATCTGGGTAAAGCCAGTTCAGTTTTTGAAGTGAAATTAGTGGGAAAAGTGGAAGTTTACTTGGGGAGGGCCTAACATTATATATAGTCTGCCATGCAATGGGAAACGAAAGAAGCAGATTTCCTTTCAATATATCAAATAATTCATTGACTCATTAATTCAAGTAGATAAGTAGAAACAAGTATTCGTTGAGGACCTCTTATTGTTTATTTTACTCCTGATGAAGGTTTTTTCTTTTTAACAACAAATTGCATCTTTTGCATGAAGAGCAGTATAATGACCATCGCTTTAGTAGCATATGGAGTAGAAGTCATTACAGTGTAATTTATATCCAGAGTCCTTGTTCTTCTATCTCTCACAAATTATTAACATTTGGGGCTTATAAAGAAATATAACATCTGTTTTTCATACATACATATACACACGTAACAATCTGGAAATATTTTGTGAATACTCATGTTAAACACAAAATCCATCATTATGTTAAATGCCACTGTGATCCTGAAAATTTTAATATACTATGAGACATCAGAATAAAATAAAAGATTGCATGTAAATAGAAAAGCTAACTGGTCTGATTTGTATGCCCAGTGAATTTAAGGTATTAAGACATTTTATTAAATTCATCTATTAACAGTGTGTATACAGTGCGGTGTCAAGAAGGACCAGTAATAAAAAAGTAATAGTAATTATCTAAGCCATCAGGAAGGGCCATCCCACGCTCTGAGTGGAGTTACATAGAATATAAGCAACATCGCTGTTTTCCTCAGTTTATGTATTTAATTTGCAACTTCTCATTTTTATATGCCATTAAAATAAAATAAAAAAATACATAAGCTACTTAAAATTGAGAGGTAAGCATACCAGCAGATGATACAAACTCACACAAATACTTAAGACAAAAGTAGGGAAATACAAAATTTCATCTTCGAAAAGGGGACATTGTTTGAAAATGTATTTTGATAAATGTTACAGAGTGACATTTCAACACATCACCTCGAAATGCCCTCTGTTGTTTCTTTGGGTTTACCAATTTCAATCTAAAGGTCTAAGTTAACTTTGGTCTTAAGCTGACTTGCACTGTCCCTCAAAAGCCAATTATATGTGTTTCTTCATAACACACCTTCAGTGACATCCTGTTAGTAGCTTGAAACTGGTCATATTGGGAGCATTTACACCACAGAAATTGGCAAATGCTAGAAATCAATCTGCAAATGCTACAAATGAGTATTTATCTCTTCTTTATTATTTTTTTTTTAATTGTGATATGGTTGTTAAACATTTATCAGCCTAATCTAGTTCCTTGTCAAAGATATTCTGTCTCTCCTTACCACCCTCGATTTTATTTTTCTTCTGGTGCTTCTAAATTAAAGCCAATTGCAAGTCTTTTTGTTTGAGGGTAAGACCAGTTCTAGCTAACTATAAAATAAGTGAAATGTGTTTGGGGATTTTTTTCAAAATTTTTTTTGCCTTTTTCCCTCTCTTCACAATCTCACTTTTTCTCTTTTCCTTTTTATACCTGCCCCAAGGTTTGGCCCTTTCTAAATCAAAGAAGTTTCCAGAAATGGTATGAATATATTGGCCATAGACAAAATATTTTTCTCAAAAGTTAGAAAAGTACAACTAAAGATAGAGATTACATTTTTACAACAAACCCTGAGTAGTTTTCAAACATGATTAACAATAGATTATTTAAGTGTGATTTTGGAAACAGAAGTTTGAGGACTGAGGGCCTGACCCAATGATATGCGAATTCATAGCTGAGAGGCAGACATAGAAGAAAAGAGACTGGGCACTAACTACCACACAAATCCTCAAAGTGCAGTAAATTCTTTATTATGAAAAAACATCCTTCTGCTGCACGTAAAAATTTGTCAAGCATATTATTATGTTCATTGCAAGTCTTTGATTCTTGCATTCAAATGTGGACCAACGGTCCTTGGAATTTCACACTGGCAGAATCTATGGTACAGCCCAGTGAATCCCCACACCAGCAGTGTGTCGCTCAGGGGCGCTTGCAGACACCTCTCCTGCACTATGGATCTTTGGGTGGACTTATCCCCAGTCTGCTCCTGAAAACTCAGAGCCATCTTGGATCAGGGATGGGTCAGCATAAGTCTCTCTCATGTGCTCTCATCTACATTCATGCTCCTGGGGTCATAAGAGCTTCCTGAGAGCAACTCAGGCTTAAGCAGTATGAGACCAGGTCCCACAAACATCATCAGAACAGGATCCATTCACACAACATGGCCTCCTTCCAGAAAACTAACTGGGCACAGAGGCAGTCTAGCCAATGACATTATTTAAAGGGCTGACTGAAAGGGTATTTTTCTCCCATCAGCCTGCCTTGGTGAGTAAACTTCAGTCTTTCATTCATTCATTCATTCATTCACTCACTCACTCAGGTTAGAGCATTGTGTTTTCAAATTTCTAATATTAAACTTTAACTTTTCCTGGAATAGGGACCTATTGTCTGAATACTAGCTGGAAAGGTCTTTGTTAGGATCTACTGCACTGGCCACTGTCAGCAAGCAGGATGCTGAGGGAGTGGTGCACAGACAAGTACACTTCTATATGAGGCAGGTGCAAGGAGACAGCCAAGAGGACACTTACTGCAGAAGATTGTAGTAGACTTAGAGATGGGTGCTAGGCTGCGGGAGGCAAGAGGCTCAGAAGGAGCGATGAGAGTTCACTGAAAGCAGACTTCTGCTTCATAAATTGGCCTGTAACTTACCCTGCCTCTGTGTCCTAGGGGGTCAAAATGTCATTATACCTTTCAGACTGTGTTTCAGGGGGTAACTCTTGTTATCTTAGAGATCTGTACCAAGATATTAGTGGTTCCCTGTAAAATAAATCTGTGTTTCCTTGTCCAAACAAGAAACATTTATTGGGACTTTTATCAAATTATTTGGTGGGAGAAAAGGTTGATAAGCACACTTTCGATTGAAAGGCAGCATATTTTTCAAAGTTCAGAGGGCTAGAGAGTTGCATTTTGATTGACAAAATAATGAACCTGTTGATAGAGTCCAGAATAAGTTGGCTGAATTTGTGTTCGTTTCTCCATAAATTTGCCAAAGTCAGAAGAGAAAATCCGTAGGGGCAGAATGATAAACCCTTTGATTAAGCATGTTATCGGCCTGGTTGTAGCCAAATCCCCCCCTCATATATATGCATGCACACATCCTCTGCTATGAGTTGCATATGTGCTTTGTGGTTGTGGGGCAAATTTAGATTTGTTTTTCTTTCTGTCTTTGCTGGTCCCAAAACTCATCATTTAAAGTTTTTGGAAGCAATTTAGAAATGCTTTGAGGTTCCCAACCCCCTCCCATCTTTTGGAATACTTGCAGTTATTTTTTTTCTGGCACAAAAACAATTTAAAAAAAATAAAAAAGAACAAAAATGCCAGGATATCTTCCAAAGAGAGGCATAAAGGTGCCGTCTACTTTACTTGTAAACCACCATGACTTGTTTATTCTTACTTGCTGTTACTAGAAGCTATTTATTATTAAAAAAAAAAAAAAAAAAAGCAGAAGGCACATTTTCGGGAAGGGGGTGTATTGGTGACCTGAACTGAGAGCATCACTGTGTAATTGCAGAGAACAGTTGCTTTTGTTTGCTCAGTGCTTAATTAAAGCAAGGTTTGAGAGTTTTAAGAGTTTGGTAACTTTGAGTCATTAGAAACATTTTTTTAAAAGCAGTATCTTGAGATGCAATGCAAATTGATTTTAAAGTCCTAATTATTACTGTTTGTTTTTAAAACTTAGTAATTATGAGAACATTGCTTTTTAAGTAATTTAGGAACCCGAAATGGGGGAAAGACCCTTTAAAGATTGATGTTTTTCAGAGTTACAGAATTATGTTGGATTTCTTGTCCAATAAACTTGTTTACATTGGCATTTTTCTAGAACGTGAAAGGTAACCCATGGTTTATATCTAAAGTCATCTTTTGTCTACAGAGCAATGCCCAGTCCTAACTGATAGCTTTGCGGGAAAATTAAGCATTATTTCTCCAAAATTGAGGGGATTAATGTCTCAATTCTTCTTTTACAATACACTTGAGCACCAAATGTCTACAATTTGTTTACATGTCTGGGAAAAAAATAGAGGGAGAAAAAACCATTCCCAAGCAAGAAACCTGAATAAGGACGATGATAATGAATCACTTGATAATCCCTTCATCTTTCAGTAACTAAAATAAGTATGGAGTTCAAGAGCACCTTGCTGAATGCTACACTCTGCTTTCCTCTCCATACAATTCTTTTCATTGTCACTCACAAACACTTTTAACAGACATGTGGTGTGTCTCTACACCTCTTCTTATAACTGGATTCATCCTCAACACACCCATGCTTTGCATGAAAAGTTTGCATTTAAACTGAGAATTTAGGGTAACTGTGGGGTGGGTGAGAGATTTTTTTCTCTTTAATGGTTCTCTAGGCTACATGGTTTCAGAAGACCCAAGAATAGTTTTGAGCAAAATGTTTTTATACACAAATTGTTCTTCAACTCTGTACTCTCATAATCTGCCCTTGAGCCTTTGTTTTTTTTCTTCCCATTAACATCTAAACATAGCTTTGATAGGACAAGAAAGTGAAAGATTTCTAATGATTCAGCCTGCTACGTTTTATTCTGCTCCTTTTCTCACATTGCACGCTAGTCTTTTCCCAGCCACCTGACTCTTCAGTTTTTCCATCTTCCCCATCTTAAACCCAATTTAAATATCCACAGGCAGCCAAACAAAACATGCTCAACTGCTCCAGATGTGTCAAATGAAGTTCTCCTATTTTAATTTTTTTTCAGACAAATCCCCCAGCAAATATATAAACAGGTTGTTTTTTAGAAGTAGTAAAGATTAGTCTTTCTCTGGAAAAAAAAAATCCATGAATTTTGGAAACATTGGCCATTTTTCCTTTAAAAAAAAAAAAACATAGTCTAAATGAAATGCACAGCTCGTCCTCCAGTGTGCCAGAAAGGGAGAGGCAGCTCCGGGCTCTGTTCCTGTAGGCTCTGCTTGATCTAGGCTTATCCTCTGACTGAGCAGAGAATCTATCCCACAGCCAGATGCTTGCCTTTAGTCCCAATTCATTTCTGGGTAGCTTCGAAGAGAACATCGCATGATGTCAGACAAGGCAGCCAGGCTGGTGTCAGTGATCAGAAGAATACCAGCCTCTGTGTTCTCATGGGGTCCCCTTTTTTTTCAGGCTGTTTCATGAGACTGTACAACTCAGTGTTACCCATTCGGTCAACAGTGATTTCCTAACAACGTACTTTGTAGCAGGAACTGTTCTAGGATCTGGGGATTCAGCGGTAATCAAAAGTCCTTGCTATTATTATGAACCTGGAGACAGATAATAAGAATATATACTAATGGCAGGTGGAGAGGAGCACTCTGAATTAAAATGAGGCAGGTTCCATGGATGGGAAGTGACCTGGGCAGGACAGGGTTGAGAGCTCAGGAGGGCTTTTTAGCAACATGGTCAGGGGAGCCTCTCAAATGAGGTGACAGTAGAGCAGGTACCTGAAGGAAATGAGAGAGTATGTGGAAAAACAAAAAGCCTTGACCTAGAACATGGTTGGCAATTTGAGTGTCTCCGAGGGCCCCAGCAAGCTACAGAAGAGTGAGCAAGGGGGACGAAGGGGAGAAGTGGAAGGTGAAATACTGAGATAGGAGAAGTGACTGCAGGTCTGAGCTTGTGAACTGAGCTTCTCAAATTTCATTGTATGCACATATCACCCGAGGACATCATTAAAATACAGACCCTGATGGCAGACCCTGACTCAGTAGGTCTGGGCCAGGCCCAGAGTCTACATTTCTAACATGTTCCCAGGTGATGCCCTCTCACTGCTTGGTCCCCAGGCCATGCTTGAGTAGCAAGGATTTACGCCTTTACTCTGAGGAATTCTGCCTTTATTCTGAGGAAATAGGAAACCTTGGAGACTTTTGAATAGAAGGGAAGTGGGATCTGTCTTGTTTTCAAGGAGCCACTCTGGCTGCTCTGTACAAAATGAAGCAAGGGAGAAGTAAGAGGCCTGCCAGGAGGTGATGGGAGTCGTCCAGATGAAGCGGAACTGTCCAGATGAAGCGGAACTGTGTCGGACCTAGTAATGCTTAGGTGGAACAGCCACACCCAGCACCACTTCAAATGAATATGGGATTGGCTCTGCTGACCAGGTGCAAACACACATCTGGGTGTGAACCTATGGTTTTGCAGAATCCTGCAAGCCAAAGGCTGTTTGATGATTTAGTGAAAATCAAGTCTGAGGTGCTTGATTCCAGGAACCTCATCTGCCTCATTCCTGCATTTAATTTCCATTCCTGACACATGTGTTACTATTGAACTAAATGTGAAGTCATTGTATCTTGTCACTGTCATGTGTGTACACTATTGCAGTTGAGGTATTTTTATGCATCTTCAAAATAGTAAGTGTGACTTCTGCTTGCATTACAACACGACACATTAAGCTAAAAGAGTACTTATTTAATTTTTTAAACCTTATTCTTGTGTACTTAAATTTAAGGTAAGACATTTGACTCTAAGTTCAACTCAGGACAAGAAACTTCACTTGGAAGAAAAATTAATATCAATTCAGTGGCAAATTGTTGTAATGGGATCATCTTGTTCAGTTTGAATTCTCCAGCTGAGTTATTTTCTTAATGATCACATATAGTTTAAATCATTTATGTTTTTCCCTTTCCTCTGATTTTATAGTTTTCCTAAGAAACCTTTCTAAATTTCTTTAATTTCCCCTGGTCTAATGTTTCTCAACTAGAAGCAATTCCCCCCCGCCCCCAAAGGACTTGGGAGGGTGCTACTGGAATCTACTTGGTAGGGGTCAGGGGTGCTACTAATCACCCTACATGCACAGGGCATCCCCCATAACATAAATTTATTCAGTCCAAAATGTCAATAGTGCCAAGTTTGAGAAACCCTGCCTCTCTGGTAACCATAAGGCCTCCAACTACAGAAAATGCAATCTACCAAAAACCCCAGCGGCTGTGCTCTGAGCTCCATCACAGCGTTTACACTGAGCCATCCCCTCCCACAGGCTGCTTCCAATGATTACTGCACAGGGCAGGAGTACTAAAACCAGCTCCTTTGTGGGACACAGGGAGTTCCCCTAAGGGCAGCTTTGGCCCCAGGATTCCTCAACACTCTTGCCAAACCTTGCTTATTTAGCATAGCAGTGTAAGGCACTCCCACGGAGTTTTCTTCCTTCCCTGTCTCCTCTGCTGTTATCAGACTAGCATCGTAGTGTGAAGCTCTCAAGGCCTTTTCCAGCTCTCTCTCAATTTTCTCTCAAGACATTTTCCCTAATAAAATGCTTGCACATTTCCCCCATTTTAGAGTCTGCTTCTCAGAGGTCTTGGATGAATGTATCATTGCATTCAGTAATTTAGAAAAATGAATTTATAAACTTTTCTCATTGTAATAATGGGTACAAATGTTCTAATACACAGAAATAAGAACTGAACTAGTAAATTGTTAATAACAGCAACAGAATAAATAAATAAGTAAAGAAATATTTAGGAAGAAATTGAGAAAACCCAATTATTCAAGAAAGCAAACAAACAAACAAAAGAATTAGCTATTGTTCATGTATTTAAAACCCAACTCAGCCCTCATCTGAAGCAACTAAAATTAGGAACCAGAATTAAGCTCCCCACTCCTGCTCACTTTTGCAAATCTGGACTGGTTCCAGACATGGTCATGAGCTCATCATTTCTGATTAGAGGAATAATTTCCATTCTTGGATATCTAAGACAAACATCTCACCATCTCAGAAAGCCTGTCTGTATTTGCTACCATAACAAGTGTGATCTTCGCATAGCCTTTGGTCAGGAAGAGTCCAATGTGTAGACACATCACCACAGACCACTCAGAAACACTGAAACAGTCTGCCTACCTTCCACTGGCTTCTGTGGCACTCACCACTCTGTGTAGATTTTTCCAGTCAACAATTGCTCTTCGTGGGTTGCCAAACTCCACCCTGCTTCCTGGGGATACATGAGTCCCTCCTTGAATGGGCATGCTCCTCAGCCACCCCGCACCGTGCAGGTGGCAGCTGAATCCCAGGACTCACAGGTCCTGATCTGGGCTCTGTTAAGAACTCCAGCCAGAGAAATACTCAGGTCTTATTCCTCACTCATATGAGACGGTGTTTTCTTTGGATTAAACCTGTTTTTCCAACTTTTGGGAGTTATTTGCTGATGGATAAAATGTCAATTCTCTTCCTTAAATTAACATGATGCTGCTTCTGAAGCAAGCTCCAAATCAGCAAACCTTAGGAAGCCCAGGAGATGGTCCAACTTTATTTTTGTGCTTTCAGGAACAGGGCTGGCCTATTGCAGAGCTACATTTGTGTTGTTAGCTTAGGTGTCTGAAGAAAACCCTGCAAGAGGGCCTGACATTTTGTAATGCCTTATATGTGCTGAGCTTTGTGCAAGTCACATTTCATGCAATAACTCATTTCATTCCTACAAGGATCCTGTGGCATGGGTATTTATTGTCCCCATTTTACTGGTAAAGAAACTGAGGCTTAGAAAGTTTAAGTGACTTGCTCAACATAACAGTGTTAATAAGTGGCAGAGTAATAATTTGAGCACACCTATTCAAATTCCAAAAGTCCTTGGTATTTATAGATCATATTCTAGGTAATACCAGTTTCTAGCAGTCATTCTCAGTACCCAGATCTGCCATTTGACTTTTATGTTTTACTGATTGATATATAGAGTGGTAAAGCTAAGAAACCCTCCACTGGAAGCAAGTCTCCAGTTAGGCACAGGTAACTGGCAGTCAGTCCTCCCTTTCACTACAGGCCCGTGCCAGCTACCTGACAACAGAAGCAAGACTGTTAGGGTGGCGCCCAAGCTTCTGACTGCACTAAAGAGATTGGGAATCAAATCAATATCATCAGCACTGCATCAAAGTTCAACATTTACATGAAGTAGGTGGTTAGTAAACACTGAAAAATACATGGGTGAATAAATGAATGAACAAACAAGTATTTGTCTGTAAAAGTCCCAGGTTTTAGAGTTGAACGAGAGTCTGAAACTCATCTAATTCAAACTTTTGCAGGATCTCCACCAAGTGGTTTCCTAATTCTTTCTGACACTTCTTTTGGCATGGAATATACACACTTTGTGAGGGTGTCTGTCCAAATTCAGAAGCTTCTGGCTGTTCAAAGGAAGCTCTGGTCAAGCGAGAACTTTGAAATAAAATTTCAAGAATCTAAAAAATAAGTGGGTATTACAATATATGATGGCTTATCAACTTAGAGGTTTTGTTACTTCAAAATTTTTGATCAGCTTGAAACATTATGCTAAGTGAAATGAGCTAGACATAAAAGGGCAAATGTTATGTGATTCAGTTATATGAAGTACTTAGGGTAGTCAAATTCACAAAGACAGAAAGTAGAAGGATGGTTCTTAGGGACTAGGGTGAGATAGAACTGGGAGTTATTGTTTAATATATGTGAAGATTCAGTTTGGGATGATAAAAATGTTCTGAGGATGGATAGTGACAATGGTCATATAACAATGTGAGTGTACTTAATGCCACTGAACTGCACACTTAAAAATGGTTAAGAGAGTAAATTTTGTGTATGTTTTATTACAATGAAAAAGATAACTGGTTCAAAACAATTACATATAAACCTGACTAAGAAGTGTTTAAGTCATTCATTTCAGATGTGCAATGAAAGCTTATGTAAATCAAAATTAGTTCAAGGATGTTCTGAGGCTTTAAGGTGGAAGTTAATGAAAACAACATTCTTTTCTGAAAACGTATTCCATTCTTAGTTAACTTTTAACTTAATAGAATGGGGATCATGCTATGGAAATAATGAAAGTCTTGAAAACTTTGAGATGGAATGTAGCTAGGCACAGGGTACCAGTAGCATGGTGCACTTGTGCCCCCAGTGGACAGAGTACAACCTGAACAATGTAGAAACATGGCCTTGGCTGGGCAGTATGTGTGTCACCTATCCCTATTCTTGCTTGTCTCTCAATCTGAGTTTCAAAAGAAGCCATCTACTTATAGTTACACAGGACCTTCCACTCCAAATATGAAGAGCATGTTTTTTTTCCCCCTCTCAGATCCAGACTAAACTAGTTGACTGGCTGAGGGCCAATAGAAGGGGTGTATGCACTCCTTATTAGCCAGATTTACTGTCCGCCTTCAATAAGTGGTTCAACATGCCTGTGTGACATGCTTTCCATCCTGAGATGGTTCCTGCTGGCAAAGCATGTGGTGGGCTTCCTGGAGAGCTAATTTTCTCTAATTGTTGGCAATGAGAGGTGGGAAGCAGGAAAGTGAGTGTCTTGCTCAGGGTCACTGGTCTCTTCAGCTTCACCAAGCCATGAAAGTAGCTTGGATGGGAAAGTCAGGTCACACATGCTGGGATTTCAGGATTTTCAACAGGTTGCTTGACTCAAAGATCTGACCCACCTGAACTGTAAAGATTTGCTTTGTTGTTGTTATAATTTTTTAACGGACTTTATTTCTCATTATAAGAATAATTCATACTCATTATTTTAAAAAATAGATAAGAAAAGGCTAAAAAGAAAACTAAAACCACCCTCTAACCTATTAATCTAGGAAGATCATTATTGCATTTTTGATATATTCTATTTTATTTTTAAATCAATCACCTTAAAAATATCATACATATAGATTTATATGTTACTTAACTTTTTTAACATCATATCAAAACATAATTTTTGATGGCTATGTAGAATATCATTGCCTAGATGTACATTTTGTAGTAAATAATGTTGTTTTGATCATAAACAATGTGTCCAAGACATATACCAATCTCTATTCTTACTTCTGACATGATTTTAGGATTGAGACCTAGAAGAAATACTGGGCTAATGGATATATGAATTTTGAAGATGTTTAAACTTTTTTTTTTCATTTCCTAATCTTTTATAAATACCTTTGGAAGGCAAGTTTATCCCAAATTTATTCTACTGCGATTAGGGCATTATATGTTGTATCTAACACCTAAACTAGTTAAAGTTGAGGGATTAATTCATTATTTCAGTTTTCACCAAAGGCAGGGTAGAGATAAATTAATTAGGGTAAAGGACAAGTAGGCTTTTTGTTTATTTAAAGGAGAACATGGGTAGGATGTATCCCAAAGCTAGAATGGAATGCAGCCCAACTATAGAGTAAAATATATTTGGGCCCCAAACCTATTACCCATCAAAAGCAGTATAAACACTAGAAGATTTTGAGGGGATTTTGAAAGAAAGAGGAGCATGGTAGATGAAGGGATAGAA
This sequence comes from Eidolon dupreanum, assembly GCA_028627145.1. Taxonomy (NCBI): domain Eukaryota; kingdom Metazoa; phylum Chordata; class Mammalia; order Chiroptera; family Pteropodidae; genus Eidolon; species Eidolon dupreanum. The sequence goes on along the minus strand of CM053508.1, from coordinate 52,691,315 downwards.
AAGGATAGAGAGAAATTTTTTGTCTATTAGAGTTTCTTTAGGGTCTGGCCCAGCTGATATATTTATGTCATTATTATATTAGCACTTTGTAAGGTGTTGGCTTTCCAGTCATCTGGCTCTTCATTCAACTTTTTTAAATAATCTGAGTTCAAGTGAATACATACAGTCAGGCCTTGTTGGTGACACACCCATCATGGGTTCCCCAAATCCATCCTTGGGAACACTTCCATCAAAGAGTGCTTATGTCCTATTTCCTTAAAGGCAAAAAAAGAGTTGCTATGTTTTGTTTTTTATGAAGCAAGGAGATCGCAAAAATTGTTCTGCTCAGTCCCCGTGTGACAAAGGCTGTGTGGAAGACCTTGAGCTTGACAGTTTCAATTTGACACAAAGGTACTAGTTCTAGAGCATCTCTTGAGCCACTTTATGTCTAAGGTATATGCTGAGCTTCCCAGCACCCCTGAGACTCAACAAAATGTTACATAATTGGCATGCTTTGGAAAAGACTTAGTTTTGGTGGTGGATGTAATTTTCCTTGACACCAGAAGCACTTCCACAAATAATAGCCATTAGTCTTCCTTGTCAGAAATCAGAAATACTGACTGACTCCAACTTTGGTTTGCATCACTGGCTCTGTGAAATGACTGCCTGAATACTCTTCAGTCTCTCTATGCCTGAGATTTAGTTAGATTCCCTGTCTAAAAATCAGTTATAAAATAACCTTCAAGCATTTTGCAATCAAGTGTTCTAATATGGAAGGGACCTTAGAGATCATTTAGCCCAAACAAATCACCCATTTTACAGATGAGGAAACTAAAGTGCAGAGAGGTGAAGGTTGCTCAAGGTCAGCTGATACACTTATGGTAGAGACAGGTAAGTACTCAGGTCTTTCCACTATATCATAGAATTCTGGAAAGTCATTCACAGTGATAAACTACAAAGCTCATAGAGCAAGATGAAGACATGAAATGACAGGACTAGACTGACACTCAGCAGTTATCTGGTCGTCCAAATGTCCAGGGAACTTGGCCAAGGTTACACAATTATTGATGGTAGAACGAGGACAGAAATATACTTCTCTTGACTTAAAATCCAGTTCTCTTTTCCCAGTACAACATTGTGAAACTTCAAAAAGCACATTATCTTCAGGATTGTCTGGGATTAGGCAATTAAAATGTTATTTTTAGTTTCATATCTACTTGGGGGTAGAGGGTGCTGATTTTTATTTCATGTGTGCACTTGAGACTTTGTGATGAGGTCCTGTATGCCTCACTATAGGTGGTGTTTTTATTGTTATCATGTTGTCTTCCTATAAAGAGAGTTTTTAAAGTGAACCAGAAAGTCGTCTGGTTTATTGCTATAGTTGTAGGCAGCAGAGAATATGGTGGGTGGCTTCTAAACAGACGCTGGCTGCTCTTTAAGTTCAATGAAGTGAAAAAACAAGCAAGTTAATTGACTGCAAACGTATACAGAAGGGCTCTCAGCCCAGCCATAAGTTCTTTTGGAATGTGAGTGCTTACAAGGTGGCCATCATACTCTCGTAAGCACTGTACCATTAAAAGGCTACCACTACTTGCTTCTTGAGGATTCTGTGTCAGACCATCAGTAATTTTGGGAGGTTCTTCTGAATGTTATGTATAGTAGGATAGATGGGAGTAAACAAGGTGTCTCTACTTAGTCATGGTATCCCAATTGGTTTGTTGAGTTTTATTGGTTAGATATTGCTGTATAACACACTATCTCAAAACTCAGCAGTGTGAAATAATGAGCATTACTATTGCTCCCAAGCCTATGGGTCAGCTGGGTGGAACTGCTGATCTGGACCAGGCTTGGCTGATCTTGGACAGGCTCTCCCATGCCTCTGTGGTCAACTGGCAGGTCACTAGGGACTGGATGTTCTAGGATGCTGCACATATATTTGGTTATTGGCTGGCACCCATGTCAGACCACTGGAACCTCTGAATGTTACATTATATGGTAAAAGGTGTGATTAAGTTATGGATCTTGAGAGGAGACACTTATTCTAGATTACTCAGGTGGACCCTAATGCTATCACATTATCCTTAGATGAGAGAGAGGAGGAATTTTGAGACAGACACACGGAGGACAAGGCAATGTGAAAACAGTGCAGAAAGGGGTCATACGGCCACAAGCCAAGCAATGCCAGGAACTGGAAGAGGCAAGGAAGAGATTCTCCCCTAGAGCCTCCACAGGGACAGAGTGTGACCCTGCCAAAACCTTGATTTCAGACTTCTGCCCTCCAGACATATAAGGGAATATAATTCTGTTGTTTCAAACCACCAAGTTTGTGGTAATTTGTTACAGTAGTACTATATAAGATACTAGTCCAGATAGTAAGTTTATAAAAATTAAAAGTTAAGACATATTTAAGACTTTGATATTGTTACTTGTTTAATTTCTAAGAAAAGGAATTTTAGTCAATTGTATGAATATTCTAAACTAATAATAAAGTATTTAAATGTGCTCTGGTAGTCATATTGCAAATAGCTGTCAGTTTTAATTAATTAGAAAACTAGAATCTGGTCATGATTTATAAAAGAGAAAAAAATGTGTTATATTATCTCCAAAAGTCCTAAAAATCTAACTTATCAACACATACCTTATCCATTGCTGTTTTAAAACAGCTTTTTTTAACATCTAGATTCCAACTCCGTGTAGAAGTAAATATGTTGGCATCCTAGGCTTATCACTCGGTCAGAATTGGAAACAGTTTCCAGTGACTACCAGTTGCACACATCATTATCCACTCATAATTGGTTGTTTAATCTGAAAAGAGCAAGTTCTGCTCCATCACCTAACATCTGTTCACTTTACTCCCAGTTCTATTCAACCAAATCCAATTATTTTCAGGAGAGGCTTGTGGTAGACTTGTACCATTTAAGAATAATTTCCATTTCTTTGTGGAGCCTAAATTCTTCCTTCTTCTCATAACTGCTATGTTTTCTAATAGTAAATGGCATTATGTAGGGTTTTTTTTTCTTTTGAACCTGTGCTTGTTTCCAAAATAACAAGAATAGGAACTAAAGTTTTATTTATGTTTGAAATCATTTAATGCCTCAAAACATATCTTGAACACTAAAAATATTAACATTTACAAACAAAAACCTACTCATAAGAACTCTTTAACAATTCTGAGAGTAATGGATTATTTACAGCCCTGAATTTGCTAGTGTTATTAATAAGCATCATTTTTAATTCCCAGTTATATTGAAACCATTTTAAATGTTACTTTACTTTGATTTGGGTAGTGAAAAAATTACCCGGTGTTATTTAGGGATCGTGTAGTTTCCAATCTAAGACAAAATTTTCAGCAAAGATGGTTAAAATTTGATGTCTTTGAATTATTTGTAAAAATTCTCCAAATTATGCAATGATTTCTTTCTTGAACATACAAAATTTTCCAGAATAGAACATCTCACAATAAAGGAAAACTTTTTTTAATGGATCTGAATTTTGCTCTGTCATAACACATGTAGAAAATTTGAGATACTGGCAGAGTGAACATGCTTAAAAGGCTGTAGTAAAGGTGAAAATGGGGTCAGGAGGAAGCTGCTTTTCACTGTTTCTACTTCTTGCTCTTGCAGGCAATTGGAAATGAGTCCCTTCGTTCTATAACTTCCTATTTAACAATTGAAAAGATCCAACATAGGATTTTAGTTTCTAGAAGAATCTTTAAAATACAATTCATTTAAATTATATTCTTTGTGTGTTTTGATGGAAGACATATTATAATGACATTCTGTTCTTGCCATTTTGATGGAAGTCAAGTGATTAGAAAGGATTTTAAAGAAGCTTAATTGTTTTCTCTTGTGGAAATAATCCCTTAACCAACTTCCACTGTCATGAGTACATATACCTTGAAATCAGCCTTCCAATTTTGTTATTGGCAAGACATTTAAATAAGATTTTCAATCACATTAAAGAGAACCTAGTCAGAACACATGCAAATTTTCTGGCTGTGATAGTACAGTCATTGAAAATCTGTAAGCAGGAGCATAACATGTTGAAATCATGTGTATCTATATGCAGATGTATGCATTTACATATTAATTTCTATTGTGAAAGGGAATGAGACAAGAAAAAGTAGAGTAAGGAAGGAATGGTCAGAACTTTCTTTAGTACAAAGAAAAGTAAAGTGAGGAAAGAACTTTAATAAGAAGAATTGCCTTTATGTGGGCTACTTGTTTTTTTCCTCATATAAAACATGTTTATTATATGACCTTGGAAAATATACACATACAAAAAATAAAACACTCAAAATCCTGCCATCCAAAAACAAACATTTTGAAATAGTTGCTTTTAATATTTGTTTTGAAATATTTGCTTCTAGACTTATTTTTGTGCACATTTTAAAAACCTATTTTAATTAGTATTCAATTTTTATGTTCTGCCTTTTTGTATTTATCCAAAATTTAATTTCGAAACTCCTAGTTACCCTGTAAAAACCTGGGAAAAGCGAGACACAAGTTCATAGCGATCCACTGAGTGATCTATTGAAATCACTTGGCAGTGAATAAAGGCCATCCTTTCAGGTCTGAATAATATATAAAAGGAATTTGTCTATTGATACTGCTTTCAGTTTAGGGTCATTTAAATAATAGATTTATAAATATAGATTATTCTGAACAGAGGCCAGGCATGATATCTGGGGATAATATGTAATTAGTTATCTAAGTCAAAATTCCAGAGAACTATATGAACAGACAGCAACAAAATGTTGGGGTGAAAAGAAAATACTGCTTACTGGACAGCTTGCCCTTCAGTTGCTGCTTTCTCTGGAACCTTCACAGGGATTCCAAGCATGAAGGACCCATCTCTGAGGGAGAAGTCATTGCTCAAGGCTGCTTATCTTGGGTGAGTATAGCCAGGTACAAACTGGATTAATCAGGCCTTAATCTCCTGTTGGGCAATCCTTTGTCTGTATTGTTCTGTAACTGATGGATCTATCCAAGACTACTTACAGCCACATTTCATTTTATAGCATGTGTAAGTGGAAGAGGTAATACAAATATAGTCAAGTCAAAATCATGGCTGCAAAAATATATGAAAGGGCAAGATTTACTTGACCTATATAATTCTCTCCTTTTAGGATTAATCACATTACATTATTTTTGCAACGGAAAATCATCCATTCCATAGGCAGTCATATGCAATGTAATTAGAATATTTTGCCAACAGTATTTAGAAAGTGAACTAATTTATGGTTTATTTTTAAAGGACCCTTAGTTAATCTATAAGGATGGCATTTAAATAAAAACTTCTAAAATATGCAATACATATGCAATATCATTAAAGTATTAAACAGCATCTTAAAGAGCAAAAGAAACTATTAAGACTAATTAAGTGGATTTATTGGCTAATTGGTGTTTCCACATGTAGTTATTTCTGCAATTATTATTCAATTGCTGATTTACATAGTACTATTCTCTAAAATTATCCTGGCATTAAATGAAGCTGGAAGACATCTCCAATTTAGAAAATTTATCAAGCAAAGAATTTTCATCTTCGAGTTGGAGTGATACTGAATCAAGGCCTAACAAATGGACTCCAGAGTCAGAGGAACTTTGTTTACAATTTTTAACTCCTCCTTTTCCCATTCGGAACAACCTAGCAGAGGCTTTTGTCTTCTAAACCATACTTATCCAATCTATCATATGGAGATGATACCATTCTAATTGTATGGTGAGGATTAGCAAATACTCATCTCCTAGAGTTACCATAACCCTTAACATTTTAACAAGAGGTTATGTACTGATTATTCAGAAACTGTACTTCCTTTCTATGAAAATTAACTTGCCATATAAATAGATTAGCTGGAGATTCTTCCCATATTTTTTCCAGTGAAATTATCCTCAAAGCTATTGTTTCCCTAAGAATTACAAAAAACAAACAAACAAACAAAAAACAAAACAAAACAAAACAAAACAAAGGAACAAAAAACATCTTTGCTTTGTCTAGGAACATAGATTTCAGACAATGTTGAAGACTGAAGATAAATTTGACTCTCAGGGAGAAATAAACTCTGAAAATAAAACTTTGCATCTAATTTATTTGCATCTTAACCAAATTTATTAATAAAGACAACCACTCTAGAAAGTAACCTTAAAGTAAATCACCCCATTTAAAAAATTGAAGTCATGGAATGACTACTGAGCAGGAGGTGATAATAACACAGACATTAAAGAAAGAAAGAAAGAAAGAAAGAAAGAAAGAAAGAAAGAAAGAGAGAAAGAAAGAAATCAGCTGCCTAAAGCAATTACATTTCAGCAGTTAGATGATGAGAGAAAAACAAGGTCCAGTCTGAATCATTGTGAATGAGGAAGAAAATATAAATAATTGAACAAAATGAGCACTAGCTAGAGAGAAGCTATCAAAAGCATATACCTTATGTGACTTCATAGGCCTCACATATACCTCTCTACCAATAGATTTTATTCTGAACCCACGTGTTCCACAGGATTTCAAGTTAGAATCAATCCTGTGTTGGGGGTGGGACGGGGGTGCTGCTCAGAATACTGGAAAAACACTACAATATGTGTTTAAACATTCTAAGATTGTGAACTCTATTTTCAATAAGGTGAGATAATCAAGATGTTAAATAGAAAAAAAAATAAAATTTACTAATCAGCAAGAGCTTATTCTCATAGAGTCAGCATAGCCGAACTTTATCTTCATAATTTTATACTCTATCAAAAGAAAACCATAGGATTAATTTTGGTTTTCTTCTATGATTGCCTCCATCAGGGAAACAGATTAGTCTTTAAAATATCACCAAAAGCTTAAAGTAAGATTTTCTATCCATACACAGCCCTAAAGACACTTTGCATTGCAGAATAAGTAAATAACACATGAAAATATGAACTTAGAGGACATGTGAAAAATGAATTAAAAGCTGTAACATTAAACATAATTTTCGTACCAACAGAATGGCAGCTGCAATTGATGGTTAAAGAATACCATCAAGTTGTCAGAAATAACTGTTGTAGTTTTCGGAAAACAGGCATCTTGTTATTGCTTTAAATTTGAATAGTGAGAATTATACACACTAGAGACACATATAAGGCCTTAGACACAAGTTCCTTGAGGAAACTAATTCACTGGTTATTTGGGGTCTGACAAGCAGTATATGTTATTTTTGAGTCACAAAGAAATTTACAGAGTTATAAACTTTGCTTCATAGTGCACATAGCTGGAAGATGAACCAAGCCATTTAAACAAAAGATAAACCTATTGTAGTAAGAACCCTTTCTGTAGGTTGCATCTACATTCTTCCTGATCAGAAAATAATATACAAAATGACAGATTTGAAAACATTACAAATGCATGATACCCCAGTAGTACAGTTCTATATGTATAAAAATCTAATCATTAAGTCTCAGAATATTTATTCAGTGGTAACTATTTCCTAAGTGTAACCTGAATAGATGGAATGAAATTTTGTATGACCTTTAACTCAAGTTAAAGTTTTAAATATAAGAAGTTTCCATTTCATCATTTAATTTCTGATTCTGTTTAAACATGGACATAATGAGTAATGAGAGCCTGCATTTATAAATGTGTGCTGACAATGGGAATTCACTGGCGATGACTCAAATCCCGTTCTATACTAGGAAAGGTGCATTTAATTGGTGAACGAAAAGATCAGGCCAATTTCTTATGTCAACTCTGGGTAAAATCTTTTTAAGAACACAACAATAATGTTTTGTTGCATGGAGAAAGTTTCACTACTTGTTAGCATTCGAACAGACCCTAAGGAAACATGCGGGTTCATTAAATCAGAACTCTCTTCTTGAGTTTGCTACTAGCTGAGTATCAACTGGCCTTCCCCACAGGCATCATTGAAATCATTGGGTTCAGGGCTTTGTGGTGAGCCTGGCCAGTAGAGAATTGAGTAAATGACACCATGGTTTATTAAAGAGTATGACTGAAAATACACTTTCATGCTTTTTCCCCCCCTCCCAATCTGATACTGTATCTCTGCCTCTGGAAGGCCTTGACTCTGTATCTTAACACTGAGGTGAAAAATAGGATATTTTTTACAATGACAGGGAGAGGAGGAGCTAGGTTGATCCTAATTTTGTGACCTTGTTAATTTTCAGAGGAATGTTTTTGCAGGGTCAAATATCTATTAACCAATCAATCAACTAATCAATTAATTAAAAATCCTAACAGAGAGGATGTCACTAACTAAAGGACCACGTCCAAGTGATTTGTGGTCTACCATTTTATCAATTCTATCCCTAGAGCATCTTTTCTTTTTTAGGACTTAAATTTAATTGAAATGTTAATCCCTACTAGGTTTTTAATAAAGGACAGCTTTTGAGACTTTAAAAAACGTTATTCTCATTTCCCAGGTAAAGAGGTAATGCAGATGTCAGTGTTTTGGGAGACATTTACTAAGTCATGCTCTGCCCAAGGCATGTTTCTCATTTCTTTAAGAGTATCTTAACCTGCCCACATGATCCCCCTTAGGGAATCCATTGATAACTCATAGCAAAAGGAAAGCACTCCATGGGAATAATATCCAAAGGAGATCCTTTTTATCCTAAAGAGGAAAACCAGAGAGCTGACCCAAGCCGGATAATGTAAAAAGGATTAATCCCTGATTCAAATCAAAAGCATAGATGTCTTCAATTAGAAATGGGAAGAGGGTGGTTCATCAAGAAATCTGGGGCCTAGGGCATTTTCTGGAACGTGCTAGTTAGTCAGCAAAGAGAAGGCATGCAGCCACACCTTTCTCACATATGAGTAGTCATCCTTCCTTTGTGGTTTATAAATATTTGTCTTGGAGTGCTGCAATTTAAAACCAATTGATTTTAAATAAAAATGGCAGTGTTATAAAGTGTAAAAACATTGGGCTAGGAATTACTAAAACAGTCCGTGCCACTTCCTACCAAGTGAAATGGTCCTGTCATCACCCTCTCTGTGTTTTGATGCCTTTACTTGTGAAATAAGGATGTTAGACCAGGCCAGTGCCAAAGTGCAGTCTGGCTTACTATGTTTAGTTGTTTTGAGAGTAGCTTGAATGTACACACAGGTGTGTAGAGGAGTTGGAGCAAAAGAAATGACCATGGCCCTTGTGCATTCTTGGCACTCCCACATTTTAATTACTTCTCAGGATCTGTCTCTCTGTCTACAGCTGACATGCTTCCTTAGACACTGTATCTGTGAACATGAGAAACCACTAACACAAACTGTATAAACTTTCTGACATTTATTGTAAATCCTCCCCAGCCCCAGAACTTTTCACAGATATATGAAGGTTATCAGCATTGCTCAGCTGGCCAAACCTGACAACAGTGGGTGAGGTTGCTTTTGTAATCTGTTCTGGAAAATGGGAACCACAATCCATTTCAACCTGTACCCACCCACTCCCATTCCTCTCCAGGATTCTGTTTTTCTGCTTTTAACTAGGTTAGACTTTTCCAGTGGGCATTCCTAAATAGGAAACATGATTGTTTCTACTTAGATTGCTTTACTCTCCACTTCAATAAACATCAGTAAATTCAGACTCCTTTACTGTTCCAAGGCTCTAACTTATTTGTGGCAGCAGTGATTTTTAAAATTCATTAAACTTTCATCATTACCGTTTCTTTATTATGGCATCCATATGAGCTGCCATGTATTGTTTAACCACGCTCTTTCATATATCTGAATTTACTTATCGTTGTCTCCAAAGTATGTTCTATCTGAGACACTATCTCATCCTCTCCTCTGCCAGATATTGATTATTCATACATTCTCTGATCCCAACCCCTTCAGCTTTACTCATTGTTATGTCTTTGTAGCTCTTCTTTTCCTTAAATACAAGGACAACCTATTAGTCCCAAACTCTTTAACTGGGTCTTTTACATTCCTAAAGACGAGAACATCAAGCATTGTTGTGGGCTTGGTTCTTCTCTCTCACATAGCTCTTCTTTCTCTTAACTCTTCACATGCACTGTCACTTCTGTCTAAGGTTTTCCATATGTAGTTGCCACAACAAAAACCTTTCCCTGACTGTTAGAAAATGAGATGTTCAGATGCAAGCCATTCTCTTTGGCATGGCAATAAAGAAAAATATGAAAGGAAAAGACATTGACTTATTGGTGTTATGGTGTCCCCTGGGAGGAGAATGATGTATGGAAAGGGGTAGTCACTATCTTACAGTGTATCGGTGCTCTGGTTGAATGGACCAGACTTGTTCCTCTCTCTATGGCCTATGAATAACTCCCTTCATCACACCTCACCAAAGACAGCTTTGATGCATTTGACTGCTGCGCCTGTGTCACAGGCTACCATTTCTGATGACTGCCTTCTTGAATACTGATGTGTAATGCTGACCTTTAACAAACAGACAGCCAGATAATTCTCCAACAAAATGGGTTTATTTGGAAACAAAAAAAAAAAATTGCAAATCAAGACATGTGGTATAATATAGAACCATGCACAAGTCCAGAAAAACAAAGAAGAGGATATGCTCTTTTAAGAACTTGGGAGGAGCTGTTATAAACAAAGAGTTCATTGAAGAAAATTGAAAGTTTGAAGTATAGCGACTTCTAATTGGCTGACTTATAGCAGTCTCCCATTGGCTGAGATGTTATTAGCAAAGAGAAATCTTTTCTTCCTCCTGTTAAGATAGTATAGTCATATGCCACATAGCAATATTTTGGTCAACAATGGACCACATATAAGTTGATTGTCCCATAAGATGACAATAGAGCTGAAAAATTCTTATCACCTAGTGCTGTCATGGCTCTCATAATGTCCTAGAATGATGAGTTTCTCAAATGTTTGTGGTCATGCTGGTGTAAACAAACCTACGGCACTACCATTTATATAAAAATATGTAACATATTATTATGTCCAGTACCTAATACTTGATGATGATAATACATGACCATGTTACTGGTTTATGTATTTGCTACACTATACTTTTTATTATTATTTTAGACTGCATTCTCTACTTATAAAAAGTTTACTGTAAAACAGTGTACTGTGTTACACTGGCAGCAACCTCACACATCTCCTGTTCATCTATCTCTTGTTTGTATCATTTTCTCTTGTATTTGATTTAATCTCATGTTGTTTTGTATAGTAATGTGCTATGCAGGCTGGTAGCCTAGGAACAATAGGCTATACCACGTGGCCTAGGTGTGCAGTAGGCTATACCATCTAGGTTTGCATAAGTACACTTTATGATGGTCGTGTAACAATGAAATCGCCTAACAACGCATGGATCCCTGCTGTTAAGTAGCATGTGACTGTAATGTAGTATCACTTCCTATTGGAGATGCAAGGTACGTCTCTTCCTGTTGGGGCCTAGTATGTGTTACGTGCATGAGAGTTCTCTCTTCTTTGCCTCCCAACTTTATTTTAAATGGGGTTTCTGGTTATTAATTTTCATAGTAGTTTGCCTCATGACATTTTAAAAAAAATACCTTTTCCAACAATTTGAAGCTCATCAGCATGGCAGACTCCCTCCAGTCCTTACTCATGTAGCTCTTATTGGATCATTTCTGTGTTTCAGAGAACTAATATACAGTTGCTAAGTTTGGAACATACGACCAGCTTATTTTGTGTCTTTGTTTCAACTGGGATAATGCTGATCTTGTAGCTTGAAAATCCCTGCCGGGTAACACTCTTTTGGAAAATATGCAATTTTATACATGCATTTCTGACAAAAGGGAAAAAAATGTAAAGTCCACCCGAGTTCTGTCCAGACAAGCACAGAGAGAGGCGTGTTGGATTGCCAGACAAATATTTTCCCCTATTTTTGCTCAATGAACTTGATTCACTGCAGGGCTTTTTTGCTATGTGAGCAGGAGAGGTGGGCTGCCTCGGAAGCAGCCACTACCCCGATCTTCGCAGGGCACTGGTGTGAATCATCATTTTCATGAATGAGAAGAGGAAATGAGAAGAGGAGGAGGAAAAAAAAAAAAGACAAGGAGCTTGTTGCTAATGCCCTCAAACAAGGCAAACATTTTGTGAATAATTTTTAGATAATAAATGACGGGTTGACTTTTGGGTTTTGTTGTTTTGAATGGAATGCATAGAAAAAATACTTGTTTCAACAAGAGTTTTATCTGATAGCCTATTCATATGCCAATTTTTTTTCTAAAATGTTTAGCAACTTTTCAAGGGTGCAGAAAAGGCACAGTGTTGAATCATGTTGCTTTCAAGCATTGTATTAGCGCAGGCATGATATGTACTTACAGAGGTTGTCAATCCCACATAATATCACAAGGAAAACTCTGGCCAGAGTATATGTCCACCTCATTTCTGAGGAAAATTAGGGTTGAGATATACCAATGTCCCTAGCCACAGACCCAGTGCCTTTAGTAAAGGCCAAAAAAGAATTAAAAAGGAAAGATATGCTAAACAATTTATTATAAAGTATATTGAATTTCTTCTTCACTCATGTCTGGTGACTTGGCTTTTGTAGAATATACTCAGTAAGAATCTTCCCTAACCAAGGGATAAGGAGTAACAAAGTAAAGAATAAGAACACTGGAATAAAAGTAAATAATATAATAATGATTAATCTCAGTTTCAAGTTCTGGCCCCTTTAGATCATTTAGCCTCAGTGGAAGGCCCAGTCTTCTCAGTTTGATATAATCCATGACACATATCCTCTTGAACTCTTGACTTTCTGCCCTTACCAACTTTGTACTTCCCCTCACATTCTTATGGCTTTATATTTCCACTCTCAGCTTCTACTGTTCCCTGTACCTGGAACATCTCCTTTCCTTAACTAATTCTAGCCAGCAGGATTAGGCACAGACCTCCTCTTTTCTGTAGGGTCTTCCTAAGTCTCTCTCTGGGTTAAATGTCTCACTTCTGAGCTCCTGTACCACTTCGGGTATAACTCTGTGTTAGCACCATTCTCAGTTTTGTTTACTAGACTCTGAGATCCTTGGAGGAAAAGACTGTGCCATTCATTCATTCATTCATTCATTCAACAGTGATAATTGGATTTTTATTATGTGCCAAGCATTGCTTTAGAGACTAGAGATAAAATGGTGAACAAGACAGATAAGATTCCTGTTTTCCAGGAGTATACCTTCTAGTAGAGAAGGCAGAAAAAAGAACTAAACTAGTAGATTAAGTATACAAAGAAAATGAAGATGTGTGGATGCATAGGAGAGTGCCATCTGATTTAGACTGGGTGATAAGGCAAGGCTTCCCTAAAGAAATGGCTTTGAGCTAAGACTTCCAATGTAAGAAGGTGGTGCCAGATACATGAAAATCTGGAGACAATGTCTGAGTTGGGGGAACTGCAAAGGCAAGGCCCTGGAGGAGGAATGAGCATGGTGAGTTAAAAAAAAAAAAAAAAAAAAAAAAGGACCATGTGGGTGATGGAAAGCACATCTTAGCAGAAGTCAGGGTTGGATAATGCAGGGTAACAGTGAAAGTTGGGATTTTATTTTTTGTGTCATGAGAAGCCCTGGGACAGCTCTAAACATGGAGTTGTTGATTGTGATTCGCATTTTGTAGAAAAGTAGTGATTAGATTTTGCTTTATGTCCCCAGAGCCCAGCATAACACCTGCTTCTGTTCTGTCATGACACCCTAGGGACATACTGCTTTTCTACACATGAAAAACGGACTTTTCCAAGGTATGCAGCTGTCCAGTGAAATGGAAAGCTCAATGTCATTTCAATTCGACATGCAACACAGAGCGGAGATCCTCCTCTGGCCTCCACTATCTACTGGCCTATGACCAAATGTTTAAAACTTCCTAAAGTTGAAATTGCTTCAGCTTTTTTTTTTTCTGTTTCACAGAGAATCTATTTCATTTTTGCTCATCCCATTTATACCAAATTGGACAGCCTCAGAGGTGTTGAGGAATTGTCTCTAGGCAAGGCCACAAGGTGGGGCAATGATGAGGAACTGAAGGATCTGGGATACCTCCTAAAGTTTAAATGTTACTTTCTAGAACATGCCGAAGACAGTAATCAAGGCTTTATTCACTCCGTGACTTTCTTCCAAGGACCTCTAACCAATTCCTCTGGAATTAACCCAGGCATACCCACAGCAGCCTCAGTTATTAAAAATGAAACTAAAGAAACAGAGCAAGAAGGCCTATGTGATGCCACCTGGGAGATGAAGCTTACGTAGTCTGTTTCACACCGCTGGGGAAGGCAGTCCTATGTCACTCCACTAGCAGAGAGAATGCGGTATTGCTCTTTTAGGTCACCCTCACATCTGTTAGCGGTGCCTTGAATTCACAGTGGAGTGATCATTAATGATTTGTTTCAGAGACTTACCAACCCCCGGGAGTGGATTTTTTTTTTTTTTTTTTTCTGAGTATACTAGAGATCTCAGCTGTTCTAGACTGGCTTGAATCCATACACGCTTGCATTTCTAGTTAGAAATTCGGTGCTTTGTAAATAATGAGTCCTCTGGAAAATGAAAAGTTGTTTTAATCTTTTGAAGAGAGCATTTCACATTTACCCTCACAAAAAGCCAGGCCCTTTGCCACAGACTAAAACTCAGTAACAATATTGACAGTGAAGTGTGCTCTATGGCCTTGTCTGACAATAAGCAATGAATTACAAAGGGCCATTCAAGATGTACTCTTTCTGAAGCAGGGAGTTGCCATAGCCGCTTGTTTTTAACATAACGTATTTTTTCTGATTATACCATTTAAATATAAAACTGGGATATTGTGAAAGAGATCATTTTTTAAAAAGCTCTGCCATCCAGGAGAAAACTATTACTGTTATAATTCTAGTCTATTTATTTCCAGTTTCTCTCCAAGTATGTGTGTATCTTTTGTAGGTGTCTGAGTATGTAGTGCCCCTGCTTATGCAGACATCTTTATGAATATCTGTACTTTCTTTTACAAAATTGATATCAATTTTTATATTCTATGTAAGATATAAAAATCTTATATTCTTTCTACACAAGCAGTCACTACTTTTTGCCTTATCTCCAAATGCTGGGCAGGTAGTTTTAACTCCCCTAACTGAACTTTTTCTTGCAATTTTGTAATGTACATCATCTCCATCAAGGGCAAGAGACAAATTAGATCATTTAAAGCTTAAGTAGATGCCTTCCTCCTGGTTGGCTGCCTGTATTCATCAAATTAATCACATGCTTAGGCTAGTGAAAAAGAAAAAAACAGCCCCTTTCAGGGGCACAGTGGCAGTGTATCTCTCTGGAAAAAGCACTGGACCAAGAATCAAGGAGTCTGGATTCCCACACTCACTATGCTCATGATAAGCAGTGTACCCAGCAGTTCCTTTACCCCTAAAATGGAAATGTAGATTTCTAAGGTTCCTTTACAGCTAGAAAATCTGCCTTTTGGTTAGCATTATGTTGATAGGGTGCTTTTGCAAATAACCTAAAAAAATGGTTGGCTTACTGCTAAAACATTGGTAGATGTTCAATTAACTTCCTGGGCTGGCTTAAGCAATAAGCCTAGTGACCTCTGTAATGCTGTTCAATAATATAAAAGTAAACAATTACTCTACATGATCTTTCCTTCCAAGTGCTTCCCACTGGTCAAACACCAGTCATCTTGTTGGTCTTTTCAGAATAATGAATTCATTAGTTCCTTGCTACTTCTTATTCAGCTTCATCATAGAAAAGCCAAAAGTCAATAGACAGTGAAGGGAGAATGTTTTTTTTTCACATGCCAAAGAATGGGTATATCTTTTCATAAGTGTAGGAAGGCAGCTCTCAAGTGGATCCTTGTCCTTACAACCTTGGTTCAACATGCATTTCCACCTCAGACCCCATTAATTGGCCCTCAGTTCTATAGCCCAGGCATACTTGCTGCTCCATCACTCTCTGCCCTCTTCCCTTTCCCTTCTGAGCCTCTGCTGGGAATCTGTCCCCACCACCACCTGGCTAATTCTGACACTTGGTTCTGGTCTCACTTTGAATGTCACCCTTTCCAAGAAGCCCTTGATCTTTCTTCTCCAGATCGGGTTCAGTGACCCTCCTCCAAGCTGTCACAACACCCTGTGATTACCCTCACCATATTTTGTATCACATTCCATCAAAATGCCTATCTTCCAGTTAAGTTCCCCTCCTAGAATATAACTGCCTTGAAAAGACCCACTTGTCTTGCTTAACAATGAATGCCTATCACCTAACATAGTGCCTGGCACCTGATTCTCACCCCACCCCCACCATGAATATTTGTTAAATAATGTGACTCTACATGATTTTTGTCTACTCATTTCTGCAAAGTGAATGACAATGGAGATGGGTAGGGACTCGAAAAAAGCATCATGGGGGGAAAACATATATGAAACATTTTAAAATGTGCTTGCTATTAAGCCAAGTGTTTTGTATATGTTATATCACTTATGTGTTTACTCAGTTTCCTCTATGTACCCTGCATTTTGCTAGGCTATAGTGTCTATATAGAAAGGAACAGAAATTATGAATCTTATCTTCAAGGTAACCAAAGGGAGCCAGTTAACTTATATGAAATAGTTAGAATACAAGTACGTAATGGGCTGTGTTTGTATTGACTATGAAGGCTATGAAAGTGCAGGAAAGTTCCAAGCATCCTGAAAACTCCATGAAGTATGCTAGACCTGGAGCTTGATGGACTCTCAAGATTATAGATCTTAACAGATACTCATTTCTTGAAGGATGGTGGTGGGAGGGAGACAGATTTTCACTGTTTCAGACTTAAAAGAGGGAGGAAGATCCTTTCTCCTCTTCCTGTAGACTATTGTCTATAAGAGGAATATGATGGAGGGACCCTCTGCTAAAATTGCAGTCCTAACCTTATGCTTTCGTTACCCCATGTTGATCATCAGCTTGAAACTTCACTCATCGCTGATAAATCTGAATTAGAAGGTCACTTCTTTCAAACACATTAAGAATTTTGAATGAATTAGTGGAATCAGCCCAAATAGTTGTACCTAAAAGAGATTATGCAGGTTTGAGGTGGAATATGTGCTCTGGGAGACAAGCCTCTAGAAAGTGGCAAATAGCTCAGAGAAAGAAATCAGAAGACCCTTAAAAATAAGCTTTGTCACTGGCAGGTCCTGAAGGAGTATTTTCTTCTTTCTTTGAATGAATCGAGTGGTCAATTTCGTGCAAAGCAGGCCTCTGGCCTGGGTTAGGGAAATCATATATTATTCATTCAAAGTAGTAAACTCTGTCTAAAATAAAACACTAGACTAGATATTATTTTTTAATATTATCCATAGATTTTTTTGCTCCACTATTTAGTAGACTTTTCTGAGACCGATTAGGAGTCTTCCCTGTACACAATACCGTAAATGTGTCTCTCAGTGGAAAAAAGAGAGATCACAGTGCAAAAGGGATCATCTTGCTTTGGAAACATCTCCGCTTAAGAGTCCATAGGAAATAAATTACATTTCCCTGGGTTCTGATTTGATTTTTAATGACTTACCGGCTTTGCGAAACAAGACACTCAGGAGAAAGTACATGCAAATAGACAGAGATCTGCATATTTTAAAAATCTGTTCCTTTCTTTTGGGATCACAATCAGAACATAGGTATAATTTAAATAAAGCTGAAGAAGAAGCATTTTCTTATAGTCAGCAGAGTTTTCTATTAAATATATCAGATGCTTTGCATGCTGATAGCTATAACCTCTTTTCCTTGAGTCCTTGATTGAAACTTAATGCAGATGTGTTCGTTCCTGTTATCCAGTTACTCCAAAGATTACCTGCAGAACATAGCAGTATAAAACAGACAAAATGGAACAAATACAAAGATAAAAAAAATAAAATCTTTCTCTACCATAACTCTGTCCTTTTGTAAAGAATGAATGCTATCAAGGTGACAAATGAGGGAAATTATTACCTGTTGTTGTATGGCTGGGCAGAATGACATCCTCAGCTATGTTCTTGTGTTTGGTAATTGCTAATCTTTCTTTCCCCCTGAAGCAGTAGAGGGTGCTATGCTGACATAATTGACGAGCTGTGAGTCTTCATACAAGGCCAGGACTTAGGGGCTGCCCTCTCGCTTCAAGCCACTTGCTCTTCCTGAGAGGAATGGGATGAAGAAAAAGAAATGAGTACAAAGGCCACACTAAAATGTATAGATAAAACATGAAGTTCTAAGAGAACATGAGAAATGATCAAATTCTTCTAAAACTATTCTAAAATTATACTATTTTGAAGTATAAGGCAGAAGCCAAGGGTATAACAAGTTTTAAGAAATTATAAGGTGACTGAAACTTTATCTGTCTGAAAGAAGGCAGCAAAATTTTGAGCAGACTGATTTCTACAGTTAGAGAAGACTTTCGGCAAATTATGAAGCAACTTCTATAATTTCATTACTGTTCTAGTTCTGTGAGTAGTTTATAAATTTGATGACAGAATTTTACCAATATAGATTTGAAATATATTTTGACAAGACTATCCCATGCTTCTTTTAGAATCATACATTTAGAAATGGTAAGCCCCTTGGAGGTGACTGAAAACATTAATTAAAATCTTAATGTTTTAACATACAGAGACATTGGCAACAAGAGGTTAAGTGACTTGTCCAAAACTACTAGCCCATTAGTGGCAAGGCTAGGGCTCGAACCCAGTGTCCTTACTCCTGGTCTAAAGCTATCTCTATTTTGCTGCTCTGCTTTGAGTGTCAGCATTTTATATGATGACAATACATAATCATAATATCATACTATCTATAATCATAGATCACTTTCGTCTTCAAAGCAGTTTACATATATTATCTTATACTTATGTACCAAATGTCTTTTGAAATATATTATTCATTGATTTGCTCTAAGAAAGACTTGCCTAGTTTTGCGAAAGACTAATAGAGAAATTAAATATCTTTTTGCAGTGTTATTTACATAGCAATATCCCTTTATATCTAGTCAATCAAGTTTCCCTTCTTTCAGCCTGTTTTTTTCCACCTTTAAACTCATTTCTTAGTGCCAGATTTTGCTATTTTGTGTGAGCAGTGGAGTAAAGGTCACTTGACACAGAGTGGGGAGCCTCGGGGTTGTGTAACACCTTCTTCACTGGGTTCCAGTAACGTGATGGTGTGATGAACAAAGGGTTGCCATGCCGCTGATGCTTCACATGGAGGTGAAAAGTTCAATGACCCAGAGAAATCTCTTAAGGGTTCATCTTAAGCCTGAGACCTGAGGAACACCTTCATGCCATCTGAGGGTTGGGATCATGCCTCTTAGGGTCTCTATGCTGCATCTATGCATCTTTCTTAACCTACATTACCTGATGCAATTAAATAGAAAGAGAGAGGCAGCCCTTTCTCTTCTACAGTCCAGCAGCTATTTGCAGGAACGTTGACGGAAACAGAACCAGTTATGCCCAAGGTCATGTTATGAAAGTATAGTTATTGAAATACTAGTTGGCCCTTCTGGGATGACTTGAGGTAAGAAAACAGTCACCTTAAATTTATAAAATAGGACTAAACTTGGAAACCATTTGTGGAACTCAGAGAGGAGCTGGGCCAAAAGCCTCAGAGGAGCTCTGATAACTCTGTCTAGATGAGGAAGAAAAGGTTGAGTGAAGTGAACTACAATGACCAGGCAGGAAAGAGGATCTTCTATGCACAAAAAAAACCTTATAAATACAGACTTTCCCAGAAAGGGGGAACTAAACAAAAAGGTAATCAATACTTATAAAATACTGAGAAAGTTGATGGGGGTATGATCTTGTTCACTATTTTATTACTCCAGGAAGTATTCATGAAGCTCAAGCATTTTTTTTTTTTTTAATTAAAGTGAGTACCACAAGTATCACTTTATTTAGCAGGTAACAAATATAATAAATTATATTTTATTTTACAGAAAATAATGTATACTATACCAAGAAAGGGTACAGGTTGATAGACTTAAGGACATAAATAAGCTTAAGGAGTTTATAAATTATATATCTCCAATGGATTAATGAGAAAATTAGGAATAATTTTGACATTGTCCATATTTTTTATACTATACACTTAGACTTAGAAAACTTCAATATGAACATTGATATAAATATGAATATAATAGCAATATAAAGTAATATTCTCTCACAGATTGCTCATCAATGTACATCAGTTACAGAATAGAATATTCACCCACCCCCAAAGTCTCAGAAGGGAGAATGGTATGCATGAAAGAATCTAAGGTTTAGGAGCCAGGCAGACGTGGCCTATTTCCTGCTCTGCTACTTATGAGCTATATAATGATGAGCAAGTTATTTCAAATTGCTAAATCTTATTTTCATTATTAATAAAATTAGAACACTAATATCTCTACCTTATGCTATTATCATAATTTTTAAATTAAAAATATATGTGAATGAACCTAGCAGATGATTCTCACATTGTAAATACTCCATGGATCTTTGACTCTTCCCTTCTTGTGCAAAAGGAATTCTGGCACCACCTTATAATTATTATTTTTTACTGTCTTCAGAAAATTTTTCTAGACTTACTCTTTCAATTTCTTGTTTGGAGGTTAGTTTTTGAATATGTTTGTGCAGAAATAGACTGCTCTCATACAGACATCATCATTATACATCTCTGGCACACATGTATAATCTTGTTTTCAAATTTCTTGGGTAATCTGGTTGGTTGATTCTGATATTGGCTATCAACAGCATCAACTTAAAGGTAGGTTAGTTAGGTGATAAATTGCTACAGAGCATTGAATCTCCTTTCTAAAAATTTTGGCAGTCTTTTTGTTTGTTTATTTGTCTTTTTCGGTAGTGGTGGTAGGGGAAGAATCATTCACATAGTATTGCTTCTTGGGGATATGATTCTTCTTAGGAATGTGCTATGCTACCAAATAAATGATCTAAGTCCTAGGGCACTTCTTAAATAACCTACACTTGATGATACTCATGAAAAACATAACCCCTATGAGATCTATTTTCAATTAAATGATTCTGAATACCTTGATTGGTTGAACTCAATCCACTAGTCAGTTTCAAAATGACCTCATAAATCACCGAGACAATAGGAAGCCTTACTGTGATTTACCTTTTCCCCCAAATTTGGCAGTGCGATTTTATAGCTTCTTAATAATGGTAATTCTGGGAAATCAAATGTGGTTCCATATTATAAGATGGGAGACATGTCTACTCTTTATGTATTCCTCTAGCAAATTAGCTGATGCTCTTAGTTCTTATCACCATCTTTCTAACCTTGTGAGGTTACAAATATTCGAATTATCTTTACCATCTGTGAAAAAAATCTGACAACAGTGCTATTTCATATTTTGTGTTTTTCATCCTTCTCTACCACATCCTCTGATAATGATTTTTATGGGCTGGAAACACTATGAAGAAAGAAATATTTAGTTGAATTTATTTGAAATGAAACTGATAGCTTCACTGGTGATCTCATAACCTCAAAGCACTTTACAAACTGAGTAATCATTGAGTATGCTAAATATAGTAAGTACAATGTTTAAAACCTTCACAAATAAATCCATATATGAATCTTATTCTACCACTAAGTAGCTTTGCTTCTGATGTACCTTTTAAAAACATGGATTTCTTGATGGAGGTATTGAGTTTGGTTCTAACTGTTGCTTTTTGTTTATTTGATTTTTTTCCCAATTATTTAAGTTGAGGCCCCTCTCCCCACATCCTCTGACATTTTATTATATGTGGAAGGAAGATGCTGCCATGGTTAGAGCTTTCCTCCAGGTGCCCCAAAAGCTTCCTTTAATTCCTAGCTCAATTAGTGAGTGAATATCTCATTCCCAGTTTTAAAATAAGAGTGAAAATATTTCCTTTCTTTGTAGAGGTTTTCTGAATATAATGTGCACATTATTATCTCTAAAATAATAGACTTTAGAAATATAATAGGTATAGTTTTGTTGGTACTAAAAAAGGATAATCTTCATTTATGAGTATATATATGCATCTGTTTGATTTTTGAAATGTAGCCATGGACATGGATAGTTTACAAATTATAATTTGTAAATGTATTAAGATAGAAAAATTGTAGGAAAAATATTTAAATATTCATCATTTCCTTCACTCGTTTATTTTATATGTTGGTCTTAAGACACATTCTTAAAGTTCCACCCTGCAAATAATTACCTTCAGGCATGAGAGATGTGATTCCCACATCTTCTCCCATGGAAGTCTTCATATCACGTCTGAAGCTGGCCCATGCTCTCTCTGTAGGCTTTTGTGGTTGTTGAAACTGACCCTGAGGGCATCTCCGGAAAGGAAGAATATCCTGAATGGTAACTTTCCTTTACTAAACACTTTTTGGTTGTAGAAAATTGAGCAAATAGTTAACTGGAGACCCATTTGATATTTACAAAGAATGCCTTTCTCTTACATGACTGAGACATTTTGCTCCATAAAAGCAGTTCTCACTTTTTTCATATTTATACTTATCATAAGTAGATGAAGTACTTTGTGAGGATATTCACCATCCTCAGACACTGAAGATGCTACTACCTTGATAGCCACGGCCTCTGTATCCAAACTAAAATCTGGAGACGGGAAACCTGATAATGAGTGCCACACCAAACCCCAACTAAGCATGACCCTTCAGTACAGTCATTTTTCTTAATAACCTTTCATGAGAATAAGGTAATTATGAAATATGTTTGGTTTTGCCAAATGCTTATAAAAAAGCCACATAAAATAGTATATGAGGTCACTTCTGATTCTTATATAAAGAAGATCCTTCCTCCCTTCCCTAACTCATTCTACTCCACACCCTACCCTACCCTGCCCACCTCCCCTCCAACCCAACTCATGAAAAGTTTAATTTTCCCTTTCAAAAGTGGTGTACCTCAAATTCCTCTTTGTTATATGTATCTTGGTTTCCTCTTTGATTTTCACTTCTTTCCAGGTTTCCTGTTGATATCAACAGGAGTCTCAAGGGCTTCCCTTTGCTTCTTTTAGGGAAAAAATAGATCAATTTAGAGCCTGTAGGGTGGAAAATAATAGTCATGAAAAGGCAGCCATAGCACACAGCAGTGCACAGACAGGGCTCACCCACCCATCTCTTCCAGTAGCCACCTCCCTGGGAGGGCATCCCTTTGGAACAGAAGCTGCAGCCATCCCACAGGGATTTGAGAATTGTGAGCTTTGAGTGATAAAAGGCTGAGTCATAGGTTATCAATGGGCAGATTGCTCCTTTGCCTCTGCCTTGAGGGTGTACAAGCCATTTTTTTTTTTTAGTTCAGTTGGAATTTGATTCAGTTCCTCTTTTTTTCCCCCTTTGGCTCTTAGATCTAGAATTCTGAGTTTATCTGTAGGAGGTTTGATCTGTGCTGATCCTAAGGAGTCTAAGATTGATGTCTAGCTACATGAACAATGGTGGGTGGACAGTAGCTATTGCAGACATACCTCAAAATGAGCCCATGTGGCTGAGCATTGGGAAGCCCAGTGAGGGATCTAGGAAAGATGTTCACCTCAGAATGATGTTGTCGTGGTTTCAGTTGCTGCTGATTCCTAAAGTGTTTCTGTGGCCAGTCCTTACCTCTCATCTTCTTCATCTGCCTCTCATAGCACTAGTGTGAGGGGAAGCTAATCAAAAGGTAAAGTGACTAAGTGATCAGAAACAACAGTTGAGTTCATTGAAATGTCAGTCTTCAGCAAGGTTTTGTCAAAGCCCTCTAAAGAATTTTCCAACCTAAACTGCTCTTCTCATTATTCGTCCAGGCCTCTGGTATCTTCAGATATACCATATGCAAACCTGCACTAATTTTATGTTGAGCTGTCTTTAGACCTCTGTGATTTATGGCTGGGAAAGCACAAACTGCCTCATCTCTGATGGTCCTTATTGCAGAAAGCAGGCTTATACCCTGTGACTAGGGGCAACTCCAAATGGCACAGGAGGCAAGTTACCAGTTGGGAACTGGCTTCCTCTGTCCTTTGAAACCATCCTGCTTGTTAGAGACTTTTAAGTGTTGAGTAGAGAGGTTTCTTGCTGGGGCTTGCTTTTGAGTACCGGGAATTCGGCTTTTCTGCTTTGGAAGTCTGAGTTGGGATGTAGGTGTGTGGTGAAAGGAATGGGCGGAGGCTTCTAACTAATGGGGAAGGCATCTTTGAAACAAGCTGAAATGTGGATCTGGGATTCTGGGAAGCAAAGCACTAAACTTTGATGGGAGAATACTTTGATATCTGTGGTTGCAGAATAAATATGAATCACTCTGAGGATTCTGAACTGCAATTAAATAAGCCTGAAAAGGCAAATAAAAAATCGGAAAATTTATCTATAAATGCTTCTCATTAGTTTTAGAAGAATTCCCAAGGACATTCATTTTTTTTCATAGCCATTCTTTATTAAAATCTTAGAATATTGTCTCATTTTTGGTAATGTTAATATAGCAGCTAAGAATGCAGGCCCTTGGTTCAATGCTAAATTCACATTTTTTGAGCTGTATGTTCTTGAGAAAGCTATATAAATCCCTCTGTGCCTCACTAATATCAACTGTACTGTGGAGATAATAACATTATGTATTTCATAAGGTTGTTTTAATGTTTAAATTAGATTATGTTACTTAATAGTGATCACTTTGGAGTCAAACATTGTTTTAAATGCTTTGAAAGTATTATTTTATTGTCATCATCATTATATCAATCCCAATTATTATTTGTTATGTTGTGTTAAAAGGAATCATACACAACTTTGATTCCAAAGAAACAAATTCAAGACTTAAGGAAGCCTGGGGACATATCTTATTAAGGTTTTTGATCATTCTAGAGAGACAAACGAGACTGAAACTTTATTGCAAACTTTTTTTTGCTATGCTTTCTAGCACTTCTAAAGAGTCTGGTAAATAATGTCAAAATTAGCCACAGCTGTTATAGGAGGGGGAGAAATGATGTCGATATCAGGAAATATTGAATCATTTATTACCTATTTATATAACTTTATGTGTAATTAAATGAATAAATTATTTAATTTCTCTGGACCTTGATTTAAAGGAAATTTTAAAATAAAAGGTAACTATGAAAAAGGAAGTCAAATTAGGTGATATCAAATGTTCCTTTCACCTCTATGATCCTAAACATTATCTGATACCCACTCTTTACAAAGCATCGATTTCCACAAGATATTGTTGGTAGCCCAAGATTGGGTCATATTCCTATTTTGGAATGGAGCAACTGATCACAGAGACGCTGGTTACTTACTCATGATTCATCCTTTGGTCTATGTCAAGTCCGGGAATGATTTTGTCAAATTGGTGTTTTCTCTTCCACTCAGACATCAGGCTTTTAGATAAAACAGCAAGGGACTACTTATACCGACATATGCATTTTACTATAGCAAATATAGTCAAAGTGGAACCAGTGAGTCCTAAAATTAAATTTTTAAAAGCACATTAGAAGCACAGAGTTAAAATAAAGATTATACCCTTAAAGTTTGACAGAGATAAGTGCTAAAGTCATATCTCAAAACTGTTTCATTTTAGGCACTATTAGAAATTCTATAAATAAATAAGAGATTATTTAAAATAAAGAAAATCATGCTCAAGCAATATCTTTGATCACAGGATAACTCGGGTGATGAGATGAATAGTTGAAATCTCAACAACCATAAAATATGCTAGATAGAACCTCATCAAAGAGGTTTTGGATATTCTGCTAATCAATGGAATAAAATAATGAATCCGATAGAAGTCCTCCAGGTACGCACTGGCCCAAAACATCTCTGACTCCCTGTCCTATTTCAGAGCAGTGTGGTGCTGGCACAGGGATGAGAGCTGAGGATTCCTCCCTGGCTTCTGCTTCTTTGAACCTGAGTTAGAAGAGAGAGGAAGCAAAGAAAAGTGATGCAACCTAGGAGAACCAATGCTGCGATCCAAGTTTTTTCCCATATGCTAACAATATTGACTTGCATGGCATAATTATGCCCAGATGCTACAGTGACAGGACGCAGAAATTTCTGACTTGTATAACTTAACATGGTTTTCTTTCTTTCTTTCTTTCTTTTTTTTTAAAGACAACAAAGAAAAAAGAAATTAGTCACAGTACTTTAGCATCTTGGGTTTTGGAATGTTTCTGCCAGGGAAAGTTACAGTTTCTCTGCTCTTTTCTGCCTTGACTGTATCTTAAAGACTGGTTTCAATTGAATAACACATTTTAAGGGAGACCCTGACACAGTATCCCAATAAGTAGGTTACTGAGGGTCTAGAAACTATCCCTATAATTTATAGTTGAATCCTCTAAGAAAGTTTCACTTTAATAGAGAAAAAATGGCAGATGCTTTCAGATATGTGAAAAATTTCCTTGTTCTTAGTTTTCCTAAAAAGTAAAACAAATGAAATCTAAAAGGTAGATTCAGGTCACCATATAGATGCCCCTTCTAACAGTTGAAACATCCTAGTAATGGGGCAAGTAGTCTTATAAGGTGATGAGCTCCCTGTAATTGATGGGAAGCAGACAGAGGCCAGTTGAGGGTATGTCAGTAATACTATAAGCTGGGTTTCCATTCTGCCTGGGAATTTGGAAAGAAAAAAGCCACCAACTCTATCATGATTAAACAACTGAATTGAGAATAAGATACCTAGGATTTGGGGCAATCAGTTACCTCTCTTTAAACCTCTGATATAAAAAGGTTGACACCATTTTAGAACTTCTTGAGCACAGAATGACTTAAAAAAGTTAGCAGAAAGAAGTATTCCATAGAAAATATTGCCTACACTGAGATCCAAACTACTTTACTTTTTATAATTTCTAATGTCTATGTGGCATCAAGCCAGGCCACTTAAAATTATATCAGGTTATTTTATTTTTAATTCATTTAATAAAAATCCCACTATCTTTGCAGAGTATAGATAGCAAAAGCAGGACAATCACAAAAGCTGAATATATGAAAATGGCGGTACTTTTCAGCATAATGTGATTTCCTGGAGGATTGACAACAGGGTTCTTAGTGTGGGTCCTTGCTGAGTTTAGGAGGAGAGACGAGAGTGGACCCACACAGTGCACCGAATGCAGTGAAGGGCCAAACAGTGGGAAAAGCCTCGTTAATCATCTTGGAATTAGGAATTCTTCTCTATTCTTTGGCTTTGAATTCACCATCTGTAGCTGAACTCTGAGGAAGATTAAATATGAACATGGAGCCAATGCTTCACTGTGAGGTAGAAGAAAATGACTTCAGACTTGTTAAAACCCCTGAAATCTATAGATTGTCAGCAATTATTCTTACAGTTATCAACCACAATATCAAAATGATTTTGTAATAAAACTCAAACCTCAAATGCCAAGTAGATTCCAAAATATGAATCATAACAAGATAACATTTCTGTCTACAAGTCTATTTATTAGTATCCATGCAGGAAAATAATGTTTAAAAAAATTTTAAAAAATGTTGAAACTAGTCATCTAGCACTCACAATAATAGTTAAAAACTAGAAAACAAATTTATTGATGAATGAGTCATTGACAGGTTGATGAAGTAAGAAAATAATCCTAGACTATCAGCTCTCAATTCCAGTTCACCACTGCTGTTGTTGAACTTGGAACATGATTCCTTCTGGGAATTACAGTCTTAAGAACAGAGTCCTGCTTAGATGAACTTTCCCTTCTATCACATTTCTATTACAAAGAAAAAAAACTCTTAGGCAAATTTTACTGAAGACACAATATTATTCCGGGTTTGATTTGGAACTACATTTCATGGAAGTAAAATATGTAATATAAAACAAAGCTACAGACTTTATGAATTGTTTTCTAGGTCTTTGCTGTCAGGGCCAATATTGCAGATGAACAGAGCACTTAACTGGATCAGAAATCGAAATTCTATTCCCTAATCCATTACATGGCAGCTACACTACCTTGAACAAATCACTTCACCTTTCAGAGATTTGAGTTTTCTCAGATATGAAATAATTGAATGGATATAGAGAGTTGCCTTAGATCAAGTTCTTTTGGAAATATACTCTGAGAGAGAGAGATGAGTGCAGTGGTTATTGTCAGGTTCTTAGTATCATCTGTAAGGGAGTAAATGATACAGAGAAAGGTTGAACTATAACTCATAACTCATTTGCAACAGTCCTCTGCCAATTCCACCAGCTCTACAGCTGGGATAGCCCTTCAGAGTTGTCCTGAACTGTATGAGGGTCAGCATTTTAGGCATTTGTATGTCACTTTGTCAAGTGTTTGGGGCTGCCCCTTAGGAAAAGGAAAAGCTGTGGCTTCGGACAAGAGAAATCTTTACAGCTGAGAGCAATTCTTGGGGAAGAAGTAAGCTACAAGTTGTCATCAGGCAACATTTCCAGCAGTTTGAGAAATGAGTGCCTCCAGAGACTGGATCTGGGCCATGACCATGGCACCCACTCTAATAGCCAAGCATTGATTTTGGTATTAAATTCTGTGATGTTAAAGTATTGTGCAGTCAGGGCATTTTTATATCTTGCTACTCATGAAATTTATTTTCTTCTCTGTATACTATTTCTCTTTCCATCTCTCCTAGTAGAATTCTGGAATAATTTTTTGCATTTTCTTGTCCATCTACTTTTGTTGTTTCTATTAGTTCTCTTTTTCAAACAGATGAGCACTGCATGAGAGTTTCTTTTGCATTTTTGTGGCATATAAAATATCCATAAGATAATCATAGAAGTCTCTGTGAGTTAGTTTTTCCCTTTAGTTTCTCTTACTACTATTATTTTCAATCTTTATTTGTCTATTAGAAAAAGTTTTTGCCTCCTACCTCGCACCCATTATTTGGCATCCTTCCAACCAACATATAACCAATAATTTGTCCCTTTATAATTTAATATTCATAAATACATTTCTTTACAAAGAGAAGGTTAACTTTTCTCTATATTCAAAATCATATGCCCTAGGGATCTTTACATCAATATGACAATAAATGTTGAGGTAACGAAAGGAAGTGTGAGTACTGAGTTAGTGAATAGATTAGGAGGTTGGTAGGAAAAGTGTATGATTAAGAGAGTATCATCATAGACTACTGCAGGATGTATGCTTACGAAAGCACGATGACCTAACCTTGAATTTCTGACTTAGGAAGTTGTACAGGTGTCTGGGCTTTTCAAAAAGTTTGCATGCCATTGCCCAATATCTTAGATCAGATTATGCAATGAATGATGACAATGTCAAATGGAACTGAAACATATAAGACAGGAGAATGATGAAGGAAGTAAAAAAAAGAATGCAGTAAAGAAAAATGAAGGATTTCAGTTCTTCAAACCCATATGCAGCCAGCATATTGAGATTCCATTCTTTACATTTGTACAACTTGCTATCTTTGACCCTATTGGAAAAACAAACAAACAAACAAACAAACAAACAAACAAAAACAGACACAAAAGCACTTCATTCATCTCAGGCATTGATTTCTTCTTTTTTCTTCCTGGAACCCCTCTTTCCCATTTTCTTTCTTGCTAAGTCCTAGTAGAATATTGAACAATTTCACTATTGGTCCAGGTTTATTCTACTTTGAGAAGGTTCTCTAACCTTTTTAACAGCCACACATCCAATCATTCCCTTCTCTGTTGCTCCTAAAGTCTTCCTTGGAGATTTTAATCACAGTCTTCAGGACACTATTATAGTTATTGATTTCATGTAACAAACTCCTGTTTACTTTCTGCTATGTGCCAGGCATTAATCTAAATGATTTACAAATGATAATTTGTCTGATCCTCATTACAATTCTATGAAGGTAGTACTATTATTTAAACAAACATAGATAAGGAAACTGAGACGTAGAGTGCTGAACACGTTCCCTATGGTTTTATAGCTAGTAAGAAGCAGGACTAGGATTCAAGCCCAGGGAGTCTGGCACCACAATACACGCAATTAGCCACTATGCTATGCAGCCTCCCTGTCCTTTGCTAGCTTGTCTGTTATGCTCACTAGACTGTGAGAAGATGCCCTACTTTTCATGGTAAAAATAGCTTTTTTATTATATAAATAGTACTAACCCATTGTAAAAATTAAATCGATGCCTAAAATAAACTGAAGAAAGGAAAGGTTACCTGGAGTCCCACTACTCCAAACCTGAAATAACTATCATTTAAATTTTGCTTTTATCCTTTCATGCATTTGTTTAACATACCACCCACTCATGCTCATATGCAGATGATTAAATGGGACCATATCATCATTTTCTTTTCCTTTTTTTTTTTTTTTAATTATGGATGTTATCTGCCCTCCTAGTCCCAGAGTTGCCTATCTTGATAAGATTTGTTCAAAATTGATGTGTGGAAAAAAATCCATTTATTTTCTTCTCTCATGGCCTCATTTTGTCTATATTAATGGAAATCATGTTTTTAACGGGATCATGTTAGAAGTAATTTTTTGTATGTTGTTTTTCTCACTCATTAATTTCTCTAAGCTACTTGGCAAAGCTCTAATTCATTGTTTTTACCAATCACATGATACTCATCCCACAGAGAAGATGTATCACAATTCATTCAGCTATTCTCCTATGGCATTAGCTTGGTTTTCATGTCTGGGCTATTGCAAATAAAGTAAGGGCTATGACTTTAGCTCCTGTATTTCTGACATTGCGCTGGGCATAGTAGGACCCTTGGAATAAGTATTTGTTGATTTAAATAGAACAAAAGTCAGATTTTAGAAAGAGTAAACTAGTTTTTTCTTATGAAATGAATATGATCTTAAATTAGTATTGAATAAACGAAATTCTAGTAAAGGAATTATAATTTATATATTTGATAAGAGCTTAACTTTTAAAAGGTCTCATGTGGTAAATGTTTTTAAAGTCAAACAATTGTCTTTTTTTTCTTTTGACTGCCAAAAAATCAGTTTTATTATATAGAATATTACCTTAAAGTGACCTACCTTGGAACAGTATTAAAATACCTCTATGTTCACACAGTTTATTCCTCAGATACCTTGTGCTTTGTGATCTGGCTCCTATTTTTTCAACCTCTTTTCCTACTGTTGCTGTAGACAAAATACATGTTCTGTCTATATTAAGCCACTATCAGTCATATCAGCACGATAGATTCTTTCACACAAATATTCCTTAGTATATGTCAACCCTCAGCTTGGAATAACAGTTCTATCACCACAGTTCCACTGGTAATTTTACTCATCTTTTCCTGTGCCACTTCCTCTACAAAACTTTCTCAAATCTCTTCTGATTACCCTCCTGCAAAGTAAATAACTCTTATTCATTTGATTTTCTAGAATCTTCCTGTACTAAAATACAGTACTTAAAAATCTTTTATTCTAACTCATCTATATCACCTACAAGACTGTGATTTTTTTAGTGGTTGGAGTTTGTCTTTTTCATCTTTTTCTCTAGTAGTCTTGTTAGTGTCTGGCATACAGAAGATGCTCAAAAATATTTGTTGAATGTATGACATACAAAAAAATAAAAATATTCTGGACTGGAATCATGAAAAATTATGAAAACCGTCCAGTAATCTCTGA
Organism: Eidolon dupreanum; assembly: GCA_028627145.1. Classification (NCBI taxonomy): domain Eukaryota; kingdom Metazoa; phylum Chordata; class Mammalia; order Chiroptera; family Pteropodidae; genus Eidolon; species Eidolon dupreanum. The sequence goes on along the minus strand of CM053508.1, from coordinate 52,660,009 downwards.
TATTAAAAATCTCAGTGACATTTTAGAAAACTAATCTCAGAGCTCTGAGACTTTCCAGAGGTCACTTCCACGGAAAAGGAGGAACAAGGACTCTGATCAGAAGTTGAGTAAATATCCTCGGAGGCCCCTGATTATCCAGACATTGACAAAAGAAAGGCTCTCCAAGTCCTGCCACTATTACTATAAGGAAGTCTCAGCTCAGATGATTCATTATCAAATATTTGCATGCCCTCTGGCTAAGAAAAATAAAAGCCAGGACATTCCAGAGCTTTTAGGCATATAAAATCTAGGGGCTTTCCCAATTATTTCTCCTTAGAAACTGGTAACTGAAGAGGCCCTGTTTCATGAAAGTAAGACAAAATGGTAAGAAAGCAACATAGTTATCTGCTCAGTATTCAGAAAGTATATCAAAGCCAGTGAAGTTATTATTAAAATTGATTATTACTGTTTTGCTACGTTGGTATTTCTATTTTCTGTTCTCTAGCATAAGCAAGGAAGGTGGTGGAGTATGGTAAATGGTATGAATAAAGGAAGGCAAAATACAAATACACTGTTTTTCCAAAACCCACAGCAGGCTGGGTTCACAGTCTTCCAACACCAGTTGGGGCCCTTCATTGAGCTCCAAGTCAGCCCTACTCTCTTTGGTGGCATTTTAAGTGTGTTCTCTCACAACAGCCCTGAAAATTCAGTGTTGTTATTTCCGTTTCACAGATAAGAAAATGGAGGTTAAGAAAAGTAATTATCAATAATCAATATCATCAGGATTTATACTCAGGTGATCTGCACCTGAGGTGGCAATCTGCAGAGAATAATTTCAGAAATGCTATGTAGAAACCTTTGCCTCTAAATATGTAAACCTATTTCTTTATTACCTGAAAATTCACAATTACAGCTTTATTCTTGTTGTTTAAGACAATGGAGACTTTCTACGTCGTTAATGCAAATCTTTCCCAAATCTTACAATACATTTATAATTCAATATGTGACCTTATCAAATTCTTTCCAGAAAGCAATTCTAATTAACAGACAGTTATTCCAATATTCTCCCCTGTCTTCAGGCATGCAGTGACCTTAAAGCTTTGGGTGATAATCCTTTACCTGTCTATTGTTAATCTGAAGCCAGCCTTTCCTCCTGAGAGCAGAAGGATATTGTTTTTATATTTAGCAAAATGTATGTAATGTTTAAGGGCTTAATGGCCACCAAGGAGACTTTGGAAAGCACCCACACTGAAAGATTCGCTAGTACTGGGAAATAACAAATTATATTTTTTTACGAATGACAGAGAATGAATAAAAACCTCGGTGCTTCGCATATAGCGGGCCTTCCGTATTTTCCGTAAATAAGGTTATGTTAGACGGAACCAGTTTATTGTCCCAACTCTGGCCCAATTGCTGTACAATTGGTACTAAAGTGTACTTCCTTACTCGTTTTGCTACTAAACTTGGTCATAACGCTTCTGGTCTGAACCTTATCTGAAAAAACACAGCTCAAGGAAAATGATCTCTTCATTGTGCTGAGAGGCCCGTGGGCTCCACAAAGAAACACACACAGCCTAATTATACCTCTGAGCATCTGACACAGAAAAGCACACAGCCAAGAAGACAAGGGCAATGCTGACATCCCTTCTTTACCCACCACACACACACACACACACACACACACACACACATACCTGAAACTGTACCCAAAAAAGACCATTACAAAGTGTAAAGCAGTGGGCACCATGGTTTGTCCATAGAAGTTGCCTGATACCTCATGTTTAGGGAGGTCTCCTAATTTAGAGTACTCTCTTCATTTGACCAAAGATAAAAGCTTTTTTTTTTCCATTCTTTTTATTCTTTCATTATCCACTCCATCTTTTATCACATATTTGTTGAGAGCCTAGTCCATATTGGGCATTTATGTATGCATTGGAAATAGAGTGATGGTCAAGAGAGGCAAGGTCTTTGTGCTTATATTCTAGTTGCGGGGACAGATATTAAACAACACAAAGGATAATTTCAAGCAATGAGAGGAAACAAAGCAGGAGTGGAACAGAGAGAGATGAGCCAGGTCAGGTTGTCTCAGAGATCCTCTCAGGTAGACCTGAGGATTAGAGGTAAAGAGGGGTCTATGCAGACAGAATAAAAAGTGAAAAGTTCTGGATGTGGGAATGAGCCTAGTATGTTTCCAAAAATTAAATTACATTTTAAAAAAGTCTTTGTGGCCCAAGGAACAAAGGAAAGCTATTGAAGAGACTGGCAAGGTGCTAAGGTCAAATTGTGTAGGAGCCTGTATGCCATGGTAAGGTTGAGATTTTATCTAAACATGATGGAAAGTCATTGGAGGGGTTTAAGCAAGGGGCTTACATGATCCAAATGGACGTTCTAAAGGGCACTAAGCCTGGGACATAACAAAGTGTAGTAGTGTCCAGGTAAGGGATGATGGCAGTGAAAGTAAGGTGGTTACAATAAAGACTGAGAGGTGGTTTAATCTGTGATATATTTTTGAGGTAGAGGCCACAGGACTTAGGCAATTAGTGCATGGACTTAACTTTCTACTAACATGTAATCGATTTTTTATATCCCTCCCCTAAAATCCGATTCTGATTAAGAGAAAGATCCTGAATAGCTGAAGAAACAAAGATTATAGCTAAATAAATAAATAGATAGATAGATAAATAAATCGATAAAGAAAGAAAGAAAGAAAAAGAAAGAAAGAAAGAAAGAAAGAAAGAAAGAAAGAAAGAAAGAAAGAAAGAAAGAAAGAAAAAAGAAAGAAAACATAGTTTAAACAGTAAAGAAAGGGCAGCCTAGGCTATCAAAACATATTAGCTATAACATGGCAGTATTAAAGGCCAGGCTCGCATATCTGTACAATATGTGAAATGTATATATGTATATATATTTATTTTCTGTGACAGTCAGAGGTGGAAAGCTCTATAGACATCACTTAGGCCATTTATTACCTCAGAAAGAAGACAGCTTAGGAAAGGAGATTGAAATGCCTTATCTGGTGTCACAGATCTAGTTATCAGTATGACCAAATTTAGAGCTCTTATCTCCTGGCTCTCAGGACTATGCTTTATTACGGCTTTTTAACATATAGCCTAATTTGTTCGTAATAGAGTTCCAACACATACAAATTACTCACTGTTTGCCTTAAGGCATCGAATGTCTCATTTGAAATTTAGGACAAGTGGAACACATCCTTAGAATTACTTCTACTTTTTCTGTCCCTTTAACACCCTTACTGTGAGGTGAAGTCTATTTTCCAAGGAACGAGGGAGAAGAGGAGAGAGTATAATGGAGGTTAAGGGCATGGAAGATGTTGGGGATGAGTACACTTAAAAGAGTTAATAAAGCTTTTCTTCGGACCCAGTTACATGGAATTGGTCTCTTCTGGGTTGCCACCCTTGGACATTAACCATCCTGTCTTTCTCATTTTTTGTTGAAAATGTGTGGAAATATGGTAGCGTGGTGCCCTTCTACTTCGTGTAATTTTGTCTAAATTCTTCATTTTGGTTGAGATGGGCAGCTCTGCAGCCTTAACTTGGTATATGTCATATAATCATATAATATTCTACAACTATAAAATGAGTTTAATAAATGCTAGGCATTCATGCTCATCATGAAAGCTAGCCATTGAAAGCATTTATGTGTACACAAAGAAGATAGTGGAAAATCAAGCAGTCAGGTGGGTTTCACTGGATTTTTTTGTTTGTTTGTTTCAAACAACTTGGATTCTCTTTTGAAGTCTGGTACTGATTTTATGAGACCTTGGGAAAATTTCATTTTCAGCAAGCCCCAAACTTCAGTAAAATAGCAAAAAGAGTGATATTTTATAAGACATCTTTACATCCTTAAATGTGGAGGCATTTTATAAATGTATAGTTGCCATTATTCTTCAGTGAAATTTTTATCACCTGGTGAAATTATACTTTGATAAGTACAAACATGCCTCGGTGCCCACTCCACACTTCAGAGGATGCTCATGTTTAAGCTTGTTAGCATCTTGAGCATTAAGCCTGTCACACCAGTTGCTTCCTCTGACTTCAAGTTTCTAGTGAGCTCTTGGGAGCTCAGCCTTGTCAAAGGAGTTTCAGGGAGAGTATGGTTCTCAGATACACCAAAAGAGGGAGAAACAAGATAGGGTTATATCCCTGACAAAGTAGATGAAATAGTTGAATCCACAGCCAATTTGAGTGAATGGCATAGAGAGGTGGCAGCCAGATAACTGTCATTTTGTAGAGTCATTGTGTTTCAAAGAGAAGAATAGAAGCCTTTTTACCCCTTGCAATTATTTCCATGTGCTCTGGTTCTCCTGCCCTAAGCAGTCCATATGGATTTGTCAAGTTTGAAGACAAAAAGAAAGTTGAACATGCATCCCGGATGCCTACTCTTAATAAAAAGGACAGAGACAATTCAAACAGTATTCTGATAGTAACCACAAAACCTAATTCATCATTTCCTCTCTTGCATCCCTAAGCCCCAAGCACTCACTTTACCACTCTGGCTTTATTTACCTCTCTTACCTTCATAGAGTTAGAAGCTGAGAATAAGCATATTTATCAATTAAATACTTTAAATATGGTAATATAGACTTAAAAAGCTAATGAAATTGGACAGACCACATATAAAAGAAGTCAGCATGTGGTATGGAAGACCAAGTACTAGCTTTGGTCCTATTAGCACCTTGCCAGGCAAACATCCAGAAAGTCACATAACTCTTAGTGTTTTGTTGTTTATATCTCTTAAATGGGATAACAATGACAATAACTGACATTTAGTGAGGACTTTCCATGTGTTTGACACTGTGCTAAGAGTTTTACACACATTATCAAATTTAATCTTTCAACTAATCTATGAAATGGACATTTCCCAGACAAAATGAGGTTTAGTAATTTTCCCCTCATCATAGCCAGGAGGGAGATTCGAACCCAGGCAGTTTGACTCTGCAGTTGTTCTACTGTCATTCTCATTTGGTCATTGGAAGTTGAATGAAATACCATTTGTAAGCATGGAAATAAAAAAAATAGTCTAAATGTGAAAGGTTTTGTTTATGATTTCTAATTTTTAAAATATATTATAATCTTAAGAAGGAGGATGTTACTTAAAAATTTGCTTGATGAGGTCTGAGGTGGTGGCTTTATAAGTCAGGCAGGAATGATTTCAGAAAAAGTCGATTTTTTCTTTTCCCTCTGTTGCTGGGAGGTTAGAAGGAGATAGGTCTAGGACTTCTGCCATAGAACTAGATATGTGAGCAACAGAAAATTAGAAAATGTAGCACTGTGCACAGTGCTAGTAGATTAATTGGCATTTAATAAAATACGTGTGCCATATTATTTCATAATGTGTGACAATTAAAACAATACACATGTATGCACACATATGCAGACACACATGCGCACGTACGCACGCACACACTCACACACACCCACACACCTTTTGTCCTACCTTGAGCTGTTGTCTGCTTGGGCAGGCTTAATGACAGGGGTTATTCTGGTTCAAGTCAACCATTCTGAAATTGAAAAGTATTAGAACAGTGAAATATCTGCTAAATCCTGGAGGTGAAAAAAAAAGCTACTTTTTGTGCTTCATTTCTTTATGACTTACGTATAAGAGTGCCATTTCTTTGGTAACCAGCCTTGATTTTGGTGTGGCTATAGTGCTATAAAATTGGTGCTGAGATATATTTCCTTCTGGTCAAGGAAGTCCTAAGGAAACAGGGATGGAATTATTTAAAGGAACTTATGTATACTAGATAAGTTGCCTGTATGTGCCAGCCTAAAAACTCAGCATTTTGCATTCATTGTCTTGTATAATTCTCACCACAAGCCCCTGAACTGGGTATTGTCTCCTTATCATAGAAAATGAGAGGCTCAGAGAGATTTAAGAACTTTCCTAGGTCATTCAGAGAACAAATGTCATAACTGGGATTCAAAGTCAATCTCTTAGACCATCCACCCTGTTCTTCGCCAGCTGTAATGGGGATCAGCAAGCTATAGTCAATAGGCCAAATTTGACCTGCTGCCTGGTTTTATAAAGACAGTCTTATTGGGACAGAGCCTTGCTCATTCATTTACAAACCATCTATGGCTGCTTTTACACTATAGTAACCTAGTTGAGTAGTTGTGACAGAAACCATATGGCTGGCAAAGCCCAAAATATTGACTGGCCCTTTACAGAAAAAGTTTGCCAAACCCTGGACAATACCAAAACATAATAAATTCAGCTCAGATCATTTATCTCAGTGTGTCTACAATTTTACATGTATCTCCAAAATCCAATGTGTCTAGATGTATAGACTTCCGGTCTTAAACCCGGCTTCCTCTGTATATATTTGTTTTGTTCCAGGAGGCATGAAGAAACCTGAATTCTTAGCAAATCTTTAATAATGAGTCATGTTTAAGATGGTTCTACTCCACTATGGATTTCTAGAACTTGTTTCTTTCATAGGAATTAAAGTACTTTCTAAACCTGTTTATTTAGCAGGCAGATGGAGAACTAGCATCATTTGGCAGAAAGGAGAGATGAGTTATTCACTCAGGAAAAGTGATGCATAGGTCAACTCACAGGTGGAACCCATGTTATGTCATCCACCAATTATACGTAGGAGTGTAATGTCATAGGAATGTGTCTTTGGCCATCAGGATTTCAAACTCAGATTTTAGAGGCAGGTTTGAGTTTCTACATATCCTGCGGGTTGTGAGGTCTGCGGCTAAAATCCAGAGTAGCAACGCAATTAGAGCTGCCTTAACACCTGCCTGGTTGCCCAACCACACAGGGTTGGGCAGGGTGAGTTCGCTGATTTCTTTTATTGTCTGTGTCATTTCTCAGTTGGTGATAAAGGTGTTATAATCTCAGTTTTTAAACCAAACCAGATTGCAATGTTAGAAAATAAATAAAGGAAAGACATAGACATTTTTAAAGTAACCTTGTGACTTCCACAGTACAAATATATAGAAATATTTTTGAATTAATGAATAAACTATAACAAAATATTTTTTGAAAAGTGCCATTTATCTATAGTAATTTATGTAATACAACTAATTTATATACTATGTAATGTATAAAACTAATTAGTATATCAATTTTAAAATATTTAATATCAAAAATGCTTTAAAAAGTAATGCATACTATGTGATCATTTGCTTTGCATTTTTAATGCCATTTGTTTTCTCATGATTCTCTCGTATGTTTTTTTTTTTTATTAATAATATCTAAGATTGTTTCAGTCCAGTCCATCTCTAAGTTACTTGAATTCATGTTCATATATTGATATTTTTTTATGGATTAGGTAACCAGAAATTTGTACACTCTAGTGCAGAGTCAAAAATCTCTAAATTAACAGAATAGAAGAAAATATTGTAAACCATACAATGATAAGGAGTTAAAAAGCAAAATAAAGGAACTCCTACAACTCAGTAACAAAACAAACAGATACAACAACAACAACAAAGAACCAGATTTAAAAATGGGCAAAGAACTTTATTAGAAATTTCTGCAAAGGCATACTAATGACCAAATGGGTACATGAAAAGATGATCAACATTGGTGATCATCAGGTAAACACAAATGAAAACCACAATGAGATATGACCTTCTACCTGTTAGGATGGCTATTATGCAAGAAAAAACAAAAAAAACAAGTGCTAGCCAGGATGAAAAGAAATTGGAACACTTATGCCTTGTTGGTGGGAATGTACAATAGTGGATAGGAATGTAAATTAGTGCAGCCACTGTAGAAAACAGTATGGAGTTTCCTCAAAAAAAAAATTAAAAATAGAATTATATGACCCAGCAATTCCACTTCTGAGTATTTACTCAAAAGTATTACAATCAGAGTCTTAAAGAAATATTTGTACCCCTGTGTTCATTGTAGCATTTTCAATAGCCAAAATATGGATGTAACCTAAATATCCATCAACAGGTGAGTGGTTAAAGAAAATACAGTACATACATACAATGGAAAGTTATTCAGCCCTTAAAAAGAAGGAAATCCTGCTATATTTGACAACATGGATGAACCTTGAAGACATTATGCCAAGAAAAACAAGCCAATTCACAGATGGACAAATACTGTATGATTCCATTTTATGAGGTATCTAAAGTAGTCAGACTCATAGAAGCAGCGTAGAATGGTGGTTGCAGGGGAGGAGAAAATGTGGAGTAGCTATTCAGTGAGATAAAGTTATGCAAGATAAATAACTTCTGGAGATTTTTCTGCATAATACCATGCCCATAACTAACAATACTGGATTTTACACTAAAAAAAATGTTAGGAGGGTAGATTTCATGTTAAGTATTCTTACCATAATAATAATAACAACAATAATAATAATAATAAATCTCAAAGTAAAATTTCTTCAAAGCGGCCAAAATATCTGTAAGAAAGCTCATGCTCTATTATATTCCATTTTAATAAACAGGCCTGGTTTCAGAGAATACAGCAGGTTGAATTTCAGACATTAAAAATGAAAGCAAGACTAATAATCACAAGAGGTGAGATTTGTTGACTATTTATGCTTTGCAAGGCACCAGTCTGTCTTTTGCAATCATTTCATCTTTACAGCAATCCAATTAGTTTGGCACTGTTGTCACTCCTTTTAATAAGGAAACTACTGTGCAGAAAGTGAAAGTAGCTGATCAAGTTTGTACAGCTGACAAGTGGCAGAGCCTGGTCCACAAGCTATCTAGACTTTTGATGCCAATGCTCTATTGCCTCCCCAGAAAATGCCACTTCCACCCCTCAACATCTTCTTGATAATGTTAAATTACCGATGTTCCTAATGACCTTAGACGTTTAGCTTGTGTTTCCTGTACCATATATAAGAATGCAGGTAAATATTGGTGCATGTCAGAAAGATTTTACTTAAATATGATTACATAAAAGTAAGTTTATCTTTTTAAAAAAAATATATATGTTTTCTAGAAAATTGACTGACATTCATCACTTAATTCTCTAACAACGCAGAATAAATGAGGTGCTACCACTGGGAACTTCAGCCGTGGAGAGGCTTAGATTCAGACAGGAGGCCTTTCAATTACATGGCATAGGCTTGAATGATTAATGAATACTAACTGATGGCAATGAGACCTTTAAGAATAAGAAAAATAAGTTGTCTTCTGAAAGTGTTTCTGGACCCCCCCCCCCAATTTTGAGGTCATAGATAAACGTGATGGTTTTACAATACCAAAATGATCTGTTCTGAAGAGAAAAATTCAGTGAACCATTTAGACTGCATTTTGCTGAAGAGTCAGTCACAGGACTTTAAAAATATTTTGACAGCTTGTTTTGGCTGTCTGTAAATATATCTTCCAGATAAAACTCTCAGAAAATGTCTCAAAGAAAAATATGCGATTAGTATTTGGTTTAATTCATCATCAGCTTTTACTTTGCATATTTAATCCACCTTGTTAAACTTTCTTTGTGGTCATTAATGTTTAATAGAAAATAATATCATATTGAATTTTCTAATTGTATATGAAATTCAGGATCAGGATTAGTTGATATTTTTCACATCTTCAGATTTAGAAACCTAGTATAAAATCTTACAGAGACTAGCAAATATTTGCCTTTCATAATAGATATTAAAGAGTACTCTTTGTTTATGCATTTCCTAATGGTCTTTCCTGCTATGAACTTTAGAAACAGTTAACATCCACTTAGTCATGACATACGCACAGCCTTACTGACCTAACAGATGGATTTGCAGGGCAATAACCTTGCCAGCTTGTGTCAGCCAGAAGTAAAAGGGTACATGGTAGTGGTGAATCTGTTTTTATTACTTGATGCTTAATCATAATGAATCAGAAGCTTTTATGAGAAATCTTTAACCATCCCGTGAAATATTTGCTTGCCAAAGATATACAGATTTCTGCTTTATTGGAAAATTTGTTTAGGCTCTAATTATGTATATATAAGTTGTTAGTTGAAAAGCTTAACAGTCATCTTTTGCTACATCACATGTCACATTTTTCCAAATTAACTTTTCTGATGTCATCAGGTCCTATAAAATGTACTTTAAAAAAACAATCTTTGCTGAAAGAACTTCATTCAAGGAAATCTGCAGCATATGAAACTGTGGCTCAAAACTGCTTAGTCTTTTCATATAGATACTGCCTGACAGTGGTGACCTTTATAGGAAGGCCAGTGTAATGTCTGGAAGTTTTTCAGTGCAACATAGCTTAGTATCTAAACCCTGAAAACACATCAGAATTACTAATGGAACTTGAAAATGTCTCCTCCTCAAACTATAGGGAGTTGGAACTTGTGCAGATGGAATTACTCCATTTTAACCGAATCCATCTGGGTTTGGAAGTGGCAATGTTTTGTGTGCCTCTCTCACATAAGGGCAACACAGTTGTTTGCACTTTGAAACTATATTAGCAAAAAACCATATCTTAGCTTTGTAGAAAAACTCCACAGATTTCATTTGACAATTCAAAATGTAAATGCCATTTAGTTCGTTATTAGACATTAATTTAGTAGACACTTGAATTTATTAGATGATTGATTCAGCTTCTTGAAAAAGGGTAAGACCTGCCTATCTAGAAGAAGGAGCTCTCTGAGACTCTTTCTGCTAGAGGTCTGTCAAGTGACACTTTGATTTCATCTACAAGGGACTAGCTCACAAAAATGTCAGTATTCTGGTAGCCGTGTATTTAATTGGCCAGGACTAAGACTTCGCCTCTCCATTATTTCTTCTGCTGGTGACATAGACATTAACTCTGCTGTCATCCATATTGATGAAAGTCTATAGCCATCAACATCCCAACTACACTGAAAATGGAAATTGATGGCAAAGGCAGAAAATATCCATTTAGTTGTAGGTATAAATGCTTTCCTTGCTCTGGGGTGGTACAAGTGCTTTAAGCTTTGAGGGAATAGTTAGATTATATCCTTCCTTTCCATTGGCGGGAAGCACCTGTAGAAGAAAAGCTTGATTCTCATAGCTTGAAAGCTAGCCAAACTGATCCACAGAGGACTGTGAGTGGTGGCCCCATAGGTGTCCTGTTTCAATGGCTTTAAAGTTCCAAGAGCATGAGGAAAATCCAGACTGCCATAGCTACTGCTTAAAGCCATTGGACACTATGAATGAGCACCCTAACTGTTCCTACATGGGTAGGTGAAGTCAGGGTCCTAAAGGGGCTCCTCACCCCAGTGCTTTCTCAAAGAAACCCAGGGGCCCAAATATTTCATGTTTGCACAACAGCATGATATATGCGTGTTTTTATATTTAAGTTAGGATTAAATTAAAAGCAACGTATTTACATGGCAAACTCAAACAGTATGGAAGTATATATATATAATACAAAGAACTAAAATCTCTCTCTTCATCTTACTCTTTATTGTTTCCCTTTGATTCTACTGTCTTGAAGAAAGCACTGTTAACATTTGTTTTGTGTGTGTTCAGAAATACTTTGAGTAGACACAAGCATGCATATAATGTGCAGATGGATAGCTATAGAGGTAGCCAGTTTATGAGAGCCCTTGAATGGAAATAGGACAATTCTTCAAAAGTCATCTCTTCTTTTAAGTAAATGTTAGGAATTGTCTCTGGAAAATAATTCATATTTAGCTCAATCTGTTCTCCAGTTGATTAACATAAACCATGACAAACCTTTTCCCCTTCAAATAAATGATCGATCTATAATTCAGTGTTATTTTGCATGTGCTTATCTCTCTTTCTGGAGGTCCCTATTTTGATGATAAGCTCATTAAGGATAGGAACCATGCAGAGTCTTGAATATGATCCCCAGGTGCCAAATTTTTTCAGTGCATATGAATAGAGTTTGATGTCAACTCACATGCACCTCATTTAACAAATTGATTTGGGCAGCCCAGATTCCTGAACTCTCTTCATTGGCACCTGATATAGCAATGAAATTATGGTAAATTCATGCAACTGAAGTCCTCTCTAGTTTGATGTACTTGTTGCTTTTCCATATATTTTTAAATCACAGAAATCTGCAGCAAAATTTTTAATAGGCAAGAAATGGTTTCAATGTTCTGCATTAGATAAATTACAGAAGGTTAGATGAAACAGAATTTGCAACATTTCATGCTGAGGGTGATGAGGATGATGGGTAAAATTAATGAGTCTGAAATGGTCATGACTACAAAGCTTTCTCAAGGAACACAGAGACTTGAAACTCAATAAGCATGAATATAGGTAGGCCTTTTCAAAGAGAGTCCATGGACATTTTCACAGATATACATGTGGCTTTTTAGGGTCACACCTAAGCTGAGGGCTGCATTTGTATGTGCTCTTCTTCCTCTCATCAGCCTTTTACCAAGTTGTTTGACATCTGAGATGCCACCAGGTAATTAAATTGAAATCCTGTCATCTCATCTTTTACCAATTACTTCAGGAGGTTTATTTGAGTGGTCTTGTATCTACTTCTCTTTTTCTTTTTAATTATCACTGCAGTTAATCCTACTCCAAGAATCAATTCCCTTCTCATATTTACCTAGATATCTTCTTAAAGCCCCTTCTGATGTTTTTATTTGTTTGTTTGTTTGTCTCACTTCCATCTATTTTCTGGTTATTTCAGGAAAATCTCTTCTCACATCATTTTCTGATCTGTTTCATCTTGTTTTTCCTCTCTTGACCATAAAATAAAGTTTGTCATGAGAAAAGGTAAGTGTCTGGATGTCCCTAGAAATATTTTAAGGTGGCTCAAAGAAACCAATGTTATTACTCTTTTGAACTTACTTTAGGGTCTACTCAAATATTACTTTAGGGTCTACTCAAATATCAAATACCTCTTCATTTCACTACAATGAAATCTTCCTCAAATACCTTAGATCTGTTTTTCAGACAAAATATTAAGAGATTTTTCTATTTTCTTTATATACTCCAAAATCACAATGAATTACATTTATTTTCAGAAAACAAACAAATATTTTTAGCTGGTTAAGGTTTATAATGTTTTGAAACATATTTATAATATAAATACATTCTGCTATAATGTAGTATATGTATAGATTTTGGCCATATGATAGGTGAAATAAGTTCTGTGTTAATCTAGACTGAGATACAACCACTATCTATACCATAGCTTTTAAAGAAATATGCACTCCTTTAGTTTTTAAAACAATTTTAAAATTCACATTTCAAACAAATTGAGTTCATATGCTTCATTATTCCATTTTCCAAAGATGATTAATTTGGGGGACTAGGAAGGGAAAAATAATGGTTCAAAGGGCCACCAGACTTTTAGAGCAAGGTTCAAATCTTATATGTCTTTGTTTCCTAGCAGAGAACACTTAATAGGTATTAAATAATTCTGTGTAGGATAAATGAGTTAGTGAGCAAATGAAGTAAGCATCAAAGATATTAACTTCCTCTGCTCTGAATTACCCTCCTAAGCAGGACTGCCTCCTGCAAACCAATTGAAAAATAGCCATTGGCTTCCTGATTTCACCTTTCATATTGATGATATTTAAAGATATCATCAAAATACCTTGGTGCATGTCTCCAGGTATTTTAAAGATATGTTGTGAATCAGTATTCGACTGATTTACTTCTATGCTTCACCTTTTAATGACAGCATCCGAAGGGAGAGGACACAGCTTGGCAGACCACATAAATATGCGAATTTCTCATTGGCCCCTTAATAATCTGTCTTTATGGAAAATCATTGAATGTATGACTAAATTTTCTAAAAAATCTATCCTCCAGATTCTAATCTCAGAACTTCCACATTTATAATAAAGAACTGTTTGTATGGATTAGAAAGAGAAGAACAGATAGGAGAACTGGTACTCCATAAGGAGTTTTCGAGGTATTAAACACACAGTACACATAAAGGAAAGTTCCTTATTATTTTTATGTCTCCTTGTAATTATTTCTAAAACTTCATGGAATATTTCTATAACTAGGGCTAGAAGTGAAGGGTAGGATGGGGTATTCAAAAATATGATAAGAATGAGAGTTCCTAGATTTTCCAAATGATATATATGAAGTGGTAACATGAGTAAAATATGAGTAAAGTGCTCTTTGTATGTGAAACAAGCAACATTTGCAGGTAGCAAGGGGTAGACACGTAAGCCCTGGAGGTGTCCAGCTGCCGGTCTCATGTGAAACCTTAATTAGTGATCTTTCCTGACCCCTGAATTGACTCCATGGCAGGCTGCTGGTCACGAGCCCCGCTGGGGCTTCTGGGCTCATGTTGGCTTTCCTTATTAGCCATCTCCTTTCTGATTCTCTGCCTTCCCATGATCTGACTTCTTTCAGTGACAGGATTGCAGCTGTCAAGATGCATATGTGATTTCAAAATGAATACTGTCAGCAAGTATCCTCTCTTTTCTGTAGGAGTGAACTTGAATGAACAAATCTCCTTGCTCCAGGGTTTGGAGGAAATGGGATGAAGTATTTCATGAGAGAAGAATGGAGGGCATGGGCAGGAGCTTTTCTTGGGGGAAACCAGCTTTTATAGAATTTCAAAATGTACCCTAAGTGGTCTTTAGCACCATACTATCTTCTTTCCCAATCCTGCTGTGTGGTTGCAGCAGACACAGAAAGTAAACACTGCCATAAACAAACAGAGAATAATAAATTATAAGAATACAACAAAATACATTTTTTACTTAAACTTTGAATCATTAGATCCAAACATTCTCCTTCTGTCTTTCCAAAGCTCCAAAGTGTTGAAGGTCTTTGTTTTCTGGAATTATGAGCTGAGTACACATCCTTTCTCCTAAGTTTATAATTCCTGTTGGGTAAATTTGGACAGAATTCTTCCTTTCTTACCTAAATAAGTGATGATCTTTCTTTATTAGTTGACAACTAACAAAGCCCCATATCTGATTAGAAAGACAGAAATATGGATGAACACCTGTTAACATTTAGTTAATGAAGATATAAAATTTCTCTAATAGACTGAAAGTTTGCTCAAACAACATTTAACACTGGGCTGACACATTATAAGTCTGATATGGAGACTTGGATTCTAATCCTGGGTGTAAGACTATACTCTTTTCATGCCAGTGTTTTCTCATCTTTAAAATAAACACTAATAACTGTTTTAGATTATGTATTATTATGCTATATATTAGTATAACTAATGTAACAATATGTTATAATATATAACCATTAGAGCCTCTTAGATTTTATTATGTATTGATTCTTTGAAGGCAGTGACCATGTCTATTTAGATAAGCTCTTTGTCCCCACCACTCATCACTGTGCCTTTCCCATAGCAGATGCTCAGTAAATATTTATTGAATCAGTGTTGTTTGTGTTCAAAGAGAATGTTTAACCTTACTGTCTCAATTTCCGCCTCCCCTTTCTTGGTCTCGCGTCCACTATTAGTATATTGACGTCCCGGGGCTTTGTTTCCAGGAATCTAAAAGAAAGTTTTCTTTTGATACTAGGAAATGTAACTCAGTTTTTTAGAGAAAACATTTAATATTGATTAGTATATCTCAGGTTCGACTCCCATCCTCACATTCACCCATACATACACACAATTCATTTCTTCTCTCTTTTCCTACTTGGTAATGCTGTAAGAGTTGACAGATGACTTACTTCTTCTCCAGGAATTCTGAACTAGGAGTTTATGAAACCCTGGAAGGGCTTGTGGCAGAGCTTATGAAACTCGTAGATGAATTTCAAAAGATCCATAATCTTAGAGATCGTATGAGATATTTGTGCCTTGTTATGGAAAGAGGATTGAATTTTTTAAATCAGATTTTCTGAGGGTGCTTTGACCCATAAAAAGTTAAGATCCACTCTGCTAAATAAGTAAGGTCTAGTCATTTAGGAAATCCTACACTCTCCTCTCTGTTATTGCTTAAATTTCTCTAAAAATCTTTCACAGGATAATAAAGCAACCCAATGTACATCTTCTAATTCTACCCTACAGCAAGACCAGCTTATGTGTGTACCTTAAGGCTTCTATGTTTTCATCTGAGGGGTCCCTATTCCTAAACTACTCAGTCCAGGAAGCTCATAATTCACATCCATCCTCTTTACATTTCTATGTGCTACCATATCTTGCTACCTTAACACTGGGCAAATAGATCTTCCTCATATGTACTTGTGAGAAAGTACTGTTTTTACTACAGTGAACTTGGGATAGGCAATGCATGTCAAAGATACCAGCCTTACCAATAGGGAGGTCCATTTGGGGGAATAGTAAGAAATAAGGAGAGGTAAACAGTAATATAATAGAATAGACACTAAAATAATAGGGACCACTCCTGAGACTGCTATTAACATACTGTAGATATTAAGGAAGTGATTCAGCTCTTTGGCTTTATTTTCTCATAGACTGGTTATGAATATTGAACAAGATTGTCTACAGTATCTTTCAGCTTCAGTCTCTATAATTGTGTGATTTTCATTGGCTGATGTTGGACAAGTCAATGGAAAGTCCTAAAGCCTTAAAGAAGCAATATTTCTAACTTAATAGGAAATGGGCAGGAAGCTAAACAAATTCAAAATATTGGAAAAATAAAAAAATGAGCTATTTTAATGGGCAGAAATACTTAATATTTTAAGTGTTTAAGTGAATTATTATTAAACTTATTATTTAAGTAAATATTTTATTTTTTTCCTAAATCATAAAAGTAATAACTCAATTCTGATTTTTTTAAAAAATGAGTTTCTTAAAATTTTACAAATTTCTGAAATGAACAAATAAATGAGAATAGCCTAGACTTCCTCCTTCCCCTCAAAATGGCAATTAAAAATAATAAAAAGTTACACTATCTATGAAAAAATAATATAAAGCTGCAAAAACTAAAACAGCATGATATAGCACAAAATAAATCAATGAAACAGCTTCAAAAGTCCAAACTACCAAACATTAATAATAATTATTGCAATAAAATTGTACTAATTTTTATTTATAATTAAAATAAAATAACAAGAAAATAAATAACTAAATAAAATAATTTTAAATTTCAAATAATTTTATATATAATAAAATTATAATAATTTATAATTATAAAGCTATAATAATGTTACAGTTATATTCTTTAATAATTGTGATAATTTATTATAATAATAAAGTAATAATTGTTATAATAATAAAAAGAAAAAACAGCCCAATAAAAAATAGGCAAAATATTTGAACATATACAGTTCATCAAAATATATAGATAACCAAAAGCACATAAAAATATGTCAAACAGCACTAGTGATTAGGAAAGTGAAAAGTAAAACCAAAATATGATTCTCCTAAATAGTTCTTAGAATGTCTAAAATTTAAAAATCTGACTATATCAAGTGTTAGAATATAGAGGAACTGGAATTCTCATACACTACTGCCAGGAATAAAAAATGATGCAACCACTTTGGAAAACATTTTGGTAATCTTCTTGATAAGTTGAACATACACCTTCCAGTCATTCCACTCCTAAGTATTTACTCAGGGAAAATGAAAGCATATGTCCATACAAAGACTTGTACATAAATGTATCATAACATACATCATAAGGTTGATTTGTAATAGCCAAAAATTGGAAACAGCCCAAATATCCAACAACAGATGAATGGATAAATAAATTATGCCATGTACATGTAAATAGAATACTACTCAGTAATAAAAAGGAATGAACTGATGTTTGCTACAACATGGATGATACAAAAATAATTATGCTGAGTGAAAGAAGCCAGACACCTCCAAAAATGAGTACATACTATATAACTCATTTATATAAAATTCTAGAAAATACAAAATATTCTATAAGGAAAGCTGACTTAGTTGTTTCCTCTAGACAGTGGGGAAATTGATTTAATCTAACAATTTAAAAGATAAAAGAAACTATAGAAAACTATGCAATTATTTATCTGATCTTAAATAGAAAAAAGCCTTTCTAAGCATAAATAAAGACAATTTTTAAGTAAAAAGATGATTAAAAGTTTTTTAAAGTTTACATTAAAATAAATTATAAAATTAAAAGTCAAATAGAAGAGGGTAATATTTGATATAAATATGTTTATAAGCTTGATATATAAAAATCTTATAAAACAATAATGACTTTATAGAACATCCTTGTTTTAAAAGAGCAATTCATATAAACTAGTGTTTTACCAAAAATAGTGAGGAGGAGAAAGGAAAGGAAAAGGAAGGGGAGGGCAAAGAAAGGAGGGAAAGGGAGCAGGGAGGAAGGGAGGAAGAAACATTTAAAAAATTCTTAGCAGAAGAGATTTCCCCTCTCTTGGCGAAGACTCCATAGGTGGTTTTATTTTAATCTTTGTGGTTTTCTATATTTTCATAGTTCCTACAGTGGACTTGAGTAATCACAAAAATCATCAAGAGAGTAGAGAAATTCAATGAATTCATCAAAGTGTTAATGGTCTTCCAGATAAGGTGTGGAATATGTGCCTGTTCAAATGAAAGCAAGACAAGGTGTGTGTGTGTATGTGTGTGTGTGTGTGTGTTGTGTGTGTAAGAGACACTGAGGAGAGAGACTATGATTAGCAGGAAAAATCAGGGCTTTAGAAGCAGAACCATCTCTTCAATGAACCACGATTCTAGAAAGGGCAGAGGCAGTGCCTTACTCCCACGCGAATCTAGACTGTCCAAGTACAACACTGAGAGTTGGGGAGGAGGAACTTCAGAAGTGCTGTTTAAACAACTGGTGAAAGATATGAAAGGGCAGATTGTATATCACATTCAAATGTATGAAGAGAAATGCTAAAATGTTCACTACACGCTACATTTCCTCATAATTCTCATTTTCCAACTATTGTTTCAAAACACAAGTTGTAATTGGCATCGACTATGTAGTCAACATTATCAGGCTACATAAAATCATGAAACATCATCCTTAATTTTAAGGTATTCAGAGTCTACCTGAAAAAATATGCCTTTCAGAAAGTAATTAGTAAATTTGTTTCTTCCAGTTCATCATGGGCAGAATGCATTCTAAAATAAAGAGTTTAAAACTGTCAAAGGAGCACTCACTTTCAACATCCAAGGATTTTTTTTTTAAGAGAATTATTAGGAGGCCTTTAAATTGCAAGGAAAGTTCTGTTGGTGAAAAGAGCTAACATCCAATGGATTAAGTCAACATGTAAATATGTATTTTTGGAGTCTGCAGTGATCTCACAGGATATTAAATGTTGGTTTTTATGACCGTGGTTTAAAGTCATGGCATGGCTTCTCAGTTTCGTGAAGCTAGCTTAGTAGGGACAGGATCATAAAGTCAATGGTTCTTGCTGGAGCAACTGAATCCAAGCCTTCTGAACTTGCTTTTTCATAAAGCCACAGGATAGAGATTTTATTCTTCTTTGTTTTTGACCAGAGCATTAACTACACGTTGTCAGAAGAGAAGAAATAAATGATATAAAAGTTCTTGGAATTTATAGTCCCAAACTATTAGCACAACAAAATATTTAAAACTATATAGAATAGCAAGAGAGAATATAATGTTATCTTACAATGAAATGCTAACATTTTAAAACAGGGATAAAAATCAAGAATGTACATAATATATCATCCATACACTTACTTTTTGTCTTTACCATAAATAGATGTGAGTTAACATATGTTTGAAGATTCATTTCCCTTTTATTGAGCTCACCCAGCAAGTTTTTTTTTTTCCCAGCATGTCCTGCTTTTATAAACCAAGATCTAATTTGACATGATTACGTAATTGTGTGGCCATTTGTGCCCTTCCTCCTCTTTCTGCTTTTTAGAAAGCAGATTTCTTTCTTTCCAGAGCCTTATAGAATATAATTAACTTAATAGCAATGATAGTTTTCTCACAACAACTAATTCCTCTATTTACTAAATTGTTGTTAAGGACCTATTAGTTGCAGCCACTGTGCCAGGTGTTGTGAATAGAAAAAGAATAAGACACATTCCCTTCTTTGGAGCTTTCAACCTAGTGGGAGATTCAGACAATTAAACAGATAATTTAAAAAGACAGCATGGTAAGTACACAGAAAGATGTGGCAGATTGCCATTTGCCTACCCCAGCATAACATTTCTCAATTTTCATTAGAGACAGAACCCTTTAATTGTACCCAATTAAAGGACAAAATACCCCAGTCTCCTCTGTAACTATATGTGGCTATGTGATTAAATTCTGGCCGGAGAGATACAAGAATAAGTGTTCAATGATATTTCCAAAACAGTTCCTTAAAAGAAGATGGCTCAGCGAGAAGAAGTGTCCTTTTAGCTTTCATTCCTTCCTTAGAAGGGTAATGAAACAGCTGGAGCTACAGCAGCAATCCTGGATTCTGAAATAATCTTGAGAGTACTAGAAGGTTAGAATGCTACTGACTTTGTAGAACCACTGTATCAGCTTCAGACAGCCTCCTGCTGACTTATTTTACATGGGATAATAAATTTTTGTGTATTTAAGCCTCTGTAGTTGGATATCTGACCATTGTAGCCAAAAATAATAATAATTGATAAAATGACATTTAGGAAAAAAAGAACATGGGAATGGCTCCCCACTTTAGCTTAGTGGGGAAAGGTCAGAGGTGGTATTCTAGTAGAAGTTAAATTTAAACTGACACCAAAGGAATACATGAATGAAGAAGGCATAGACAAGTGTTTAAGGAAGAAGGAATGCCATGCAAAGATCTGAATTGGAAAGAAACTACATACAACAAATTAAAGAAGGTCGTATAATAGACGTAAAGTGGATTAAGAAGAACCTGACAGGAGATAAGTTTGGGAAATCTCACAGATGCTCCATTTTGCAGAGACTGTCTTAAAGATATTAATAGGTAGCAGAAGAGCATAGCAGAAATCTAGAGTAGAGGTGTAAATTTGGGAGATATCAATATATAGATGTTTTCTATAGTCTTGGGAATTAATGAGGGCACCCCAAGGAGTGTGTTTAAAGTGAGAAGAGGACCAAAGACAGAATCCTGAGGTCCAACAATTAATGATAAAATGGAGAGTCTCTTCATCCCCTGATTAAAACAAATACAAATTTTTTTTTTAAAGAGAAAGAAAGAATATCAGCATGATTCAATTTCACAAAAGTCTATGAAATCACTGGGGCAGAGGACAGCAGTGAGGTGGGATTTGTTTTGTTTTGTTTTGTTTTGTTTTGTTTTGTTTTGTTCCTAATAGTCAGAAGAGGCTATTGATACAAGATTTCAAGAAGGATAAACAGCCCTCTTTACAGCTTTGCCCTACTGGAGAGACTGTGGGTAGACCATTAATTAAGATAATATTTACAAACAATGAGCCTACATAAGTCCCTAAGATCCTCAGTTTCATTATTTTTAATACGGAGATAATAACACTTACCTTGTAACCTAGTATGAAGCTTAAGTAAGATATAGAAAAGGATATATAACTAAGTAAGGAAAACTTTTATAAGTGATTCACTCACCCTTAAAATTGTTTAAAGCAGAGATGAAAAATTATCACATATGCAGGTTGATCTTAATTTGTTAACCTCTTGACAATTAGTAATATACAGTTTTTTTTTTTAATTTTCAAGAATTTTTATATTCCTATGCATTGGCTAATATTACCCTACCATAGATCAGCCCGGAAGAACAAAACATGCCTTGGAGAGGTCCTCGTACTCGGAGCATCTACCATGAAACCTGAACTGCAGAGCCCCCTTGCATGGCCTTTTCCAAGATTTACAAGAAGTCTTAGCCATGTATTCACATGCTTACACATTTATGTAAAATTTGCAAGGTAAGATAATTAAACAACAATTAATTAAGACTATGGTCTCTTTCCACTCTGATTTTCTCTTAAAAACATGCTTTTTGTGTAGGATGAATTGGAAGGGTCCTGGGCATTTTGGAACCAGACTGAGAGAAAGTTAAGTTGGAGATACATTTATTTGCCCTTAGTGTGGTGTGTAATAAAGTTATTATGAGGTATCCCAGAGTAGGAAAGACTTCCAGAAATATGCTAAAAGTCACTGTGCTGACTCACACAGCATTGTAGCAGGAAGGAGCAGGGCCAGAGATTGTATTGTGAATGAATGTGTCCTAGTACACAACCACCAGTGGGATGTGAGCCATGACGGGACAAATCTGGAAATATATGGAGCCAAGAGCTAGTCTGTGGAAAATTCTACCATGCGTCAGATATGTAGAATTGAGACCAGAAGATTTCAGTTTCATTGATTTCTAGTCAAAATGGAAATTCTATTTTGTGAAGAATATACGTAATAATTCAGTATATGCAACTATAAATGTACCAAATGTACCAAGTATTTTTTTTCTTTTTCAATGAGATCTGCAGGAAGTTAAGTTTATTAGAATTTCTATGCTGTTACAGGGCACAAACCTGTAATAGCACCATAAACAGTGAGTGTATCTATAACAACTAATACAGAAAGAAAATATAATAGAGATTTTCTGAAATTCAACAATCCTAAACATTTATAGGACATTGTCAAAATAAGTTGTGAAGTTGAAAGAAGCTCATTTAATTATTAATAATAAAAAGCAAATTTCAATCATTCATGTCACAGACTAATTGTCTATTTTCTGCATAGGAAAAAATATATAAAATCACTGTCAGAGGAAGAGGCAATCAAAAATATTCAGTGGAAAAATGGTAGAAAGAACAGTATGATAAAGATGTATTAGGCAGTTAGTTAATTAAATATCATGTTTTTCTGAATGTTTTCATGTTTGTTGTTTTGTCAGAGTTTTACATTTTGTAATTGGTAGAATTTTCTTAAATTTTAAATAATTATTTACTTTTGTATCTCATAATTTATAGGTTTGTATTCATCTTCATAATTCTTGAAGTGATATGCATCTTATGCCACACAAAACCTAAAGCAGTGTGTTTGTGCAGACGTTTCATTGTCTGCCTACAACAAGGCCTGGGGCCTCCTGTAACAGTGTTTCTATTAACCATATCAGTGAGGGTTTATTTCTGGGCTCTTTATTCTGTTCCATTGATCTATTTGTCTGTTTTTTATGCTAGTACCATACTGTTTTGATTATTATAGCTTTGTAGTATAGTTTGAAATCAGAGCGTATAACACCTCCAACTCTATTCTTCTTTTTCAAGATTGTTTTGGCTATTCGCGGTCTTTTGTGATTTCATATAAATTTTAAGATTATTTGTTCTAGTTCTGAGAAGAATGTCATTGGTACTTTAATAGGAATTGCACTGAACCTATAGATCGCTTTCGATAGGATGATCATTTTGACAATATTAATCCTTCCAATCCATGAGTACAGTATATTCATCTATTTATTTGTGCCCTCTTCAATTTCTTTCTTTGATGTCATAGTTTTTAGAGTTCCGTCAACCATCACCAAGGAGTTAGCAGTTAATGATATGATCAGGCTGCCTCCAGTTGCAGATGGTTTAGACTGGAAAACAAAGTCTATATGCCAGATTTAATGATAGATGCTCAGAGTATGAGGACCTCTCCAAAAACATGAGGTTTTGATGGTGATTGGAAAATAGGGCTGGCCCTTGGCACTGCTGTGACATACACAAGAACTAAAAGCATTTAATTTTATTTTAGAGGGTCCCAGAATTGATCCCAGTTCTGCTACTATGTGTATGACCTTAAAAACTGAACTTGACTTTCCCAAACTTCAACGTCCTTATGCATATGACAGACTATTTCATACCCATTGTGAGGGACTCTTCAAGTATAAAATCTGACTACTCTTCTTCTTCTCTATCTTCTCCAAGGAGCCAAGGACTTACTGCTGCTCATGTACTCTTATTTTGGACAGACATGTATGTACCCTGAACAAGCTGACCAGCATGGTGCTGTTTCAGAATGCTATTATTAAGATGTGTGTTTAAAATTTCTTAAGTTGAGAGTCTGAATATAGTGAGGGAGGAGGTGGAAAAGGATGACTACTAGTCACGAGAGTCTCCTCTGGCTCTGAACTTGCATATCCCATTGAACCAAGCGGAAGACATGCAGGTATGTAGAAACCACGTACCTAATAGGCTGTGAAGCATGCAGAGCAGCCTTGTGTCACTGCACTTACTTATGTTGGAGCGGTATCAAGCTTTCACCCTTTCTGGCTACATACAGCACACTCCATGAAGGGGCTCCTCATAGCATTAGTTTCTTATCTCATTATATTCCCAGTGATATTTATGCATCTCTTCTTGATGAGCATCTTCTAAAACTTTCTGATTGTCCCTCCCTTTAATCTAGCTCTGGCAACAAAGATCACTTGGCTTACTTGGGTATTTTACCTAAATGATTTAAGACTTCTTAAATAGCCTTAGGAACCCTGAGATAATTGCTCACCCATCCTCATTCATGGCATATGACCCATGAATGTTTTACACTGGTCTTTGGGAAAAATCCAAAATCAACATTTTAACATAGCCTTAAGGGCTATGTTAAATTAGGTCTTACCAATACCTAATTCTCTAGCTTCCTCTCAAGTTGACTTTTTCCTCATTCAGTTCTCCATTCCTGCTTGCCTATTCACAGTTTATCTCACTCAACAAACCCTTCCCTCACCCTCACATCACATAGGCTGCTCTCTGTATCCAAGATGCTTCCAACCTCCCTTCATGAAGCTACCTCTACTCCAGATAGCAATCAGGCCAATGTCTCCTTCTTGGGAATGCCTCCTCTGGATTTGGTTAGAATCCCCCATTCTAGCCCACTACAGATAGAGCTATATCAAATTGCTTTTATTAAATCATTTTGACCTACCAAACCATCAAGAACATATGGTTCTCACAGCCGCAGTGTGTCATACTCCTTATCACGATTGTTAAGTAATTACTTGGGTATTTGATTAATATCTGATGGAATATAAACTGTGAGAGTAGACATCATCTCTATTGTGTCTATTGCTGTTCGGTACACAGTAAATACTACCTAATAAATATTTACTGAACATTATGTATTCTACAGTACAGATATACTTTTTACATTGTCAACTTTCATGACATACATAGAATGTGAATTGCTGTGGAGGGAAGTGCCATTTAGCCAAATAGGTTTTTGTTGCTTTATTTTTTCTAAGTCTTCAGGCATTAAATGCCATTATCAAATATTTTGCAATTCTACTTGTAGTTCTTTTGGCCCTTATGTTCTTTTTTTGGTTATGATACTGCATTGTGCCTGAGAAATACATTCTGGATGTACCACAAGGCCACTAAAACAACCACAATCTTTCAAGTTTCCTTTTCTCCTAAGATAACTCCCAAGCAAGATTCCATCCTAGGGAAGAGTAGAACTTTTCACAATCTTGTGCTAAGTAAACACTCTCAGATTACAAAGCAAAAGATATTGCAAAATACTTAAAAAGATGTAGTTTATGAAGCAGAAATTGTACAGATGTCATGGAAAGTCTAATAAAAATTCAGAAACGATTACAGCACAAATTTAACTCCTTTCAGACAGCAAAGGCACTTCACGTGTGACAGACACTCATGAGGACATTGGGAGCCCAAACCTTGGCTTTCCAGACGAGGAAGCACAGCAGGTTTCTAACCACAGCAGAGGGGCCCTCATTAGACTAATCAAGAACCAAGCATGCCCTGTGCCAGGCCAAGAGCACAGGGGGTGTGCGATTAATTCCGCACATGCTGCTGATGTTTCAGTGCGTTAGTCTCAGTGAATCCTAATCATTTGTATTCCTCTTGGCCCCTCATACACATAGGCCTCATTGTCTGAACCTTCACACTTTTTCTATATTATAAAATATCTTTTCAAAGTCTCAGTACAAGCTGAAAAGCGATGCCTGGTTAAGAGTAAATGAGATGATATTTACCTCAGCCACTAGCTTCTTGGGTCCTGCATCTCTCAAATGGGAAGAACAATACGTCTTACATCCCTTACTGTGTTGCTGAAATAATGGCTGTGTAAGTGCACCAGAATGCATTGATTGGTGCAAAAATATGAGGATTTCCTATAACTCACCATCTGAATAATTTCCTTCAACTTTGAAAGTACATACTTACATATAGGTGTAAAACTTAGACTGTTGGTGTAATTTCTCTAATAGAAGCACAATGCTCTAAATCACAAGTCCCAGAGTCTTTACATAGGTGGATGGATTTTTTGATAAATAACTCATACTCAGTGTAAACTTGGATTTACAAGTAGCTAAACAGACCTTTACTGGAACAAGATTAGCACATAGCATTTTGCAAATGATGAAAAAGGTCTCTCTCTTTCTCTGTCTCTGTATCTGTCTTTGTCTCTCTATCCTCTCTTCCCTTCTTGAAAGGTTATATCTGCTTTTCAAAAAAATAGCTATTTTCTTATTAAAAACAACTCATGAGCCCTTCAAATTAGTCCAAAAATATAGAATTCAAAGAGATAAAAAAAGATAAAGATTAACCTATAACAGAACACAGATCAGTGACTGCCAAAAGTTAGGATGGGGAAAGGGGATGGCTATAAAAGGGAATGAGGAAATAATGAGGGATTATGGAACTTTTTTATTTTTTGATTTTGGAACTACACAACTATATACTTCTGTCAGTCTTGTAGAATTGCAACTAAAAGAGGTTATACTGTACATGTAATTTTTAAAGAAATAAACAAAAAGAAGCCCCTATATTCCTATCAACTTATGACAAGTGCTATTAACATTTTAGCATACTTCAGACTGATCTTTTTTGTTGATAATGTTTTTTTAAAAAATGTAGTTATGATCATACAACACAAACATATACATATATGTGTACATATAGAGATAGATAACTAGATGATAGAAATGATAGGTAGATGATGATGATGATGATGATGATGATAAGTAGGTAGATAGATAGATGATAGAATAAACTTTAAAACACAAAAGTTAATTTATATAAATTATAAAAAACACAAAGTACAAGAAAGTATACTATAAAAAGTTCCCTCTCACCCCCATCCTTAGACACCTAGTTCCCTTCCATTTTTGTAAATTATGTTAAAATAGATATAAAATTTACCATCTTAGCTATTTTTAGTGTACAGTTCAGCAATATTAAATATATTCATAATATTATGCAGCCATCGCCACTATCTATCCCCTTAATTTCATCTTATAATACTGAAACTCTATGTTTATTAAACAATAACTCATTCTCAACACCCCAACCCCTGGCAACCACCATTTTACTTTCTCTCTGACTACTGTGAGTGTCTTCTGTAAGTGGATCTTTTTGTGCCTGGCTCACTTCACTTAGCACAATATCCTCAAAGTGCATTCATGTTGTAACTTTGTAAGGATTTCTTTCCTTCATAAGACTAAATAATATTCCATTGTGTGTTTGTGCATGTGTGTGTGTATCAAATTTTGCTTATTCTTTTCCAGTTTTTATACATATTTCCTAAGATAGTATATATGTCATGTATACTTCTTTTCTAATACTGACACTGAATCCATAATTCTACATCCAGCTTTTTTTTGTTTTGTTTTATTTTGCTTAACAAAACATCTTAGAGATTATTCCAGATCATACATACATAGCTTTCTTATTATTTTTAAAGCTGCACAGTATTTCCATGTTTGGATGTACTGTGATTTATTGTATTATATTGGTAGTTATCTGGGTTGTATTCCATCTCCTACTATTACAAACAATACTTCTATGAATATCTTGGTACATGTGACTTTTTCTTTTCAATGCGGGTTACTATACCCAGAGAAGAAATTCTCAGAATTGTAATTGTGAGGTCTGAGTCTGCATTTTAAATTTTGATAAAGCTAAATTGTCCTTTTTAGAATTGCACCAAATTTTATTTCTACTAATAATATATGAGAGTACCTGTTTCTGCATTGTTTTTTCAAACTTTTAATATTTGACTATCTAAAGGAAAAATGTCATCTCACAATCATTTCAATTTGTATTTCTCTTTGTGTGGCTCATTTTGAGTTTCTTTTTATATGTTTAAGAGCCCAATGTATTTAATTTCTTTTAAACTGCCTCTGTGTATCTTTGGTTCATTTCTGTTTGATAGATAGCCTCTTTTTTATTGATTAAAGGAAGAGTTTTTTCACAGATTAGGAAAATTAGCATTTTCACTATAATACATTGTTTGTATTTTCTTTTGTTTGCCACTTGCCTCTTGTCTTTTTTCCTTTGGATTTTTTTTTTACTTGCATAATTTTTTTAATATTTATGTTGTTGGATTCATCACTGTATATGGCCTTTTCTACTCTAATATTATCTAGGAAAAAATCTCCGAAATATGAATTCTTATAGTTTATGGTATTTTTTTAATTCTGATATTTGACTCATGAAATTTTGGGGGGTATAATAATGAGGTAGTTTTTTAACATTTCATTCCTCCAGATCACAAGTCAGCAAACTTTCTGTAAATGGCTAAATAGTAAACATTTGGGCCTTCATGGACAACATAGTTTCAGGGCAATATCTCAACTCAGTCATTGTTGGGAAAAAGCTACAGACACCTTGTAAACAAGTGAGTATGGGTGTGTTCCAATAAAGCTGCTATATAAAAACAGGAAGTTGGCAGGATTTGGCACACAGACTAAGTTTGCTTACCCCTGGTGTGGAAGGCTACTTAATCACTTCAGCAACAATTGTCCACTGAATCATTTTTCCCTACTGATTATCATATACTATATTCTTTTTCACAGGTAGGTCTTTTATAAGACTCTCCATTTGGTTTCATTGCTCTCTCTATTCATAAGCTGGTACTGTACTGTTTTAGTTACTATAGCTTTATATATATTTTTAACATCTACTGTAGCCAGCTACTCTTCAACTCTTGTTTTTCAGAATTTCATCCGAGTATTACTAAACAGATTAGAATGTTGGAATACAGTGATGGGCCTACAAACCATTTTTTGAAAAAAAAATTAGAAATACTTCCAATGGAAAAAATGGAAAAGTTTTTTTCATTATATTAACTCACAGTCATTTTCACAGGTTAACATTAATAACTTATGAGTAGTGAAGAGAGAGATGGACTTAGTTTCCTCTTCACTGAAAGTGCTCAATTCACGTATTCACCTACTAGGTTAGGGAGTTAGGGCACATGAGCTGGAAGATGCCACCTCACTCTAGCAGAGTTGCCAATGTGTATTTCTTAATTTTTTCTTTCCATTATTCTTCCTATCTCAGTAGACACTAAATCAAAGTTTGTTTCCCTATTTATGATAGGTTTCATTCACTCACGCCCACCTTTGTCAAAAAATAAATTTAATTATAAAAATATACATATGAACTTACCTTAGAAAATATGTTGATGGAATGAGATTTAACTTTGGATGGTGAACACACAACGCAATATACAGATGACGCATTATAGAATTGTACAGTTGAAATGTAAATAATTTTATTAACTAATGTCACCCCAATAAATTTTATAAAAAATAAAAATAGAAAACCAGCCTTGACACAGAATCTTGTTTTTGTCTTACCTTTGATGTGGTGTTCAGCAAAGGAATTCTCACAGATGAGGCACTCTGAAAAGAGAAAATGCCTATACGATTTTCTGAGAGAGAGAGAGAGAGAGAGAGAGAGAGAGAGAGAGAGAGAGAGAGAGAGAACGAACATAGAGACTCTAGAAAGGTATGAAAAAGAAATTAAAGTTACCACAACATCACACTCAGCCACTTAGCGATAGTCACTGTTAAGACTTTTATGTATTTCTTTCTCTTTTTACACGCTTGTTACCCATGTGTGTAATACATATGCAAACAATGCATACTAAAATCTTTAATCCTGCTTTTTTCCCATTTGTTATGCTGTTGTGCCCTATTCGGAAAGACAATAGGATTTCCAAAAAGAAACTGATCAAGTTTCTTGTCCTAAGAAATTGCACTTTTAGAGTTTCTGTAGATGTGATGCTGTGCCCTCATCACTGCTTATTTCTTCAGGCGGTAGGGTTTTTTTTTCTTCTTTTTGAGGAACTGCATTCTCTCTCTTTTCCCCTTGCTGTAAGGTTGGGAGGCAGAACCTAAATTGAAAGAAAGCCTCTTGCCAGCACTCAAGGTCTCTTATTATCTTTGCCTCATGGGATTTCTCTCAGCATCCTCATGTGCTTTTGCCAAAATTTATAAAGAACAGTCCTACTTTAGAAAGTCAGTGTTTTTCTACCCTCAGAGAATAGGTATTTAGAAGAAAAAGTTTTCTCTTGGAACTTGGTCAAGTGACTGAGTTGCTGAAGTGCTATAGTCCCTATGTCTTGGCTCTTTCTTGCGTACTTAGGGGCTGCAACCAGGGACCTTGAGGGCATCTTGACAGAGAAATGTCCACATCTGCCCTTTTCGGAGAGAGGATAATGTGACATCTGATTTATTAGTGCCACAGGTTATCTGCCATATTTTCCAATTTTGAAATAACTTTTTATATAACCAGTGGTGATACCGTGGCACTATTAAAATATACACCCCCACCAACAAAAAAAATTTTTATCCCAATGGAATTTCAGATTTCCACACAGAAGTAGTTTTCTAGCATAAAAAGTGCTTGTATTTGCAACACATCAGAATGGGACTATGAATAAATTTTCATGGTTTAAAACTCAGGAAAGAACTAAGGATTACAGAGTTGTGCTCGAACAGAACTAAAGAGCTCTGATCCCAAAGTTGAGGACAAATAACAGACTCAGTGGCTTAGACACCTAGAGTGGAGACCGAGAGGCAAAATGATGTGAAAGATGGGAGAGATTGAAAAGTTCTGATTCAGGAAGAAAGGACATAGGTTAAGAGAGGGAAAAAAGACTGACATAGATTAGCAAATGACAACAAATAAAAAGCGTTAGCTTGCTCTGGTGAGTGGAAATATTTTTAAGTGTTTTCATTGATGTTAGTTTTTTCTTTTCTTAAGTAAACTTGAAAATCAAAGACCAACTAGGAAAGAAAACTAAAGATTAGGCAAATATTTTTAGAACAAGTTCAGAGGACAGTACATATAACTTTGAAACATATATTTTGTGCAGGTAATGGTGCACATCTGAGAAGGGAGGAGGGGATTGGTAGCAACATTGGTAGCAGATGGAGTGTTACCTGAACAATGATACTTTGCAAAGCTGAGATATGATACTTGTCTTCAATAATTTGAATGGCTGTCCTTCGAAATAATTTAAAAAAAAGAAGATCTGGGACCCATGGGTGCGTGCTACATATATTTTTGTTCAACAGAAGCAAACATTATCAGTGTAGTATTACACTACTCTCATTACTATTATAACTGTAACTAATTAACATTGTCCAACAATAAAATGGGATGCTTTATAGAGTAGTGATCCTTGCATTGGACTTGTTCAAGCAAAGGTGGATGAACATCAGACAGAGATGCCCTAAGAGAACCTCCTGCACTGAAACACATGACTTCTTAAGGTCTATTTCAATGCCAGCATTCTGTGCCTAGGTGATCTTTGGACTGAGTTTTACATGTTAAGAGATCCTTCCTCTAATGAGATCATTTTTATTTTTTAAAGAAGGGCTCAACAAATTATATTACCAATTTTTATAGAAACATATTTATCTACCTAATATCTATTCTCCACAGATTTCTTATTAACCCAAACTTGATTTTATTGGGTAACATTGTACCCAGGTTAAGCACGCAACATTTCTCAACTTCTGCTGTAAACAGAGATGGTCAAGCGACTAGGTTCTAGCCAATGAGATTTAAGCGAGAGTTGGGAGGAACTTCTGAGATTCCCGAAGAAGGAAGTCACTGAGTACAAGGACATGAAACTTGTCCCTCTCCCTCTTCCCATTTTCCTTTTTCTCATGTGGACCTGGATCCCTGCACATGCTGGGACCATGAGGCCACTTTAAAGGTAAGGCCTCAAGTTAAACATAGTAATGCAGAATATCAGCAGGTCTTGGTCTCAGAGTTCATTGGGCAGCTGCCATACCACCCCTAGACTGCCTCCACAGTTCTCATTCTGTGAGAAAAATTAAAACCATGATTTTTTTCAGCCTCCATTTTCAGTCTTTTACTTGCAGGTGAACACAATGCACCAATAAGAATGGGATATTGTTTATTGTTAATTATGATGCTCCTGACTGTAACTTTTAACCCAGACTCTACTGCCTCCCTACTATTTACCATATTCTCTGCCCTTCCTCATCTGACTCACTGATGAAAATAAAACAGTCACAATCTTGATTTCAGAATTTTATGTAAATAGTTTAGAAAACAAAACAGAAAGGAAATAACTATGAGTAGATTCAATCTTCGGTGCCCAAACACAGCTGTGCTATTTGGTATGTATAACCTCCACCCAATTCCTACACAAATTTGTTGGGGGTGGGAGAGTGCGCTGAGAGGACAGGAGAGTGGACAAAAACAAATAGTGTAAAAAGTTTTGAAAATTTGAAAGTAACTGAAATAGAGCTCGTAATTCTCCACCATCATCTACATTTAATTTTGGGGAGAATGCAGTCTTTTCTACTTTCACTTCGCATTAGAATAGCAAGAGATACTCTGCCTCATGGCAATGTGGATTATCTGCCACCAAAACTGAAGTTTCAGTCACTCAAATCCTGGTGCCATTTACATTGTTTCTGCTAGGAAAGGTCAGGTGTCAGCAGGGACCATAAGCAAAGAAAAACCCATCCCCTGGAGTCACAAGTGTAAAGAGAAGAGGGAAGCGAGTGACAGCATGTCTCTGTGCTGGATCACTTTCAGGGGTAGCAGACCACTACATCCTGAGGCTTTTTTGCAAAAAGGAAGCTGAAGGACAAACATCTGAAGGAGAAATTAATCTCTGTGAGTAGGTGACAAGCCATGATAAGCCCTCAGGGTACACGTCAGGGTAGCACAGATGTTAGTGTGAGAACTGTTACTCATTCGAGGGAAGTGGGGAGAAGGGAGGAAGAGGGGGATGGAAGGGGGAGATGGCAAAGAAAAACAAAACAACAAAAATTAGAATCATCTTTGCTACACAGCTGATTTTTTAAAGGCCATATTTCCACCAAAAGAACAAAACATTAAAATATACCCATATGGCAAAAATGTGGTGAAACTGAAATGTTTACCTCTTTATTTTCATGATGTACATTTGCTCATTGCATTTGAAGAGCAATTTGACAATATGATTTAAATGTCATAAAACATGCACATCCATTTACCCAGTGATCTAGCTTTAAGTAATGTATCTGAAAGAAATAACTAAAAAATGTTTTTTATAGTTGTGTGTCCAAGGTGTTTATTTCCATGTTTCTATATAGAGAAAAATGAAAGCCAAATGTCTGACATGAAGATAATATTAAGTAATTCAATGTATGCAAATTTAATGGGATGCTATGCAACACTGAAAATTATAATATTTAAGACAGGAAAACATGGAGAATGCTTATAAGATAGAGAATGCATAACTAAATCAATTGTGTGATTTCAAATATGTCATTATTACAACTGCATGTGGACAAAAACAAAAAATCTTTGAGGAAAGAAGAATTTTGACTTTATGAGATTATGTATGGGTAACCATATTTTTCTTGCCCTAAAGTTCTGTCATTGTTGCTGTAATAGGCATATGTATTTTTTTTTAAAGTGAAATCAAGCAAAGGACTCTAAGGAATGCTAGAACTCGACAATGTAGGGATGTCTGAACCTCTCATTTCATGGATGACAAGTTGAATATAAACCTCGTGTGGGATAAAACAGGCTCATTCCATTGGAAACAGTAAGAAATCTTCATTTTTCCAAGTCCCTATTAGAAGTAATGTCACCTTCCAAGAGCCAAAAGTAAACAACATAAGAAAAAGACGTGATAGCGTGATCTGAGCTGTTGCTCAGATCCCAAGGCTTGCTTGCTTTTATCCATTCCTTCCCATGACACAGCGTTACTCCACATTAACCACATCGCATAATGAATAGAGCGTCAAAATGACTCCTTAAGGAGAGAAAAGGGAGAAATTATTTCTAGACAACCCAAGAGTTTCAGAAACATCATTCTCTTCCTCTAGTACCTGTTTGTGTTGCACTTGCTATTTAGATTATGTGAAGAAAATAATGACATTTAAGTTCTAGTAGTCATTTGAGGAATAGCAAATAAATGACTGTGAAGTCTTTCAGAAAACAAAATAAAGCCAAATCACAAAATGAGTTCTTCCCCACGTCTGCATCCCAACATCCTGCCTAGAATGCCTTTTTCACTCTTAGTAGTTTTCCTCTAATTTCACTGTCCTTATAAGAAAATTACCGAGAGAGTGTATATAATTTTGAGGGGATAGAAATGATGATTATTGTACGGCTGAGATATTGTTTTATTGCAGACTGTATGGCAAAGCTAGTAAGCGACTGGGTCCGGTAATGTAGGGAAGGTGGACAGCAGGGCATCTTCTGGGAGGAGTAAGTGTCTCCAGTGCTTCAGTGAGGCTGGAACCAGAAGCTCAGCAGCAGAGCCCTCAGTGGGAGGCGGAGTTTGCAGTAGGTGGGAGGGTGGTGGGACACATGTCTCCAGGCCCGCATAGTTTTTCAATGATAGTATGCCAAAACCCATTCTTGAAAGACGTAAGTTCATTGACTCTTTGATAATAGCCCTGTGGTTTTTTTGTTTCATTTTTTTTTTTTTTTTTTTTACTTAGTTATTATTAAAGTTCTCTGGAAATCAAGGTCTGTTGCAGCTGTGACCAGGGGACAAAGAGTTCAGAGGGGGAAACACAGATTGAGCAAGGTGGCGTGGGAGTCTCCCGGGAAGGTGAGACCTCCAGTTTCAGGGTCAGCTGATTGATCAGCTGCCTCGGAACTTCTGCAGATGCTTCTAAAACTCTTCTCTCAATTGAGTTCTGCAATTGACATTCCTAAAAAAAAGCTTTTTCTTGTATCCCTTACAGTTTATTTTCTTCTCACATTTTTGTTTCTTATTGTGGAGAGATGCCTCATATTGTACCAAGAAACAGCTTTTCCTCATATTGTAAGAAAGTCTCTATCACAAGGACAAGGCTTTTATGGGCAAGCGAGCCACCTGACAGCTGTCTAATCAATCCTAAAGAACAAGGCTTTACCTATTCCTCCCTTCACTGTTTAACAGACATACTACTCTGCTATGAACTTTATTCTGAGTTTTATTTTCAAGAATAAGTAAGATATTTATGCTTTCAAATTTGCATCTTAAGATTTAACAATCACACTAGAAATTATTTTGTGAGATAATGTCAATGATTCATTGAAATTATGTCTTTTATTTCTTTTCAAAGGGACGTGTAAAAGCTTGTAAGAACAGACAGAATGATAAAGATAGAAAATAAAATAGAAAACCCAAATCAGAAGTAACACTGATTCGAGCTGAAAGGTAAAAAATAACTGTTGATGTGGGCTTCATATTTACCTATAAGCTTCTTAGTATTCAGAGCAAAAAAGGAAAACTATATGTTCTAGCTCTTTTCACAGACAGCTCTGGCTGTTGCCTTTTGTCTGCCCTTCATGTTTTCTCATGTTCTTCTTCTGTTAAAGGTACTCTCTTTTCTTTTGAGGGGGTAGGGGTTCTTCTGTGCTCTCTGCCTAGGGCTGTCAGTCAGCATGCCCCATCTGCACAGTACCCTATCCCCTCAACACTGTGATTATCCAGAGATGGGTATCTGGCCATCAAGAGTCAGAATAAATGAGAATCTTCCCAGGGGTTGACGCATAGACTTTGGGGGGAATTTATTTTACAGAGAGAATGCTAAGCTGGAAAAATGTAATTCAAGAGAAGCCACTAGCCATTTTATCTACCCTAAGGAATAGGCTCGTCTCCAGTGGAAGGAAAGGAAAGTTAGCAGAGGAGACAGGCCAATGGAGAGAGAGCAAGCCCTGTGTACTGAGGGCTGGCTCCTGTCCCTGAGCCTGGAAGCTTGGTCACTGTAGCTTTTAGATTCTGTCCCTAACCCAAGAGTTCTTCCCAGCAGTGAAAATGAGTAAATTCCCTTCTTAAATTAGAAAGCCTAAGTAGGAATCTGCCACTTAAAACAGAAAAAAAAAAATCTTAATTAATACATCTTTCATTATTGGAAAAGAATCAGAATATCAACTTAACAAGGAGCTCATTTTATGTCTTAAAATTAATTTTTAAAGAATTTTCTCATATGGGACTTAATTGCACATAGTGAGTGACATAATGGACAATACCCTCAACCACACTTTTACGGTAAATGCAGAAGTGAATTTTATGTGGTGGTTTCTAGTATATACCTTGAATAAAAGCCAATGGCATAACATTAAAGCAATATTGAGGTAAAATAATTCTGTAAGGATTAGCCTGGTACACACAGTGTGTTCAACATTCTAGTGGTCCAGCTTCACCCAAGGATAGAGCTTCAAGAAGTGAAGGGACACTATAATTTTGACAGTCTTCTCCAAGCGTCCCTTTCTTTCTCTCATTTACCTAAGCCTCTGATAAAGGCTGACTAACAAATATTTTTAGATTCTACTTTACTACAAGGACTGACATTTTGTGTCACTGAGTGAGAAATGTTTTGGAGACTGGATAAAATCAAAACTAAACAGTATGGTTTTTCCACCTGAGTATAAGACCATTTTGCCTCTCCATGGAAGTGACTCGTGTGGCTCTTGGGGGCACCTATAAGGCATCAGGGTTTTTCTTTCAGGAATCGGCTTTGGATCTGCAACAGCACTAGATCAAGTTATCAATTAGACCTGCAGTCAAAGAGCAAAATAGATTTGGCCTGGAATTTTTCAAAGTCAGAATTTGCAGTGATGTAGAAATGCCACTGAGGAATTTGGTGTCCCAATGTGCTCTCTGGGATCAAGTAGTTTTAAAATGTTTATTTCGCTTCTTCCCTCACTTTCAAATCCATCCAGTATCTGAACCAATGTATTTATCAATCAGAGGGTCTGCCGAAAAATGTATTTAAGTTTATCATGACTGATATTAAACTGTTCTTTCTGAGAGAAGTCGGTACTAATCTTCTCTTAAAGTTACTTCTGACTGTGTCCAGTTTTGGTCATCATTGCACTCCCAGTACCTGACATAATACTTAAAACAAATTATAAATATTTGCTGAACTAATGAATGAACTAACTATTCAAGTGGTAGAATCAGATTTATATTTTAAAATGAGTACTCTGAATATGTTCTGGGAATTGTATTAGACAAAAACAAAACTAGACATGGGGGATCCAAATTGAAAACTCTCATAACCAGTCCAGATAAATTAAAGCTTAAATTAAGGCAGTGACAATGAGAACTGAGAGAATTGTATTGATTTGAGAGATATTTAGGAGACTGATTGATGTCATAGATAAAAGGGAGAAAGAAGAATTAACAGGGCCAGCTAAATAAGCTGTGGGGCCCAGTGCAAAATGAAAATGCCAGGTCCCTTGTTCAAAATTGATTAAGAATTTCAACATGGTGATAGAGCATTAACCTAAGCTCTATAAGTCCCATGAAGCTGTA
The DNA here is from genome assembly GCA_028627145.1 of Eidolon dupreanum. NCBI lineage: Eukaryota > Metazoa > Chordata > Mammalia > Chiroptera > Pteropodidae > Eidolon > Eidolon dupreanum. The sequence continues at coordinate 52,622,806 of CM053508.1, read as the reverse complement.
CAGGACTCCTGCTCATGAAGCTGGTTGTAAGAATGAAACAGCCTCTGTTCACTATGGCAGGGGCACTTTCATTTATTTGAATGCCTGCTATGTGACCAGCACTGTGGTAGGCATTTAATTTTACCTGAAAGTGATAACAAAGCGCTAGGATAAAAGCTCAAATGAAGAAGGAACAAAAGATAGCTCTATTTCATACCACCTGAGAATGTTTTTATATGTAGGGGATTGTTCTTGTTTCAATAGTTGAGAACATATCATTTAAGATTTAACATATAGCTATTTGCCATCTGCTGGGTCAGAAAAGCCGATGAAAGATCAATAGAATCTCCAACATTTTTAGGTTGTTCTTCACATTTTTTTTCAATAAAGTGAAAGGGACTATAAGATAACACCAATCAATAGAAGAGTGGTAATGCCTTAAAAGCAGACTCTCATGTGAGACACTACTCTGAGATATGCTGACCGGCAAACAGTGAGGATCACAGTTTACTTTTCTATTAGGCCCTTCATGGTTCTCTGGATAAAATTGTATTATTGTTGTGAATTGGGTCCACCCTCCTAAATAATAATTTCTGAGTTACCAATAATAAGACAAAGAAAGAGAGACATGACTCACTTATAATTATAAATCAGCTATGGTTGTATACAAATCTTCCTCTTACCTCTTCTTTTCCCACCAAAATAACCAAAAATAATCAAGAATAATGTCATGGATTTGGCCTTCAAATTATGACTTAGTCAAGTTATACAAAATAGGAATAAAGAACAATTTCTCTAATATTTTTAAAATGTACTTTTAATGAAAAACTAGTATAGTAATAGTAATTTAAAACCCAAAGTAAATATGTACAAAGCACTTGAACATATTTGGCAAAATATAGGCATCTGAAAGTAAGAAGTATTCTAAAAGGGAGAAATACCCTGGAGAGTCCAAACTATTATACAGGGTTTTTACTTTTAGGTTATGAAAGGCAGGGGTGGGATGATAACAATGATAATAACAATAAATCAAATGTATGTTCTTATAATTGAAAAGACACCATTCTAGAAGCTTTACATTAATTATCTCGTTTAATCCTCACAGCAGCCCTATGAAATCCATATTATTATCATTTCCATTTTTACATATGAAAATGGAAGTTTAGATAGGTCAAATAACTTGCAAAGGTGACAGAGTTAGTAGGTGACAGAATCCAGTTCTGTCAGAAAAAAAAACAAATAGAAGAGAAAGATGGATCTGCTGAGGAGTAATTATAATAATTAACATTTGTATAACAGTTTACAATGCACCTTCCATAACTGTATAAATTCTGTAACTTGTGTAAAGCCAAAATACCACTGCTCTTGTTTGCAAATGAGCTCACAAGATAATGCTTTTTGTAGCCATAGAGCTTGCATTTCATGTAAAGAAAGATGTTGGGCTGAAAAAGTGACTAACTGGGTTACCTGCCAGAGTAATCCAGTTACCTGTGCTCTCCACAATTCTCAGAACTCTCAAGTTCGGAGATAAGATTAAGGTTTGCAAATCCACTTGAATCAGGGCATCTCAAGATCTTAATTGACTTCTTTGTAATCATTTTTATATTTGCTACCTAAGTTTTATACAGCAGACTACCAAAGAATAGACTTAGGTTACAGAACGTTCAAAGCCTGACCTGAAAACCCGGATCTGTAAACCAGCAGAGCTTTCCCTGCAATGTGAGAAGAATTTCAAGTTGTCACTTAAATGGAATCATTCAACAAATACTTCTCGATTCTGTCCCATACACTGTTCTAGACACTGGATATTCAGCAGTAAATGAGATGACAAACACCCTGCTTTCATGAAGTTCACATTGATGGAACAAAAGAGTTTGTATATTTAAAAGAAAATAATAAAATCAGAATGGGGGAGGGGCAAGAACAGCTAGACATGTTTTTTCCTAGACTAGGCACAGAGAAGCCACCAGAGGGCTACCTAGCCATACCAGGGATAGGTAATGTGACAAATCTTCCTCTTACCTCTTCCTTTTTCCCACTTGTGAATTTAACACAATAACATTTAGCATCAAGAATATCTAAATGAATATATCTAAATGGAGATAAAATTTATAATTGTTGCCCCTGAGTCTATAAGGAAGCAGTAGTCTCATGCTTTAAGGCTAGAATTGTGAATGTTATTTCTAGAGCCATAAATCAGAATCAGATGGATGTGACAGCTAGTTTTTTTTTTTTTTTTTTGAATTTTGCCAAAGAAAGTTGTCTGTTGTTCTAAGGATTATATTCAATGTTCTAAAACAAAAATATCAGATTAAAAGGAAACCTGCCATTGGCTCAGATGAGGTTTCTATCTTCTTTGTCCACAGGTTCAACCAAATGTGATCTGTTTTTGTTTTTTGGTTAGTGCTTGTGAGTTTTTTAAATTTATTGTTTGTTTTAGTTTTTATATTAAAGATGACTACTTCAGGACATAGTGAAGAAGATAGCTGTCATATAAAAATGTGCACAAAAGACCTTCTGATTTGACGCAAACTCATAGTTAAAATATTAATTTTGCATGTCAGTGTCCTTTTCCACTTTACTGCAGTCATTCCTTTGGAAAGAGCACATGCTTTAGTCAGACTGTACTCCTTAATTTTCCCCATGACTTGCCGTGAGGTGTCTCTGTCTCACCCCCATGTATATATGACAAAACTCTATTGTTTAATTTTAGCTTAAATGTTCCTTCCTGACTTCCTTCTCTTCCCAGGCTGATGAACTGCTCCCTCATCTGTGACTTATGGCCTCTCTATACTCTACCTAATGGATAATAAACCCACACTGACAGAATGTTAGTATTGAGGGGATCCTGGTGCCTCTCAGTTGCCAGACTGGCTTCATCAGGAGCTTTAAAAACGTTTAAACATATAGATTTCTGGGTCACAGCCACAGATTTAGGAGTCTGAAGTGCAACCCAGGAATCTGTATTTTACAGAAGTCTCTTGAGGTGAGTCTGATACACAGTCAGGTTAGAAAACCACTGTACTGGTATAAAGCTCTCATTTCATAAATGAAGAAGCAAAAGTTGAGGGATTTGTCCAAGGTGACAGAAGGCAAATTGCAAAGTCAGGATTTGGACTCAGTGCCTTTTCACTAAACTACACAAGGTTGTCTTCAGATACTCTCTGGTAATGATGGATTGGTCGCTCACACAGCATCAGTCTGCAGAATCAACCACAGTACTTGGGAATAGTGAGGGGTAGAGGAAAGATTTCTAGATTAGATGCAGCTGTTTACCAAACAGGTGACGTGGGTATGTGTTATGAATGCACAGCCTCACTTTCTTCATCTGGAAATTTGGAATAATAATTTCTGTTCTATTTTAGCCCACAGGATGAGATGTATATGAAGTACATTGTAAACCATAAATGAACTTGCAAGTGTAAAAGAGTAATACCAATGACAAATAATAAATATAATGAATGCACTGATAATAATAATTAATTTTAGAAGTGATTTTTTTTTTTTTAGCCCAAAGGTAAAAAGGACTAACCAGCTCATGGCTCAGGCTGGGGCTCCCAAGTATCTGTCGCCTGCTGGGGCTAATTACAAGGTCCAAAGTCTGATCAGTAACTTTGTCATTTTAGTTTGCTCTCTTGACTAAGCTCTGGGATACAGTAAATTAACATTGTCCAGTAGTTGAAATCTCTATGGTAACTTGAAGAATTGTGATTAAAACAGATATATTATTGCATTTTGATTCACCTTTTCCCAAACCAATGATTCAAATATAAAGGTGGCATTTTGGGGGGGTAGGAGGGGCAAAGTGACAGTTTTCAATGCAAGAGGGATGCTTGGTATCAAAATCTAAAAAGACCATTATCTTTTTTTCTAAGTCAGTTTTATTTTAGGCTTGTTATAAACCAAGATTATGTTTTTCTGCTTATCTTTTAATCTTGATGGATTTGAAAGTTACTCAAGTAATTTAATGAAATTTAAAAGGCCCTTCATCTCGGTAGCCCTTTACAAGCTGTTTTATAAAGGAGGGCAACTCCTGCACTTTCTACTTTCCTCCATTTTAATCAGGAGTCTCTCAATTCCAGTTCTAGAACGTTATGTGATAGTATTCACTTATCTGTAATTTCGCTTTCTGCGGTTTCAGTTACCTGCAGTCTACCACATTCCCAAAATATTAAGTGGTAAATTCCAGAAATAAGCAATTTAAGTTTTAAATTGCACATCATTCTGAGTAGCATGACAAAATCTCACAACCATCCTCTTCCATCCCTTCCAGATATGAGTCATTCCTTTGTCCAGTGTGTCCACACTGTATACTCCTCTAAGTCACTTAGCAGTCATCTAGGTTATCACATCGACTATTGAGATATCTTAGTGCTCATGCTCAAGTAACCCTTATTTTACTTAATAGTGGCCCTGAAGTGTAAGAATAGTGACACTGGCAATTCGGATATGCCAAAGATGAGCTGCAAAGTGCTTCCTTTAAATCAAAATGTATGTATGTATGTATAGGAAAAAATACAGTATATATAAGATTTGGTACTATCCATGGTTTCAGGTGTTCACTTATGGTCTTGGAATGCATCCCAGGAGGACAAGGAGATACTACTGTGGTTTCTGAACACATCCTCTCATTATAGGGGAAACCATTTTGGTGCCTACCTATTGCTCTTGTCACCTCTCTTTTTTGATCAAGATAACAAGAAGCAAAACAAACAAGAGCCTATCATCCTCATCTTCAGAGAAAGCAACATCTCTGTTCCCAAATGAAATCAGCTACTTGACACCAATCTTTTCTGCTGTGCTACTGTCAAATAGGAAAATAATAGAGAAAATGTCACTAATTGAAAACAAAATACATCCATCACTGATTCAGAATACATAATGAGAAGTTTGAATTCTGTCTCCAAAATAATCTTGCTTTCATTTTTTTTTTCTTAGTGCTTAGCGCATTCCTCTGCCTGCACTAGTATAGGTCTTCACAGGCAATTTGAGTTGTCACTGGAAAACAAATAACAAACCTGCCTCTTTATTCCATTAATGTGTTTTATATAAAAGAGAAAACAAAATCAGCGAATGGAGCTAAGAGTTAAGAGATCCAGGTTCTCATTCCTCTGTAGCCTTAGTTTTTGCCCTTGTAAAAGAAGGGAATTAGATTAGATAATCTTTAATACTTCTGCATCCTCAGATATTCTATGATGTTAAGTATTTCCTTAAGTGATTCTTTAGGGGGCAAGGAGGTCAATGAAAGATTCTTATTTCAGTCTTTTGAACAAATATTCATTGAGTACCTACTATATGTCAAGCACTGTTCTAGGCATTGTGACTACAACAGTGAACAAAGCAGACAAAAACCCCTGCCCTCATGGAGTTTACATTCTAGTACATATAAAAAAAAATATCCTCTACAGTTCTTCAGCAATCCTCAATGTTTTTGGCACCAGGGACCTGTGCTCCTATGAGGATCTAATGCCTGATGAGCTGAGATGGAACTGAGGCAGTGATGCTAGTGCTAGGGAGTGGCTACAAATACAGATGAAGCTTTGTTCTCCCACCTGCCATTCACCCCCTGCTGTGTGACCATGTCCCTAAGAGGCAACGGTTACCTGGTTCGTAGCCTACGGGTTGGGGACCCCTGCTCTACTTGAACATTAAAAATGGGTACTCCCAATTTTGACAGAGACAGGACTTCTGTAGGGTGTGGGAGAAAAAGGGAAGAGTAAAGCAAATTGAATTCTTGGCAATTCCATATTCTATTTTGTACTTTCTTCTCTGGACCTATTCCTAGAACAACACAGATTTAAAATTTTACAATTTTTTAGTACCAACAAATAGTAATCTTTTATGTAGTTAATCTGTACTAGGTGCAGAAGGTGTAAAGCAAATCAAGACATAGCACCTGCCCTCAAGAAGCTGGCAATTCGATTGTGGAAACAAAACTTATATGTAAAAAAGAAAATACTAATTCAAAATACCATAGGGTGAGAACCAAGGAAGTGGCCCGGACAGTTACGTGCCTTATAAGTTGGAAAGAGAGAACTCACTAAGATTTGGTAGACATTAGGAATTCTTTTTTGTGCATATAGAACTTGGATTTGAGTAATACAGTTAATTTCTAGATTTAAAAAAGATAGTTATCACCAAATGTGAAAAGGGGTACGATTCACAAAATAAGAGTAGGATATAGCAAAAAAAAAAAGTTTTTATTCTTCTGTCAATAAAGTGCACAGTGTGTAGCTTTATTGACAAGATTTATTGATGTGACTATTGTGATGCCATCAACAAGGGCTTTGAAGTACAGACCATGAGAAGGAGCTAATGGAAGAGATTGACTTAAGAGACTGCATTTTAAGAATGATGATTGAGCTGCTAATGTATTATTAAATAATGCCCAGCTAACAAAAAAGGTGAATGTTTGAAAAGATGTACACAATACCTCTGCGCCTTGGACCTGGACCATTCTGGTCTCAAGAGAGGAGCTCCAGGATGTATACTGAGCCATTCTGGGTCCATTCTCATGACCACGTCTGATTCCCAGAAATCCTTTTAGGAGACACCTCCCAGATTAAGTGATATTTACCTACTTGGCCTCTTCTAAAGAGTGTCCTATAGGTTCTTAACCCCTAAGGAGTTCATGTTCCACCCCACACCCTGTTCCTACAATAATTAGGTTGGTTTCATTTTATGCTTTCAGTGGTCACATGATAAAAGAAAGAAATTTTTAAAAAGGGAAGAAGAAAAGGGCTTGATGTCTTGGCTGACTTTGAAAAGTTCTCAGCAAAAAGATCCTGGGAGCTTTCCGAGTCTCAACATGTTTCCTCCTAGGTCTGTGCGAACTGAGATAAAAGTGGAGAATGGGAGACTGAATTTACCATTTGTGCTGAAGCAGCAGCTGCTAGCTTTGGTGGTATTCATTGTTATATAATTACATTGAGCTGGGATTAGGAAGCCACCTGTCTCCTCAAACTTGTTGCAGTTCAGTCACTTGGAAAAAAAAAAGATTTTCAGATGAGGTGTTTAATGGCCAATAGACCTGGGAAGACAGAAACAACTTAGTCAATGAACATTATGAAATGAAATATCCAACCAGAGTTCTCGTTAGCCTTAGTCAGCACTACCCATATCAGCTATGCATCTTTTTGATGTATTTGCTACAAAATCTTCAGCTATGCAAATACTGCAAAGCTTATCCCTTAAAGTTACAGAACTTTAAAGGGGTATAAACATTACTTACATTAAGTGAATAAAGTATATTTGAAAAGGCTCTCTCTTATCATAAGTAATTAGGTTATTAGACAAAAATAAGATCACTTTCTTACTATACATCTTATCCAAAGAGAAGATATGTCACTGATTATTATTAAGCAAAATTTCTAATGTATGGATTTACCCTCCATCATAGGTCACATTCCTATAGCTTAGAACTATGCCTGGCCCTCTGGGGATATTAAATAAATGCTTGCTGAATTAACGGCTTTATCAACAAGCATCTTCCAAGTGGCTACGGCGACATTAAGAAAGGATATGATCACAGAATGGAGTTGTGTCCTCAGTTCTGGCTCCAGATGGAGGGACCCGGGGACAACCTGACCAGAAGAGGATACACATTATGTTTTTGAGACTTTCAACTTATCTATTTGGCTGCTGATTGCAAGAGTGTTTTTCTCCCACCAAAATGCTTCATTTCTCAGAATACTATTTTAGTATTACTGGATTTTTTCTCTCACCAATTTTTTTTTTCAGCTCTCTGCTTTTTCTCGTAATGACCTTTAGTTGATAAATTAGTAATAATAAAAAAAATTAATGAAAAAAGTCAAGTTTTATTTTTGGAAAATAGAAATCAGTTTTATGTTAGGGAAAACGGGACTTTGCAGATGAGATTTCCTTTAATTTTAAATATTACCTGTCTGGCTTCTGGGAAATAACAAATGTTTATAGGTCTCCCTTCATGGCAGGGCAGCCTAATCCTGCACACTTGAAAACTTATCTTAGGAAATAACTACATGTTGACCCTCTTGAACCCACAATGTTCATTTAGCAATTAAAAATATAAAAGGCATTATTGAAATTAGTAATCTCTTTCTACAGCAAAATTGTCTTAAAATGTCTGCTCATTACCTCATTATAGTCTTTACTATTCCTCTCACTGTGTGTTGTAGAGTCACAGCTCCCGAGGGGAGACAGAAGGAAGCATAGACCAAATGCCATTTCAACAAACTCTAAGGGATAATTGTGATTCTTTTGTAATACTTGGGATGTATTGTTTATAATATTGTCCTGTCAGTTAAAATGAGAGATTTTTATTACATAAAGATTAGTTAATACTGATATTTGCTGAACTGGGTTCAACCTGTTCAACCTGGGAGACCTACAGGTCTTGGAGAATCTATAGCATACTGAAAAGATACTTAAATATTTGAAATGTAATACACTCATTTCTGCATGCCTTTCTGAGTATCTGCCAACTCTTTGCTTTTTATTTCCCTTGCCAGCTAAAAGATCAATAATCAAATCTTGTTGGTGCTATCTCCTAATAACTCTTGAATCAGTATCTCTTTATGTATCTATTGTGTTACCCTAGTTCAGACCATCATTGTTACCTGATTTTCAGAAACTTCCACCTGATTGGTTTTCCTCTTTCTAGTTTATGTCCTTTCAACCCTTTCTCTGCAGTCAGAGTGCTAGTGCTTCAAATGTTGCATGGACATTTCTTGCAAAGTCTTGCCTAATAGAGAGGCTGCTTTTCTTCCAGTCTTATTGTTCACTGCTTTCCCCCTGTTCTTCCTTACCCTGCCCCTTCTCCACTTCTGCACTCCATGCTACATCCTTGAGGTCTCTGTTGTCCCTGATCCCAGAGGTACTTTTACACCTCTTCTCTCTGCCCTGCATCCTTTAGATAATTCCTACTCATCCTTGAGATTTCATTTTAGGTGCTAGTTGTTTTCCCATAAAACCTTCCCTAACCTTTTAAATTCGGATTAGGCTCCCTCCTGTCAGCTCCCAGAATGCCCACTTCCTCCATCATGGTACTGACCATACTCTGTGATAACTGGCTGTTTATCTACCTAGTTTCTTCCTTATACAAGGAGCTCCTAAAGGGCAGGACCTGTATTTATCTTCTTCTTATTTGTGTTGCCAGCATCCAGCACAGTGACATTTAGTAAGTACTAAATAAATATTTGTTTTTGTTTTTGTTTTTAAGTGAGAATTCAACACTTTCTTAATCAATTGTAAATAAATACTTTACTAGGCTGTCCAGACAGCAATTACAAAATGTCAAATATTTGAAAGGAAACTGTGACTTTTACTTACATTTTTTTTCAGTATTATAGATTTCTTACATGCACACACACAAACTCATTTTATCTCTAGTTACTGAAGCTCTAAAATAAGCTCCTTGTTAAAATAAATGAGTGTATATGCACATTTTTTAATTGACAAAATCAATAGCCCAGAGAATAACTAAGAAAGAGAGAGATTCAGTTGCTGATATTTTAGACATAATTTTCAAAAGTTCAAAGAAAGTTTAGTCAACTAAAAATTATCATCTAAAAATGTGGACTGAATTTATGGATGTCAAGACACTGATCTCAAGTCATTAAGAAGTATTAAAACTTGAAAAACAGCCACAGACTATAAGAAAAAATAGCCGTTGGGCCCTTACTGTCAAGAGTCAATTTAATAAAGCATTATGCTAATGACAGAAGTGAGATGGTTCATTTAAAAAAAATAGAATAGCAGTTAAGAAAATTGAGAGGCTAGTGGTGACATTCAGAAGATGGCAGCCTGTGGCACTATTAGGTATTGAAAATAAGGGGACCACATATAATCGAATGATGACTTTATGAGTCATTGTAAACCTATCCCCTGACAGCAGCTTGAAACTGGAATCACATTTTTCACTTTAGATATTTTTAATTTAGTAAAGCCTTAAAAAAAAAAAAACATTTACAAGCAAATGTGAACTTTTAAAGATTCTTGCATTCCATAAAAGCAAGAACTGTAGCATTTAGTTCATCAACATAAAATATTTAAAGTATATAATGGTAATACTTTCTGAATGTTCTATTTAACTTGAAAAATTAAATATGTTTATCTCTTTTCTCTCTCCTGCTTACTTAAATAAGAATTTTTGTTGAGGTTGATTTATTTTAATATGTCCATTTACATCATCATCAATTTTTTTATAAAAACTGTGCCTTATAATTGCATTACCCTTTTTAAGCCCTGTTTTTTATGAAAGATTACTATGTCTTTATTCAAGTTATTTATTTCCTTTTGCATCTTACCTAGCACAGGAAATTCTTATGATCTACTTGGTAATACAGATTCAATAACACTTTTTCTGTGTTAGTATTTCAGTGTTGTTTGGTTATTTAGTTCTTTATATTATCATGTTTTCAGTGATTCGAGAGTGAGAAAAAGAGTGTTAAGTGAAAATCTTTTCATTAAAGCAAACAAGGGATCAGCCTTTATGGGAAATTAGTTTGTCAGTAAGTACTTGTGTGGAAAGATGGAGAGAGAGCCCCAGCGGTCCAGAGATTATAAGGTAGGTGCCCCAATTAAAATGGTGGAGCAGTGATCTCCCTTCACTCATTACTCATTGTTTCTATTGAGAGGCTTTCCAGAGATTTCTGGGAAATATAATAATTGGTTCTGACCACACACCTTAGCACTCAGGAGTTAGAGGGGTTTTTTTTTGTTTTTTTGTTTTTTGTTTTTGTTTTTGTTTTTGTTTTGTTTTGTTTTGTTTTTTAACTAACTTTATACTTGCACTTTTCCTCTTCATGCTTGAACTGTGGCATGGTTTTCTTCTCCTTTATACCACAGAATGTCGTCTTCCTCTTATAGGGTATAAGACTGTTTAGTTTAAAGCTAGAATTTGCTGCCCCACTGGGAGAAAATCATTCCCTACTCTGAGTCTCAACTGAAACTCAGTCTCCAATTTCAAATATATTACCATCCCCATTTCCTTTATGTAACTCATTACCTTTCCAACCAGCTACTTTTTCCCAATGTTTGCCACCCTTAGTTCTTATTCTACATCTCAAAGCTTCCATATCCCTTTCATTTCTCCTGGTCCACTCTATCTGCTTCTATTTTCCTACTCCTTTCAATGTATCAGACACAAAGTAAGCGATTAAAAATAGTCTTGAATGAACTGCCCTCCTGCTTTTATGTACATCTATTGCATGTCATTACTTCTAGTGAAAATAGAGCTGCAGCATGCCTCATATCTCCTTGCTGGGTGACTGGTTTGTAAATCAGGGGACAGAATGGTTCCCAAATATTCTTGAATTTGTTGGCAATTCTTTCCTGTCATCCATCTCCCCCAGTCTCCCTTTTCAGATCCATCTACCCCTTTATATAACTTAAGCTATGTTTTATCTATGTCTTCTATGTCCTTAACCTTTAGTCACTTGAGACAGGTACAAAAGAATAAGAGTGTGACATAAACCACATTTTGTAGGTCCCATGAGATCTTGCATCATCTTTGACAGCAGCCTAAGAAGTAGATCTGGGGCTCTGGAAAATTCTCCTGTTTCAGTATTTTTCTTCTTTTGGAATTTGGGTGTGTTTTCACAGAGTGATTTACCAAGAAAACATTCCAAATCCTGAAGGATCACATATCCCTTAGCTTATGGTCACTTCCCAGAGACCAAGCTTAATGGGACATTTTTGAACTTATTTCTTACCCCTCCTCCTCCTTCTTTCCCTTTTTCATAAAATCTTACTTCAGCTTAATCTTCATGAGAGACTGAAAGATTTAGCCCATTTCATTTGGCACAAGTGTTAGACAAAAAACAAAAGTGTGATTTTTACTTGGCAATATAACATCATGAAGATAGTTCTTTCCTGCCCTGTTGTGCTTTATTATGGGTAAGCTCCTTATAAAAGAGGAAATATTGTCAGAATAACAAGATGGTTTAAGATGGCATAAAATAAGCAATGAGTAGAATAGCTATAACGTATAGGGTCACTTTCAGAAAAAAAGAGAGTGTAAGAGATATCTATTTCAACCTATAGTAACCTGGTCCTCCTTTCCTCACATATTGCTTTCTAAATAATAGTGACCTTCTTCCCTTTTCCCTCCTGTATATACAAGTTTCTGTACTAGGCTATGTGGGTATCATAGCCTAGATGAACTTATGAAATAGTGCAGGACATCTTATTATTAACAGTAATGATAGGTAACATATGCCCACTGCTTACTTGTCTAAAATCAAACATCTAGTAAGCGATGGAGCTAGAATTGGGTCATATGGTAGGTGTATGTGTAATGTTTTAAGATATTGCCAAACTATTTTCCAAGATATTGAGTTATTTTACATTCTCAGGAGCAGTGGACAAGAATTCCAATAAATCCACATACTTGACAATTCTTGGTATGATCAGTCTTTTTAATTTTGGACATTCTAACCTGTGCATAGTGATTTCTCATTGTGGTTTTAATTTATAATTCTCTAGTTACTAATAGTGTTGATCATCTTTTCATATGCTTATTTGCATATGGTATTTTCTTTGATAATGCAAATATTATGCCCATGTATTAATCGGGGTGTTTGATTTCTTATTATTGAGTTATAAAAGTTTTTATATATTCTTGATGCAATTTTTTTTTATCAGATGTATAATTGACATGTTATAATTGCCAGTCTGTGGATTACTTTTTCACTCCCTTAACAGTATTTCTTGCAAAGAAGTTGTTACATTTATGAATTCGAGTGTATCATCTTTTTCTTTGGATTGTGCATTTGGTGCATTTAAGAAAACTTTGTCTAACCAAGATAGCAAGGATTCTCTCCTATTTTTTTTTCTAGATATGTTATGGTTTTGGGTTTTACCTTTATGTCTATAGTCTCTTTTAGGTTAATTTTTATGTATAATGCAGAGTATGGATCAAAGTTTTTTGTTGTTATTTTGTTTTTTGTTTTTTGTTTGTTTTTGCATATGGTTCTCCAGTTGTTTTACCATCTTTTCAGGAAAGATGATCTTTTTTCTACTGAATTGGCTTTGAATCTCTGTCAAAAATCAATTGACTGTTTACATGTGTGTCTATTTTTGGTATATCCTTTCTGGTCCACGGATCTATTTACTTCTCTTTACTCCAGTACCACATTGTCGTGATTACCTTAGCTTTATAATAAATCTTGAAGTCTGGTAAAATAAGTTCTTCAACATTTTTATTTAAAGTTATTTTGGCTCTTCTCAGTCCTATGTATTTTCAGAAGACATTTAGAATTGGCTTGTCAATTCTTAAAAAAAGATCTGCTGAGATTTTGATTGGGATTCTAAAGATCAACTTGAAGGGAACTAACAATTTAATACTGAGTCTAATTTCTCAATTTATGCTGGTTTTTTAAAATGCTTTTAAAGGTTTTTAAAGGTTTTCATGTATACATCTTGCACATATTGTCAGTTATCTCAAGTATTACATGTTTTGATGCTATTATAAATAGCATTGATTTATTCATTTAAATTTCTATTATATAAAATGCAGTTTATTTCCGATTATTTATCTTGTATCTTGATAATCTGCTAAACACACTCATTAGTTCTAGTAGCTTTTTTTGTATCTCACATGAGATTTTTTCTATAGATAACTTTGCTATAAGCATTAAAGAGAAACCAGGCTACACCTTCCACATTGTACCTGGAAATTCCCTCAGCTAAATATCCAAGTTTATCACATAAGTTCTGCCTCCCACTGAACACTGGAACACAACTCTGCCAAGATTTCTGCCACTTTATAGCAAGGAATGCCTTTCCTCCCATGTCCAATAACATCTTCCTCATTTCTGATTGAGCTCTTACCAGAATCATGTCTGACAATCATATTTCTAGCTGCATTCTGTTCATGACAATATATATATTTGCTATGACAATGGATGCTTCCTCTACTGCTTTCTTCACTCCTTTCCCAAGCCTTTGCCTGAATCACCTTTAATGTCCATATGTCTACCAACTCTCTCTTCAAAGCAATCTAGGCTTTTTCCATAATGCACTTCAAAAATCTTCTAGCCTTTATCTATTACCTAATTCCAAGGTCACTTGCACATTTTTAGGTGTTTGATAGAGCAGCACCTCACTTCCCAGTGTCAGCATCTATACTAGGTTCCTAGGGTGCCACAGTCAATTACCACAAAGTTGGGTGACTTAAAATAACAGAAATTTATGCTTGCTGTCATAGTTCTCAGAGACAGGAAATCCAAAATCATGATGTTGGCAGGGCCATGCCCCTATGAAGGCTGTTAGGAAGAATCTTTTCTTTCTCCTTTTTCTGTTTCTTATGGTCACCAACAATCCTTGGCATTCCTTGGCTTACAGGCCATCACTCCAATGTCTGCCTCTGCCATCGTATGGCCATCTTTACTTCATTTTTGACTTTCTATGGCCTTTTTGTAAAGATGCTAGTTGTTAGATTTAGGGCTGACCTTAACAGGTATGACCTCATCTTACTTGATTACATCTGCAAAGACCCTATCTTCAAATAAAGTCACATTCACAGGTACCAGAGGTTAGCACTTTGATATGTTTTGGGAGGACACAATTTAACCCACAGTATTGGGTTGTCTTTTTGTTGCTGAGTTGAGTTATTTACATATTCTAGATATTAGTACCTTATCAGATGTACAATTTGCAAATATTTTCTCTCATTCTGTAGGATTTCTTTTTACTATGTCAATAGTATGTTTTGAAGCACAAAAGTTTTTATTTTGGATGAAGTCAAATTTATTTATTTTTTATCACTTGTGTCTGTTTTATGACACTTTCGGCAACATATCTAAAAATCCATTCCTACTTTAAGGTCATGAAGGTTTATGGTATTTTTTCTAAGGGTTTTACAGCTTTGGCTCTTACATTTAGATCTATGATCCATTTTGAGATAATTTTTGTATATGTTGTGTGGTAAAGGTCAAACTTATTGTTTTACATGTAGATATCCTATTGTTTTAGCACTATTTATGACAATACTATTATTTCCCCATTTCATTGTTTTGGCACCTTTTGGAAATCAGTTCACCAATCCATGAACATGAAATGAATTATCATTTATTTAGGTGTTCTTTAATTACATTCAACAGTGTTTTGTTTTGTAGTGTTCACTGTATAAGGCTTACACTTCTTTTGTAAAATTTATTAAGTTTATTTTTTTCATGCAACCATAAATAGAATTATTTACTTAATTTTATTTTTGGATTGTTTGTTGCAAGTGTATAGAAATAATTTTTACATATTGATCTTATATCCTCCAATCTAGCTGAACTCAAGTGTCAATTCTAATAGTTACTTTTTGGCTTGTGTAGGATTTTCTGTATACAATATCATGTCATCTGGGAATAGACATAATATTAGTTCTTCTTTTCCAACCTGAATGTCTTCTATTGCTTTTCCTTGTCTAATTGTCCTGGCTAATGTTGAATAGAAGAGGTGAGAATAGAGATTCTTGTCTTATTTCTGATTTTTGGGGGATAGCTTTAGCTGTGGATTTTTATTATCAATGCACTTTATGCAGTTGTGGAAGTTCTCTTCTATTCCTAGTTTGTGGAGTGTTTTTCTTATGAAAGGGTATAGAATTTTGATATGCTTTTTTTGTAAATATTGCAATGTTCATCAGGTTTGTGGCCTTAATATATTAAAATGGTGAATTATTAGGTGATTTTTGTATGCTGAACCAACCATGTATTTTTTAGATAAATCTTACTTGGTCATGGTGTATAAACTGTACTGCCATATAACTCCCCCTTCGATTTTTTCTCTTTTAGAAATAGATAGTAATGCATTTACTATAGACATATGCCTTCCAAATCCCAGCCTCATGCAGCTCATAGCTTATAAAAGGTTTAACAGGTTTCACTGCCTCCTGTATCCACCTTCAGAGCAGCCCCACTGGCTGAGAACTCCACTTTTGTCT
The DNA here is from genome assembly GCA_028627145.1 of Eidolon dupreanum. Classification (NCBI taxonomy): domain Eukaryota; kingdom Metazoa; phylum Chordata; class Mammalia; order Chiroptera; family Pteropodidae; genus Eidolon; species Eidolon dupreanum. Next base: position 52,606,914 of record CM053508.1, on the reverse strand, counting down.
CTTGTCTCACCTCCCAGCTGTGCAGCTCTATTTAACATGTAACCTGCAGTCCCACTGTACTATTTTTTTTTTTTTAAATAACATCCACTGTGACAGCCTCCAGCCATGGTGAGCTGCTTGCCTGCGAAGTCCAAGTTATCTTCCTAGGTACCAATGATTGTTTTTATTTGTATTCTAGTAATTAAGTCACATAGGTTTGTCCTTACTAAGATTATTCTCATAAACTGTTTTATAGTATGTGCTTATGCAAAAAAAAAAAAAAAGAGGTTTTTTTGAGGTTACATATATTGCATTATAGCAGAAACACCTTTTTATGTTGCTAGAAGTCTTTTTTATCTGTCTTCACTTACTAAAATACAAATGTACAAAAATAATACATTGTAGTTCTTATTAGCTATATTTGTGGGCTGAGAGACTTTATAACTGTAAAGCCAGAAATTTAAAAACAAGAACAGAAACAAATAAATCTTATTTATCTTGCTCTGATTATTTGTACATTAGAGGCCCATGTATTGCAGGAGGTGCATTTACATGTGAAGAAACATATTAAGGGGGATTATTTAGAAAATATAAAGGTGTTTAAAACTTTCAATATAAATTATGAAGATTAATTAAAATGTGTCTTTTTCAAACCAACATATTTTATACCTTAAACTTACACAATGTTATATGTAAGTTATATCTCAATTTAAAAAAATTTTTAAAAATGTATCTTTAAAAAAGTAATTAGAACCTCTTATTTGTCATTGCTAAACATATTTAAAATCTTCCTCTATTCAACTGATAATCTTTTATTTTGATCTTGGTCCCAAAGTGATTTTGAACAATGTTTTTGGAGTCACTTAAAGTAGAGGAAAAGTCAAGTTTTTGTAGAGACTTTTTCCTCCTGCAAATTATTTTATTATTGGGTATCTGTTATTATAAGATATAAGTCAGTGTTATTTTTTCATATCATTTCCAGAAGACTTGGATTTTCCATCTCTTCTGCATTTAAAAAATACTAGGTTTAGAAATAGAAAAACTATTCATTATTTAAGTTAAGTTTCTATAAAGTTGCAGACCCAACTTTATAGAAAGCTTCCTTGCCTCCTACCCATATCACCTCCCTACACTCACGCTGACATATTTTAACCATGTGTGTAGGTCTTTATTGCAGTACAGCAGCATATAAACTGTGTATAAGTACTAATACCAATGTCTCTGATATTTTCTTATCAAAGAGCATAAATACTCAGATTGACAGTGTATAAATAAGGAAATGCTAGATAGCCACTAAGTAGATAATACTAATTTTTTTTTGTATAAGATTTGTAGTATTTCTTCAAATATCTATATAGAAAGCATAATATATTAAACTGAACAGCTGTGGCAAGTTAATGATATTAAGATATTCGTTTGTGAATTTTGATTTTTTGTGTGGTATTTTGCCCATTCTTTGGGGGTTTCTTTTATATAAGTATAATGTTGATAATAATCAGAAAGGTTGAGGACTCTGGGGATATTTATAACAAAAGATGGAGAAGACTTGGAAGACACATGATCATTGTCTTCAGTATTTTACAGACAGCTACATGGAGAAGGAGGCAGACATGTGTTCCTGAGATCTGAATAGAGTGCAGCCTTATTGAGGCCAGAATCTCAGTCTTTTTTATATTCAATCACCTTAAACTGAACAAAACATGCCTTCAACCTTCAATGTAGAAGACATGCAATAAATATTGCTACAAGGCTAACTACTCTTTAATTAACTAATTAGCAAGAATCAAGATTTAAAGGTAGAGTAAGGAAGATTTTTGTTCAAAAAGATGATATTCTTACAATTAAAGTAAAAGAACAGAATGAGCTGCCATCAGAGGCAGCAATCTCCCCAATACTATATGTGTTGGAACTAATGTTGATGAAATCTTAGGAGTGTATTATTGACAACTATAATATCCTCACTGTGGCCAGAGTTCTCTTACAAAAGTTTAGGGATTTTTTTCCCCCAATGATTTTAGATTTTTACAACAAAAAAACATTCAGGCTAAAACTTAAAAGCTTACGAGAATTCCAGAAACAGTGATCTACTTAGTATACACACCCAGAAAATCTCATAATGAAGAGAGCTGGGAAGAACATATTGAAACCTGTGGCACTGTGTGTGGAGCCCAGCAACATGATAAATTGGGAATTTTGAGACATTTCATTCGAATGCTCACATTGGACTAAATCACCGAATGACCTGAAATCAGTTGTTTGTGGTTAGCATATTTATGTGTATGTATTATAAAGATGATTCAAAGAATTGCTGATGAATCATTAAAACTTTGCCCTTCCAATGTCAAATGCAATGGCTCACTGTCTTACCTCCTGTGGGTCTTTGCTTGAATGTCTTCTCATAGTGATGCCTTCGCTGACCATCTTATTTAAAACTGTAGTGCTCCCCCTGCTTTCTGGTGATGCCTTATTTCCCCTTAATTACCTAGTGTTCTCTGGTGTTTATCAACATTAATATACTACATTTGACTAACCTATTTTATTTATTGTCAATTTCCCTCCAGTAGAGTATTAGCTTCATAAAGGCAAGGATTTTCACATTTTGTTCACTGCTATACCCCTAAAACTTACAATGCTTAGCATACCATGAAATATGGCACTCACTGAAATATGCTGAATTGCACTAATAGGGAAACACTGTATCCTTGCCATTTGTATCACTGCCTACCTAACATACTCTGTCTCTCCCAACAACTGTGAATCTCTTATAGTCTTTCACAAAAGAAAGAAAATGGGTATGCATCTGCATATCCATACACTACAGTCATGTGCCATATAATGACTTTTCTATCAATGACAGACTAAATATTCAATGGTGGGCCCATAAGATTATAATGGAGTTGAAAGAGTCTTATTGCCTAGTGATATCACAGATGTGGTAAGATTGTAGTGCAACACATTACTCACCTGTTCATTGTGATGCTGGTGTAAGTAAACTACTGCACTGCCAGTCATCTAAAAGGATAGCACATACAATTATATCCAGTACATATACTTGATAATGAAAATAAACAACTGTGTTACTGGTTTATGTATTTACTATACTGTACTTATCATTATTTAATAGTGCACTCTTTCTACTTATATAAAAAAAAAAATCCTGTAAATCAGTATGCCCTGTTACACTGGCAGCAGCCTCATATATCTTGTATTTACCATGTCTCTTGCTTATATCATTTTCTCTTGTGCTTGATTTAATCTTGTTGTTTTGTACACTAGCATGCTGTACAGGCTTGTAGCACAGGAGTGATAGTCTACACCATATGGCCTAGGTGTGTAGTAGGCTATATCATTTAGGTTCGTGTAAATGCACTCTATGATGTTTGCACACAATGAAATCACCTGATGACACATTTCTCAAAACGTATCCTTATGGTTAAATAGTGCATGACTATACTATTTATATTATTTCCCCTTAGTCTTATTGAGGAAAATAAAGATATGGAAGCAAAAAAGGAGTACTAGTACTAAAGACCTAATATGTGCCAAACATTGTACAAAGTGCTTTGTATCCATCATGTCATTTATTTTCCACTATAATCCCATAAGGTAGCTGTTATAATCTCTGCTTTCTAAGATAAAACCAAGTCTCAGAAAGCTTAAAGAACTTGTTCATAGTAACATAATCTGTAAAAGTGAAAGAACTAGAATTCAAATCCGGGTCTTACTTACTGTGACAAGAAAAGCTTCCTCTCAGAGTATTTGAATCACTCCCTTCTCAAAAATTCTTTTTCCTGCTCTCACATTCCACAGATTTCGAATAATTTTGAGATATAGATAGTACCCTCAACACCTCTAAGTTTATGAATAATTTACATGTAAGTAGCAATTATTTTAATCAGATCAGCATCTCAGAGAGTGAGCTCATTGAAGGAAGGAGGAAGGGAGCTTTTTGGATCGTAATGAGGAGGGATTTTGATTTTTTTTTTAAATTTGATTTGTCTCCACATGCTACAAAATTTAAAAAGTACAAACAGGAAATGTATACTCTGTCCCCATTCCTATCTACAGCCACCCCCGCCCTTTCAAGGTAAGGGTGATTCTGATGCTTCCTTCCTAAGAAAGTGGTCATGCTAGGTACCTGTTAGATAAATGCTCTTGTTCAGGCTTCATACCTCCATTTAGATCACATCAGCTTCCCCCTCTTCCTTCGTCCTTCCTTATGTCCCAGAAACTAAAGCTATTTTCTTCTTGTTGAAAGCTTCCACTGTCCTCTCTATTAGATGTGGTTTGGGATATAGTCTTCCTCTCACCCCCTCTCCCTCCCAGTTGCTCCCAATGAGCAAAAATAAGCTCTTTTCACTTCTGGGGTTTTATTGCTAATCATTAAAAAGGAACAGTTGGAACATCAAACAAGGAAAAATTACAATAGTTATAAAGGAATTAAGTGGGGTAAAATGCAAGTCTGATTTCACCAGCTTCTCACATCCAGGCTGCTCCTGTTTTCACTAGTTCCTTAGGCAATGCCATTAAATCCAGCTGGGGAGGAAAGAAGGGAAGCTATACAGTTCTCTTTTTGAGAAAGAAACCAAATGCCAGCCTGAGAGTCCAGTTTTCTTATGTCCTTTCATTCCTTGGTTCATTTGGCTTCTCACTCACCATCCAATTAAAGTACTCATGGATTAGGCTATTTCAGGTGTTTTTATTTTTTATTTTCCTACTCCCATCTGAAGTTGTCAAGCCTTTTCAATGTTAAATAATCAAATATTTCAAGCAGTCGCTTTCACTCTTCTTTTTTAACTAAAGCCTTCTTGACTGCCAATGGGAGACCACTAACGTGTGCACAATGATTTTATGTCCGGTATATAAGTAGCTGAGTATTTGGCTGCTCCAATGAACATATGACCAATGTCCTTCTTAGGAATATTTTAATGCAAATGATGGTTTTCTCTCTTTTTCTACAAACAGCTGGATATTTCCCCAATGCACACACTTATACATTCATCTAGAGACAAAATGATTGCTTGTAATTCCACATATCCCATGTAATTATTGCCTATATGATAACCAGGCAATCTTTATGGAGCTATTGCCATACAATTTTCTAATCTCACTTTACAGTGATGATTGCACACTAATATGCATAATGCCCTCTTGATTATATTGGGTGGGTATGAGTTTCAATTTACTGGCATATAGGTTAAACATTTTATAGTTTTTATTTCATTAATAGGCTTTTAAAAATGTACTTTTATGTGAGAATTTGATTTCTGAGTGAGAAGAATATCCTCATTAATTCTTTCTAAAAATAATCTGAAAGGTAGTAGGTATAATGTGAATTTCTCATTATCAAGAGTTACAGAAGAAATATGTAGAGAATAAAACACTTTATGTAATCATAAAATAGCTCTTTTGCATTCAGGGCAATTGAGCCTGTATCTTTGCCTTGAGTAGTTCCACCCTGAATCATAGGACTTGGAGAAAGAAACTTTGAATTCCAGCCCCTCAACTTACTGTTTCCATGTTCTTGCTTGGTCATGTACCCTAATATCTCTAAACTTCAGTGCGGTTATCTACAAAATAAGGACACAGTGATGCCCATCTCCTTAGGTTGGTATCAGAATTAAATGGGGCAACGCCTCTCATACATTTAAGAGCACAGATTGTGTGGGTTTGAATTGTGCAGATTGGGCAAGAGACTAAATATATTCATCTATGCCTTTGTTTTCTCATCTGTCAAATAGGAATAATTGTAGTACCTTATTCAAAAGTCATCGTGAGGATTAAAATCATTTAATACTGTAAACCACTTAAGCCCCTAACATACAGTACGTGCTCAGTAAAAATTAACTCTAATGTGGCATGTGTAAGCATTGTATAAATCCTGATACACTTCTTCACTATTCTGCACACCAGTTAAAATGTTTATTTAATGGAATATTTTCTACAGATTTAGTCAGATATGATAATGCAAAGCAAATGGATACATAGTAAGTATAGGAGAGCCTAATTTTGATGTTTCCTATAATTTTATTCATATTTTACTATAACACATACACATCTTTTTCCTTCTTCTTGGTACTTTCTTTTGAAGGCAGGGGCTACCTTCATCTTTGGATAGCTTTAAGTGCTTATAAGAATGTTTTGTTAGTAATAAGTATTTGTGCCAAATAAAATTTTTTTGACTGAAATTGGTTACCTTTTTTGGAAGAAAGTAGCAGCAAATGAACAGGCTCAGATCATTGTAGTGGAGGTCACCAACAGTCTTAAAAATGAGTTTACTAATAGGAATTTGTGGAGAAATGGTGTTTGATGTAAATTCAAATTTTGAAATGCAAAGGTGCCACGATATAATGGAAAGGGTGTGGGATTTGTCTCTACCCCTGGATTCCCATCATCTGAAGCATGATCTCAGGTAACTGACTTCATGTTATCTTTATTTCCCCATCTGTAATGTGAAGACCATATATCCCTCCTCCTGTTTTACAGAGGTGCTTAAAATTGTTAACAGAAGTAGTAACATATAGGAAAGTGTTTTATAAACCATAAAATTAATGTATGAATATTAGGGTTATTGACATTCTAACAGGCAAGCCAATGATTCTTAAGATGATACTAAAGTTTTTCTTGCCAGCCATGTATCAGTAGCTCCTTTTTTAGCTTGGCCAGTCATATTCTTGTCTATTAAATTTATTCTAAAAAGGACAAGGTAGAATCCATTCATCTTTTAGCATAAAGGATCTATTAGGTGAGTGAATATGTAATTCCAAAATCTTACCCTAAGAATGAGAGAGATGTGTGTCATCAATGGAGTTGAAGGCTGGAGTAAAGAGAGAGGGAAGAAGATTAGGACTGCTCTCTATTCTCATGCAGTCTAATTCTGTTTCGGCCCCCAGAATGAAAGCTGTTGTGCCCCTCCCCTTCTTTGCCTCTCTGTCTCTCTATTTCTTTTTGTTCATATCTTCAACCATGTCTCCAACTGCAGCTTCATCTAGAGTGTAAGGCTAGGGGAGAAGTAGTGAGCATTTCTCCTCAAGCCTTGATAACAACCATGAAGTATGTTCCTCTAAGTTCTGATCATAAGGGAATTAGAAATACTCTCTGATTTTTTTTAATCAAAATATTCTAGGAGCTCTAAAAAGAAGGATCTGACCATAGGGGTCGCAGCTTATTGCTAGGAGAGGTGTAACTGATACAAAGCTCTTGTAGAACTTACCAGAATGAAAGAAATCAGAGAGGTCATGGACTTCAAACCTTTAATTTTAGTACAAGGAATCATTCTGGTGCATTTCCTTTGTATGCCTAAAAACAAAATGTTTATTGGAACTTGGTGAGCGCTCCCTAGGCTCTGAACCAAGAGATGTTCCTCCATAACTCATCAGAGACTTAGGTCATTTCAGAAACAATAAGTTACTGCTAGGTCACTGAGATTACTTGGGGTGGCCAGTGAGGGGAGAGGGTCCTATGATGAAAAGATGATGATGTGTTCTCTTATTAATAGAAAAATAAAGCTGCCCTGACTCATTCTGAGGGTGAAGGGCATTTCTCAGAAAACTGTTTTGCCTGATCATGGCCTTGCACTGAGCCTTTTGCAATCTTTGCCCAGTTCCTTTCAAGCCCAATGGTCAGGGAGTGTAAGCCAGCTGGCTGAGATGTGGGGTCTAATCCAGAGGCTCAGGAACAGTTTGCAACTGTGAGCCAGAGCCAGGCTGACTATTTCAGAGTAGGAAGCCATGACCCTTAGCATATGTCAGTTGTTAGTTAACACTCTGAAGCTCTTGGGCTGGTTAGGGAAGGGCTGAGAGAAAGCACTTAGATCCCTGCTGAGCTCATTACCACCTTAAATTAGCTTCCTTAGTCTGGTGGCCTGTGCAGGAGGGGGAATTCTCCAAAGCCTTGGAAAGTGCATGTATGGGATAGGGAAAGGCTCTTTAAGACGAGAAGGAGATTGTTTTAAACTTCAATGAAAAAAAAAAGTACTATAAATACCTTAATTCATACGAAGAAAACACAACTCTACAAGCAGAAAGGCTATTTCTTTAGAGCAGTCTAAGGATACGAGCTGACTGCCAGAACGTTAATGGAAAGCGAACAGAGTAGGTAACAGTTAATTCCATGCTTTACCTTTTCCCCTTAGCTCTCTAAGAGATGAGTTCCGTAGTTTACTTCTCTCTCTCTGTTTTTTTCTTGTGCAAACTGGGTGATGACATTGACTCTCTTCACAGGAAAGCACTAGGTGAGGATTAACTAAGTAATGAGAGCAAATTGGAAGGGTGATGGAAATGCTCAATAAAATTGCTGATGGATTTCTCCCAGCGGGAGAATCCTGCAATGCTCCTTTCATCTGGGTCTTACCAGTAACACGTACCACCACTATCTCCATGTCTCCTCAGGCCTTCGCCTCTGAACCCTCACCTCTGAGGAGCTTTGAACTCTTCATTGAAATGACTTCCCTGTGCTCCCAACAACAGCAGAAGCAGCAAGACTCATTTTCCCTCTGTATGGGGAGAAAGTGAGATCGGAATTTGGCATAGTTGTGGGTGATTCCTCCCTGTCCCCATCCTAAAGAAAGCAGATTTTCAAAAATATTCCTTCCTGAATATATATTTTACAAGCTTTCTGGAGAGCAATTTAGTAAAATATGCATTCAAAATTCTTAGAAATGTGCATGGCGCTTGCCTGAGGGATTCCATGTTCTTCATAATCACTTGTCTTCTTGTTTACTTTTCTCTTTTTTTACACCAGAGTGTATTGCCTTCAAGAGAGAACTTAACCACTTTTGGACTAGAAATTACCCACTTCTGCCCACCCAATTATTATCGGTCTGACAAATCTCCTTCTTAGTCGGGCACAGCCTTCCACAGGCTGCTCGTTCTCTGGTTATGGGCATGTTCCAGAAAATGTATATTTTTGCACAGAACTGTAGAAATGTAGACATTAACAGGCTTGAGTGATCACAGTCCACCCTTTCTATTCACAGACAAGGGACCTGAGACTCTGAGAATACAAGTGGCTTCTCCAAGGGTTTAAATCTATTCAAAGCCACAGAAGAAATCAGAACCCAGAGCCAATAACTCCCATGTGAGCTTTTCTCTAGTTATGGAAGCTTAACAATGTGGGACTTAAAGTAGAGATAAGTCATTGCAGAGTAAACCTTTAAAAAGTAGAAAAAGAAGTCATATTTGTACTATGTACCCTGGTACCCCAGAATCCACTGGGAGGAATATCTACATAGTTTAGAAGCTGGGACCATGTACCTCAATTCATTCAAATGTTATACCCAAGGAGTACAAGTTCTGAAATAAAATAACATTCTTAATTAGTTACTCAGCTAAGTTTCAACATATTGTGTGCCCCTATATTTGATCATTATTAGTGCAATGTAGGCAGGTGGTTAGGATATATATACTAAGCTACGTATATACTATGATAGTTAATTTTACATGGCAACTTGACTGGGTAATGGGGTGCCCAAAATTTGGACAAACTTTATTCTGGATGTATCTGTGAGGGTGTTTTCTGATGAGATTAACATTTGAATTGGAAGACTGAGTAAAGCAGATGGCCCTCCCTAATGAGGGGAGCCTCATTCAATCACTCGAGGACCTGAATAGAACAAGAAGGCTGAGTAAGAGGGAACTCCTCCTGCTGGACTGCTTTTTGCTTAGACATCCATTTTTTTCTGGCCTTCAGACTCAAGCTGAAACATGGGCTCTTCTTGGATGTCGAGCCTCCCAGCTTTTGAACTAGAACTTACACCATAGGCCGATACCTAATATTGTCTTTCCCTGCCCTAGCTAACAGTTTCAGTGACTCCCAAAGGGCAGGATGGTACGTATTCATCTGTGTATAAGTGGTCAAAGTGTGCAAGATGATTTCTGCTTAGGTAGGATGTTTTCCCATGGTTTTATCTAAGACCACAAGAAGTGCAGTTTTGGCTTCTTGTCTAAAACAATTGTCCTATGCAGACAATCTTAGATATGAAAATATGCTTCATTTATTCACTAGGCTGCTCTGTGTTGTAGAGAGGGCTGAACTGGAAATAGAAAACATGGTTTCTAACACCTGCCACTAATTTCATATGTGACCTTGGAATAAAAACTGCCGAGCTTAGATACCTCATTGCTAAAGTGAAGAACCTGGAAGAGAGCACAGGTTTTCACGAGCGTACTCCTTCACTGTGCCAGCATACTGGCATCTCTATGTGAGAGTTCCTCAGAAGCCCTCCAGGGGCTAGGTTGTGGTTAGCTCCTCTGGACTCCTTACCTGGACTCAACCAAAGTACCTTAACATTTACCTGTGTTACATTTGGGCTTCTACACGATTTTGTTTGAGAGTGGGGATTTTGTTGAACTCTAACTTTGAGTGATTCTAAGATTTCGAAAAATGGCTTAATGTGAAGTCAAGGTTCAAAAATCTATCCTTTAGACACATTATCAATACTGCCTTGTAGGAGAAGAAAGAAACTACCACCAAAAGGAGCAAAATCGAATTTAGGTGCTTTCAGAACTAAAATATCCTGTGAAGGTAGTTTCTGAAACATTCCTTTCTCTGTCTGTCAGAGGTGATGTGGGAGGGCATATTTTTCTGACATCTATGTCATGATTAATGTTGCACATTGAAATCTTTAACCCAATGCTTCTGCCTCATGCACTGGAAGGGCCACCTAAGTTAACGGCTATCCAAAGCCTTAATGGCTATGTTCTGCAAAATCAGTTTTTAAAATGGTAAGAAATGGCAAGAAACAAGAAAATATGCTGGCAAAATCCATTGCCTTAACAAGCAGAGAACAAATGCCTGACTCCCATTTTACTCAGTTGAACCAGTTGAATCAGCTTTGAGCTGCCAGATCGATCTTATGTTTTTCCTGGCATTTCAGCTCTAACCCTAATGCCGACAAGCAAAGGCCAGAGGACCAGTGGACTGAGACAATGATGCCAGCACTCTCAAGGGTCGTGAAACTAACTTGGGCACTCTGAGCCCCGCAAGGCAATGCTGATCAGGAGCCTGGTAGGATTTCTTAGGACTTTTGCCAACAAGAACAGACCTTTGAGATCAAAACTGGGCTGAGCTCAAACTTCTTAAAACCTTCAGGTTTATAAATACGTCCCCTCTTTAATCTCTTCTGAACACTGTGATAACCTAGGCATCATTTACTATTGGAAAGGACAACAATGTAACAGGAGCATAAGAAGAAAACCCCTCCCAAAAGTGTGTTGGTGAGTTCCTAGAGCAGATGAACTAAGATCAATCATACATTCCTCTGCAGCTGCAGTGGTCCCCAAACTTTTTGGCACCAGAGAGCCTAATGCCTGATGATCTGAGGTGGAGCTGATGTGGTGATGTTGCACTGGGGAGTGGCTGCAAATACAGATGAAGCTTCGTTCACTTGCCCACTTCTCACCTCCTGCTGTGCAGCCTGGTTGGACTGGTACCAGTCCACAGCCCAGGGTTAGGGACTCCTGGCTTAAAGCATCTAGTTGAGGAAAACATTTGAACAATACTCTACTTTATTTTATAGTGTATTTTTTTATAGTGTATTTCTATGGGGAATATGTTCTACTAAAGGCAGATTGTAGTTTGTAAAAGTTGTGACGAGAAAGTATTTGCAAAATGCACAAATTATAACCAATTTGTGTTTACTTGAATTTTTTTAATTTGACATTCTCTTCAGTGATTCTTTTCTTGCTTCTTCCTTAAATCCAAATTATGTTTATTATATGAAGGGAACACCTAGCCCTATGTTCCTTCTCTGTACACTTACCGGTAGTTCTGCCAGCATATAGGAAAACAATATATGAGCACGAGTACTTAAAACCAAATGAAATTTATAGATATAGCTGCAAATTCTCTAACCTTTACCCTCATACACATACCCGTTTCCTTATTTACTCTAATCTCCTCTACCTTTTTTTCCTTTTAATTTTCTTTACATCTGCTCACCAACCTTCACCCTCATTCAGTTCAGTTCCTTCATCACAATCCATGGATTTTTGCATCTGACCTATTAAAATTGCTCACTCCAATGAAAACTGTGGCTAGCCAAGTACAAGTTAATGGGAGAATTCTAGAGGGCCTTTGTACACAAACTTCATTATTTAGTTTCAGCCTCCGCAGGTTGCTCTATACTCAGCCCTGCCACAGAGGGACCATACTGAGACTTCCAACAGGACAAGGATTGGGGATGATGGTACACACTCTAGACACTTCCTTGAGTAAGTACTAAAATATCAGCATAGTGTCATGATGAAGGCTCTAGAATCAGACTGCTTGGGGTCACATCATGACTATCGCTTACCAACTATATAACCTCTTGGATAGTTATCTATCCACTTTACGCATCATATCTGTCATCTGGAAGAGTACGTATAATAATACCTATCTTTATGTTGTCATGGTTATTAAATAACCTTAGTGATATAAATTGTTATGTGTGGTACCAGGCCCTAGTAAGACTTGATAATTGTCTCCTTCCTTCCTTCATTCCTTCCACCATTTGATGAGGGCATATCTGGGAGTATTAATAGAATGGATATCTAACTAAGGCAGTGGTTCTCAAATGTAGCCTTCTAACCATCACTGGCAGCTTTATCTGGAAACTCAGAAGTACAAATCCTGTGGCTTTACCCCAGACCTCCTGAATCAGAAACTCTGGGGTTGGGGCCCAGCTATTGGTGTTTTAACAAGCCTGCCAGATGACTCTGAATCTGAATATTCTGGTGAGGTTTTTAAGTCATGCAAGTTAAGGTAAAAAGGAAAAGACCTTGGCTCACACTGTAGTTGGGCAGTATGACAAGACATTAAAACACTGTTAAAATTACTAGAAAAGCACAGTCTTGAGCAGCTCAGTCTGTTGGGAGTGTGCCTTCTACTCAAGATGTAAATAAGTATAGGAAAAACAGCACTAGTAACAGCTGCTCCATAATTATTTAGTCATTCTCAGGTAACTAAACAGCATGGGAGTGTTGATCAAATACGCTCTTGGGTAAACTGGCAGTGGAAGTGTGAACTCTTCTCAATTCAACAAATATTAGAATACTATTGCAAGTATTAGTGAATAACAGGAAGCAGTTAAGTAGACAACCTTTCATTGTCTTCATTGATGGATGTATTTCTTGGGCTTTCTGGAAAATATAGTAGAATGAAATATACATTGAGAGTGAGACCTGGGAGGAGACCTGTCTAGTGTCATAGCAACCATGACAATATTAGCATACATTCAGATACACAGAAGACTTCATGAAATTGTTTTTATGTTCAATGATTATGTAGAACATTTTGTTGGATAAATCCATCACACACTTCCCCTTCTGATATATGACATTATCCTTTTTAACTGAACTTCCTTTCTCGGTCTTTTAGAGAAGAACCTGTCGGGATATTCTCAAGATTTTTTCTAGCCACAGGAAAGAAAATGGAAAAAGATATTTATCCTTTGGTTGAAGAGTTTTTATTGTTTTGTTTTGTTTTGCTTTGCTTTGTTTTTGTTTTTGCTAAAATACTTTGTGGAAAAGTTCTGATGCCATTGCTCTTAGGATTTTTTCCATTTATCATTGTAATAGTGTTTATCTTTTCCTTATAATTAGGAGAGTATATTCCCCACAATATCTGTTGTTAGTTATTAGTGTGTTTTTCTATTAACTTTTTCTAAATCAACTCTATTAAACTTATCTTGAAAAACTAAGATAATAGATTTAAGATAAATCCTGGTAATAATTTCACAAAACCAATAGAAGAAATACAGGAAAATAAGAACATGCATCATTTTTGAAAGTTAAGATTCTCATATTAAATGTTTTTGAAGAATTTAAAAACAGCAGCAATATTGTTTATAATGCCCAACAACACTGCAGTTATTGGATCTCAATAAGAAATTTATTCATTTGCAAAGTAAATGAATAAATGCTAATTGAATTCTTCCAGACTAGTATTATGCAATAAAAACAATGTGGATCACATATGTAATTTAAAAATCATAATAGCTGAAATAAAAAAGTAAAGAGAAATGGGTGAAATTAATTTTAGTAATATAGTCTACTTAACCTTCTATATTCAAAATATTGTCACTTTAGCATGTAATCAATATTTTAAAATATCAGTGAGATGTTTTACATTCTTTTTTTTTTTTTTTTACATTAAATCTTTGAAATCCAATGTGCATTTTACACTTATAGCACATCTCAATTTGGACTAGCCACATTTCAAGTTCTCAACAGCCACCTCTGACTTTTGGACAGGGCAGTTTTAGACTTGAAAAAGGATGTCTATAAGATATCTCCTTAAATAAAATTTCTCCAAATATAACAGATCATCAGATAGAAATACTTGCAAATAATTCTTGCTAAAGTAAAAGTGTATCAAGCTATTGATGTGTCAGTAATTATATATGTTAAGAATCAGCTTTTCCTATTACTGTAAAACTGTTCCTAAAAGAAAGCATTGCATTTCAATTAACAAGTATAGATATTTGAAGATTAAGTGGTTTTGTACCATCCATGTTTAGATTAGTGAACTTTATCAAGCACTATATATCCTTGATCCTAAGATATACTATTTACTTTTCAACATTTCAAACACAGAACCCATCTTGTAATTAATATGTACCTTTGATATGGTTGTATTTTTTCTTTTCTGAAACTTTGTTATATCTTTTTTAACACAGGAAGAATTGTCAGACATTGTGTCGTTATGTTTTTTGAGAATGTTTCAGCACTTGAGAGATGGATTTCTTAGAGTTTTTATTAAGGAGCAGAAGTAAAAGATGGGAATATACAAATAAACAATGGAATTAAAGTGTGTGTCTGGGATAAGCAAAGGTGAGGGACAGCTTTCTGTTCCAACTCCACTTCAACCACAGGGATAAAAATCTATAAGATTTTGTATTACTTGACTTTGTTAATATCTACACAGTGATTTGCAGAGGCCACCTGATCGGAGCTTATCATTTGTATGGTAGAGAAGCCAGTGGCCTCTAGATGGTGAAGATATTCTCTAAAACAGGTACTGAAACAATGTCTAATACAACGTGTTTTGTACACCACTGCCTTCTTCCAAGAGGCATCAGTGATGGCTGGCCTACGTGCCTATAAAAATAGAACTAGACCCCAAGTTGATTTGTCCTATTAGACCAAATCCTTAAGCACTCTTATGCAGGAAAGATACAGGAATCCAGGGGAAAAAAATGATTGTTTGGGACAGAAAACCAAATTAGTAGCTCATTCTAAATATATTTGAATTACATTGAACTATGTATCTTTTGTGGTCATAGTTATACTATTTTTATACGTGTCACATTTGTCTTTCGGAGAATTCAAAACATTTTAAAATATCAATTTCAATAATATTCGATCCCAAGGTAAATAAAAGGTTAGAATAACTACAACATGAAGCTTGGCTAAAATACCTCATCAAAACACAAGTATTCATTATTTTACATATATGTATATGCAAATAGAACATTGTCTATCTCTCTCCACAGTCTGGAAAATCTATCAGCTCTCATTGTCCCCTCACACTCTGTTACTTTCGAGCTCCTACTATTTTATTAGTCCCAAAAAATAGATGGAAACATGAAAGCACCACAAGGATGGCCCACACAGTCACTGGCATCAGGGGTGCCTGACTTCCTACCAGAAAGCGAGCCTTTGTAAGGGCCAGGGTCTAGAGCCCACATCATTGCTCGTGTTTTCTGTGCTTATGTCCGGATAACAGGATGCATGCAGAGAATTATCAGTGTGAACATTTGATCTAAAGAGTTGAAGAGCATGCAATTCCCTGAGGAGTGGATTGTGCTTTCTTGTGTTTAACTGAGGTTGTGGGTCTGCTTATGCTGGGAAGACAGGGGTTGTTTTTGGTTATTTTTCTCTCAGTTTAACATTTTGTATTGATGTTTCAAGAGAAGGAAAAACTCCAAAAACTTTCTTTCTAATATTTCCTCTTTAAGATCTAGCACAATTTCTACTACTGGCCTTTTTCAGGGGGCTCATACAGAATTGCTGAGAAAGGGTTGTAGGCATCTTCAGCCATAGCCTTGACTTCAAAAATCTCTCTAGCTATGCCTTCCATCTTTTACTTTCTGCCGCTTGATTAATGTGGTGGCCCCCAACTGAAAATCAGACTACTGGCATGTGGGAATTTGTCCAGTTTTAACCCACATCTTTTGAATACATTAAGTGGAGTACAACAGTTTCTCCCAAATCAAGCCAGACCTGTCTAAATTCTTTATCACAGACTCCAGAATTGAGAGAGAGGGAGAATTACTGTTTTTTGAGGAATAAGATAGAGAAGGGACCAAAAGTTGGCTCCCTGGTCAGTGAATCAGCAAATGGAAAATACTGACCATACAACAGTGGTCAATGTGCAGAAAAATAAAGCTTTTACTTGTCCACTTCTGGCAGAGCATTTGTAAGTTCTGGCCAAAGTCTGCTCCTGTCTGAGCCTGGGACTTCTATCTTTAACAGGAAAGGTAATTGCCGGCAGCTAGAGCTTGCAGGCATACCGCATGACGAGTGAGGTCATGTTAATAAAACCCTTGAAAAGAAAAGCAGTGTGAAACAGCAGGGCTATTACCATCCCAAGATGATTTTATAGAAGTGAACCTTAAGTTCAGCGTGATGATTAACAAGCTATTAGGGCCAAGTTATTGATTTCTCTATCTTTAGAGTAGCTAATGCAGTGCATACCAACAGGCCACAGACCTAAAGCTTTCCTTTTTCCTGTGCGCCTGTGCTTTGTGATGGCCCTTTCCTTGGGAAAATAAAAAGCATTAAACATACTCAGTGGGACACCTTTATCGTGCAGGTGCTAGGAGGAAAAACACCTAAATTGATTGTGTGTTTTATTAATGTTTGCTGATAACAAGGGATAATACAGATACATAGAAATTCAAAACATGAAAAGTAGAACAACAAAAAAAAAGTAAAGCATTACTCCAAATTCCTCTCCTCCATAGGAGCTACTACTACTACTACAGAATGTTAACACATTCTGTGTACATTATGTGTTAATGTAGATCATATTAAGCATGTTTGATAACTTGTTCTTTGTTCCTTTCCTATTCTACTTCTCACGAATAACATTATTATTGATGGTCAATTAACATAGATTTCAATACCATTTCTATTGGCAAAATTTTTGTTGGATGACATATACCGTTGGCTAAACCATTTAACCAATCTCCTGTTGATGGATAAAAAGAGTATTAACAACATTTTTGCTCTCATAAACAATGTTCTGATGAATCTCAAGCATACATCTTTGATCTTTCGACCAATTTTCTCTGTGAGAAATGTTATTGTTGAATCAAAAGATTTGGAGATGTTGTATCTTTAAACATATTGCCCGTCCACCCACCAAAAAGGTCATAATGAATTATTTTCTGCCTGCACTGTAATAGACTACCTGCTTTCCCCTGCCGACCACCCCCAACCTTGCCAACACTGGGTAATGTCAATGTTTTTGATCTTCGACAAACTGATAGGGGAATGAAATGTCTAATGATTTTTACATTACATTCTAGCCATGCCATATCAGACTATAACTGAATGCAGTTGCTATGTGTCAGGGGACCTGGTTTAACTCATAGTACACTGTTTGAATCTGTTTAATAACTATGATATAATGAGACTTTCCTGTAGTTTTGAAAAAGAAGCCAAACATTCACATGGTTTAAATTACTCTCTCATTTACACTTCCAATATGCTAGAACATCTTGGAAGCCCTTTGAATATGCCTCAAATGACCCAGTAAAAGTTGTTAGCTGCGCTCTCCATGAAAGAGGGACTGTTCAGGCCCAAAAACCATGCTCAAGAAAAGCACCTTGGAAAAAGCACTTTTCTACATCTGAGATTGCTCCATTGCGTGGCCTGTGGCATTTGATTCACTAGGAGGTATGAATCCCTTTGCTTCAGCAGTAATATTTTCACAATTATGACATATTTTAAAGGTTATTGTCTCCAGGGCAGCTAATGGAGGAGACTTCACACTTCATCTGAAGCATTTTATCTTTATTTCACAGCCATACATGAGGCAACATATTTCTCGTTTCACTGACCGATTATGCCAAGATTTACAAGTCCTGGTCTACAAGAAAGCAAACACATGTTTGGGCAAAGATTCAAATAAGTCAAAGACATAGGGTCAGCATTATTCTAATACAAAAGTCAGGACTTGCCCCTCTTCTGCCTATACCAGAGGCCAACCCCTAAACATACACAAACACACAGACACATGCACACATACACAATTAGTGTTTTTCACTATTCTTTTTTAAATATTGTTTTCAAATATTTGCTTTGGGCTGTTTTCCATGTAGACACCTGTGAGTGTATTTACTGTGTGTTACCTTCTGACAACTTCATCTCTTCAAAGCTTTTCAACTGTTGTCAACTAATCAATTTTGAACCCTGTGATAATATATGTTCTTTAAGTTCCTTTCAGATAGTTTGCATTCTGTGTACATTATAGATAGAAAAATGAGGAATGAGAAAGTGATCTTGAGTCGGTAGTTGGAAACTCAGTTTTTGAAATTCTAGAAGTTTGTGTCTTCTGCCCAGTTCCATAGACCCCTTTCTAAATGACCATTGGCAGCTACCCTGGTATATGTGGTTGACTTGGTTCATTGAGTCTCGGCAGTACATCCATATGCTGTATTTTAGGTTTCTCAAACTCCTTTCTGTGACAAGTAAGCAATATCTTCTCCAGTCTCTTTCTTTAGCTTCTATGTCCTTTGTTCTCCCCTTATTTCCTCACTTGAGGTGCCCATAGTTCATTACACCAACTTCACAGCAAAGGACCATTGTGAGTGGCACGCATTGAAAGGCACTTGCCTTTGCTAGAGGAACTGGGCCTCTAGCGCTGAGAGGTTCCAGGGCAGCCAGGATGTGCTGGATCATCATTAGCACTTAACGGGTACCACAGTCTTCCCCCAGGCCTTTTGGCTCCATACATTTCACTATGGCTTCCCAGAATATCTTCATCTTGAATATTCATTATAGGTGCTCTTTTTAGGATTCAGTTAATAAAAAGCACTCACTGATCATCCATTTTGTGGTGAAGAATCAGGAAAATCTGATAAATCAGGAATATCTGGTAAATGAAGATGAAGACATGGCCTTATAATTTTGGTGCAAAGAACATGTTAGAGTGAGTCAGGAGACTTGGTCTAAGTCCCAAATTTACCTCTTACTAGTTGTAGAATCTTGGGTGATTTGATTTATATATTTGAGCATTAGTTTCCTCATTTATACAATGCAGTGAAGATAAACGAGGTCATATGTAATTATCCCTGACATAATATTTGGCACATGGTAGATACTCTTTTAAAGAAGCTATTATGATTTAAGTACCCTGTGGCTTTACATGTCTATGATTTAGTATATTATCAGTAGCATTTCTATAGCCCATCTTGGCTAAGAGGGTCTCACTGAATATGAAGATGGAATGATACTATGTGAGCTACAAAGAAAAGTGTAAAAGAAAACATTTAAATGAATCTCTTTTGGTTGGCATTTGTGTCAGTTACCAGAATGAATAGAACAGGTGCCTTGGGGCAGGAGAAGTGGGAAATCAAGATTTCTTAAGAGCTGTACTAGAATCCTTTTTAGAAGGTAGTAATTATCTCCTCATATTGATTTTTTTTTTTTAGTTTTATTGAGACATAATTGACATACATACTTTGTAAATTTAAAGTGTACAGTATAATGAAATATATATTACAAAATGATTACCACAATAAGTTTAGTTAACATTCATTATCTTACATAAATGCAAGAAAAAGAAAAAAGAGGAGAAAAAGGAAGAAAATGTATTTTTCCCTTGTGATGAGAACTTTTAGAATTTATTCTCTTAGCAACATTTATATATACCGTATTGAATTTTTACATTTTCCAATATAGGTCCAGAGAAAATGCTAAGGCAAGTAGTAAGTGATTTCAGCAGGATGAAAATCAGATCTGCAAATTGTTAGTATGGCTAAGGGTGTCTGTTTGACTTAGATCAGAGGTCAGCACACTATAGCCCACAGGTCAAAACCACTCCCTTAAACTGTTTTTGTAAATAAAACTTTACTGGAACACATTTATTTACATCTATGACTATTTTCATGCTACCACTACAATGTTATTTAATTGCAACGGAGACCCAGAGACTATATTGCCCTCAAAGCTGAAAATATATACCATCTACCCTTTCACAGAAAAAAAAAATTGTCAACCCTTGGTTCAGATTATAATAGTATTGTTTCTAATTGAATAGATAGTGGCTGGTGCCAGCATGTGAAGTTAATACTGCTGAAAGACACGTAATAGAAAGGCTGGAGGCTTAAGGAAAGGTATGCGAATTTATTTATTTGAAATAGGAAGAGGAATGTTCCTGGTACCACCATTCTTGTGAGAATATATACACACGGAGTAGGACTGGGAGCTGGAAGGTGGAACTGAAGCTCCTGCCATGAGACAGTTTCTCTGGGCAGGTTACAGTGGGTAAAGCCTAAGGAAAATCACCTCATCACAGGTCCAAGGAAACAGGATTATAACTCTCTATATAATGACTCTAAAGAAATGAATAATAAAGGTGTTGTTGGCAAGTGTTATGCTGGGTGAGAAATATTTTGTAAGAACAATAAGATTTTATTCTATATCGAGAGGACCTGTTTTGGAGCCGAGACCAAATGGACTGTTAGCAAGAAATGAAAGGTCAATTTAGTGACTTCATTAAGGGGCAAAGCTTATGAGATAACCACTCGACAAATATGCATAGAAGAAACATGAGAGAATGTTTGTCAATTACCATAGGTTGCCACGTACTACCTGCATGGATTTTTTAAAATTTGGAGCAATGATGAGTGTGTGCACGCTTATGTACAAACCATAAAAGAAAAAAGACTTGAATGCATTTTTATCTGAGGTAGAGAAAAATTAGTTCATATATTTGAAACTCTTCTGATGTCAAATATTGTGTAATTCATAAACAAGTCTCTGTAACTGTTTTAACTCATAGTATGTCCAGAATATAGGGCTCACTAGCTTTGTACAAAACAATTGCTCTTTGGGTGTGTTTATTTGTTGGTTAAGTAGTAAACATCACTCCAAAGGATGTTTAAGTTTGTGAAAATGATGAATTGATGAGTTATGTACCTGGGAAATGTGGTCGTGTGCTCCTCTCTCTCTGATCACTACTCTCAGCTCCAATTCCACACCCTACACGCGCACACTGCCTTCCTGCAGTGTGCCATTGGCCACACTGTCTGTGCAAAACACAAAGCCCATGCCCAGGATAAGCTTCTCTTTCAAGCGTCTATCGGCTTTCGGCATGTGCTTTGAAGAGATAGTGACATTGCTATGCTCTGACATACACCATAATGTCAGCACAGCAGAAGCAAGTGGAAGATTCTACTTTTCCGATAATGATCAGTTGCTGTTTCCTGTCTTGAAGACGAAAGTTGAGCAAATGCAAAGGTCATCTGTGTTTATACTAACAATGCAAGAGTTACACTACATTTTCGCAATAACATCAGGTCATTATTTATCCACTTGTCCTTTTTTTTTAATCATCCTTTGAACTGCCTGCATTTGCTTATCGTGATATTTCTAAGTCTGTAAACAGCCCAAGTGTAGCTGTTCTATTTCTCTAAATAGAGTCTTAGGTCATTTTATTATCCAGCGTTGTAAGTCATAGGAATTCGCCCATCTGTTGTCCTTCCACATCTGGGGGTAACTTTAACTCTTTAAGCCTATAGAAAAAAATAGAAAAGCCATTGTGACATTAGTTTGTCACTTTTTCCTACCACACTGCTTTCCAATATGTCTTTTCCCTGAAAAGTCATAAGGAAATCATTAAATATTTGTTTCTTCAGAAATGGCATTAAACATAATGACTTCTCCTCCTTCCCTTGATTATTTTCCCTGGGATCATAGACACTCAGAGCCTCTCCTTACCAACTCAGGAAAACCTTTTTCACTAACAGTCTTGACAATTTGCAAATCATTTTAGATTTCATAACATACATGATTACATTTTCTTGCACGTGTATTTTGGAGGTAACAACACATTGGTAGGTCTGTTTTCAATCCATTTGACTATTTTCAATTTGATAGCTACTTCAGCAATGAAGAAAAAAATGAGCAATCAGGTTTGAATCATATGATGAGGCAAATCACAGTTTATCAACTGATTATAAGACAGTTCTAATGTGTGAGACAGAACAAGCTCTCTTTCAATCATCTCTTGGGTAAAGATGCTCAGCATCAAGAAAATTGATAAATGTTTAATTACTTATGTTGACTCGCTTATAAACACAATATAATAAAGGCAGTTTCAACCACACAATTATTTTCTTCCAAGTTGTTATCTGTTTTAGCTGGAATAGGCTTCACTATTCTGTGGTAACAAACTACCCCCAAATCTTGGCAGTTTACAACAACCAAGGTTCATTTTTCTAATGCGCTACCTGCCCAATGAGTGTTAGCAGAGGGTTCTGCTCCATGTCATTCTCTCTATGGGACACACAGTGATGGAGGAGTCTCTCTTTTAATATTGATGTTCATTATGACCAAGACAAAGGTGAACTACAAGCTATGACTTTAGCTTCTACCTGGATTTCATACAAATTGCTTCCACTACCATGTCCATTTCAATGGAAAAGCAACTCGATCCAAGTCTGACTTGGGGAAATATAATTTTACCCCCAGAGGGGAATCAGAATGGGGAAATGGAAATAAAATCTACCACTCCATTAATCCTCAGTATCTTCGATCTATTTGAGTGAATTCTTTTTTTTTTTCCTTGCAGAATCTTTTTAAAACATCAGCCTGAAAACAGTGCTTATAGAAATCAGCTTCACTAGTTCTAAAGCAGGAGTTTTATTGTTAGGATATATTGTTGACCTTGTTTCAACCATAGGCTTAAGTGGATGACCCATTTTTAGAACTATCACCATTCATAGAACTGCAGGTTTTCCTGCTTACGGGTTTTATACTTATGTGTAAAAGAAGTACACCTTTTACTGAAATGACCGAAGTTCCCTCAGTCACATGCTGATATCCTCCAGCAAGTTACTAAAGCTGGGTACAGAGTACTGAGGTGTCACTATTCAGCATGTCCACAGAATCTGTGCTTATGACAGCTTCCTGGTAATTTCTGATGATTGCATCACTCCCTGATGGAAACCCAGCTTTTATTTCAGCATCAGTATTGGGTTGTCTTGGACCCTCGACCTCACTTGAAGATGTCTTTATGTTGGATCTACCCTATATATGGGGTAATTGGCTCAAGACTTAGAGAAATTCCTACAGACTCTCATACCAGGTAAGTCGTTTGTTTTTATTTTGTTTTGAAACAGGACCTAGGCATATTCCATCTATTATTGGGAAGTATAGATTAATATTACATATGGAAGCTTTTTTATTCCTTCTGATGTGTTAATGTTTTCATAATTGAGCATTAGCTGCATAAACACCAGGGTATAACGTTATACAAGTCAACATAGTAATGTTGGGTCTTAATAATCTGAGGGTGGGAGTGGAATGAAATGTGATTTTCTTAAGACAACTAAAGAAACAAGCTGTATATTTTACAATGTGAATGGAATTAGCAATATACAAGGATATTTATCCAGAGTTTCTCTTCTCTTTGTTTTATAGAACGATGGAACCCAAATGGGATAATTTGCCAGAAGAAACAATGGCTTGAGGTTTGGTGAAGTGGACCAAAATGTGAAGGTAAGTGTTTTGAGACTTTGGTTTCCTAGGACCAAGTCTTTGCTTCATCATACACAGTCACAGCCTCCATTTACCATTTGGCCCAAACACTAGGAAGCCTTCTGCCCACTGGCAGTACTTGACTTGCCATATGCTGATTACTAATGCCAGTAAAATACCTAGGTACTTTGGCAGCAACTTATGCAAATACGTATGTTTCTAATTACAAGGAAATTGTTAGAACACGACTTGGACTAGAGATACACAGTTAATAATCCAGGAAGAAATAATGCTTTGTTTTCCAACAGAAGAAAATAAGAACTTTGATTTAATTATTTTTTTTCTTTTTCTCTCTTTTTGTTTGTTTTGATACCCATACATCGACAATATCATAAACCGACAAAACAAGGAGTTCTTGCAAACAGTGTGGCCATTTCTTCTCTTATTGACATTGGACATACTACATCTGTTACCTGGTTTACCATCCATCCACTTTGTTGCTACAGCTGCATGTCCAAAATTCTGTGTCCTATCACTGTTCTTTATCAATACCATGTACATTTTTAAAGAATAAATGTAAACTAATTAAAGTTATTATTTTAAAATATATTTCTATATGGTGTATGTGCATAATTTTTTGCTTTTTCTAACCTTTTTCTTACAGGTCAAAAGGTTAAAACTGAGAATGACATGTGTATATGGAAACTGAATGCACTAGAGGTTCAAATGGGCAAGAAAGTAGTTTAGTAAAATCACACAGTCCTGTTCTTGACTGTGCTATCATAATGCTCATTTTCAAATCAGTGTGTCTCTGGCCTTAAGACACTGCTACTATTATAGTTGGTGACTTTTGCAACCTAATCTTGACTCATTGAGTGAACCACACAAAATCACCTGAGGCCAGATTCCCAGTCCACAGGAATTCCCTTTCAAGTGATGAGAGCCTCTCTCTTCTTCAAGATCACCTTAAGAATTCTCAGCTTCTTGAATATAGAATTATTTCCGCTTATCAATGAAGCATGAAGTGTTGTGGTATTTCTTGTGCTTCACCATGTCCAAGGGAAGTAGAGAAATCTGGTAACATATATGAGCAGCAATAAATGATATGTCCTGCTTTCTTCTAGAACAAACCTGGCACACTGTTAAAGAACACATGGGCAGAGCCTAGGCAAGTGGTGGGAGCTTGGAGGCACTGGGTCAGGTTGGAGACAGGTGAATGGAGGGTCTGCTACAGGAGCGCTTTCATTCAAACTCAGAACTGAGCTGCCTTCCAGTAATCCAAGTCATTTCCTACAGTATCTGGCAACTTACATATGTCATATTACGTTCACATTGAAAATGAGGACTGTACTTTTCTTTTTGTGTAAATGATGAGTAAATGGCAAAGCACCTAGAGAGGCACTGATGAAAGAAGTCATTCTATTTACTAGAAGATGCTCCAGTTGTTATGACAGAGGTGCAGGGTCTGACTATATCCTGTATATACTGTAATATTTTTTTTCTTTTTGGTACTTTAGAAGGATTTTCTCTGAAGTTTGTTAGTTTAAACATCAAACATTCATTTACTGAGCACTATTTTACAAAATAGGCATCAGGGATATGAAGATGAATAAGAACATGGTCCCTGCCCTCTAGTAGCTCAGTTTAGAGATGTCTCCATGGTAAAAATAACTAGCATTTATTGAGCATCAACTGCATCTCCTCAAGTATATTACCTAATTTAATTTTCACAATTAAGTGAAGTGAATATTGTAACACACATGAATGTGAAGCTCAAAGAAATCAAATAATTTTCCATGGTCACAGAAAGAGTTACATGGTCACAGCAGAATTGTGATTTAAGCCCAATTCTAGAGCTTTTGCTCTTTTTGCTTCTATTTTATATCAAGCTAACTGCGTAATACATAAAGTCGCTCAGGAAGCACGACTGAATAATTAGAATGATAGGCAACACATTCTCTGATTAGCAAACAGACATCAGAGCCCTGGGGTAGAGCTCCCAAATTTCACTAGGATTTTGTCCTAACTCACCCTTGCCAATAAACAAGAATCCACATGTCCTGGCCTAGTGCTTATTTTCAGATTCCCTTCCCCAACCCTCCCCGACTCAATAGCCCATCTATCCCTTTGCACTGTTAGCAGTTTTGTGCACACTTACCAAAACTGTCACTCTCTTTACTAGTCCTCAAGAGACATGACCTCACAGGACAGTTAATATTCTGAGTTCCTCAGAGATATCTATCTAAAGGTCAGAGCCTACCTTAGAAAGGTGTCTCCATATACCCCAGTCTAGGCTGATCTTGTATTTTCTTACCCTATCACTATCTCAGATTATTTATATCATCTTTTTATTGTTTTTATTATTATTATTATTATCATTATTTTAAAAGAGAGACAGAGACAGAGAGAGACAGAGAGATAGAGAAAGACAGAGAGAAACTTGACTAGGTGACTTCTTACCCATTTTTGCTCTGATTATCTCATAAGTCTGAATGTCTGAACTTTGTCAGTGGGCATAATGTTTACCTTATGGGATTGTTAAAGAGATTAAGAAATACCACAAGCACCTTGAAGGCATTACTTCACAAATGGTAAATGTTACTATTTATTGGCTTAATGTGTTGCCCTTTCCAGGAACATTTGTGTTTCAATAGAAGTGATCAGACTCAGGTTAAACCAGTGAATTTCTAATTGTGGAATTGTCCTCTTCTGTTATCTGTGGGAAAGTTAGATAGATTTTGGCAGGATATATGTGAGGAAGGTGGGTTCCTTGAAATACACCTGTTATAACGCTCTTCATTCAGGAGCCCTGGGCCTATCTCTACTAGATAGTGATTAAATTCAAGGATTAAAGGATAAGCATAACAATAGATCACATATATTGAGAGCTAATTATGTACTAAATGAGTTTATTCTACAGTTAACTCATTTAATCCTCTCAGCAACCCTGTAATATAGGTATCATTAGTTATCCTCATTTTACAAATAAGTAAATAGAACCTAGAGAGATTATATAATTTATTCAAGACTACTTAGTCAAAAGGCAGATGAAGAATTTGGATCAGATTTTTCCTTACATCAAATTTTGTGCATTTTCCACAATATCACAATGTATTTAATATCACATTGAAGTCGGCTATCTGCCCTTCCTGGGCTGACTCTGGACATTCTTGGCAAACCTCATTTAGAAGGAAGAGACATTTTTAAGCGGTGGCCAGTTAAACAATGATTAAATTCAATTTTCCTATCTAAGCCAAAAGGAAGTGGGAAGAATGGGATGACTGTGTTTGGAAGGGAATATTTGTTATATTTCTAGTCATGTTATACAAAATTGCCTGTATTCCTGAGTAAATGCCAGGAGCTGTGGCCAGAACGAGTCCTGTAGCGCATGGTATATGTTGTCTGCTCCCAGAGCAGTATCAGCTTGGACAGCTGTGGCGCTGGGGAATGAAAATTCCTTCCTGAAGGCTGAGCCCTACTTCCCATTATCTTTATTTGAAGACCAGGCAGCATGGCATGAATGGAAGGGACACGTGATGGGGCATCAGGAAAATGTCAGAATGAAAGAGAAATGCAAGTCTCTAAAGGACATTTCAACTCACTCCTCACCCCCTGTAATTAGGAAAAAGGTGATAAGGGCCCAAAAGAGTAGGAGAGAGATTATAGATTTAGACAATTCTTACCAGCCTCATGGCGGAAAAATGAGATATGTCCAGTAGCAGAGCCATGGAAACTATTAGAAACTGAGCTAATTGCAGCCTTTTTAGTGTGTCTCAGGAAATGGGAAGGCATTTTTCCGTCTGGGGCTTGTATTTTTTCCAATTTGCCTCGTTCAGAAAAGAATTCATTCTTTGAGCAATGTAACCTCCTGCTATGATTTCTCAACTCTACAAAAGAGAATAATTATAGATTAATAATGGCCCAAAATAGAAAATGCTAAATGTGGATAGCCGATAAGTGTAGAAAACGTTCTGTCTTGTAAATTGTACTGTTTGGTTCCTGGCAACATGGAGGAACAATTCTCACCTAGGCAACTCTACATGAATGTTAGAATTCATCCCTCTTTCTGTCTCGGGTAAATTTTTAGTCTTAATGGGGCTAGGGCCATGAAGTGTCCTAATTTTGGTCAAGAGTAAGAAAAATTTCTCACATCACAGATACTTTTTCTTCCTTGGGCTGAGAGATTTATCACCTTTTGCACACATGATAGCTGGGCACAGTTTTTAGGATATTTGTCAGCAGTAAAACCTAAAGTTTTAATTTATTGAGAAGATCCTATGGTTCAGACCCTGAGCTAGATATTTTCCACAAGTTATTCATTCAAAAAATTGTTCCAGAGCAGCCACCATTTGTCAGGCACTATGCTGGAGTGTTCAAAGCACTGTGCTGTCTCTTAATTCTAACAATGCCTCTAAAAATAGGTAGGATTATGCCTACTTATTTTACAAATGAAAAAGAAAAACAACTGAGATTCAGAGAGGTTAAGTAACATATACAAATCATGCAATTAATATGTGACAGATGGGAATCAGATTCTTTAGAGTCCCCTAACTTACTAAACTCTTAACGTCCCCAGAAGTCCAGGCAGGACCCATTCTAGGATCTACTATGCTAGAGCAAGCCTCCCAGGTGCCTACACCCCTTGGCTTGTTACCTCATTCTATGTCCTGTTCACCATTGAAACTTAGCACAGAGCCCCAGTTCCTGATATTCTGTGCCTTCCAAAGTGGCAATGGCCTAATTTAACAAAATAATTTAAAAGAGTAAGTCTAAGAGACATTGCCAGAAATCATTATCTCTCCACATGTGTATTTAACAGTGGCCTTCTGGAGACACTGTGCCTGTGTTTTTGTCTGATAGTTAAAAATTGGGATGAATAAAGAAAGATGGCAGATAAGCAGGAGGGGTGGCAGGTATTTTAGTAAATGCCTCTTGAATCAGACTCTTTCTAATTTCACTCATGGCCTTGATTCTGGAAATTGTCATTATGGCAATCCCAGACTCTCATTGGTTTCCTCACTAGTTGAGTGGGTAAAGATATCCACACATCACAAGAGGGTTTTGAGGGGATTTCTTCCCCCAAACCAGGGAGACTTGTATTTAAAAGCACTTTTAGCCAAACTGAAGGAAAATAAAGTTCACAAAAATGATATTAGCTCAAGTTGATGAGTTGGCAGCTTTGTGTGAAATCATTGCTGGGATAGCCTCGGTTGACTGACTAAAACAATTCTCTGTTACCTGGCAGAGTCAGAGAAGAGCATTTTTCATAATACAGATACTTCATGTAGGTCTCTTCTGCTTTTGTACTCTGCTTTGCACTTTGAGTTATTGTATTTATAGTCATGCTAGGTGCTTGATCATTAAATGTGTCTGGTTAACAGTCTACAAACCTTAGTGTTTTATATTTGCCAAAAATGTCTGATAAAAAGGTCTCTTTCCACAGCAAAAAAGCCATCAGGAAATTTTTGTAAGATCTAAAAATGTAAAACAGAACCAAGTGACTTCAAAATCTAAAGAATTAGAAGTCAATGAAACTCACAAATATTTATTTTTTAATGATTCTGGATGTACTTTAGGATGTTTTGGTACATCTTAGTATAGTAATATTTGGCTATTGTTTATTTTCATAGATGCATACTATT
>CM053508.1:52480022-52577100 GCA_028627145.1 Eidolon dupreanum | reverse complement strand
AAGAAAGAAAGAAAGAAAGAAAGAAAGAAAGAAAGAAAGAAAGAAAGAAAGAAAGAAAGAAAGAAAGAAAAAAAGAAAGATCTTAACTTTTAACTAGAAAAGATCTTAACTCTTAACTTTTAAGATCTTTCCTTTTAACTATGAAACCTGAGGAAATAAAATGAAATAACTTATATTTCCCTCCTCTAGATGCACTAAGAACAGTCTCACAATCTTGACTTTTATTTCTCAAACCCTCCTTAGAGCAAACCATGCTATTACTTAGAATATAAAAGGTTGCTTTGAAAATGTATCAGAACTTAATAAAAAGTCATATAACTAGCACTATAGAGAACTGCTTATAATATTAAAAATTTAAAAGCTATTGACTGTGCTGTGTTCATAAATATGTGAAAATTATATGTACATTTGAGCCATAATTAGAATTAACCACTGAAAAATAAGAAGGAGGATTATGGTTATTTCAATGTATTTAATTTCACTAATTTTTGATTACTTCAAAAACAATCATTATTTTTTGTCATTATGATTATTTTCCATAGAGAATATTTTTAACTTCTAAAGATGTAAGTGAATTTGATTTTGCTGAGCAGAAAGAATTGATTAAGGTCTAGGTATGCCACAGGGTAACATGTGTAATCATACTTGTTTCTGTGGTGATGAACTACGGTGTTACAAACTCATGAAAACTGTGATTCAATGAAATATTTAGAGAGAGGATGAAAAGTAGTAGTCCACTAGGGTATATTCCATCTTTGCTTTATATGATATTATTAATTGAAATAAAGGGCTAGGTATTTCTCTCAGTGAGATTATATTAAGACATTACATGTATTCAGACTTGCCTAAACACAGCTATGCTGGTTTTAAATTGAAGTTTTTCAAACACCAAAAAATTCATGGACAGAATTTTACTTAGAAGTATGTATTCATAAGAAAAGACCTTTATTTTCACATTCTGAAAAGCCTGATCATTAATCACAGTAAAATTCAGGTAAATTTTCATCAGTATACTTTCTCCTTTATTATTGAATGGTCATGTTTTTCAGATAAAATATTGGCACTGAATAAATAGAAAAGCTTTTTGTGCTCCCATGCTCAGAGATTAAGAAAATAGTTTTATATTTAAAATTAAGCACTTCCCCTGATAGTTTTGGTCGGTACACGCTTTAGGCTAGGTTTCTATGACACAACCAGATGTAAATGAATTGGCAGTCCTCATGCCTGCCTGCTGTTTGTACCATCTCCGTGGTAGCAAACATCCAGGCTGCTGGGAGCACATACTTGGCTCTATGAGCCAATTCAGTTTATACACCTGGGAATTTGCAAACCTTTCTCTGACTTTTTGATATCAATATCTAGACAATTCCTCTGATTTCAAGGGTGCTCAAGAATTTCAGAAAGCACTTTTTACTTTGGAGTCCTGAGAGAGAACAGTCAAAAAGTCTCCCAGGATTTTCAACTAGAAATTAAAAATCTAATGCCATCAGTTGGCACCAAGGCCTAGCATAATGGAAAAGGCATCAAGGACCTTGAGTTATAGACTACATTTTACCAGTTTATGACCTTCGACCCTGATAGTTGACTTTCTCACAAAATGTGAGATCTAAAAACCTTCACTATATCACAGAATTGTTGTGAGCATTCAAAATAAAACATATTTGAAGCTCCTAGTTAAGTACTTAGTATAAGGTCAATGCTTAATACATGATAGTTACTTCTCCCTTTACAATGATATCAAAAAGGTCTGCTCCCATTTAATGTTTCACACAAGTAAGGATTAATTCCTTTGGCTATTCCCAAAGTATACAGAAGGTGTATTCTCCTTCATTTCTGTCTTGCCATCAACTGCAGGACACACAGTTGGAATTCAGTAGTGCATAGGGGAGAAACTGAGCTCCACAGAGAGGAGAACATGCTTCTCTCACTAAACATAGACACTCCTCTTCCTCCTTGCTGTCACAGAATCAAAGACTGTTTTCCTTCTGCAAAAGAATTGTGTTCATTATGAGCTAAAGGAAGTCAGATCCATCTTCTGCCATACTGGCCCTCTGGCTCTTTGGCACTTACCATGTCCTCCTCTTTTGGAAAAGCTTCATCATTTTCTGTCTTACAAAGCAGTCCTATTGTTGCTTATTTCCACTGCAGGGGAAAGGTGAAACAGCTCATTCAAGGCTGCAGAACAGTGCAAGTCCCTGGAAGAAAAGGTTTGAAAGGGATATCCAAGTCTCCTTTGAGATATTCCCAAACCAAAAGTTGTTTCACTCTTTTTAAAATTTTCAGAAAATTTTTAAAATCTCCTTTGACGCTATTTCATAAAGCCTGTAATTGGGCCAAAAGGCTTATTTCACTATATACCAAAAATAGTACACACTAAGAAAAAATAAAAAAATAGAAGTAGGTTTATTGAGGACATGTCATTAAAAATAGACTCCGTGGAATCAACTCTTTTCAGAGGGCTGCCAAGCTAAACTTGAACTAGTCTAATCAACGTAGGTGGTGGATTCCAAACTTGGAAAAAAGTGAGACCTTTATATTCTGTTAAGTATAGGAACTACTTGATGGAGAATTGTTCAGCACCCTAAATCTCAGAAAGCAGGAAGGCAGAAGTCTGTCTTTATGCTACATGGCCAAAGCTTTCTCTTATTTTCACCTCTTCATGAACCCATGGCTCATATTTCCCAGGCAATTAACATATCTGTCTTTCGTCCCACTAATAATGTACTTCCTCTAGTGACAGTAGACAAAGGACAAGAGGCAAAACTAAAGGGATAGTGGGATAGAGGGTAAGTAGGTTGTTATATGCAAAAAGATGCAATAAAGTAAACGTTGTTAAGAGAGAAACTTAGCTTGAAGAAGGAGGGAAGTTGGGAAAGAGACAGCTGATAAAAAAAGAGAGCAATAGTTACAGATATCTGAGGAAGAATGGAAGTACAGATATTATAGTTTCCCATTTTGTACCAGATTTTCTCTTAACACATTCCTAGTAAGGATTCTAGATTGCTTTGTGGGCTGATACACATTTTTCTCCCCTCACAATAGATACTAGCAATCTACATATTATTTACCAAACTTTCCTAGGAATATATATATGATTATTTATACCAAAACTTTGTCCTGCATTTGGTAGAAAATTGTGCTTTTTCAGAATGCAATTCAATATAAAGTTTCTTAAATTTAAAATTAGAAAAAAATATATGACTCCAGAAAATATTCTAGTGATTTTTGACATTATGGACTCTCTTACGATTCCTGTCTTAAAAATTAATGCCATGATGCTTTCATGCTACTTGGAGATTAAATGGGATCTACAATACAATTTGCTTTTGTTTTCCCATACATGAATTATTTTACTTGCACAAAATTTTTAATAGATGAAACATATTTTAATCTTCTATTTTTCTACTTTGTATAAGAGCCAAGGCAGCATCAGCCAAGTCATTAAACCAGTTGACTTATTAATGAATTGGCATGACTCAGGCATTTTCCAAAAAGTGTACCCATATTTTGGTAATTCCATGTACTTTCATTATATTTTTTGTCTGTTCCCCAGTGCCTTGATGAGGGACATCATTCTTTCTTTGGAAGTCTGACAGTTTTGCCAAAAGAGATGCTATTAACTAGTGCAAATTCAGCAATTAAAAGGAGCATATCCAATAAATGAGACCACTTTAAGAAGTCAATTTTACCCTCTTGGGTCTTTCCATTTTACCTCTAAAGTAAGAAGTGAGATATACTCACCTCAAAGATTTCTAGTAGCTTTAAATAAAAATTTATGATCTATTTCTCAAGCAAGACCAAATAAAAAGTGCTGCCTAGCTGCTGCCATTATAACAGTGGTAATTCAAAAAGAATTTGGGAAGAGAAATAGCTATCACTGGATGTTTCTTGAAAGGCAATAGAAGTGGATCATCACCTGAGGGCCACATAGTAATAACCAAAAATGAGGGTGACTGAAGGAACACTGTTTGTTCATGTGCTCTTTCCACAAAGGAATCTTCCCTGACAGTCCTGCTGTCTATTTCTTCAGTTCTCAAGATTACTGAACCACCTGATTTGCCTTTCTCTACGGCCTCACTCTGTGTATTTCACCTTGTGGGTGACACGTGTCCTCCGAATGTATAATTCAAAGCCTGAATATTAGCCCTGATTCAAAATGAACATAACCTCAAAACATAGACAGCAATGACATTGCTCAATTGACTTCTCTCCCTTCTCTCCTTTCTTTTCTTAATTCATTTATAACAAAGTGGCCTAAACTCTTTTTTTTCAAGCATCAAGGATTATCATCTATTAAGATCAACTAGAGAAGGCCTAAATGACTATCACAAACCATCCCAGGATTCATCAAAAGTGAGGATGTTTCATATGGATTGGTAATTCCTTAAAATTTGTCTCCAAGCACCTGAGAATCACTAAATGCCATACAGGTCAGGCTTTGTTATGCATATAAAAAAAAGACTCAGTAAGTCTGATCTTCATGATAATCACCTTGGTACCAGCAGTCCTCCTACTATATGGTTAACAAGGCAAATATAATATTTTTATTTCCATATCCCCAGAATAAGGGATTGAAAGGAACCAGATCTCAAATAAACAAGCTAATTTGTTGAATTCTGAACTAAACTCTAGTTAACAGATATTTATTGAGATCATACCCTATCAAGGGAACTGTTTGGGTCAGGCAAAAACCTTTACATCAAAATTGCCACATGATGAATCAGATCTGAAATAACATTTCATTCTACCACAGCATTGTGTCGGAAGGACATATTCTATTTTCTTGACATGGATATGATGTATCTTCAAAAGCAGCTGACTGATTTCCTTTTCCATTATGCTTCAGGATTTTGCAAAGACTAAGAAGGGACATCATCTGGATAGAAATTCATAGAAAGACTGTTCTTCCTGTAGTCAAAAGAGGTGTGATAGCGATGGCAGCAATGTAAATCAAAACTTTGAGCTCATGTTTTTGACTATTTCATTAGAATCTCATCTTGGTTTACTAAAGCACTTGAGGGGATAAATGAATGAAAGGCCAGGGAGCCCTCTCATCTCATGCCTAGCTTCTCCACATCCTGTCTGTCAGACAGGATGAACCTCAGTTCTGTACTGTAACACAGTTACTGGGCAGAACTGGGTAAGTTTCTCTTAACTCATACCCAAAAACATTTATTTCTCAGTGAACTAAGAGATCCTTAAAAAGGTTATGTCATTTATATCCGTCATAATAGGAACACCGAATCCTGAAAGGCCCTAGAAAATTGCAGCAGCCAGAAGAATGAGGCCTTCTTTGGGCTTTTTGTTGGAAATGGTATGATCAAACACAGTGACACACTCCTGAGCTCATAAAATCATGAAAAGCTAATCACTGTGGGGAAACATTTATATCCTATGTAGTTATATGAAAAGGAAAGATGATCTTGGGAAAGGAATACCAAGAGCTACATTTACCTTATGCTTGATTCTATTATATTAGCCAGTTGCAATTTTCACTAAAAAGAAATGAAAAAATAAAGTTTAAGATAACAGTTGGTATATAGTGGATGGCATGGTAAAGGAAAGGACTCCTTTCTTCTTGTGAATCTCTATGAGGACTGTTTCCAAAATGTACAACTCGGGGGTTGAAATTTTTGTGGGTGATTATTAACTTCAGTAGAACACTATTTTAAAGTTTGGATAATTAATTAGATTCCATTATGCAGGCTTTCCAGGGCTTAGTTATGTATGTTCTCTTCAGTTCAAGTCTTCACCATATTTTAGCATGAAAAAAAATGTTTATATTTAACACCATAGAAGCAATTGTCAAATCATTGCTACATTTAGTCATGACACTATTACCTGGGTCTAAACTAGGGAATTGATGTATATCAGCAATTGATGTTGATGTGCACACCTGGACAAAAAACATCAAACACAAAAATCAACAAGAGAATTTGAAAATTTCCTATTCGAGAATTCTTTTTCCATTGATTAGTGTTTGATATCACTTACTTGAGCTTTTACTTTCAAAAGGATTTCTAAGCAGGTTCTTTATTTAATCAATAGGAAAAAAATATACAGGGTTTAAATTATCATAATCTCTCAAGATCCTAAATTTGACACTTTCATCATTTTTACATAATAGTAGCTTCAAGGGATTGGAATTGCTCTTTTAGCTGGCCTGAGTCTGAAAGGAACATCCAAAGTTCCTGCACTGTCTTATTTTATTTCTTCTTACCCCTAAAGCACTGGAAATGGTTGGCTCCAATGCACTCCTAAGGCAACCGCAAGATGAGGCAGAACAGGAACGAGATGAAAACCAAGCTCACCCACATCCTACGTCAATTAGCTATTTTCTTTTTCTTTGTAAACAAGGAGGGGGTGTTATAGCTTTTAGGGTAGATATTTCTCTGTACCACCAGCCCTCCCCAGAGTTCTCTTCTGCCCTCCCACACCCCCTCATCTCCCAACATAAGCTGACAACAGAACATGTTTTCTCAAACAGTGTTTATTGTTTACTTTCTTGTGGCTTTGACTTGAAGGTCATCAGCACATTGAATTATCTTAGGAGAATCTTCAGAATAGTGTGTGTGTGTTTAGGAAGGATGTGAGGAGGCTTGGGAGATGGGTCTCTGAATAACATGTTGGAAGAAGAGTAATAAGGAAAGTGGTGTTTAAAACTGTGCAAACTACGGTCAGTTGTTGATAGAACTAAAGTGCAAAGAGTTCAGCAGCGACTTTGGTTGTGTCTCTAGCCCCCCAAAAAGAAAAAGAACAATAAAACTTAGCTGACAATCAATTTTTTCAGATGTGGGGCTTTTTTTTTTTTTAAAGATGGAAAAGCAATGTAATCAAAGACAGTATACTTTGTTAAACCTGAACACATGAACATCCATTCACTTATTCATTGAGCACCTGTTCTGTGCTAGGCGGTACACTAGAGACCATTAAAGATGAATAAGACATATGCTAGAATTCACAGTCTAACAGATTGGAAGTGGAAATTAAAGAATGGAAATATATTGCGGCAATAAATATTTGGATATAGTGGTATCACAGAGTAAGAGCATTTCAGCTAAACCTTCAAGTATGAGCAGGAATGTACCACATTAAAAAAAGGGATGAGAGAGCTATAACTTCAAAAAAGAAACAACTGTGCAATAGTGTGGAGTTATGGCGGAACATAGTATATTAGAGAAAGAGAGGCAGTTCTAAATGGCTGGGTACACGTCCTGGGATGGGAATAAGCTGGGGAAGGAAAGATCATTGGGACCGAAGTAATCAAACTGTGAATGATTTTAGATATGATAATGTCTATAAGAAATATGGCAACGTGACGGGAAGGTGACTATGAAAGAGCAAAGACAGACCAGTTAGGCTTCCAAGGACCTAAGCAGAAACGGAATAACTTTGTTGAACACTTAATGTGGGGTAGACACTTGCTGGATTAGTTTATGCACTTCATCTCGTTTAATTCCCACCACAACCTCATGAGTTAAGGTTGATAAAGAATTAAAAAAGGCAGAACTCTTCGAAGATCAAATGAAAAGCATTAAGGAGCGTCTTAAATCTTTGTCTTGAGCAGTGTGCCAGAAACATGAGGAGCACTTTAGGAAAGAGATCAGGATGAGGGTCAGCTGTTTGTAGTGGTTCTGTTTACTTATCTGAGTGCCTGTGCAAGTTTTCAAATAAGGAAAAGTTGGTTGGCAAGTAAAGAAGTGAGGAGGCCTCCCAAAACTATATGGAGAAAAATTGGGAAACCTTATCTCTGGGGATTGCCCTCAACTACTTTTTAACAAAAATGGAAGACTTTTTAGAAACCTAACGGGATATACATATCTTTTTTGACCTTTCAGACATCTCTCGATTGATACAATTTCATATCTTGGTATTATAATAATAAAATTTTCTCAAACATCCCAAACATGAGAGATTGTGGGCAACAACATAGGAGTGCACATTTGAACTCCTGTTTGATTTGCTGTAGACATCATTTGTGTATATCTCCCTTTTAATCTTACCATCTGGGCCAGCTGGGTCCTTGCTTAATTATACTGTTTTGTTTTGTTTTGTTTTGTTTTGTTTTGTTTTGTTTTGTTTTACCCCTTCCCCAGCTCTTGCTATCCCCCCTCTTGCCTTAGCAACCACACAGTGGGCTCTGCTCATTTCCACCCAGAAACTTGAATGAGCTACTTTCTGCAGTTGCTGTCTGGCAAAACAGGGCAGTGAGAAAGAAATGGAAGCCCAAATGCAGGGCCCTCCTGTCCAGCACAGGAGCAAGGAGAGCTCTCTTTTTTCCTGTGGAAGAAAAGTCTTCCTTCTTCCTTCATTAGTTGCCTTTATCACTCTCGTGTTCTATCCAGTGGTTCTTTATGCCTCAAATAAAATTTCATATCTCTGGTAATTGAATTAGGAAATTTGGGGGCCATCCTCTTCTGGCTCCATGGAGACAGAGAATAAGATGAGCTGTTTATAGTGACTCTTTTTTCTTGACCCTCAGTGACTCTTCAGGTTTATCTGGCTGAACTTTTAGCTCTGGATCAAAGTCATCTGGAAATATTTCTTCTATATTTAAGTTCCAATTTTAATTATTGGTTAGTGTTTTGTATCTTGTTTCATTTGCTTATCTGGGGAATTTAGAGTTTGGACCTCTGCCTATGGAACTGACTTATTTCTGGTCAAGTCAATTCGGAAAATAAATAAATATTTAATTGAGCACCTACTGCAGTGATAACAAGAAAATGTTTGCCTTAAATGGGCTCTAAATCTAATTGGAAAGGTGACACATATGGAATGGATTGTAAATAAAAAGTGGGCTATACTCGGTGCAACAATGGAAATGTAACAAATTATGCTGTTAACTGGACTTTGAGATGGGGAGGATTTCATGGAAGAGGCGACATTTGAGTTGGACCTTCAATGAAAAGTAGTATTTCATAAAATAAAAAAGGGGGAAGGGCATTTCAAGATGAGAAGGCAGTATGACTAAAGATACAGAGGCACAGAAGGTTGTGTATGAGGGATAATAAATAGGCACAGAGCTGCTAAAGTCTAGGGTGCACAGGTAGGAGGTAGAGGAAGTGGGACTAGCTAATCCCAGAAGGATAGATCAGGGCTTTATTGTAGAAATCTTGGCTTAGCACACTGAGAAGGCATCTTTTGGTGACTATGAACTATTACATGTTTCAAAAGATGGGTCTAGTGGAAGAACAGAAATAAAGATGGATGATATTTTTATATGTAAAGTTCTACTGAGAGTCAAGAGGAAGAACCTCTTGGATGGGATACTACCTAGAAATACCAGGTGCTGTAGGCGTTAAAAATAAAAGTAGAACCTTACATGCCTGCCTCATGTCCAATATCCTGTTTATGCTATTTAAAACATTTAAGAATAAGAAATAAAGTGTTTTCTTTGCTACAATATTTAAATAGTTTTTAGCTCCCGATTTCTACTAATGTCCCTCTAATAAGACGTCTATCCCAAATAAGCACCATCTCCATGGGCAAGTGACAATGAGGAGAGTGGGTGGGTTCTACATAAAATATTAGCTTCATTTTTAGTTTTAGATGCCTCTTCCATTGATGTCTACTCTTATTAAGTAGAAATTTCCAAAAAGTGCCAAGAAAATTATGTTAATTTGTGTGTATACTGTTTTTCAGGTATTAGGAACCAGATTTTGTATATGTAGCTCAGTTTAACCTTGCCAAGAGTTTGAAGAATTTTCCAAGATTCTAGGTCTTCCCTTAAAATTTTGAAATGTTCCTGGAAATATAATTTTCATGATACTTTTTCCTTTGGGAAAAAAAAACATTTTGGTCAACATTGGGAGGAAAAAAAATCACTGAAGTAAAGTATATCTCTCCTTAATGTATTCTATTTGGAATTAATGTCTTATTGATGAACTATTAGAGCTAGGTACACAGGAGCTATTGAAATGTTGTGTCAGTACAGAAAATTGTGTTCATTATTTCTCATTCTCAACATAAACGAGCTGTAAATATACCTCATAAGGGGGTATATGCATTAGTGCCTCCCACATAAACTTCGCCTCTGCACGCATAAACATTTTCTTACTATCACAAATAATCAACAGGAGAGTAGCAAATGCAAGTTTAGCTTTTCTCTGAAATGTTTATCATGGTTACTTTAAACTGTTTATAAGAAAGAGAGAACTATAAATGTCCGTCAGGAGGTGGGCAGGACCATATGGCTCAGAAGGCTTTTCTGTGATAAAATGTTTGGTTAAATTTTAGGCAACACATGGTCCTTCCGTAGCAATTATTTGTCATTTCAAACATCATTGTTGATATTCAACTCCTGAAACAAATAACACCAACCTAAAACATTTATAATAACTTAAGAAACAAGGTTCATTCTGAGCTGCTGAGGTCCAGCTGCCCCTTGGCAACCCATCCTCCAGTCAGCTGTGGCTGCTGCCGATCCAACAGCTCCATCCCACCCTGTAGCGTGTGCTAGAGAGAAACTCACACCGGCCTTCAAAACAAACACTGCATGTAATCCACCTCAATGTTTTCCACATTAGGGCTTTGCAAATTTTAATTTTCTCTAAGAAAATTGTATACTCAGTGGCTTAGGTAAGGGTTTAATTTCTGATGCATAAAGCATACTGTACCTTGAAAAGTGTCTGAAAATAACCTGGTCATTAACTAGATGTTAATTGAATAGGAAGGCAACATTTCTTCATAAGTGACTTCAGATTAGTTTAGACACAATGTTTCCTGGTTTGTCTAAATTCAAGAAGTAGTGAATGAAATTGGCAAGAGAAAAGGCAGACCTAGTCCCAAGGCCTTTGACATGTTCTGCGACTCTCCTCGTTCATTTACACTGACAAGACTAAAGCTCATCTTGTCTTGGTTAAATCTTCGGAAAGCCACTATGGCAAAAACCTAGACAGGTCCTCCTTAGAGCCTTTTTGAATATGTATTTATTTATATACATTATGTTGGCAGTATCATTCTTTAAGAAAAACTCAATT
Source organism: Eidolon dupreanum (assembly GCA_028627145.1). Taxonomy (NCBI): domain Eukaryota; kingdom Metazoa; phylum Chordata; class Mammalia; order Chiroptera; family Pteropodidae; genus Eidolon; species Eidolon dupreanum. Next base: position 52,566,121 of record CM053508.1, on the reverse strand, counting down.
TCAATTTTTTCCCCAAAGTTCTTGAGTGGAACAAAAAGAAAAATGAATCTTTTGTAGTTTCCCCTTAACTTAAAAGGGTTAGCTATATTGGTCCCTCCTGTTCTATCTCAGTCAAAAAGAACACCATCACCACCACAACCTCCCGACACACAAACACACAAAGGCATACTTGTCTTTCTTCTTTATGTTTCTACATTTATTGGAAGGTATTATAAAATGGATGAAGAACTGAACAAGATAGTTTTTAATTTAAGATGTTTACAATACAAGAGGGAAGACAGTAACTTCAACAAAGAATTATGACAGATACCCAGTATGATACATTTCATACCATAGGTGCTGAAAAAAATATCATGAAAGTACAAAGGAAAGATTAATTCTGAATGTGGAGATCAGAATGAAGACTTCATGAGAAGGTGGCATTTGAGTAGTCTTTAAGGATGAGTTTGATTTTAAGAGGTAAAGAGAAAGGAAATAATGCTCAGAGAAATTATAAAATGAAACAAACAAAAGAATACCTTGTTCTTGGACTTCACCTTCCCTCCCTTCCTCCCTCCCGTCCTCCCTTCCTTCCATCCTTCTACCCATTTTTTTTTTACCTCCCTTTCTACACACACACACACACACACACACACACACACACACACAGCAAAAAGTTGAAGGTATTATTTTTCCTTTGGGGTTTCACTCTTTTCTGTGACTCAAAATGTGATATTTCATTTACAGTTATTTGTGTCAGAAAGGCAGAATCTTTTATAAACATCATAAAAGAAACATTAAAAATAAAATTTTGGAAATGGCCAAGATAGAAGTTAATAAAATCTGTATGGTCAAATTTGTATTTGCATTTATTTGTAGTATTATGAAATTGAAATTCTGAATGCCCCATTAATAGATTTTAATTGATCCGATCTTCATAGTTGTAGTGCAGAATGGTTTACTAACATTAGTACTATAAGTATAACTGATACTTATAAAATGGTTTACAGTTTACAGCAATTTCTAGGTTTATTTTGTCAGCAAGTGTTGGAAGACTACTGGCATCAAATGGGGCAGGGTGAGCGAGATAGCTGCTTCACAATGAAGGGTCATCCTTCATCTCAGCCAATGTTTATTTTAATGTACAACAGATAATTATGTAGATGAAAACCTTACTTATAATCATTTATGTCAAGTATCTAACTCTGTTTCATATATAATTTTTATATGTAATACATTTTTATATATTCTGAATTTAATATACTCTGAAATTTTAGGCATGCAATTACTATATAAATCAAATGAAAAATGTATTTTGTTTTACTTAGAAATTTGCTGCATTTTTCACCATTTCAGAGAATCATATCACCCCAACAGTTCATGTTTTTAAGTCACTAATTCAATGCAAGAATTTATGTCTTCAAATTAAAGGTGCAAATATCTGACTATATCTCTATACAGTAATCATAACTGAGTGTGTACCTATTAAAATACAGTATAGTATGGTAGCAAAGGCATGGATGCTGCAGACTGCCCATGTTCTTTTACCATACACTCCTACTCCACGCCAGCTCTGTGACCTTGGGCAAGTTACTTAACCTCTCTGTATCTCAGTTTTCTTCTCTGTAAAATGGAAATGATACTACTTCAAAAATATTAAAAATAATAATTAAAAATAATAATACATACCTCAAATATATTAAAAAGGAATAAGAGCTAAGAAAAATGTCAGGCATATAGTAAGCATAATAGAAGTATTAGTAATTATAACAGGCTCATCATCTTTCTCTAAAATTCTTAAGACTAGATGTGTTCTAGAATTCAGTATATTTTTTAAAGGTAATCTGGTACATACATTGTGTCTATTATGTAATATTATTAGTGGAAACTGGGACAGCACCTATAATCATAAACATTAATTTTTCTGCAGAAAACCTTCTGGCCATTCACATTAACAGGGAAAAATAAAAACAGCAAGTTACAAAATGTTTCCAAAATTCTGAGCCATTTGGATTATAGAATTGTGGAAGAATTATGGATCTGTACTTTATTATTTATTACAAATTACTTTCCTCTATTTCTCTTTTATGTGACAGGCATTATTTTGATTACTTAAAAAGGTATCTTTGTAGATAAAGAATAGCATCTACAATTTCATTTTGAGATAGTTAAGGTACTTTACAAACTATTTAAAAAATAGGATATTAGGTCTGATAGGATTGAGAATGTATGGTCTTTTAAAATATATACATTATTTCATTTGATCTTCACCATAGCCCTATGAGATAGATTTTTACTTTAAAGAGAAGAAAACCAAATACAAGGTTTGAAATTAAAACATGTCAAATCATCTCAATCTCAGTATGGGAAAGAATTAGCATTGATCCAGATCTTGAACTCCCAGTCCTGACCTCTCCCTCCCATTCTTCTGATGCATCAACCACAGAGGAGGCCTATGCATGCTATGTGCTCAGCCTGTGATTCACAAGTGACGGTTTGGGGTTAAAACTATAGGAGGGAACAGAATGAATAGTAATGAGCCACTTTCCATCAAAAGGTTGATTTTTTAAAAACTTTATTTTCTTATTTGTTTCAAGTATATAGTACATTGGTTAGATATTTATATAGTTTGTGAAATGATCCCGCTGATTGCTCTTTCTCTCCTCTGGCTCTCCACCTAGCCATTACATTACTGCTGACTGCATTCTCTATGCATGCTCACCATTCCTGTGACCATCTATCAACTACTAATTTATACTTCTTTGACCCTTCACCCCATTCTCTCAGCCTCTCAACCACCCTCCCCTCTGGCCGTCACCAGATTGTCCTCTATATTTGTGAGTCTGTTTTGATTAGTTTGTTCTTTTTGTTCCTTAGATTCCACGTATAAGTTAAATCATATGGTATTTATCTTTCTCTGTCTGACTTATTTCACTCAGCATAATAACCTCTAGGTTCACCCATGTCATTGCAAATGACAGGATTTCATTTTTTAATGGCTGAGTAATATTCCATTATATATATGAACCATAACTTCTTTATCCAATCGACTGTTGATGGGCATTTCGGTTGCTTCCATATCTCGGCTATTGTAAATTGTGCTGCAATGAACATGGGGGTGCATAGATCTTTACAGATTATTTGGATAAATACCCAGAAGTGCAATTGCCGAGTCAAAAGGTATATCCATTTTTAACTTTTTAAGAAACCTCCAGACTGTTTTCCATATGGCTATACCAATTTGCATTCCCACTGACAGTGAATGAGGGTTCCTTTTTCTCTGCATCCTTGCCAACACTTGTTGTTCTTTTATTTATTGATGATAGCCATTGTGACAGGTGTGAGGTGATATTTCATTGTGGTTTCAATTTGATGATTAGTGACCTTGGGCATCTTTTCATTTGTATATTGTATTATTATTTAATATAGCTTCACCTACTTTGTTAACTAAAAATTATTTAATACCTCTGTCTACTTTTCCCTCTTTTACTCTGAAAATATTTCCATAGAGAAAAAATTTCACCTTTTTAAGATTTTCTTGATCTAAACTCTTTTTAAAAAAATATCCGTGACTTCAACTAGGTTTCCATTCTAGAAATAATGCAATTGGCAGGTCTCACTAGTGGAAAGAACATTGTATTAGAAGGGTGAAAAAATAAATTTAGGCCCTGATTTAGCTTAACTAGACAGCATGATTAACTTGCCCTAGGCAAATCACTTGCCTTGATGAATCTCAGTTTCTTCATTTGATTTACTGTGAGAATGAAATGAGGTGCCATACATAATACAACCAGAATAAAGTCTGTCAAATAAGTGCACATTCAATACTAAACCACTGTTTCTCTACCTATAAAATAAAGGATTTGTACTATATCAACAGGCTATCTCTGAAATTTGATTACAATAGTATAATTCCAAATTATCCTTCAATGAGTCAAATCCCTGATCCATTGATCTTCTGAGTTCTCATTTCATCATGGCCTATTTTGGCCCATAAATAATAATATATTGCTAATTTCAATGGTTTTCTTAATAAATTATATTTCTAAGTTGAATCAAAACAACAGTATAGTAGGCACTGCTAAAGATACAAGATAAATGAAAGATCGCCTTAACAAGTCAAAATATTTTTTAAAAAAATCAAGAAGCAATCACTGAATAGCTTTCCTTGATTTAGATAGCAATTAGGTTAATAATCAAATGAGACTGATAATCACAGCTGAGGAACCTAATCAGCCAGATTGCTACGCATTTCTTTAAACCTCTCGAAATATAACATCACGGCTGAATAGGTGAATCTACTTATGACTGATGTCCCTTGATCTTTACTACTGGTTTCACTGGATCTCAGTTCTCAGAAGAAAAATCGTTTAAAACAATCTTTTTTTTCCATAGAACTATATTATTTAACTTTAGAAGTATTTCCCATGTATGCTCAACAGAATTTTCTTCTCCTAATAAGAAAACAAATTTTATAAATGAAAAACAGTGAATTTGAACACCTTTCTGTTTCACACAGTATCCAGCAGTGCGTTCTGACCAGTAGTCTTTATTATTTGCCCTCGTTTGCTCATATTTCCTTCCTTTCATAAAAGAAAATTGTCTTTATTTTTTAAAAGCACCTAACAAGTACACATTCTTATTGTTACTTGTTGCTGAAAGAAAATAGAGCTCTTAGAGAAGCTGTCTCTCTCCTCAACTGCATTATATCCCAGTGCAAACTACAAAGTGGTAGCATTTATTCTTTTATTCCTGAGCTACGTCTAGAGCATCTACTATTCATCAGACACTGCTCCGCATATAATAATAAGCAAAAACACAGCCGCTGCCCACATAAAGTACAGAGTCTAGTCTTGTACAATCCCCAACTACTCCCTGCAAAGTGTCAGTGGTTCCTTTCCTGGAGTGCCCCAATTTTTGCATCTGTATAGAAAGTAAATAATTTCACCTCATTACTGATTTTTTTTCTCCAATTCAAACAATAGAAACAAGAATAGAAGAATCTCTAAAAATTTAAAAGAAAATAGAAATCCCTATTCAGATGTTCTTTCACTAACTTCATGTTTTTTATTTTTATTTTTTATTTTTTTAATTAATTTATTTTTATGGTGACATTTGTTAACGAAATCCAATGTTTTAGCTGTACATTTTAATAGTAAGACATATATATATGTATATATATATATATATATATATATACACACACATACATACATATTTACATTATGTGTTCACCTCCCGTAGATTTCTTTCTGTCGCCATTTGACCCCTTTATCTTGTCTACCTCTCCCCTCTCCCCTCCCCACTATGCTCTGGTAACCAGTAGTCGATTGTCCACCTCCATGAGTCTCTGTTTGTCCTATTCATTTGTTGTTTTTTTATGTTTATAGCCCACATATAAGTGATATCATGATTTTCGGCTTTTTCTCTCTGGCTTATTTCGCTAACATGATTATCTTGAGGTTACTAACTTCATTTTAAAAATTAATATAATTTCCTCTTAGGTTAAAGAATAAGTAATGACTAACAAATAGAAAATGTTCTTACTTTCATCTTTTCCTTTGACTTGCAGTGTTCCTTTATCATTTGCATGATAATTGGCAAAAATCACTACAACCACGGCATAGTATACAGATTAAGGGGCTTCATTAAATTCAGGAGGATTTTTTTGAAAGGTGTTTGTTTTATCCTGTTTTGTCTCAACAGAACAAGGCATAGAGACCAGGAAAGAGGATTTCCTAGTTAATGTATAGTACATATACAGAGGGAATGAATGTATGTCTATGTGCTCATGGTTACCTAATATGGTGAATGCAGATTATTCAAATATTTATTCTTCATAGCTACAGATGGTTTGGCCTTCAGCATATAGAGAATTTTAAAGGTGAATTGGATCCATGGTCAGAAAATTTTTCTCTGACCTTATAGTTTTAGCTTTTCATGCTCATAACATAGATCAAAAGCTAAAAGGAGAATAAAGTAACAAGAGACTTTATTCCAGTTGTTTCACATTTCAAAAGCCAGTACTTGATTAGTTAAAGGCAGAAAGAAGGGAATTAAAGTCTCCCACTCCTAACATATTCCTGCCTATTTTTCTTTTATTTCCTGTAGGCTTTTGCTTTATGAATTTTGAAGGGATATTTTTATTGTGTGTGGATATCCATATCTCTTATATCTTTGTTGCAGATGAAGTCTCATCCTAATAGCATTGCTTCTTGCCACTTCCCACAAGTCATCCATGAGAAAGGAATTAATAATGTTATTCGTGAGGTTAAACTAGTTAAAATAATTAGCATTACCAAGAAACTTATATTTACTCTGAAGTTTGTATTTATTCTCCCCACCCCCTCTCACCTCCGCCACCCCAAGAACACATAAAAGAGAGGGAAGCACCAGCCAGATCTTCCACTAGGCAAAACTATGTTTGTTTGTTTTTTTAAGAAAATCTCTCTCCTTGTTTTCTGTTTCACTGACTGCTCATCTCAGTGCCCCTCAGTCCTTCTCCTTTCTTTAATTTCCAAGTGTTCCAGAGCCTCATTCTCTTCTCTTACTACACACAAACGGTTTGTGTGTAGTACCATTTACATACTGATAATATATAGATCTAGTTCCTATCTCCCAGAACTCCAGACTCCTGAGTCCATCAGGCATCTCCAATTTAACACAGTCAAAACCACAGCTCCAATCTTTTCCTCAGCTAGCTCTTTTGCTGTTTTGGTATATCTTGGTAAATAGCACTGCTATCTACCCAATTACTCAAGTCAGATATCTGGGGGTCCCTCATTATCTTCCCACCCGCATATCTAATTCATCAACATATTCTTTAACTTCTAATTCCAAATAGCCCAGAATCCTTCTAGTTTTCTCTGTCTTTAGTTCTTCTCCTTTGCCCAAGATATAATCTCTTGCCTACTATAGTAATAGCTTTCAAATTCATCTTTTTGATCTTACATTTGCTCATTTCCTTTGAATCCTCCATAGAACAGTTGAAACGATCTCTTTAAAACACGAATTAGATTATGTTATACTCTTATTTAAAGTCTGCAATCACTTTTCACTACAGAATAAAATCTAAACTCCTTCTCCAAGCCCCTTTTGATCTTGTTCCCTATCACTCACTCACTAGTCTACCATACTCCAAAGTCAGTGGCCTTTATTTATTGCTGTTCCTCTAATTTGCCAAACTCATTCAGGCCTTAGGGCCTTTGCACTTACTATTTTCTATTACTAGAACACTTTCCCCTTGGACCTGCAGAAGGCTGATGTTTATCATTTAGATCTCAGATTAAATATCATGCCTTGGGAAAGGCCCTCTCTGACCTCAGTCTAGTGTCGCTACCAGTCCTTGAACTACAGAGCACCTTTTGATAATTTTATGCAGTGTTTATCACTGTCTGTTATTTTACTGGTTTATCTTTTGCTCATCTTCTGCCACCTCCTATTTTAAACTCTATGAGAGAAAGACTTTATTGGCTTGTTCGTGGCTATAATTCCAGCCTTTGGAAGAATGCTTGACTCCAACATATAGAGTGAATGAATCAGAATCACTAGAAAACATGATTGAAAAAGAGGCAGGCAATATATTTGGCTTCTTGTGCTTGCTAGTTAATAACACTCTGGAAACTGTTTATCTGTATACACTGTCTCATTTCTTATAAAGCTGATGAAAAACCTGGTTCTGTCTTCACAGATGAAAGTAACTAAACTTTTAACTTGAAGTCAGCTGTGTAAAGGTCTAGGCTGTAAGTCTTAGGACTAACTGCAGATGACCTGTTGAAACGCTTTCTAGGATAGACTTTTAAGTACCTGTCAAAGTTTAAAAGCTGAGAGCAAATATATGTGTACTGAACCTAACTGCCTTTCAACTTGGAGCACTTGATGTTTGAAAATCACCTCTATTTTACTTTTTGCTAGCTGGATCTACTCATCTTTTAGTTTCAGGGCCTGATTCATCAGTTTCTATGGATCCATTTATAAACTCAGTCAGCACTTTGTTCTGCCAGCCTGTGAATAAAAGGGTGGGGAAGGGGGAGTAACTGCCGGCTTGGGGGGAAAAATAACGTTTTTCATTGATTCTGCTTTCAAATAATTTCCAAGAGCACAATAAAAAGTTTCCTATTCTCAGTTCTTCATTTGAATACTGAATATATTCTACTTTTGTCCTCTTCTTTTTATGTCTTTTGTCTCCATTTGAAGACTTATCCAAGAAATAAAGTAAAGCTCATCATTCTATTCATATAGGCAAAATATACCCCAGCATGAAGCCTTAGATGTTAAAAGACAGTATCCTATCAGACTGTAAATTTTCCTAGCTCAAAAAAAAAAAAGTGATAAGTATTATAACAAGTGATGCAAGAATTGCTGAACTTTTAAATATAGGGCTGTCATTAACCTTTATGAGCTCAATGACCCTTTTTTCTTTTTCCTTTTCTGGTGAAATAGAAGAATATTATGGATTACTCTGTGAGGCTCCTACCCTTCAAGTAGAGTATGACTTGACTCAGCTAGTCTTATGATTTAATAGTGCTTAAGAAAAAGAAAAAAATAAAATCTTTTCTAAGAAAATCCCTTTTAAAAGAAAGTTTATATCTAAACAAGAAATTTTCATTTTATAGAGCACTGGTTTGCAAAAGACATGTCTTCTGATCTAATTTCAACCACAATCTGCATAGGGAACAAAACAAGTATCTTCTAAAACTGCCTATTATACAAATATAGTTATTGGCTCTAAAGAAATAACTTTTTTGCATGTTGTATTTAATAGAAGAGCTTTGAGATTCTATAACCTCAAATATAAACTATTTATGTTTCTCTGTATCTAGCTTCAAGTAGCAATCACCTTGAAAACCACCTGTGCCCTTGAAACATTTAGTAATTTAATCAACTATTTTAAAATTACCTAATCTCCTAGACTACCAGATAGGTTAAATAAAAGAGACTAGGGTAAAATTGTGTCTACCCTCCCAGTTTTCCTTGTTTCTGTTTCTATTTGCTGTTTACTTTCAAGATGAGCATGGAGAATTGATTGTCAGGTGGCTAGCTTCCTGGATGAAATATTGTGTGTATTATTTTCTGCATTTCATATGCTGATTATTCATTTGTTTCTGGTTTCATACATTGTCTATAAGAGACTCAAGACTAAAATAACTTTGCGTAGCATTTGAGTTCTTCCCTACAGAAAACTTTAAGCTTTGATTCTTGTTGCCATGCTACTTGATTTTTAAAAAAGATTCCCTGCCACTCCACTTGGAAGATTGTGTTGTCCCCTTTTGTTTGTGTGTTTATTCTCATTTTGTATTGTTTCATGTTTTAATAGTGAAGAATTGCTATCCTACTGAAACTATTCATATAGATAAGTAAAGGGTTAATATACTACAAAAATAGTTGAATTATGTATTAAGTAATTTTTGGAAGAAAATTGTAATCCATATAACTTACAGACTTGAAACACGAGTGAACATAATACAAGAAATAATGCTTAGTTCCTGCTCATAACCATGGAGTTAGATTTTTTTTTTTTAAAGGGAGATGGATACTTAAAGACCATGATAAACCTTAGGCTGAATGAAAGACTTTCAGGATAAAAATTCACTCTAAAATGAAATATTTAGAGATGTGATAGAGGTCCCTCTTACAGAGAGATCTTTACTGAGTTTTGATTTTTTTTTTATTTAACATCTACATATGCTTTTGAATCATACCACTTGAATGAATTTTGGAAAGCCAAGTGCTTCAAGACCATGACAAAAAACCTACTAGCTTTCATCTTCCTCCTCTCCATCCCCGCCCTCCCCAGGACTATTTAAGAAGTCTCTAATTATGAACTTTTTTGGGAAATCCCAAGATCAGAGCTAACTAGCCAACCTGTTGTTGATCATCCACCATTCATTTATACCATCTATATAGAGTTGACCAAAGCACACAGAAACACTTCAATATTTTTTTTCCATTTTGTTTACTTTCCTCAAATTTTTTCATCACAGTTTGTTTTTTTTAAGGTAAAATTGTTCATATTTATAGCACTGTAGTTCTTCAATTGTTTCCTATTACTTTCGTATAAAACCAGGGGTGAAATTTAAAATGCCCAAAGACCTGATTGATATGGTGTAGAAGCTGCAATTCCCACAAACAGCCTGAGAAGGTCACATTCAGTGAGAGTGCTGGCTAGTCCCCATTAGTAGCCTTGAAGGGACTAACAAACACCCGTAATTTATGCGCCATGATGCTAGTGCCACTACCAATGTATTGCCATGCACTGGAGTATGGACCTGCACTGGGCAGGGAACATGCAGAGGTAGTATGTATGATGGTCACAGGAGAGGTAGCAGGCATCCTGTATAGGTACCTCCCAGGAACCATGTGGGCTGTAATCATGGGTGGCTACTCAGCTATGAGTGGCTTAGAACATTAAGCATTTTATTATTTCAACAGTTATATGACCATACCAATGTATATCAGCTGACTATCACCTGTGTGTATGGCCACAAATATCTTATCTTGTATAATTACTTCTTTTCATGCCAAATCTGCTACCTACTGATGGTATTCATAATTTGTACGATTTTTTTGGCTAAGAAGAAACAAACTAATTATATCAGTCCAAAGTCAATCTGTTGCAAACGAATCAATAAAGTTATCAGAACTTTAATGCTACTAGAGAAAATAGTTAAGCTGTATCATTTCACGTTTTATTTTAATAAATAGACAAATAATGAGTCAAATTTGAGAGACAGTGAGCTAGCTCTTCACCTAGAAATTGCAGCACAGGCCCTGTATTTCATATTATTCTACTGGTTAGAAAAATTTTTAGTATTGTGCTAATGAAGATGGCAAGGATAAAAACATAATATTCCTTGTTTTATTGAAAAGGATTTTGAACATATTTTTAACTACTATTAATTAAGGAAACTTCATTTTAAAAGATGCCAACTTTGAATGAATAGTTTATCCAATAAAATTGCAACAGAAACAGGGGACCTCAAATAATATTTTCTTTAAAATTAATGTCAATTTAGAGAATATTTATTGACAGTTATATGACTTCATTTATTTATTTGTTTATTCAATAATTTTTGAATTCATATTGGGTAAAAGGAGAAAACAATAAGATTAGAAAATTTGTACAAGAGAGCTATCCACACTGGAGTGTAAGATGAGAGGAGAAGGTTAGACAAAGGAAGCTTCCAATAGAAGTTATCTTGTAGTCAAAAATCTGAGCTATCCAGGCAAATGAGGAGGAAAAGAATATCCCAGAGACAGACAAAGGTTTATGCAATTAGAGGAAGTGAAGTATGTGGCACCTGAGACAGGAAAGCTGGAAATAACCAGATTTTAAAGTTCTTTTAAAGCCATACCGAGGAACATGAGTTACATTCTGAGTCACCAGTTTCCTTTACCTCTCTTTAAAGTTCCCATCATCTGTCTCATTACGAAGGGAAGCAGGGAGTCTTATAATCAAATGTGTGATTTAAGAAAGCTTTTTGGAAGGCAGGCTGGAATTATTCAGAAAGGTTAGAAGACTACTGCAATAGTTTGGAGACTGACTGTAAAGCAAGGTGACATACTGGCTGAACACCTGAACACCTCTGTGCTTATATATGTAAGCTCCTGTGGGTAATTTAATACAAATCTATAATTAATTAATTAATTAATTAATACTTAAAATAGTTACAGACTTCTGACAACTAAGTAAAATCACATAATCTTTCTGGGATTCAGTTTCTTCTCTATAAAATAAGAGGCTTGCATTTGAAATTTTTAAATGCTAAATTCCCAAAAATCTAATAGAGGAAGTATAACTGTATGAGGTTAGTACCTTGTTTTCCTTAATGGAGATTTCTAACATTTCTTTCACTTCTTTACTTGAGAAAACTCAGTTTTCAATTGTGTTTCATCATTAAAATCTGAAGCCAGGATTCTGAAGTTCTGAAATATATTCATGAAAATTAAATTCCACTATGACTTCTACATAGGATGCTCCAACCTGAAGTTAATATAACTTTAATTTGACCTGCCCTGAGGTCACATTACGAATAGGGAAAAATAATATTAATACTTAGAATTCCTTATATTCAAATAATGTAGAATTTTTTATATTCAATTAATGTTTTCAAGCTATTTTCATGTACATTCTCAATTTAGACTTATTTTAACCTTATGAGATAGCCAGGACAGGACTATTTTATAAATTAGGAAACTGAGAAGAAGGGAATTTAAATATCTAGCTCATACATTGGAGCTTCCTTGAGGTTTCAAAATCCTAGTTCATTGTTTTTTCTCATAGTCCCAGATTTACCCCCAGATCTAAACATTTTCTAAAGTGATGACACAAAATAAAAGTGATGTTCTTGTCAGAAAAGCATTTGTGAACACAGAGATGTTAACGCTACTGTGACCCATGCTTCAAATAGAACATGGGAGATGGTTTCATTTTTCATTCAGGCAAGATATGAAATGTTCTATACAAAGAGATTCTGTCACTAACTAGTTGCATTACTTAAACAAGCCATTAAATCTGTCCAGGCCTTGGTTTTTATGAAATATTATCATTGAACCAGAAGTCACTGATATCTATGGCATTTTTAGCTATAAAATTATAGAATCCTGATGTTCTTAAATATTTATTTCTTGTTTTATTACTTTTTTTTTTAATCAAACTGCCTCACCCCAGGTGAAATGGTGACCTAAATAAATGAAGCCTTCCATAACTCACAGAGTAAGGAAATTCACCTGGTCTACTAACAGTGTCTCTGTAATCGATGTTATATTACTACAGGACTGTCCTTGCCATCATACCTGCCATCATACCTTAAACCTGTTTTCTTCTTTTCTTTTTCTTTTTTCTTGAGAGAGAGAAAAATAAATAAATAATAAAAGTACACAAGCAACCCCTCAGGATTTCATCTCCATGTCCTTCAAATCCCATCTTCTTCACTGATTTTTAACTCAGCACATTTTTAACCTTGCCTCACATAAAGACACACATCTTTCAGATATACAATTTACAAAGGCATCCTATATCTTTTTATAATGAATCCAATATAAATATAAAGGAGAGTCGAAGAGAAGCTTGAGCACTAACCACACCCATGGGAAGTGAATATGGCCATGATTCTGTTTAGTTTGTTTGTTCGTTTGTTTGTTTGTTTTGCTTGGAATTTCAATAGTAATTTGACACGTTGATTAGGAAGAAAACTTTTTCCATTTTACAACCTCTTCTAAGTCCCAGAATCCAGATGCAGTGTGCTCATAACCAGGGCATTTGCCCTGAATCTACTACTATACAGCCTTATAGGCTTGTCCTTGACTGCATCCTACAATAGATGCCGAGCAAAAGCCAATGCACATTCAGTCCAACACACAGTTGCTGCATAAGACAATTGTCTCATGCATGAGAAAATTTTAAGAGCTCAATTCATAGAAATCACTTATTAATTCAAAAAAATATTTTCTGAGTTTCTAGTAGGGGCCATGTTTTGTGCTAAAGTGGCCACAAAGATAAGACAGAGCTAGATCCTTTCTTTAAAGAGCATACAATGTAGAGGATATCTGCATGTTCTGCATAAATAATGATAATACAAAGTCGCAAGTGAGTAAGGGCCACAAGAGAGATAGAATTAGAAAGCTATGGAAGCTGTAAATGGTGTTTTGTGAAAGGTCAATGGCATTAAAAAGGGCCTCTGAGATTTTATGGTCTGGCTCCCTCCACGCCAGCTCTTTGTAGAGTCCAGGACTGCTGATTGTCTCCCTTCTCTGCACGAAATTGTCTAGTACATAGTACCTCTTAGGTACGTTGAAAGTCCCAATGATAAATGGCTAGTCCCAATACAAAAGCCTCCAAGAAGGTGTCTTTTCAGCAGCTACCTACAAGTAGGCAATACACACAGTACATTAAATAGTATTGAATGCTTTGGGGATTGTAGTCATCCTGCCTCCTAATCCCTCAATCCTTTTCCTCTTTATTAATTAGTCAGGAGCATCACACTTAGCCAACCATTAGAGAGCAAAAGAAATGATTTTTCTTGCAAAGGGGCTGGGTGGAGGGGGCACTGGAGATATTTACTTCTAGGGATAGAAAGTTAAGGGGACATAAGATAATTACAGAGTCCAGCTTTCTCTCCCTTTAAGGGATAAATCTTTTTCTTCCTAGCTTTTGTGTGTTTGTAACCTGAGGTCAACTGAAGTTAATTCTTTAGTGAATTGTTGAGAAAACCCTTTCAGTCTACATTTCCAGGCACAAATCTTGACTACAACTTAAAAAAAAAATGCCCTCCAAACAATTAGTTACTTGAACTCCCTTAACTTATACCTGCATTCTCAATGTTTTCATAACACAGAAATCATTCTCCCCACAATTTTGCCCTAAGTATCTGGTGAGCTTAACTTTTTACAGCTGATGTTAGCATTCCTCCAAATAACTTGAAAGTCTCTATTTCTTAAAAAAAAAAAAAAAAGAATATATATATTTTTTTCTTTGTATTTTCTAACCACTTTCAGTCACAGCAGAAAATAACTTTTCTGTTTTCTAACTATTGTTCTATTTACCTTGCTCTCTCTGAGCTAGAGCTATCACTAAGTAGTATTTACATATATACGGATTTGAGCATTCATTTTCTTTACAGCAAAAAGTACATTCACCATACATTGAGAACTTGGGAAAGGGGCTACTATTCTCACATAATCAATATTTATTTTTATTCATTTCTATTTTGAAAGGGTTTTCCCCCCCCCCCAAAGAATTACATGGAAGACTAGGTGGAAGGAAAGAATATGAACAAGGTGTTGAAGTCATAGAAAAAGTCATTCATTCATTTTTTTATTCATTCAACAGATACCTTCTGAGCACTGTTCTAGGACCTAAAGACAGTTGTGAAGGCAAAGTAGATTCCTACTCTAGCATAGCAGTCAAAACCCATAGGAACTGAGATTGTCATAAATGTTGAAATGGTCCATAATTCTCTTCAGATAATTAGCCAGGCAATTGATAGAGGTGATGTAGAAGTCTGAATGTAGTGCAGGAAAGACCCACTCAACCTCTTTCTTCTTTGAGAAATTTCGATAGGTTTTTATAGGTTGAGAAATGACGTAACAGAAATGTGATATCATCAGGAGACTCAATTTTCTATGACAAAGACATGGTAAGACAGTTAATATATCTGTAACAAAAGTAGTGTATTTACAATGCAGTGGAAGAAGAAATAGAGAGAAGGGTAGAAAAGATGCGGCAAAGAGACAACCATAAAAATAAGCACTCTGTGACCACAGTGCTCATCTCAGCCATGGAAGTTAAACCAAGTTTTTGGGTCAGAAGAAAATGGAAGCTTGTGCTATTCTTGTTGGTAATTACGAGCAGGCTGTGAGGAGCAGTGTTATTAACCTTCTGGACCCCAAAGTTTAACAGAAAGGGCTCCAGTCACTACATTATCACCTACCAGCTGTGGGAGGTAGACAAGTCATCTAACTCCTCTAAGCCTCAGCATCTTCATGTGTAAAATAGAAGTAATAATTATACCAATATTACTTCATTTTAGTGAGGATTAAATACGATTGTGTCAGTAAAGTGTTTAGCAGAATGCCTGATACATAGTAAATATCAGTAAAAGTTAGCAGAGATTACAAATTGTCAGGAAAGGGAATGAACCCCTCAAGATGGTAATCTTCAAGGGACTGCGGATACTAAGCAAAGACACAAGGCACAAGAGACTTAGAGAATCATAGAGACAAATGAAATAAGGATTAAGATCAAAGAGTATTAGGAAATGTTTAATCTACTCGGAATGGAAAGTGAACCCTTTTTAACCTCTTATCCATATCTAATCTGAGTTTCAACACTTTTCTTCTATTGTCCCTCCAACAGAATGTAAAAACCAGAATTACTTTGGAATGAGAGTCAGAGGGAGGGAGGGAGGGAGAAGGTTGGGAGGTTACTCACCTTACTGGATAACTCAACTGTCCCTTGGCAAATAAAATACTGTTTCATTTAGGAAATCAACAACTGCGACACTTAACCTTTCAGACTGGTTTATTCTTCACATGCCAGGGATCCCTAATTATGAAATAATTTACAATTTCATTGATAAAATTCTTCTCTCTAAAACTTACTCTTAGCTCCATCACACAAAACAGAGAATTGTCTCCTTTTCCACATGGCTTGCCTGTAAGGTGTTAAAATTCTGTTTTTTTTAAAATATCTACTTTAGAGGTTAGTCATTTGCTTTAATGTTTTTTCTTTAAAAATAGTTCTCTTCACCCTTTGGAAAGATATACTAGCCGTGGTAACTAGGAATGGGTTCCTTGAGTTTTAATAAGCAGGATTGTAAAGTGATGAAGAAAATACAGTTTTAATTATTTTAGAATTCTTGCTGTGTCACTCAACATTCTCTTTAACTTTTTATCACATCACTACTAATCTTTTAGAAACTTTTGCAAACTGACTATCTCCCTGCCCTCATAGGATCTCCTTTGTAGAAGTCACTAACACTTTTAGCCATTTATGCCTATAGACATACAAATAGCTAATTCCCTTCATGACCTGTCCATTTCCGCTGCAAGCACTAATTCTATCTCAGTTTGACTTAGATCAATGGACTTATCTTTGCTTCTATTCAGTTTTCTTTTTCAGCAACAATAGGATTCCTTATCTATATGGCTTAGCGGATGGAGGGCACACTAGCCTGAACTGCTGCTCCTTTTATTTCAGAAAATCCATTTCTAATCACTTTTGTTTTAATCCAAGTGGGTCTCTTTTTTCCTTTACATTTTGTAATTTTTCACATTTACATTTTTGGTGGATTTTTTGGAATCGACTTTCCTGATAAGAGAGTTGTGATTATAGATCAATCACTGCCCATCATGATACCAAGCAAGTGAGAAGTACACTTTCTAGATTACATTTAGGAGAGATGCTTATTTTACACACAATAGATAATCCAAGTAGAATTTACTTGAGTTTAATAAGAAACAACAAACATTGGAATTAAGACATCTTTTTTTTAATGAAAATCCCTGTAATACAGAGTCTGTATTTAGAAACTACAACTGCTAAATTAATAGTTATAATATTTAAATATCAAAAGGGAAAGAAATGATTTTATTGTTCAAGTCTTCTTTTGAGTCAACCTACTTACTTAGCTCCAAAACCCCAAATAAAGTAAAAAGGTTGATTTAAATTACAATTCTATGTTCTAGACAGTTATCTGACACTTTTCCAGCCAACTTTATAGGTAAATGCTCAAAACATTAGAGGCTAGATATGAAGAGAAAGCTAGCAAAGACAATGGAGAAAATCGGTGGTAAGTGTCCATGACTGCCTATTGACCATTTGAACTCTGTATTTAAACAGGAGGAGAAGGTGCTGGCTACTCACTCTCTTCCCTCATAAGCACATGACTAAACTTGCCCAGGCAGTATCCCATCAGATATCTCCACTGCTTTAAAAAGCCACCAGTAATTTCCACATGGCTTATCAAGGGGTAAATTGTGGTGTAGAGAAAAAGGAACTGCGATTACTTCCAAAGATCCTGACCTTGATGTCTGGTCCTTATCTTTTATTTCCCTTCATACCAATCCTTAATGGAACATAGTTGGTACATGTTTGACTTTTTAAAATGCACAGTTTTCTTTGTTGCTAAAGCAGTGTAATGGACACCAGAAAGTTGGAAGACCATGTTTTTTGAAGTCCTACTCTTGTGGACTTCAGCAAGTCTTGACTTTTCTAATTCTAGGTTTCTTCACCTATAAGATGGGATAATAATACCTACTCTGTAGGCTCAAATGGAATATCTGTGAGAGTGTTTTTTACTTTGCAGTATGAATCTTAGTAGTGTTCCTGTTTGTTTTGTTTTTGCTTTTTTTCCCCCCTATAACACTGTAAAGAAAGGCTGAGACTGAGTGGGAAGGAGTGGGAGCCATCTGGTGAGGATCGAAGGCTGAGTCCTTATTTATTTAATGAATTCCTCCTTATAATTCTGTTGCTGTCCAATTTCTCCTTGGATTTCTGATAGTGTTCCTTCTCTGTGTTTTGACCTTCTGCTATTTGGAAGACACAAGTTTATAAGGACAAAAAGGATGGAAGAATTTAGGCTGCAGGGCAGAGTAGAAAGAATGAAGTCTTTGAAAATGAGTTGGAATCCACTTTGACCTTAAACAATGACTGAGCTTTTTTTTTTTTTTTTTTTTTTTTTATCAAATTGGGTTGTTAAAGAGATATCATATGTACATATGAACATTAGTACAGAGACGGGGCTGGATAAATGGGTGCTACTACCCACTTGATTATTACTATTATTACTATTATTATTTGAGCATGCAGGATACTCACTGAATTCAATTTATCTTAGTACACAATGATGGGATTTTAGAACTGGAATGGACTCAGAGATAATCTAGTGAGTGATATCTAATCTAGGCCCTTCCTCATAGATAAGAAAACAAAAGCCCTGGGAGCATCCTCTTCCTTTAAAACATGTTAAGTATTTAGACTCCAAAATTCTAATCAGGGCTCTTTCTACTATAACATACTATTTAACACAATGCTCAGTCTTTCATTTCTGGTTACCTCCTGGATTCTAGACTCAACCAAATCCACTAATTGTCCCTCTAACTCCTAAGTACCTGATCAGTGAGAAGCCTGGTCCATTTGTTATGGACTCAGACTTATAAAACCCTGGCCTCCCATCTTCAAGTGTTCTCTCTCAGCATCCTGATCCATGGACGAAACCCATTGAGATGCCTTTCTAGTTAATATTTTTTTGTATAAATTTTTTTATAGTACTGTATTTCCACTTGTGATGGAGGATAGTACTCATATCGTTTAATGAACACAGATATGCTTGTAGATAAAAGAATATGAAATTAAAATAAAAATTCTGTTTAGAATAGTTTTCTTGAGTATCACACACTTATTCTAACAATATTGCCCATCCCTCAAAACATTCTGGAAATTCTCTGAAATATCTGGATTGAGGAATGACTATGGTAAGAAAAGTTTTTGGGGGGGAATTGAGAAGACTGATTACAGTAGAAGGCAGATTCTAGGAGTCTCAACTTCACACTCTCTCCCATCAGGTCTCTATTTTATAGGCATGTAGATACTCCCAAAATTGTTTCTTCTCCCTACAGGGTGCCAATGATGCCACTTCTGGTTTTGCCTGGGAACTACTCTCAGTGCTATTCCTGTTTCTATGACTGCAATTTTATGTTATGGAACGGGAACGTTATGACAGGGATTATGTCAGGTGCTGTAGTGGTGTAGTCTCATTTGATTTTTGAGAGGATTACTGATTTATTTATGCAAAGCACATAGAATTGCACTCTACTACTACAGAGAATTAGTGTCGAGAAGACTTATAGATAATAAGGTTTCCTCCCCTACAGATCCATCGTCCTTAAGACTATAGCACTAATTTCCCATGACTGCTTCTTGGACCTTGCTTACCATCTTGTCAAAAAAGCCCCAAGAATCAGCAGCTGATTCCCTTACCACCTGCCATTGTTCCAAAGGTCCCTGGGCACCCCTGTTTGACTCTTTCTTTAGAAAGTCCCTCTAACACCTTTCCTTTATCTTTTCATTTTTATATCATTCCTGTCTTAAGAATAAATGCACTTCTAAATGAAGAAGAGGAAAATATGAGACTTAAGCATTAAATAAATCTACATTCAAATCTTGGCAATCACTCACAAGTAACCTGATCTTAGGCATGTTATTTGACAATAATTATCATTAATATTATCGAACGTGTATTGATCCTTATAGATCAGGCATTGCATTAGGTGCTCTAAGTGGGTTATCTTAATTAATTCAGCACTCTAATTTTTTAATTTCTGTTCTAAAAATGAAGACAAATATGCCTGTCTCATTTGGGGAATAGTAAAAATTAAACAGGTAGCATCAGGATCCTGCAGGGTGGAAAATGTGTCTGCATGTGTGGATGTGAAAGAAACACAAGTATATAAGGAAAATTGGAACTGATTTAAAAATATATGACAGAAATTGTGAAAAAAGAAAAGTTCGTCAGAGAAGTTATCTGTCTGTATCTGTGTCATCAAAAACAAATAGATGAAAATAAGAACTGATTGCAGGAAAAATGACAGCAAGGTTTGTACAGAATTCTAGTGTTGGAACTAAGAGATAGAGCAGAAGGTCACATGTGAAAGAAACAATTCATTCTTCAGGGGGTCCTCTCTGCTGATACTATCTCCTTTCAGGAGCTATCAGGTAATTTATTTATTTTGCTCCTTTATGTGCTCACAGGCATTAAGAGTACAATTGATCCAATACAATTGTAGAAAAGATTCATTCCAGGAGGCCAAAGAGGACATTTTTTTCTGACTTATAATGAGTCAACAATGATGACTGTGGAGAAAGATGAGCACAACCTTTTATGGGTAGTCACCATGCAATTTCTTTTCTAGAGGCTTTATATTTTTCATGTTCAATTTGATTCAAGAAACTATATTTTCTGTAAGACTGACTCTTTTTTGGAAACACATGAGAAATACCAGTGGTTACAGCATTTGCTGCTGTTGGTAGCAACTCTCCTTGCTTCCTTCAGTCTTTATATATGACCTGCTATAAATATTGACAGTTATGTTGCTGGAAAGAATAACACAGGATGGCTTTTCTTAAGCTCCAAACTGAATTTCGTGGTTAATTGATTGGCCAGCTGGCCCTGCCGTCTCTTGACCTCTACAAGAGCCAGCAAGATTGATGATTTCAACAGCCTTTCATGGTGCACTGAAGCATTCAGATCTATCTTTTGTTATTTGGGCAACACTAAGTTCTTATGTAGCACATTATTTAGATGGACTCAAGAGCTGATGAGTTGGGAGGCAGGCAAATGGAAGACAATGTCTGTAGATCAAAGGAGCCAAAGAGACAGAGAGTTCATAAAATGTGAATACAATTCCAGGGGAGGATTGATGATTATGGAAGCAGAAAGCCAATCAAGTTAAATATTCATTCTAGCAACAAGTCAGATCATCTTACTGGGATCCATCCCTCTACGAAGCTTCCTCGGCTTTTCAAGTTCTACACAAGGAAAGAACAAAGCAGTCAAGGATGCTCTCATTCTGGAAAGCCGGCTGCAAGATGGCATGAATCAGAGGGTCAGCAACTACCACTGAGAGTTCATCGCATCCGACCCCATGAAGAATAAGGCTCACACTGAGGTTCTGCAGTAGTAGTTTAGTGTCATCAACACCAATGAGCCCTAATGAATGTGACAATTTAAAATTACTGGGTCATTTCTTCAGATATTTTTTTCTCCTCAGGAATAAAACAGTACTAAAACTCATGTCTTACATGTTCTGTTTAGATATTCATATGCTAATTTAATGAATCAGATGATATAAGGGCATATTAACAAATAAAACATTAAGATACCGTGTCTTGTTTCAAGAGCATAATTGTGATGTGGTTACAAAACATTAAATACGTATTTTTTTTTTAAATGACCGTTGACCTACTTTTACCAACTGTGTCTCTCAATTGCCAGTTCAAAGTCTTAACTTTTATTGACTTTTTGGAGTAAGTGAGGTGGGATAGTAGTAGAGGAAGAAAGGATAAAAAAAAATCTAAATCCAAAAAGTAGGGCTGAATGGTAATTATAAATTTAGTGCCTCGTCACATGAATAATTGTATTTGTTCTTTAGTCTCTCACAATATGCAGTTTAATTCTTCGTATAGTTTAGTGCATAAACTGCCTCACTTTGGTTCAAATCTTGTAAAAGATTCTAAAACAGCTAACTCTGTTCCTTTTTGCTTGGTTTGCTGGGCTGTCTTTACTGATGGCATAGTTGATGTGCGATAGACTACACTGGAGATTTGGGGAAAAAATCACAACATTTAATAACTCTGTATATAATTCTCATTATCAGAAACAGGTGAGAAGTTGAAATAGCCTCATCTTTTCAACAAACTTTTGCCACTTTGACCCAGGCAAATGAGAAATAAAACAACAATACCAACCAGCAGTTTCAAGCATCCTTCTGCTGCATAATAACTCAGCAGTAGGCTTTGCTAATGGTGTTTATGAGCTGCCAGACTGAAATTGGCCCTTAGGCTAGAAGGCATTTGCCCAGTGGGCTTCTTCTGTATGTGTGTGTGTGTGTGGGGGGTGGTATGCCTTTTTGCAGCCTGGGGGCCCTTTTAGGTGATTCTCAGCAGGAGTGATATTTGCAGCAGAGGCCTTTTGCAGTAAATTGATTGAGTTCAATTATTGCTTCAAGGTCCATGCTACATTCAAAATGTCTTAGGGCACCAATATAATACCATAAAAACTGCTATGTAGGACACACCTATATTAAGAAGTCATGACTACTGTTTTTTAGGTATTATTTATTTGATGCCATTCATAGAAAGCAAACAAAACAAAACAAATATTTTCCAAAAGTTTAATCAAGGTCATTGTATCCTAAAATCAAATGGCACTATAAAGTGCAGTGAATCTCAGTGTAACAGTCATCGACCATCAGCCATAACAGGAATATGGAAGTAGATTATATAGAAAAGAAAACAAGACTAGAAACCACATGGTGATGTTTGAATACAGGCAAAGGAGAAGGAAATTGAGAGCCAAAGGTTGGACTAACCAAGTTGTCCCTTGGCCTTAAAATGATCCAAAATGTTCATGAGTTCAAGTTAAAGAAAGGAATCAGTGATACTCAATGTACTTTAGGTTTCATTTGCCGCCCACAGCTGAAACTACTTCTTTGGGGTGTGTATATTTACCTCAGCAAATAATATAATTGAATTTGGAAATTATCTCCAGTGCTACCTGTTCAGACCTGTTATTTCAGCTCCCTGAAAACATTTGTATTGAGTTCTACTGGGGAGAGTGCCCATGATGGCATTTATTTACTAAGAAGAAACTGTGCCCACATGCTCTGGGCTACTAAAATAAATGATAAATCTATACTTAATCCATATGAAACATAATTTCCAGAAAAAAAAAAAAACTTCAAAAACAGGTCCTGGCAGGATGCCAGGGAATCTCAGTCAGGTTCCCTGTCCCTGTCACTCATGCGAGAAATGAATTCTTTAAACTGAACAAATTGAACCCAATTTATTTACCATAGTTCAAAGGAAAGGAGAAAGTAGAGGAAGGGGGCTTGATTCACATGAGTGGAAGCACACTTAAAGTTCTAGAGGGCTGTTACCTTGGCAATTCTTTACGTATTTTATTTTATTTTATTTTTTGTCAAAAGAAAATCCAACTTTGTCTATTATCTTCTTCAAGGTCAGTCAAGGATGCATTAGGATCTGTCTCACATATGTTCAACATTCTGGTAAACTTAGGTAGGAGATAGAAAGGAAGAGAAGAAATTTAAGGAGGTCATGATCTGAATCATTGAACAAATGCTCATTGGACACCCAATATATGGAGGATACATGTAGGGGAAGCATAATGCAAAGTCTAAGTCTTCAAGGTGACAAAATGAGATGGCAGAAACAATTAGAATGTAAGGCAGTGTAGCTAGAGCTGCCATTAAATAGCATATGTAAAAAAAAAGTAATCAAGAGAACGAGTGTGAAGTCAGAAAAGTGAGCCATTATTGTGGTCTTTAGATGGTGCACTCTAAGCCTGAGCTCTCAGTGAGGCAATATTACACTGTGGTTAAGTTTACAGAGCCTGGTGTTAGACTGCATGCATTCAGATGTCTGCTTTACCACTAACAGCTACATTACCTCAAATAAGTTACATAACCTTTCTCTGTTTTAATTCGTCATCTCTAATGTAGAATTGATAGTAGTCTGGAATAGTTGCTATAAGGATTAAATAAGTTAATAGATATAAAGTGTTTAGAACAATTTCTGAGGGAGCTAGACCTTCTGGTTGCTTTGCAGAATCAGTTGGATTAAATAAAATAGGGAGGGTGAAGACTTCACACTCATCAAGTAAGAGGTGCCTGTCTAAGTAAGAATTTAGGGATGGAGAAATGGCTTGTCTGGGGAGTAGTAAGAAGACCTCTAACTGGGCTTGAACCTTCTAGTGAGAGTGAGATGCACTGGAGTCAAAGTTATAAGAGCTCTGAATACTAAGATAATAAGTTTGTTTTTTATTTTATTAGATAGTTTTCCACCTCTCTCTTGTTTTAAGACAGCAAATAATGGTGCTATATGAGTAACAGGAGACAATTGTGTATAACTGTGAACAGAATTAAGCACCTGTAATCAAATAAAACTCACAACATAATTAATTTACCACATTAGTGATATGTATAATCAGTGGTGTGCTGGTAACCAACTCTCTGGGGAAAAGAAATTCTAATTTATATAAATATTCTCATAATGGTCAGTTGAAACTATCAAAATGATGTCACTGAACAGTGAGTTGGAAAAAGATATGTACGATTGTCCATTTCACCTTGCATTGTACTTAGTGTCCACAGGTACAGAATAAGATCCTTGAAAGCAGTAACTATGCCTTATCCTCTTTTATATTCCCCACACTGAGCACCTAATATGTAATAGATAGATGGGTGGATAGCTATGTAGATGACAAATCATATATACATATATATGTAGGTATGCATTAATGGATCTGAAAATGATCATAATTGTCATTGCCTTGATAGAGATAACCTAAATTTGAGGTTTGCTTTCTTTCTGTTTGTTTGTTCTCTAATATTTTTAAATAGTATTAATGTTTACATTTCCCTTGTTTATTCTTTGCACGTCATCAATACAAACTAAAAATCAAAAGCTCCCGTGTTCTCCTGAACAGATCCTGGCTGAGGCCGCCATGCCCTGAGGGCTCTACTTCCCCAAATCAGCCTGACCTGACCTCCTTCCATTGTTTTGCTGTGATTCAGAAAGGACTGCTCCAGTGCTGTGGGTTGGCTCTGTGCAATAAATCCAGTCCCTCACTCTTCCTTACGTGAGGAGCAGGAGCAGAGAACTGACCCCCAAAAATTATGCATTGGAGCTCAAAGTCCCAAGTTTCTTTGGAGTGCTGAATCAGGAGCATAGGAACTGTGTAAGACAGAGAGAACAGTGTGTTGGAATAATCTACGGACAGCTGGGCCGAACTAAAGCCCCAAGACACTCCCCTTCTCAATTAGAACTTCTCTAAACCAGGCTGGTGTTAGGGAAAAGCCTGGGCTTTAAATCTCCTTTACACCAAAGTGCAAATGACTAATTTGAAAGAAGTCTTTGATCTATGGGGAGGTGGTGTTAGGCAACATGAGACTTAGTCTGTCCTGATGTCTTCCCACAGTCCCCTGCCTGGCACATGGTAGACACTCAGTTCATGTTTATGTGACACTTTGGTAGCATGATCCAAGGGAGTCTGTAGTCTGTAACTGTATATAAGTGTGTGTGTGTGTGTGTGTGTGTGTGTGTGTGTGTGTGTGTGTGTGTGTATTTTGAGTAGTTGGGAGAGAGAGCATTTTCTTGCAGGTCACTTTCTTGTTACTCTTCTACATCTCTGGCTAAATTCTACATTTTCCAAGGTATAGCCTGGCTTGAGGTGCCTTTTATTCATGAGGTACCAGTCTATTCTCTAAGATATGGAAGATATTTCAGGAAGACTCTCAGTAATACTTCACTCCCCTTGCCTTGGAAGAAACACTCACATAATAAATGAACAGAATCATAGTGCTAGGAAGGATTTCAAGTAATCTGACCTCTGCTCCTGTCTCCAGTCTGTTTTCTCACCATAGAAGTCATGTTCTCAGTCTCCTCTTGTTTATTTCTCTGGGACTTAGAGCAAAGTGACTATTTCTACTTCTTGTACTCAGTATGCCCCACAGTTGCTTATGTCTGAGACCCCCATCTTCTACCTTATAATCCTTTTCTTGTATCCTGTCTCTCCATCTTCAACCTCATAATGATCTTGTTAAGCTCTTGGCAAACAGGGGCAGGGATTCTGATGAGACTTTTTGTATTCCTCACTTCAGTGCAGGAGAACTGAATGTTTGGTCCCTGTCTCTTAGGTGGGTCGTTACTGCTGTCATGTCCATTTCTTTCACTGCTGAAAAGAGGAGAAACTGGTGAGAAGTGACCTCCAGAAACAACTTCTTCCCTTTCATTCCTGTCTTATTACTGTCTCAAATGTCCACTGACCATAAGAAAGTTTGATCAAAACCACAGAGATTCAGGAGAAGCCACTTAAGGATTTGAATCAGATGACAAAGAGAATAAAAAACAGTATACCAAAGAGAATATCTGGTTTCTGTGCACTACACAGTGTGGATGAGAGAGAGTGAAGTGAAGAAATCCTGTT
This sequence comes from Eidolon dupreanum, assembly GCA_028627145.1. Taxonomy (NCBI): domain Eukaryota; kingdom Metazoa; phylum Chordata; class Mammalia; order Chiroptera; family Pteropodidae; genus Eidolon; species Eidolon dupreanum. The sequence continues at coordinate 52,539,917 of CM053508.1, read as the reverse complement.
AGGCTACTAGGGTGCCCAAGTAGAAAATACTGAACATCCAGTATTGTTGCTGTCAGTGGACAGGAGAAGAAATACACAATGGTGAAATATATTTTAATATAGTGTGATTTAGGGACACACTAATATAGAGAAAACACGAGAAAAGGGAGTCGACATTGACAGAGGTTCAAGAGCAGATCACTGATGAAATGTGATAATGTTAATGAAAATAGAGAAGTTAAGATAGATTGAGTAAAAACGTGATGAGTTCTGTTTAAGCATATTGAAGTCAAGGTAACTAAGTTATGCTGTCCAACACAGTGTGAGATAGACTCTATGCCTTATGTATATGTCTTATCTTAGCCTTATGTTGTTTATCCTTGTCCTGCTGGAGACTTAGGAACTGCCTTTTACTTTTTTTCTGGTATGCTAAATTATGATGGGAAAAATTCTAATTTTTCTATTTTTCAGAAATTATTCACTTTTGCCCTTTGCCACATTTACCTTTTAGAATGTATAAGTGGTTTTTTTAGGGTACCGAAAGTTCTGCAAAAGGCTACAGAATTGCCAAAATTTCATGTCGACTCGATAGGCTCTTTCCTTTCTCCAGATCTAGTAGATAGCAGATGCCTGATACACATTATTGAAGTGCCTATGAAAAATCTAGAGGAAATAAAAAAGTCAAACTTTTTTAAATTAAAAACATATAAAGTACATTTTTGTCAAATGAACATAATTGGAAAAGAAAAATTTGATCTTTTAGATTTCCAAGTTCCCATTGTCACTAATAATAACCTATAAAACAGTGTGTGTATGTCTCCTGCCTGTTACTAGAGTAACATTTTTTCTCAAACTTGAGGAAAAAAATATAGTCAAAACAGTTTTGACTGAAAGTTGTGATACTGTGTCAAAACTGCCACTGAAAGTATAAATGAGGTTAGGCTGAAGGTACAACTTTAACCCAGCCTGTGGCTCAATTTCCACCCCACGAGGGTATGGAAGCCACTGTTTGACAAGGGACACAGAATGCAACTTGACTTCTTTTGTCTTGCCGAAAGAGAAGTTGATCTGAAAAAGATATTTGCAGAGACCGGTTTTTATTGTGTTTTGTTTTGTTGTCGTACTTGCCGTAGGCAGGACTCGATGATTTCTTCGGGTCCCTTTCAGTCCCTTAATTTTGCTTCCCACAGAACTTTTTGATTCCAGGAGGGTTGCTTAATGTCTTTGTGCTCTTCCTTTCCAAAGATAAGAGCCAAATGAGATATTAGAAATCCCAGAACAAATGAATCGTTCACCATTTTATCCTTGGATTCCTTAAGACTGCCTATATTCCTGTCCCCTGGAGTACAGATTCTCTTTGGTGCCACTGAACCCTGAAGAGCCAGGCATGCAGCATCTGTTGGAGAATGCAGTCTGGTTTCTGTGGATCTGAAGCATTTCTCTAATCATTAGAGTCTAAAGGATTTTTAAAGATGGGAGTCTGCTCAAGAAATTCATTATGAGTCCCTTTCAACCAGAGTCACAACTAAGAACACTTGGCAGATGGTTGTGGAGTGAGGTAAATTGCATGCAACCTTCAGTCATTAGTGACAGATCTATTTTAAAGGCATGAGGTTGTGTAATAGGGGACAAAGGCAGCTCAGGGTTCTAATTGTTGGACTCCATTAGAAGGGAGATTTCTGGAGACCCATGGCTTCTTACAGCACCACAGTCTACCCTCAAATGAAAAGCATCCTGCTGGTTAATTAACTTGCAGCGCTTTCTTCTCTATTGTATTCTGATTTTTTTTGTTTGTTTGTTTTAATCCCAGACCCTGTTTCTAGTAGGACCCATAGAGTCTTCTATTATTTCACCCAAGAATTTTATGATCAACAGTTTCAATCAACCACTCTGATTTCATCACTTTCATCTTACTTTTCATTATTATAATCTACAATCAAGGAAAGATTTTTAAAATTCAAGCTCACTTGTTTCATTTTTCAACATCATGAAACTCTGTGATTCTTGGAAGATATGTTTTATCCTATTATTTAAAGTCACATGTAAGAACAAAACATACAGTGTGATTAATTTAGCTTTTATTTATTTCAACACCTCATATGAACATAATTAAATGATAAAGAACTCAATTTCATGACAAAATATGCAGCAGTGTCTATCGCTTAGAAGGTCTATGTGAGCAAGTGCATTGCCAAAGCAATATCATAAGAATTCATGGAAGACTGGAAATGTTAAAGTCATCTTTGTCTTAGAATTGTAATCATAACATGTGAAAATGTAGGAGCAAATGAGGCTATTAATAAAGAGAGATCATTTTACCTCTGACCATTTGGGAAGCACCCCAAGGAAATGGCTGAAAGGTCCCATGAATTGTTTGATAATGCTCTTAACTGTATAATCTGTAGAATAAAGATGCAGAAGTGAAAGACAATGGGTGGAGGGGAGGAACCTCCGGTGGCACCTGGGAGAGAATGACACTTCAAAGATGAAAGTAATGGCAGGCACTTGGCTAAGGGCTGGAATTATAGGTAGACTTTTTTTTTTTTAAGACTTCCAGGCTTCTTTCTGGTGAAGGACCAGGACTGTGTGATCTTAGGGCTGCAGACAGTCAAAGATATTAAGTAATTAAAGGTAAATATTTAAATTAGTAACTCATTATAGTTCTCCAAATGTCTGTACAAGCTTTCATTTAGCAGTAGTTGGCAAATATTATGTCAGTGGAAAATACAGCCAATCTTTGGCTCATCCAAAATGTTGTCATCACCACAATTTTAATATTTAAGTGATTAATGTTTTAGGACTCTTCCAAAATATTGTATTTGGGCCTGATTGAAAGACTTCTCTGCTTTCATTACTTCCTTCTGCCTTCATCATTACTCTTTGTTAATTTCTGTCTTTAGATGTCCTAAATACATTTAAATTACATGTGCCTCTGAGAAGTAGTTCTCAAAGTGTGTCCCTGGTACAGCACTATCAGCATCATCTGGAAACTTGTTAAAAATGCAAATTCTTTGGCCCCACCCCAGACCTACTGAATCAGAAGCTGGAGGTGTGAACCAGCTTGTGTTTGAAACCCTTGTGATTCTGATGTAAGCTCATGTTTTAGAATTGCTACTCTGTGGGAATGAACAGGCTCTAGGGCATGATGACTTGAAGGACTATTCTTGAGGCAGCCTGATTATGAAGTAGGTAATAGTTGATAAACATTATTTCAGTACCTGCTAGATGTGAAGCATTATATTGGCATCATTTGTTTTAAATATAGAGCAAAAGTGTATCTTCTCTCACTCATGGTTACATGGAGAAAAATCAGAATGTCAGAGCCCCAACATTTCTGAAACCAAAACGCTTTTTGTCTTGAGAAATTTTAACATCCCTTGTCTTCAAGTTTTGTTTAATTTTATCATTTCTTCATCAAAATTGTCTGCTCATCTCCTTGTTTTATTTTCCACATCTAAAAAGAGAAGCCAGGTTTGGAAGGAGAGCCTGCCACCTACTCTGCCCTCAGGGAGGAGTGCTTGTCTGTCTCATTCAGATCTCCACCTGCCATCACCATATGACACCTGTTATGACTTTACCCTATGGTCTCCAATCTTCCATTTTATATCCTTGGTGCTAATGCCTGTGTCAATGGTATCAGTATCAAAAGAATACACAGCTAACAAGGGTCAGCATTTATAAATATTCTGAGGGGACTAATTTTTTTCTTCCATGTCCTCAGAATCTCTGCTCAATCTTAATTCCTAAGTAATCTCTATAACGGGGTTAACAACACTTACCATATAGAAATGAGGTGAAAAAAATCCCTAAAAGACCTAGCATAGTGTCTGAGCCATACAGATGACCAGTTATTTGATGTCAACAAAATTATTTTGGTTACTTCTCTTTGATTATCTCACATTGGTATGGTATCTTTGGAAGTGATCATAAGAAACTAATTCACAAGAAAATAATTCTTATTTTCTTATAGCACAAAGAAGATATGATATATACAATGGGGTATGAATTTAAATCTATTTTGTTTTTATGTTTGTACAAAATATTACTATTTAAATAAATTTCTTACCATGTAGAAGATACTTTTCTCCTTAATTATTATAATAGGAGACGAGGGAAGAAGTACATTAGTTTGGCTTTGAGGCCAGGAGAATGGGGGCAGAATGTTCTCTTGTGCAAACAAAATAGAGGCTTCTCTTCCCTTCAATTCAAGCAACCCCATATTATTGGATACATATCATGTGCTAGAGATCCGCTCTCCAGGTGGTCTGGCTTAGAATGGATCCCCAGGCCCTGGACATCTGCACAGCTGTTAGAGGAAAAGACTGTCTCAATTGACTGCAAGAATGTCTTAGAAAATTATATAATATTCATGGAAATGAGTGCAGAGTGCCGACTAGCACGATGGAAGATCCACCATAACACACCTGGGTCTATGGATAGCACCTTCCTGAACTTGAGCCACTTCCTCTTTGAGGTTCATGTGTCCAAAGTGGTACACATGGGGACTGCTCTTGTTTTTGACTGTGTAGGAACGGAGTAAGGTGCCATTCTCCCTTGTATGCTGTAAAACATTTACCACAGCTTGCTCTCCAAAAAGGTGGAAAACTAAATTCTAAATTATAAGTGACAAGTCAAATGTGCTAGTTAACCAAGAAATATCAGTATATAATACTGTTTATTATGCATAAATCTACATTTTTGTATGAAATCTCTATAATATTTTCACTCATCAGAGAAAAAAATTGTACAGCTGAGACATAAAAACCGGAGTCAGGACATAAAAAAAGCAATTTTCTCCCTAAACAGTCATGGGGACCAGATTGTCTCTATGATTCATCGGGGCCTAGCCCAGTGTTGAGCACATACTACAGGTGTCCAACAAATCCTTGTGGAATTGAGCTCTGTGGAAGTCAACTACGTGGCCAAGCGCTGGATAGGAGGTTGAGTCCCTGATGGATTCGCTTTCAGTTGACCTGTGTGACATTTGGTTTTGCAACCACGTGTTCAGTTTTAGCCATCCACGGATACTACTCGAGGTCTGCTTTTACCCTTCTTCTTTTTCTTGTTCCTCACTTTTTTTTTTTTTAAGAAAGCACGTCTCCACATACAAAATCTGTCAGTACACTCCAAATCTGAGTCGCAGAACTTTGCTTAGCCTATGAAACATGCCAAAGGGCTGATTAATATTATACAATGGACAAACATCCTTAAGGAATTTAGAACAAATCCTTTATTTTTCAAATAAATAAACTCTAAAATATGAGGTAAAAAGAAAGTGCATGAACCCAAGAAAAATGTTAAATGTCTTGTTCTCTGCCCCTGCATTCTATCTGTGTTCACATATTTTCATTTATAGTATAGCTTTATACTCTCACAAGCCTGGTTTCTTAGAACTGCTTGTCCCAATCTAAGCAGTTGTTACCTTAAACAAGTTTTCATGAAACATGTTTTTGAATGTGTGTGTGGAGGGGGATGGGAGGGGTGATGGGAGTTTATATTCACTGTATTTTTAGCCAACAATATTAACAAGAAGTGGTTGAAGTGCTTCTGAAAACATACGGTAGAATAATAGGAAAAGTAATAATAATAAGGTGGAAACACAGTTTTAATTAAAACAGAGCTTTTCCATCCAAGGTAGAACCTAGAGACCTCTTCTTGATGCTTCATTTGTAAAACAAACTACTACAAGTGACTTCCAATGGCAACTTTACCATTCTACCCAAATGGAGGTAATTAAGAGTCCTTCTGTGTGTTAAATTAGGTATCTACAGGGGTGGGGAAGCTTTAGACTTTTATTGAGCCAGAGCCTCATTTCTTGTTAATCATGCTCTAAAAATCTAAGACAGCAGACTAGTGATTCTCAACCCATTAGAACAGCTGAACTAAGAAGCTCAATGAAAGGTCGTGAGGCCCATAGAGAAGTAAAAACAGTGTCTGGATTAGTGCTGTTTAACAGACCACTCAGTGGGCAATGCTCCCTCCCGACTCTCATTTTCTACCTCAGAAAATAACAAATTCTAAGTGACCCACCAAGTACATATACCTTCTACAGCTGTTGCTGAATTATTTCTTCTTTGCTTCAAATTGAATAATGGAAGTAATTTTGTGACTTTGGAATGGATTACATCTTCTTTGACATCAGTTGAAAAACCAAGTGGCATAGAAAGTTAATGGATTTCAAAGAGACATGTTGCATTGTTGTAAGTGCTTCATTTAAAAATTCAGTCTTCCGTGTGATAATTGTCATCCTTCACACTTTGGTACAGTGGAGTAAATTATTTTTAGAAATAAATCCATTACAAGAATCTTAATTCACTATGAGGAAAAAATTGTTTAGTAAATACAAATAGGCCAAGTGATTTTGCTATTAACTTTGCTGAAGTTGTAAAGATTAACTGACTTGAAAGGTAATGATTTTCCTATTGTTGAAGGACTTTGGGTTTAGTTGGATAATTTCAGACAATGTCAGAATAGATAATCTTGAAGGTCCCTAATAATCTGAGTCAATAGTTATAAAATCCACCATTTTATTAAAAGAAATTTTAAAGGTGTCTGCAAGGAAATGATAGAGTAAGGAAAGGGGAAATGCAGAGATGATTTTTTAGTTGTTGATAAGCTTTGTAATAATTTTTTAAATTGCTTGTTTGTGGCAAATGCTATGTTGTAATCAAGTGACTTTTACAATAATAAAACACTTCTCCAATTTAATTGCACCGCGAAGAAATCAAAGATGAATAGAATTGATTCCTGCCTTTAAGAAGTTTATTTATAAGCTTCCTTTGTAAAATTGACTTCTTTTTCTGATGATAAAAATAATAAGTTTATTGTAGAACATTTGGAAGCCACTAGGATTTGTAAATAACCATAATTGCCCATTAGAGATCATCTTAATATTTTTACTATTTTGATATATTTTTTCTATATGTATTCAAATTCACATCATAGTAATTTTTCATATTATGTATCCTATTTTAATCTCCTCTTTAAACTTCATTATATAATAGTACATCAAAACAGAATTGTGTCTCAAGACGGAGCTAAAGTGACTCATTAGTTAATATTTTTAAAATCCTACCCGGATGAAATGGACAAAAAGGAGCACATCTGTATGGGGAAGGGGGTCAAAGAGCTATCCTGTTCACTTGATTAAGTAGCAAACAGCCATGATAAAAATTTACAAAAAAGAATTTTATTTATTGCCCTGTATAAAAGCTAAATGGAGATCAACAACAAAAACTAATATAAAAATAAAAACTGAAAAATACAACTTTTAAAGTGAAAATAAGAGCTTAGAAAAAATAGTATCTAGATTTACACAGGCTGATTTTTTACCCTGAGCAATAATTGATTACTTCTTTATCTCTTCTTTGTGCCTGTACATCGAGCCTCATTGTCCTTAGTGGTGAATTTTGTACACTTTCTGTGTCCTAAACTTCAAATATAATATGTGCAGAATTGCAAAGTAATTCTGGTCCTGCATATAATGATTTGTAGACATGTTAAATATTCCTTTGGAGCTGTAAACATAGACAAAATTAACCATAAGAAACAGCACAGAAAAAGAAAAACACAAAATTTCCCATTGCTTCTGTGGTTCTGATTTCCCTTTGGTTCTTTGTTTCAACACTGAAACAGAGTTAGGGGGTAATACTGATAATTGTAGCTGACAGTGACAAGTGGTTCTGTATTTTCACAGCAGCACAGGGAAAAGGGACCTTCCCAGGTCAGTCTATCCTGTTCTCAGATTACTTCTTTTAACTTGTCAATTAAGAGGTTTTTGGTGAATCAAGGCATTATTTCTGAACAGAATCACTGTTGTGTGGTGGTCTGGCTGAATCCAATACACCTACGTCAATTTTAAAAGATTCCTCCAGGGGTTTTATAAAGATATATGATTAAATCAGACACATTTAATGGTTTGTAGACATGTTAGGTAGTAGGAGAATGAAACTCTCCACTATAGTTGTTTAGCTTTTCCACAAAAGCCCTGAAGATTTTAACAAAAACACAATGTCAGATTTCTCAGGACGTTTCTATTGTTTTAGCTCTTTCCTCAAAACAGTACTTAATGAAGTACTAAATTTTAGAAAAGCAATGGCTTTGTCATTTTTCCTGGGCCAACTTTTATCTGATAAACCCACCATAAAAAGCACCTGAAGACTAGAAATTTCTCAGATTTTCGTCTAAAATTAGAAAGGATGGGTGTGTAGCAAGGAAGTTAATCAAGGTTCTTGGGCTCAGGTAAGATTTGTCTACCATTTGAGTTCTTCTCAGTCTTTTTTTTATGTCTAGTGCATAGTAGGACCTATGTCTTATTATTATTATTATTTTAGTTCCCAAATTAAATTTAATAAGCATGAGGAAGTAACAAATCTAGAATCTCTTTCCTCTCTATATTAAAAACTAAGTTCTATTTAATGCTTGGCTAGTTATACATATATACATCTTCTTTGATCCTTACTACGATTTTGTACTACGAGAAAAGCAGATACAAATTTTTATTCTTCTTTTACACATGAAGAAATAAGTTCAGAGACTTAGTAAGTTGCCCAGAATCACACAGCTAATGATTCAGAATTAAGAATGGATCTTAGTTCCATGTCTTCTCGTTCAAATCCATGTTTTCACATCTAGATGCTCACATGTGGTTTCTAATTTTTCTAATTTATTTGTGAGTCTTACTGTTAGGAATTTAACAGAAATATGTCAACTCTGTAAAACAACACTAAAACGTCGGAGAATTTAAATTCAGCATAATTATAGTTCCTTAACTTTCAGGCTGCCATAATTCTAGTGTTTTCAAGGGTTGTGAGGCCATAAAGAGCCAAGTTCAGAAAGCTTCCAGTACAAACAGTTGACATTGCTCTGGTTCAGACCACAATCTATACATGCAGCTGACCAGCAAAATAACAAAGGCACATTATTAGTCTGGGGATGGAGGATCATGCAAAGGGCAGTCAGGGAGGAATAAAGTTTTCCTCTACCCTCTTAGGTTCAGTTTGTGGGGGCATGCAAATTAGAATAACAAAAGATAGATTAGCAGGAGAAAAGGCATATAATTTTTATTAATATTTATGTGCACAGGAGTTCACAGAAAAGAAGTCAAACTCAAAGAAATAGAGTTGGGGGCTTATATATCCTTCTTAACAAAGGAAAAAAGAGTTTAGACTGTAAGGGGTGATAATTGTGGGGAAGTGACTAGGAAACATATGGGGGAAACTAACAGAAGATAAGAACTATTTTAGTAAGATCATTTTATGCAAACTCATCTTGGTATTGGCTATCTTTGATGATGAGTCACTTTTTTCTTCCTGGTGGTGGTGGTTGGGGGAGGTTGGCAAAAAGCACCTTCCTCAAAGGGAAATTTATGCCCTACTTTCAGGTAGATAGGGGAGGGCATCTGTTGATTCTCATTTGCCTTCAGCTCAAAATAATCCTTATGGCATATTTGAATATTTTGGTATTTTGGGGTAGCATTTTGTGATTTTTTTCATTTCCCCCACTGAAACTTTTCAGGAAGTTTAACATATCAAATGCCTAGTTTGTAGCTGTGGAGAAATTATCTCAATAAATACTTGACAGGTAGGAAATCTGCAAAGGAGGAAAAAATAGATTAGAATGAGAATAAATCAGCAGAAAAAAAAAAACAAATCTAAGCACATTTCTCCATATCCCATTAAACCAGTCTACCAGTCCTGGGAACAGTTCAGATTCGTTAAACCACCGTGTCTCATTTCAGGAGGCCATGATGTAGGTAGGAGTAGGGTATTTCCAGAAGTTATTCAGTGTGAGCAATTGGGCATTTAATGAAGTTATTTCTTTAGAAACAAAATAAAAACAAAGATTAATGTAGGTACAGACTATAAACCTAGTTTTTGAGTCAAGAAGATTTTTAGGTGTTGGGCTCAAATGTCTTTAAAAGGTAGAGTGAGGATAGTAGTGACAGTCTCACAGCCATGCTTATGTCTGGGATCTCAAAGGACCAGGTTCTGGTAAGTTTCCTGAGTGGCCCAAACTGTTTGGTGATAAGTCCCTTGATGTTATATTAAGTCATCCAGCTTCAACTCGCAGGACTTCAAGAAAGGGCAGTTTTAGTTCTCAGTGATGCCAAGTCAGAAGGGTGGGAGAATTTAAATTGAAATCATTAATTACAAGATAGCAGGATCCAGTTTACAAAGCAGCAGAATAGTTCAATGACAATGAACATCCACAAAGGTGGGTTATAACTTTCCACTAAAACACAAAATTTCCCTTTACAATCACCCTTATTTGGATCAAAGATAATCAAAGTAAGACTCTTTTAGTTTGAGAAATAAGTCTAATCTCATGAAAATTGGCCTGATTCCTTACATAAATGCAGCAAGAATAGGGATTTACCATATAGGCCTTTTAAAGTTTGCTTTGCTGAAACTTTTGATGAAGAATCTCAGATTAGACTTTTGAAAAGCCTCTCAAGTCTAGGAGCCGAGCCAAAAACTCAACATCAGACTTTGCTTGTAACATCGATAGACTTGGGTGAATTCCTCTCTTCTCAAGGTCCCCTAAATATGCTTAGTTTTCTGAACCTGCTAGGGAGTGATCTTTCCTACCTACCTATAAAGCTGAGAACCCTATGAGATACCATGCCAGTTTTTCCAAGAGAGCTTTGTTATCATTGACTCTATAAAATCAGCCTTAGATCCTTCAACCCATCTTGTCATACTTGATTTCTGTGTACATCATTCTCAAATTTGACATTCCCATCAAAACCTTGGTAATATAATTAGTACTTCTAATTGTGTCCTGTTACAAGGAGAACAGGTTTTTGTAAAACTTAGATAAATACATTACCATGAAAATAAGAATACTCGACAGAGTTTATTTTTTTGAATTTTTTTAGGGATCATATAGGGATAAGATAAATGTTTCATTTTTGTTTACAAAGATATAATCTATTAAATTGTTGTGAATTATAGATAGTTTGAGAATAAAAAGTACATCTTATATCTATAAAATAGAACATTAAAGAATCAAAGGTTTTCAAACAAAAAGGCCATAAAATTTTTAATTTTTTCATCAGTTCATTCAGGCTCATGTAATTAATTCTTGTTCTATTTGATCTTGGGTTGGTACTTCTGTGAACCCATAAGCTTCTCTATTAGTTCCAGAAATTCTTACTCGGTCCAGTGGTATAATCTTAAAGTTATTCAAGCAATGTCATCAGAAGTGTGTGCTCTAAATGACTGTCATAATCCTTTCTACCGGTCTCTAAAACTGTCGGTTGTTGTTGAAGATGAAGCACTGCAGTGGATTGCAAGAGCTTTCAGGAAAACATCAGAACAAAGCGATAACTGAATGACAAAAGACTTGAAATAGTTGTGGTTAAAATCTGATGAAGGTTCATTATAAAATAATTGACAAAAAAATTTCGTTGTTTCTGTGGCATAGGTGATTATTGTAATTATTACTGACAATATTATATCAGGATGTACAATGGGCAATAAGAACATTGACAAATTACTAGGAATTTTATACAATTTCTGAAACTGTATCATTTTCCCCATACAAATTTAACCTAGAGAAAATAAAGCATTGTCACTTCTTATTTGGCAATGCTTCCCCTGCAATTTAACATATCAAATAAACTTAATTAGTTTACCATCTCTCTTTTTAAAAAATAAGAAAACAAATCTGAGATTTTCAGGGATCCTCTAGGAAAAACCAAAGCCAGTTCAAGGTTAAGAAGATTTCATTTAGAATTTCATTTTGGAAAGTTATGTAAAATATCGAAACGTTTCAACATTTGATTAAATAGGATCACAGATCACTGTGAAAGAATACCTAGTTATCTATTTAACCAAAGTGAAAATAAAAGATTTTAAAGATAAATATAGAAGATAACATGATTATAAAAAAAAAATCTTAACTTTAAATATTGAGAAGATTTGTTTTTCTTAAATAATTAAAGAGATGATAAAGACAACATGAAACACACAGAATTTTCATTTTCTAGGTAGATTATTCAAGGTGTAAAGAAAACCTTTCACAATCTTTTATTTAGAATAAATAAACCAATAATACCACACAATTTTGTAATTTTAACAGAGAAAGAAAACCAAACTCTAGTTTTACAGTGTTGTACAAGTACAGTATTGGGCTCATGTTGAAGAATAAATAAATCTATTTAATCTTAGCCAGCTTGACCTCACAAGAAAAACTACTTCCCCTCACCCAACCCCCATAGCTCTCTCTCACAGATTCTTTACAGCTTTTTCTATCTATTCAGATTTTATCCTTCATTTTCCTCTTTCTCATTCTGGAACAACCTTTAAACGACCTTCAACTACTTTAGAACAAAATTACTCTCCTTTTTCCTTAAGAAAAAACATATCTTACTTTCCTTCTATACCTTGACTAGAGTTTTTTCTTCATTTTTATTTTTCTAGTAGTTCATTTACATATATTGATTAGAACTCTTAACACTTAGTAACCCTTAGTTTCCAGAGTAAACTAGGAAGTAGATCATTGGGAACTGTCTGTCATATTCTAGCATTCTGTAGTAGATGAGCAAATTTATGAATATGCCATTTCATTATTTCTAAAGCCATATGTTTCCACATAGTACAATTTTTCAATGTGGCAAAAGAATATATTTATTAACATACTCAATTATCTTTAGTCTCTCTATAAAATTAAAAAGCCAAAGTCAATAAATTTAAACTTAGGTTTAGGAATTAATGTTTTAGTATTTTTTCTTATTTGGTAATGATCCAGATAATCAGTGAATATCTATAATTTAATTTAACTTAGTATAACTTTAAAGTTTCAAGTTACCAAAAAGATTTTGGAAACTATTTTTAAATTGACATATTATAAAACACAATTATTGTTGAAATAAACTTTGTCAGAACAATGGGTAAATTTAATTAAAATAAAATATATGTTTTATAATCTTGAACATTTATAGTTATAATATTAGTTTATTTGATTAGTAAGCCCAAGTAAAATAAGATGTATTACGTTTAATGTTGACAACTCTGAAGATATACCTGTTTTATTAAATCAATACTCTTAAATTAGTTTTATTTACCCAAGATTATGCCACAACAAATAAACATGAAAAACATTTGGGTTATTTCCTGTATTTCTGAGAATTTTAGTAATACTTAACTTATAAGTGCTTATTTTTTTCTAAGTCAATTTAGAATAGAGCTACTTTATTAATTTGGTAATCCCGTCCGGAAGAAAATATAATACATACACACACACATAAACATATAGGCAGACACAACTAAAGATTTAATGGTTTTATTTTAAGATCTTTATCAGTAGATCAGGTATAAATACAGAAACACAAAATTCACTAATTTATATGAATTGGTTCTCATTTTTACTTTTTTATCCTAATTTTATTTCTGGTAGATGGTACAAGTTAAAATTACTCAATATGAAAGCTAAAGCTTTTTACTAATATTTGTGGGGGAGACGTAATTTTTTTCCCTGACATATAATCTTATGTAGACTGTGGCCTTTATCCCAGATAGTTGTTTTAGTCTACTAAGAAGTTAAAAGCAAGGTGCTCTTTGGGCTAGGAACCAAAGTTGTTTTCTTGGAGGTTTACTTTTCAAGATGTCTCAAACATTCTTGAGAATATAGTTCTAGTAGAAGATTTACATCTCCAAAGGGAAGAGAAAAGATATAAACTTTTAAAATAGTTGCTTTAAGAAGGTTAGTGGTGTTATTTGTCTACTTCTATTTTTTCATTTTTCTTTTATTCTGGGACAAATAGTAAATTTTCCTGACCGTGTTAAGCTTTCTCAGGCAGCAATTTTCAAAGGTGGAAGGGGGATGGTTTATGGTGGGCATGGATCTAAATTTTGTTCTAAATCTGATTTCTGCTCATTAATTTTGTTAAGGGATTCTTTTGGGGCAATCGTGATATTGTTTTTTTTTCTGTTTTTTTTTTTTCTTTCAATTTGATCTTTCCATAGGTACAAATAGGACGTTTATTTAAGGTGAGAGTTCTCTAAAAATTCCTTTAAATATTAATCCTTTTCCAAATCCAAGTATTGTCATCAGGCCATTGATGATTTGGGATCTCCAAAGGTACACCTGCTCTAAAATGTGGCTCGAAACCAATAAGCGTTTTATAACTTAACGCCAGTAAGACTTTTCATGGCTTAATGAAGGATAAGAAGCATCCCGAGAGTGCAGAAGGTGATCCAGAGTCATTCCCAAAGATAACCAGTGAGTGAGAAAAACCCTTGTTGCCACAGGTAGAAAGAATGGTGTTTGTGAAAACTCATGTCTCAAGTCTCCCTCAAAAGCAAGACACCATCAATCACAGACTTGCTAACTTGTAATACTAGGCAGCCTAAACTGAGACAGGACATTCCCAGAACTAACAAGACAAGAAAAAAAGAGATGACAAGGACCCCATAAGGGCTAAGTTTCTTTGTTTACACAAACTCCTCCAAGAGCTGGAACAGGCAAAAGGAAAGTGTCACTTGTGCATCTTTTGCCTCTGGTTCCTGGCCTTATAGTAAACTACCTCCAAATACAGGCCTGGCAACCTGTGCTTCTGGCAGGTGGAAAACCAGAGAGAGAATGTTCTTACTAGATCCAAACCAATCTATCGGGACACAAAATAAGACAAGAGAACCTCATCGTTGTCTTTATTTTTATTTTTTTTCTTTAATAGATGACCTATTACAAAGTTTGTCCAAATAGATGTTCTTCCAGTAAGAACCATAAACTCACTAGTTTGTGAGGCCAGCTCAAATAACAGGCTTATAGGGCCTACACTTATGTTATATCCTGATTCTTCTTAGGACAAGCAACACAAAGATAGAGACAATGGGGAAACAATGGCAATATCCAAGAAGGAAAGGATCAGTCTCAAAAGTATGCAAACCAAAAGTACTAGCTCTTACAAATGCTTTCTCCTGGCAATCTATATTTGGAAAGGAAAAGATGACAAGAGGCTGTTAATGCTCTCACTCCACTGGACTCTGAACAAATATTCAGGAGGCTGATTTAGTAACAATTCTTACCTTTGCCAGCTTTGTTGGAAGTCTGGAGACCTTGGCCATAAGCTTCTGAGAAAGCAGGAATTCTCAACCCATCCCATCTTTTATCACAAAATTATCAAGGAGGAGAAACTTTTCCTCTACTACCTTTCACAGATTAACAGGAGAGCCAAACAAAAGGGTCATACTTGCCCCAAACCATCAAGGGCTACCACAGCCTGAGGACCTTGCCAGGCAGCTGGGCCTTTTCTCAGCAATCAGTGGGGATGGATGACTCTAGCACCAATGTCTAGCTTGGCTTTCATCAGCTCTACTTCTGTCCCATCAACCCAACATCCTGGAAAAAAAAAAAAACTCTGGGGAGAAGATTCTAAAAAGAATGAAGTTAATATTCTCACCAGTCTCAAGGATTAAAGGTTTAAAATTAACTTTGAGAAAACAAGGATATGTTTTTTAAATATTTGAATTATGAACTGAAATTTTTACCTGCTAAACCAGATAAGGTTGAAACTGTTCCAATTTACAGAGCAAGCAGACATACATGTTTAAACAATTATAAAAAAACATACGACAGATTTTTATCAGGAAATATATCAGTAATCAAACTTATCTGACCCTTCCATTCTTGTATCTTCTCACTACACACACACACACACACACACACACACACACACACACACGCATGATTCTGTGGTGCATAGAGACTCCTTAGAAACATGTATGTTATGAATGAGTTAGAGCTGCTTATAACTCTAAAGTTCCCTAAAAAACCTCTTCTTTCTTTAACATTATGAAAGATTACACTTTTTCTCATTATTTTCTTAGATCATCACAGATACTTCTGATCAGTTTCATAACCTTGATTATGCACAGGTGTTTCATACTTAAAGTAAAAGGAACAACTGTATTTACATTATTTTAAGCCTCTCATATTGGCTGGCTTTGAGAACTTTTTCAAAGTGGGTCCAAACTAGAGTTTGTCTGTTGACATGCAAGGTCCTCGTTTGAATAAAACATGGTCACTGATAAAAACAGCAAAGCCTTTCAAACGAGGCAAGATTCTACCAACATTAAATATGCTATGTAAAGGCAAGGATGTACTTTAAAGGATCTCAGAATGTCTAAGAAGTAGATGAGTGGCAATCAGGTTAAGAGTGTGTAACTGTGACCCTGAATACAGAGAGTATAGCCTGAGGATGCTGTGATGTTATGGCTGCTAGGAAGCTAGAGTTAATGGACAGAGCCAGGATCGGTATGGTGAGACTGGAATAGGTGCTCCAGTCTTGTGCTGGAATATGTGTTGGTTTCTTTGCTGCCCAGCAAATGCCAAGTGGGAAGCTCCATGTGATCAAAGGTTATTCTATGCTACAGGTTCTTAGCTCCTGAGCTGACCTTCTTCTTAATTCAGCAACAAGAGAAGAAAGAAGTAGGAGAGAGGGTACTACTGCATTACAGGGGAGTATGAGGAATGGAGGAATGTCTAGAGGAATTGGAATTTCAATGGACAGATAATTCTGCTTGATAGTATAGACAAACATATTGAGAATAAATTTTATGTTTAATTACTTCAACAATTATGTCTATTTTTCAAAAGGTTTTATATAGGCTAGTTAGCAATACTAATTATAATTTATTTAACCAAATTTCACATTGAGATAATAGGATGATGAAATAAAAACTTATATAGCTTTATGATCTAAGAATTTCCTTGGAAAGTTATTTTTAATAGCTTTTTGTTATGTTTTTTTTCCAGTTTTATTGAGATTATAATTGCCATATATTACCTCGTATGAGTTTTAGGTGTGCAATATCATAATTTGACATACATATATGTGGCAAAATGATTACCGCAATAATTTTAGTTAGCATATATCACCCCATGCACTTACATATTTTTTCTTGTGTTTTATAGTTTTTTATTACTTTTTAACTCATACATTTGTTTGCATTTCAAAAGGACCTGATAATAATAGTTAACATTATTGAGCATTTATTTATGCCATATATTCTTCTTAGTGCCTTTATTTCATTTATCCCACACAACAACCTTATATTGTAGGTACTTTTATTAGTGTCTGTTATTAATGATGTGAATGAAACACAGAAAAGCTAAGTAACTTGTTTAAGACCACACAGCCAGCAAGTGGCAGACCAGTATTTGAAGCCAGGCGATCCATGTGTGATGGATGCTTCTGGAAGAGAGAGTAATAGAATGTATTAGAGTGAGGAATTTTCATTTTTTTCTTTTTATACTCATATGTTGTTTGAATTTGTTTACAATGAGCATTTATTCTATAACTTGGAAGCAATAACAACAAAAAAAAGACTTAAAAACCCTCATTCTTTAAAAATAGTATTGAGATATCTATTTCAGTAGTGTTATATCAAACTGGTTTAGTTTTTTGTTCTTTTATTTGTTTTGATTTTTAAAATATGCAAACAAATATAGATGTATGTGAAAACTTGGGACAGTAATAAAATTTTGACCTTTCTATAATAATTGAGAGGTATGTATAAGGCCGTTTTAATGAAACTAGGATGTCAGGTTATGACCAACTATTATATATAATAGATTATTTTAGGTAATTCTTAGCTTTGGTTGGTTTGCTGAATCTGATATATGTATTTACATATAAGATATATATTTAAATCTCTTCAGCAGTTCCTTTTTTATTTCTGCTTCTCAATGTGTTTAAGCAAGTAATATCTTTCCATATAAGGGGCAAAAGAATTTTGGACTGTGAGGCAGGCTGACAAAGAGGAAATATATCCTGTCTGAGCAAGCAAGAAAAAGGGAAAAGGGAATAAAAATTCTTGCAACATTTAGTTCTTCAGAAAAAAAAAAAAAGCCATCATTTTCCCAAAAGGAGTTGGTTTGTCACTTTAAACAAAAAACCTAGAAACAAAGCTATTCCAGAAGTGCCTCCCTGAGGCTCAGTATCTATCTGTCAAATGGGGTAATGGGTCAGTGGAATTGATTACATGAGCTATAAACTCCTGTCTGGTTCTACCATCCTCTAAATCTCTGGGTCTGGTCTATGGATACACATGTCCAACCAGAAGGATCATTGAATACAAAAAAGTTTGTATCATTTTTTGAGGATAAATTAAACAGCTTTTTCATACTTATCAGTAAAAATACGGGTCAGAAAGCACAACTTTGTGATAGAGGAAATAGTATAGTTGATCAGTACAAAATGTGGTATTCTGAATAAAATTATATATTTAGATAGACTGGGGAATTATTGGTTGTACCATTTTACTATTTCAATTCAGATAATACTTCCACATAGAAATGAAACTATCTAAATAGGAATGGGAAGAGCTAAGTAGTGTGTAGAATGCTCTAGAGGTATTTTAATGCTCCTCAAGGCCAAATTGTGACCTGAAGATGTTGTTGTACTGATTAGCAACACTAATTGAAAATTTTTCTAACAAGTCCATAAGCCACATGCATCTTCCAGCTGTATACTGTAGCTCTCAGGGATTGGCAAGGCTGAATCAGAATATCTCTTTGCCAAGACTTGTCTGCAAATTCTTAACCTTTTTTTGTTTGGCAAGAACAAAGAAAAATTGTTGTAAACTTAGCTGTTGTTATAACATATGAGCAGTCTTTTCAGAAAATGCAAATTAGACAAACAAGAATCATTGCATCATTTGCAGCATGCAGTTACATTTGGTTTCTGCTATTGTATGCATATATTGCTTTCATACCTTATTTGAAATATTTTATAGTGCTTTCCATTTTCAAAGCACTTGCATATGTGAATATCATTTGATCTTTTCTGAGATCCCATGTTTCTAATATATCTCATGTTTAAAATCACTTGATGCTTAAATTTATATGGTGCATGTATCATACAAAAAATGTTTGATTATTGTTGTATGGAAAATTTTTATTATACCCAAAAATATAGGTTACACACATTTGGCAAAGTAAGCCATTGTCAATTTTTATTGCCACATAAATTGGATTTTAAAATACTAACAAATGAATCTGAGTATTTTTTAAATGCAAAAAACACCATTTATTAGATGGCTGTTCATGCTAGCATGTGGGAAATAACCAAGTATTTTGGATCATGTGGATTACTACTGAGGATCTGATTTGACACAGTGAAAAGTTCGTTGTTAATGTATAGGTGACTAATAAACCCATAGCTTTGCATAAAACTTTATTTTAGTTTTCCATGTTTTATTATTGTTATGGAAAGTAAGAGCTATCAGTTATCATTAGTTATGAATAGAGATTTATCGAGAAAAGCAATCCATGGTTTTGTATGTTGAGCAGCTACTACACCCCAGTGATGGATGATGTATTCTTTCTGTGATTGGAAAGAGACTTCAGGGGAAGGAAAAGACTATATTGAAGATCTGTGGCAATAGAATATATTTTAATAATTCTATAAGTAAAAATGGGTAATTTCAGGTCAGGATAAGATGTTCTATCTAGACTCATATTGGGTATAATAATGAAGTGTTAGATCATATGACATATATAGGGCTGGCCTATGGTGTCACTGGATAGCTAAAGTAAGATTTCTTTAAACTGTAGTAATTTCCCACAATATTCATTTGGGTTAATACATTAAACTAACTAAATTGTCATAAGAAATATATTAACATATTACCATGTAAACACAAATTGGTCTAAATGTTCTCTAGCAAAGATCAAATCCAGGATAGAGAAACAGAAGAAAACAGAAAATATCTGGAAATAAGACTTGGGGCAGAGGAATGCTGTGTAGCAAAGAAGGCCTGGATGTCAGAGTACAAGGAAAAGATGAAAAGGGAATAGAAAGAGGCTGTTAGTACTACATATGAATATGTATTTCCATATTTCACAGCTTTGTCCTAGGCCAGTGAAAGATTTTCAGATATTTTTTTGAGGACTTTTTCTTCACATCCTTTTCATGCTCATTATTTTGATTCTTTTATCTTTACTATTCAAAGAGCATGTAGAGGCAGAATGAAATGACCATATTGTCACATTGCTAGGATGTTTGTTATATCCATCTCCAGAACCTGCCGAAGAGACTTCCCGGATCTCAGAGACACAGAGCAGCATGTCTCTGAAAGTCCAGTGCCTAGACCAAATAGAGGAGAAAATTTTACTCTGAAATCCACAAAGGATCTAATAATTCCTTGAAATATGAGGTCCCAATTATGTAGTGACAGATTGACTTATGAAAAAATTAGGAATGTGGATAGGAATGAGGGAAACTCAGAGGTCTCCCTTTCTTGTTGCTTTAACTCTCATGTAAATGTAACTTGCACAAAATAACATTTGAAGCTGTGAGGCAGGGGACTAGAGAAGGCCTCCTGACCCACACAAGGAGAAAGGCATTTCATCACCATCAAAATCTGCTAAGGACCGAGTTTCTCAGTGGCTATTACCACAAAGATGCAGGGAGAAAAAACTTCACAGGTAGAGGGTTTCACTGGAAAGCCAGAGTGGGCCAGGGAGGGGAAAGTGTCCCTATTTGTTAAAAGAATAGGATCTGATTGGTGTATAAGTAAAATTTTACAGGATAAAGAGAAGAAAAAGAAAAAGAAGAAAAGTCAACTCTAAAAATGTGAATTAGATTCAATGGCCGCAGCAATTTTGTTCATAATTAAAAATCAGGTTTACCTCACTTAGGTCAATTTTAATTATTTTCAGGAGTATTAAGTAGTAGACTACTGAATACAATCTACGTTATTAAGTAAGTCATAAATAAGTTTCTTATATAAACCATTCTAATAGTGTGATATTTTAACTAATAAATAGTATCATAAAATTATAGTAACTGTGTGTTGTTTTTTTCCTTTGATGAGAATTTTTTAGACTGAAAATTTTTTCCAGATATGAGATAGACCTACACTTAAAGACCCTTGAATGTTGCCATATAATGTAGCTATGATTTTAGGGTTAATTAAAGTTAATTTAGTTTTGAGAATTACTAAGCTCCTTGACAACTGGGGTACATCAAAATCTTATAAAACAAAGCAGGAACTGTTTGTTTTAAAAATGGTGTAGCTTTGTAATTAGGACTAGTTTGTGTAATCAGTACTTTTACTTTAAGCATTAAAAACTCATTACCTTTTAAAATGTATATAATTGATGGCTGGCTTTTGCTACAAATTAAGGGTTGATATTTTATTAAGCTAAGTATATCATTTGTAAATGAATTTTTTTTTTTTTGAGGAGGAAGGCATTACCTTGTAGAGCAAATGGCTTTAGATAATATCTATGAAAGTAATCATGATAATGGATTTCATGTGAGATTTGAAACATTTTTAGACTTGGATAGAGATTTATACAAACCAGATTTCCACTAGGGGATCCTACGATAAATTAACAATAATATCACACATATGTTGAGTTATTTTATTTACTAAATTCTAAATTAAAATATCTGATCTGGTGATATAATGGACACCTAGAGCATTCTGTCAGATAACACAGGAGACTTCTAAGATTGAATCAAAACCAAGCCAAGATGAATAGTTCCATTAAAAGAAATTTAAAATCTATGCTACATAAGACTGAATTTTTTTGTGACATTATTTGATCAAAGTAACTTTGTCTCCCCAAATCTGTATTTCCTTCTTTGTGATACTTGGACTTCTAGTGTGTTGGAGACATGTAAGCAAAATACAAATGGGGTAGGCTTTCACCTATATTTTTCACATTTACACAAGTGTTCTGTTCTTCTTATTCGGTGTTTTCAGTGCACACATAGATACTACACGCACATACACAACTCTTCAATCTTCAACAGTTATAATCTAAAAAATAAAAGCAATGTAATAGAATGTATAATAGAACACTGTTTTGCCAAACAATGCTGTTTGTGAATTTGGATAACTTACTTAGCTCAAGTTCTTCATCTGTAAAATGGGGATGAGAATACCTACATCATAGTGTTGTTTAGAAAATAAAACGCAATAAGGTATGTAAAGCTCTGACCACAGTGCCAGCAAAATAGTAAGGAACAACAAAGCGTATTTATTTTCATTACTCTTTTTATATAATATTAAGTCATATGGAAATATCATGAAAATATTATTATAAGCTATACCATGATAGTAAAGACAAATAGATGTAGGATATCTTTTAGGTTTATTTGTCTATAAAACCCTATTTTTTTTAAATTAAAATCTAAATGATTGTTTGATTTTGGATATATTTATAATTGATCTTAAGTAGATTTATTATATTCTGTGTTTTATTTTAGTAGTTTCCCAATATTTAATTTTGTAAATGCAGAAGTTAAAGCACTGAGATTGAAAATATTATTCACAGTTATGGAACAAGCCCATGATAAAATAATAATAGAGTGTTAATCAAATCATGTTGAATATTTCTTCATAGCCCCTATGGAAAACAATTAATACAGAAGGTACCTTAAAACATTTATCTAAGAAAATAAATTGGGAAAATAAAAATCAAAGACAGAAAAGGTATATCAATATTTATTTTTATGAGAGAAATAATCAAATATTAAGTTTAAATTTTAAAAAAATATTATGAATTAATGACCTCAAACAAAATCAGATATTAAAGAGAAAGATGATAGAGTTGAAAATTTAAATTGAGTGGAAGCATTTCAGGAGGAAAAGAGTTTTAACTATTCTTAACGAAAAGGGAAAATAAATGGATTTGAGTATAGCTTTTTAAAGAAGCTATGGAATGAAATGGCTCTTTTGACACCCTCAGTTAAAATTGATACTGGGTGTGCCTAACTAATTTAAGTTAGGAAAAAACTCCTTTAGTTCACCTTTATCTTATTCTTTTTTTAGTTGATTTTCTGTGTAAATACGAGAGCTGTTTATAAACACCCAACAGACAGTTGGAGAGAGATTTCCTGAAATAAATATCAGTTAAATATAGCATTTGCTTGAATTATTTTCAGAAGATAATGATGTTAATACTCTACAAGATTCGCTTTTTAGTGACAAAGCCAAAGATCCATTTCCACAGTGAATATTCTCATGCAACGTGGGCTGACTTCATTTCAGAGAGAGAATCAGCCCCTTGCGAGTCTGTGAAATGACCCCAATGCAGCAGAAGTGTGTCCAGTTTGCCAGACGTTGGCCGGACTTGAGCCACTAACACAAGTCATTAGAGAGCCACGCTATCTTACCCAGTGTCCTCCACTGAGAACCCTTATTTAAAAAAATGTTTCATGGGCACCCATTATGAGCTAAGCACTGTGCTGTATGTCTCCACATATGCTGCCCATGTAATCATTATTTAAATTTTTCTCTTTTTTAGCTCTCTACAGCTGTGTTTCCTTAAGTCTCCAATATGGCTCCTATATTACTCACTTTCAACAAATGACTGTATCTCATTCTTCACTGAAAAGACTGAAGGTGCCTCACCATTCCTTAGTTTGTTCTCACTGCCTTGGATTTCCTCTGCATAACCACTTATTCTTGCTCATGCTTCTGTGTCATGAGGAAAAGTTAGCACTCCTTTTTTGAAGACTAAACTTACCACCCTGTTCTTCATACTTTTACGTCTGCTCTTTGTTAGGACCTTGATTCAACGTTTATCTCTTCTGCACCTTCAATTTCTCTCTTGTTTCCTTATCTTCCATTAGACTTACGAGCATCCCTAGGTTTTCTTATTACTTAAAAACAAACAAATTAACTCAGAAGCCATCTCAAACCTAATACTTCCTTGAATTGCCACCCAATTTGTCTATTTTCAGTGTTAAATTTCCCAAAAAAGTTACCCCACATAAGATTTCTCAATGTGTGGTTTCAGGACTTCTAGGTCGTGAGACTCTTTAGGAAGTCCCTTTTGTAACTAGCCATCTGTTCAGTTCCAGATTGTCTACATATTCTTCAACCAAAACAACATTTTGCAACAGATTGAATGCAGAAGCAGATATGGGAATCGGGCTGTCTTCTATTAAGCCACATTAAAAGAGATTTACAAAAATGTAAACCAATGCTCTCTTCTCACTATTTTTGTTTGTTTGGGAAAATACAGTTATTTTTCATAAAAACTATGTTATTTATGTTAACATATTGTGGAGTTAGTATTATTATTTTTAAAAGAGTTAGTAAATTAAAAAAATGTCTTACTTCTTTAGTTTTAATTTCTACCAGGCTAAATACTGGTTGAAATGGTCCACAAAATCAAAAGTTCTCTGGGGTTCCTGAATAATTTTAAGAGTGAAAGGGAGTTTTGAGATAAAAAGGTTTAAAAAGAGTTGATCTACATTCATGGTTCCTTTTTCTCATCATTGTCCTCTCATTCTTTTATTTCTGATCATAGAATCGATCCCACCAGTATCCTACATCAGATTTCTCAAAGTTATTTCTGTATTAAAGAATTTCCCCTTGTCTTTATTCTCTCTGATTTCTCAGCAGTTTAGCAGTGTTTTTCCTTCTACAACAGCAAACTCCTCTGATTTTCTCTCTCCCTATCTGATTACCCCTCTTTCTCTCTCTTGGTTCTTATTCCCTGGGATTTTTTTCCTCTCAGTTGTCTCCACGTGGTTTTCTTTAAAGATATCTCTTATCCAAAGATTTTTTTCGAGATCTGAAATTTTTCCCATGATGTCAAATAAAAAGCATTCCCGTTGCCAGTTTAATATCCTGTATCTCAGTGTCAATTGATCTAAAGCCAAATTTAATAGCTTTTTCTCCAATAGTTCTTCTGATTAATTTGATGACTACTTCTATTATGGAAGCTCCATTCTCTTAGTTACCTAATTTAAAAACTCTCAGGTAGATTTTTGCTCCACCACATCACATGCATGTGTTCCATTTGTTCCCCTATGTTTCTCCTGTCTGTTCCCAGACAATGCATGTTTGAAAGCTTATCATCACAAACCTAGGCTATTTCAATAATCACTTATTAGCTGTCTTCCTCTTCCATCTCCATAGACTTTGGCCCAATTATTCCAACAAATTTGCCATTGAAGTCATTGGTTTTTGACCTCTTTTAACCAGGAAAGTTTTTACTACCACCACTACCCTCAAAATTAACCCCAATATTTAGCTAGCTGGGCTGTACTGGTAGATTTACCACTGAAAACTTGAGTGCAGAACTGTTTGAAGCTTCTTCTAGGCTCTATTTGTCTCTCAACAGAGAAAATGAATCACTGAGAGGGGTTCTAGAGAGATGGTTTTCCTAGTTGTTCTTTCCTTCCCCTATTCCTTTGTCACAAACCAGTCAATTTTTTTTTAGACAGGACAACTGTTAGCTTAAGCCTGGGTAGTGTGCGTGTGTGCGTGCGTGTGTGTGTGTGTCAGCTTTCTGAGAATTGGGAAGTCATCATCATTCAAATTAGGCTTTCACTTAATTTCCCTATTTTTAGTCTGAGACCAACATTTACACTCACTCATCTTGTCTCAAAATCTCTCTGCTTTAATTTCTTCAGAGAATAAACCTCCTATCCCCTGGAGGGAAGCTTAGTCATCTGCTTTTCAAGGTGCTGGCACAGATCTGTTTACCTAAACAGTCATACATTCATGCCTATAGTCCTTGTTTTCAGCACTCCATTCCCTTTCACTATAGCTTTCTATGTAGCTGGTGCTTCCAATTCTTGAGCTTTTCTATCAACTTTCTTCTTGTCAGACTCCTTTTTTATAGGAACATCAGCTTTTATGACTTTACTAAGTTAGTAACTACAAATCCATCAGCTTCTCATCTCACAAAATTTGAATATATCTTATCTACTGTTTTTTTCTTTTCTAGCTTTCCTTTCCTATCTTGTAGGCTAATACCAAATTATTCCTTTCCTCACTCTCAATTTAGTGGTATTTCAAAAAGTTTGTTAGTAATCTATTTCTTTGTAACACATTACCACAAATTTAGCTGACTAAAACAGCACACATTAATTATCTTGAATTATTACTGTGGGGCGGGAGTCTGGGCATGTCTCACTGGGTGCTTTACTTCAGGGTCTCTCACAAGGCCACAATCAAGGTGTTTGCCAGTGGTCTGATATAAAGGTTCAGAGGAAGAAACATCTACTTTCATGCCAGTGTAATAATTGGAAGTTTCAGTTCCTTATGAGCCATTGAACTGAGAGCATCACTTTCTTAGTGACTATTGGCCAGAAGTCACCCATAGTCCTTTGCCACATGGCTCTCTCCATATGGCATCATGTTTTATTGAAGCCAGCAATGGAGAGAGTCAGCTAGCAAGATGGAAGTCGCTATTTTACGTAACCTAATCACAGAAGTGACATCTTATCATTTTTGTCACATTCTATCTATAGAAGCACACACTCAAGGTAAGGGCATTATACAAGGGTGTAAATACCAGGAGGTGGATTGGAAGCTATCTTAGAGTCAGCCTGACATAGGATGCATAGGTGATAAACACATGTGTTCAACTGGAAGTTTCCCATGTCTAACTGGAAGTCCCCATTCTCTCTCACTTTCACCAAGCTTATGCCCCCATATGCCAATAAAACTGCTCTCATCAAGGAAGACAGTGACTTCCATCTTGCAAAATCCAATGAACTATTCCAAGACTTCATTATTCTCAAATAACTAGCATCAATTCAACTACTTGCTTCTTAAAACATTTTATTTCCTTGGGTTTTGGGATACCTCACCGCTCTGTTTTTTCCCCTCCATTTCTTGCCTCTTTGTCTCATTTCCTTTGTTTATTCTGTCTTTTCTTCCTGACCTCTAAATGTTGAAGGGCTACAAGGCTCCATCTTTAGAGATCTAGTCTTTTGTAATTATATACTCTACCTAAGAAGTCTTCTCATAACTTTATATTTCATATATCTGAGATATACATTTCATATATATATATTCAGATATGAATATATATATTCAGATATGAATATATATATATATATATATATATATATATATATATATATATATATGAAATAGATCTCTAGCTCCAAACTTTCCCCTGAGCTCCAGATAGTACTCATTGACATCTGTACTTGGACTCACAGACATCTTGAATTTAACAACTTAATGCAAAATTCTTGATTACCTATCTCTCACCACCCAAAAAGACCCCACTCTGCCCAAATTGGTCCCCATTTTAATAAATGTCACTACTTTTTACCCAGTTGCTCAGGTGAAAATCTACTAGTCTTTGTTTTACTTCTTTTCTTTATGCTCCACATACAGTTCTCACTGAGCATGTATTGCCAACTCCACCTTCAGAATATCTCCATCGTTCAATCACTTTTCCAGCGTTCTGCTATCATTTAGTCTTGGCCACAGTTATCTCTCAAGTAGATAATCATAATTCACTTGTAACTAGTCTTCCTGTTTTCACTCTTTCTCTCTACTATCTATTCATATAGTACTCAGAGTGGTCTTTAAAAATATAAATCAGATCATGTTACTGTCCTTCACAAAATCCTTGATGACTTCACACACACTTAAAATTCAATTCAAGCTTTTGACCATGGCCTCCCTGCTTTTCTCTCTTTTCTGTCCTTACCTTCCACTATCATCCCCTCTCACACCACTCCAGCCTCACTGGCACATTTGCTGTTACTCTGTTGCATCAGGCTTATTCCTGCCTCAGGGCCTTTATATCTGCTGTACTTTCTTCTTGGGATTCTTAGACTTCTGACCTCAACACAACTCTCATTTACGTCATTGAAGTCTCTCCTTAAATATTACCTCTTTAGGGAAGCCTTCTCTGACCACTCTGTGTACAATAGCCAATTCTCCATTATCCTCTATTTTCTTTCACTGTTCAATTTTTCACTTATGACCACTTTACAATATTGCTTGGGGTTATACTTTTAGTTTGTTTTCATTGCCTGAGTGTAAGCTTTATGAGTGTAATTCTTTGTTTCATTTACTACTGTGTCCACAATGAAACATGGTATGCAGCAGGCATGCAGTTAAGTGTTGAATATGTGAACAAATTATCAGATAGGACTGACTTGTGAGATCAGCTTTCTCAAGAAAACTTGAAGGCAGGAATCTAATTTATTGTATAGTATAACTATACAACTATATATGTGTATGTATACATAGAAATTGATTTAAAAATATATGTATATATAACACATATTATATATCAGGATAAGCATATATTTATATGTAATATAGAAGTTGATTTTTTAATATAAATTAGTAATAGCAATTCTATTCATAAGTTGTTGTGTAGTTCTTTTCATCTTTGTTCTTTTTCAGAGCAATTCTCTCTCTCCCAACCATTGAAGAGATGATAGAGTAGCTGTAATATATTACGGCTTTAATTCTCCACATGACTGGTCCCTGTATAACTTCATCTAGAATTATGTGGCTTACTCTAATCTTGTCCTCCATTTATAATTTGAATAAGAACATGGGAGGCAAACTAGTCCACTAAATAATTGACTGATGTTCAAGTGTGACAGCTACAGCTTTATAGAATAGTTTAGAGCATATATTTCCAAACACTATTTTCAATAATAAATTAAGATGTTTAATTTATAGACTGAAAATGACTTTGATAATCATATAGTTAGATTGAAATATGTCTCCCAGGTCTCTAAATTAGAATTGACTTATATTTCCATCCTTTCTCTTTCCCTTTATTTCATCATTCCACATATGAAATTTTTGGTAACCAGATCTACAAATAATACTTGTATATAGTTGTTTTAGTAAAAGTTAAGCATTTTATTTTAGTGAGTAGTTATTTTCACACTCCCCAAATAAGCTACCTGTTAATAGCAATTGAGTTTTGAGGGCTTATAAATTGTATTTGAGAGATACTATCTGTGATTTAGTGAATATTAGAAAACCAGGAAAGTACTGACCATGATATCTTAGATAACATTCTAAAATGCAAATTCAGGAAGAAGGATGGAAAGAGAGAAAGAAAGAAATTGAGACTACCCTATAGTATGCTGAGTTTTCCAAATTAAGGGAGGTCTAACCACAGTCACTTATAAGTACTTCCAAGAAAACCACTGTATTCTGCTCATTTATATGTTTTTCTGCCTTCCCCCCCTCCAAAATTAAACATTAATTACTTTTAGAGGAGAGATTGCTCAGATAATAAAGTCGAGAAAAGCAAAGTTCCTTGCTGTTTTATTGTCAAAGATTTTCAGTCAAAGTTATTAAAAAAAGAAGCTAAAAAAGAGAAACTATGCAAGTTGAATAAAAAAAATCCATTTTCAGATATTATTATGACAGTATAAAATGTTACTGTGTGTTCAAATAGCTAAAAACTTTTGAAACTTGAAAGGTTTTAGTACTACTTAGGGTGTTATATAGACACAGTCTTAGGTAACTTTTTAAGGTATAGAATTTTGATTCTCAACTTGAATATATACATCTATGAAGTGAAAAAGTGAAAAATAATCTCTATCTTGTAGAGTTACTGTAAAGGTTAAATGACAGAATGACATATGAAACACTTAGCACAATGTCTGGCATACAAGTCAATGCTAAATAAGTGACAGCCAAAAACGAAGAAAATTTCTCAAACAAAAATATAACTAGAATGACTATAATTTATGGACAAATATAAGTACTTTTGATAGAGAACAGAGGTGCTTGTATTGTAATTACACCTGGACCACAGAGCCTGGGCAAACTTAAATGTGTGTTTCTTTATCAATACTCAATTATCATAGCAAGCAACAAATATTTTCTTTTTCGGAGAGCACATGTATACAAGGCGAGCAGAGCTTTGACTCAATACTATACTAGTAACTCACCCAAATTTTCAAGAAGTAATACTTTTTAGGATTATGGTATATTCAGAGCTCGTGTTTACCAAAGTAAAGATCACCGAAGATTCTTCACATATATCTAAAGCTAACTTGGCTTATATTTATTTTTCTTATAAATTAGAAAATTTCCCAAGTTTTTACTCTCTGCTTAATTGAAGCTAATACATGTTCCAAATTTTTTTATAAAGAATTTCTCTTATAGAAACATTTGCTTTACAATATATCATTTGTAAATTATAAATGATATTGTAGTTAATGCTATTTTTATTTTAATTTATTTTCAGTCAACTTATTTCTTTAGAGAACCTTATATTTATAACTCATTGCAGGCTCATTTGGTCATGCATTAATAGAATTTTATGGAGGATATTTTTTTAAAGACTTGTATGTGGAAGATCTCCCAACAAAAATTCCATTTCATAGCTAGATATGATTCATTTATGATTATGCTAACTTTTTAATTTTTTAAATATCTTAAGAAATAATTCTTACATAAATTTAAATTTATTTACAAAAGGCAAAAATTGTAGATAATTTTCATAATCTAGAAAAAACATTTTTATGTTATTAATATTTTTCAATTTTCATTAGTATGTTTTGACATTTTGTGTACACAACTTATAACTTAGTTTACTATATGTTGGCATGACTTGATAATTTTCTAAAACTTAAAAAAAGTCTGCTTTCATTTACACATTTAATGTTTTTTCTTGATCTTCAGTTTCAGTTCACAACATTGAGAGAAATAGCAAATGTTTTCTTGTGTATATATAAATGCATATATACAAACAATAGAAGAAACACGCAATTACCGATGAAAATAACATTTGAAGACGTCATTGCCAGCAACAGCAACAACAAAAACATTACTACTTTGAAGAGCTTGACCTTGAAAATATAATCTTAAACTCCTATTTGGAAACAGCATGTAAACAGCATGTAATATGTAAAACTCTAGAAATTTAGGGTTAAAAGTGACTTAGATTAGGTGTGTAGTTATAAAAGTTCTCTATATCTTAAT
Source organism: Eidolon dupreanum (assembly GCA_028627145.1). NCBI lineage: Eukaryota > Metazoa > Chordata > Mammalia > Chiroptera > Pteropodidae > Eidolon > Eidolon dupreanum. The sequence goes on along the minus strand of CM053508.1, from coordinate 52,509,246 downwards.
TTTAGGCTAGGTCTGCATTGAGCAACTAGATAAATGTCACTGGATTAATTTATTTTAGTCAGTTTAACTTGAATAATTAAGTAAACTGTGTTATTTTCCTCCTTAAAGTAATCATAGAACAGACTGAGAATTATGTAAAAGCTGAGATACTCTCTTTTGAATTAATATTGTTTTATTACTATTAAAATTCTTATTTAACTCTATCCTAAAATAAATGTCTTAAAAATCATATATTTAGCAATTTTAAAGAGAAAAATATTAGACTGTATCAAAATTGAACACTGTTAATTAGCTAAATGCCTTAGAAAATGGACTCACTTATCATCCATCAATATCTAATTTATTAGTCATCAACATATCTAACAGATACAAAACAATCTTTTCAGTACCACGAGAGATATACAATTCCAATAACAGAGAATCTGCCTTCAAAGAATTTATAACTTATTTATGTGCGAATTGATATGCATTCATCATCAAGAAGACAGAGCTTTGATCAGTGACATATGAGCAATCTAATCAAGCATGATCCTTATCTAGGATTAGCAATCTAAGGAAGAAAGATTAGGCCAAAAAGTAATATTAAAATATATTAATAATTTTTGTACTCTGGACCATTTTAATAAGAAATGTATGCAAACAGATCTGTATTTTTGGCAGTACTAATCATGGTGTCAATGAGCAAACAGCTATCATACTCTTAACCACAGAAAGAAGGCATTCTCTCTACCAGTCATGTGCCCCTTACCCAGAAGCCATTGGAGAAGCTTTACAAACCTGTGTGCTCTAAGCATGCTAATTAAGGGAGGTCTCTGAAGTGAGAATGGGAGGATGATCTAATTATTCATAGTTGATAATGCAAAAACCAAGACTTAAAAAGTAACAAAAATCAACTATTTAGTCAAATGTTAATGTAGCATACCCTAACTGTTAAATGTTTCTGCAATTGTCCTATATATTTGTAGTCTCAAAATATATTTATAGCTTCCTTCAAACAGAAGTAAATTTGAGTGGTATTTTTTTAAAAAATAGAAAATTACTAATGCAAAATTAGTTACAAGACTTGGAAGGTACTCCTCTAAGTGTGGAAATTTATTGGTTTCACTATAATTACAACTAAGTTCATAGATGATTTCAAAACATGGCAAGTGTAATTGAAGGCATAGAAGTCTAATTAAGTGATAGTTCTATCATCATAGAATGACCATGTTAAAACATTTAGGGATAGATTATGAGTGGCTTTTATCAATGACCTGAGGCTCTGTCTATAGAAACATGGATATCTGTACAATTTTGTCAATGTATAGACCAATCTGGATAGTTCAGACCTCAGTTCCAACATTTCTTTTAGAATTGGGATTCAATTTGTCAAAATCAGGCTCACTAATTCTTGTATTATCCATTTTCCTTTGCCTATATAGGTAGTCTGTGGGCTGAGATAAAACGTGTTATATAGTGGACATTCTGAGATTGTTCCAGGATTTGAAAATTTTAGTTTACTTTGTTTTTTTGGAACTGGTTAATTTATACCACAACTTTCTTTGAAAAAATACATTTGAGCCAAAGTGGCTTTAGGGGGGTATTTTATATTTTAATAAGTTTTGGAAAAGGAGATAAATTTATCTGGTCATGGTAACATAGTAAATTTTGTTGAGAAGAATCTTTTCCTAAATGGCGTAGCTATAATTTCATTCCAGCTGATTTTGTGGACTTGAAACATTTTACTCTGCTTTTCTGTTTGCTAAAGAAGTTTCCATTTGTGTTATTTATACAGATCCACAGATACTTAGGTATTAGAAGAAAAACAGCATAGTTAAAAAAATTTTAGTCATGCCTAAAATTTTGCTGCTTTAAGACCTTTCTTAGGAACATATACATATTTTCCTAATGAATCTTTAGACTATGATAAATTTTGGAGTTAAATTATTATTATTTATAAAAAAGTTTTTTATGTCCACCATGAATGCACATCAAAGTTTATATAGCATTCATCTCCATGGCAGGTGCTTTATCTTACTGATTATTTTGGCAGAAAACATATGCCAAAAATATCCCTTGAGAAATAAAAATAAACTTCCACTTTCCAAAAAATAGAAAAAAAAAGCCAAAATTCTTCAGGTTCTCCATGGACCTGTGGACAAGGCCCATAAACCTCCCTGGAGTCTATTTGATGTGAGTCTGGCTGAAGCTCAGAGAAAGGGTAGGAGACAGGATGGTCTACAAATAGAAGAGCTAGGATTACTGAGTTGGGTTTGATCTTCTGCTATCTGTGAAATTTTCCATGTTACCTCCCTATGAGCCTTATTTTATCCTTTTAAAAAATGAGTTTTATTACCTAATGATGTAAAATATAAAGTAAAAGGACGTTTATAGCTTGCAAAGTGCCTTGGAGGCATCTTGTCCATTTTTAACTTTTCATTTTACAGATGAGGAAAGTAAAGGACGGGAAAGTTAAGTGACTCCCTAGAGCTAGGAAATCCATAGAGCTAGGAAATGGCAGAGCTGGGAGAGTCAATGCAGATTTGGAAATTTCTTCCTATCTTTTATTGTCCCCCTCCTCAATACTTTGTTGTCTGAAGCACTGTATAAATTAAAATGTTTTTACAAATGCATTAGCTTATAATTGTTGTGTAACAAATTATCTCAATCCAAAAACAACACTCATTAGTTCCTAGCTCTGTCAGAAGTCTGGGGTAGTGTAACTGGGTTCTCTGCTTAGTCTGAACTGGCACAATGTGAGGAAGCTAAAATCATAGAGTTGACTGGGCTATGTTCTAATCTGGAACTCAGGTCCTCTTCCAGGTTCACTCAGGTGTTAATAGGATTTAGTTCCTTGTAGTTGTAGGACTGAAACCCCTGTTCTCTTGCTGGCTGTCAGCCAAGGGTTGCTCTAAGTTCCTAGAAGACCTTCTCACTACATGGCAACTACTTCTTCATAGCCAGCAGAATAATTTCTCACTTCAAGAAAAAACCAGCCCTCTTTTTAAGGACTCCCCTGATTAGGTCAGACCTGCCCAGCATAAACTTTCTTTGGATTAGCTCAAAGTCAACTGATTGATAATCTAATCACAGAAGTAGGATATCATGCTGTCTATAAGTCCCAATCACACTCAAGGGGAAGGGATCATATAGGTCCTGTACATCAGAGACAGGAATCTTATGTTTAGAATTAGAATTCTGTTTACCAGATTGGTGATAGTCCACTCATCCAAGTATTAGTTTTTTTTTCCTCCTTTTCTTTTCTGCTTCCTCACATTGGGCCAGTTCAGAGTCATCTGCACTTCAGAAAACTCAGAAAGGGATGATGTGCAGGGGTGAATTTGGAGATGTTTGGTAAAAACTTCAATTTCATGAAAATATGTGATCTTTTATTGGTTTTATGTATTCTTTGTAGCTTTATGTGCCAATGGTCCAGGATGATTCAGAATTACCTATTTAGTAATTATTGAATGTTTTAAAACATTATCTATTATTTTGGCATAAAGCTTCCTTTGGTAAAGTTAGCCTGCATTTAGAGATGTTTGGGGAAACCTGGGCTGGATTGATTAGGAGCAGCAGCAGCTAGAAGTCAGGGTACAGTAGCAGCAAAAGAAGTACCATTTTCCTATTGCCTACTATAAGCTGGACACTTGACTCACATGAGCTTATTTAATACTCACAACAGTGACTTGTCACAATAGGTATTATAAATCCTCACTTCATAGGTGAGAAGACAGCTGTAAAGTGGCAGAGTCAGAATTCAAAGCTCTGTCTAAACCATTGGTGCTTCTTTGAGGACAGGTTCCCTTTATCAGACTTCAATCTAGGCCCACGGCATAGACTGTGACCTTCAGAGGCTCTTAGGATATATAGACAGAGATTGGGGCATGGCAGATGGGGCTGCTGAGTGATAAGCACCCTCTGAGGGGGAGGCTATTTTAAGTAATCAAAAAAATATCAATTATATAAAGGGGCTCTATTTCTACCTTGCAGAGTTACAATTAAATTTTCAGAAATCAAAATGAAATCTCTACAAAATAAAGTCAGTTTTCTTCATAGGAAAGTTTACAATAAGGGATTAGTTGAAGTTTATAATACCTCATTATGATGGTTAATAACAAGTATTGATATTATCATACCAATTTTTTTAATGTAGAGAAGTAAGGCATAGAGTCGGTAAACAAGGGGCTAAAGTAGATTTCAGTGTATAAAAATGTGACTGAAACCAGCGAGCCTTGTTCTTGAATCCTGCTAACTATAACTTTGGTTGAACAAATCAATTAAGATGTAGCTCAAACAGCTGCAGAGCTTGGAAGAGTTGCAGTTCATGAAAGTCCATTTTGTGTTGGAGTAAGTTTAATTTGGAAAAATTTCAAAACCCTTCAACTGCTGCTCAATCACTCTGAAGTTGAATTAAAAGTAAATTGTGGATTATTTGAATACATTTAGTTTATTTGTTTTAATATACATATGTTGAGTGTGTACTTTAAGGAGATAATGGATGATTCCTGAGGTGTCGTTCCCGCATAGCGAAGAGGCAGACTTGAACACAAATAATTATAATAATGTACATGCTAAATTGAAGATATATCTAAGGAAGATATACATGCAGCAGTAACTGGTTCTGTTTGGGACCATCAAGGTAAAAATAGACAAAAGAGGTGAATTTTGAATTGGGTCTGGATCGAAGAGTAGAAGTCTACCAGAAGAGGGAAAGGAAATTGTAGGTAAGGCGGGGTTAACAGAGTTAAAAGCATAGAACTAAGAAAAAAATATAGTTCAGTGTGACTAGAGTACACTGAATGGATGGGAGAAAATAAAAAAGAGGTTGACTATTTCTGCAGCACTTAGATTGAGAAGGACTTGGCTATCCCCTAAAAAGAAGTTTCAACTTAATAGCAACAAGAATCCCAAAGAGACATGATGTAAAGAATCACAAGGTAATAGCTGTATTTTAGAAGATTAACTCTGGTAGCAGGAAGGAGAATGCTTGCATATGAGAACTGAAAATGAAGCAGTGATACTAGAACTTACAAAAGGTCAAAGAATGACAGAAGACCCAGACTGGGGAGAAACAAAGGAGATAGGCGATGAGTATAAAAGCTGCTTCAGAAATGAATGCACTGCAATTGGGGACATCAAATGGCTGAAATCAGGGGAAGAAAGGAAGATTGAGGAGAAAAATAAAGGATGATACCTCTGATCTTGAGCTATGTCTTTTTTTTTTTTTTTTTTTAGAAGTGGGATGGGGATTAATTAACTGTGTTTTAGACATGTTCAGTTTGAGTTGAAAATAGAGACTTGTAATTCAGAAAAATATACACTTACATTCATGAATTATCAACATTTGAGGTAGTAGCAGTAAATGACATTTTTATAGGATTATCATGTAGTTAAGAAGAAAATGGTTTTAAATATTGGGCCATCAGCCAGCATTTAAGAGACAGGTAGAAAAAAAGAAGAAAAAAAGAGAAAATTCTGCCACTAAGACATTACTATGAGTCCCAACAATAAGTTTCAAGATGATATGTGTATCGTTGTACCTTAGGCATAGAGACTAAAACAAGCACACTTCACATGACAATTAGGAAGGCACTGGTGAATTTTGAGCAGTTGCATTAGATTGGTGGTTAGTTGGGGAAGGAGATTGATTTCTTGAGCTAATAAATGAAAAAAGAACTGAGAGTATTTGTAAAAAGGAAAGGAGAGTCAAAAGAAAGGTTTCTGTCACGACTTCTTTATTAGAATGAGGAAAGATACTGTTCATGGGGAAAAGTGGGTAATTGGGGTGATCTGGCATTAGAGATTGACTGGGCAGGTACAGTAGTAGAGGAGGGAAGGCAGGAATTGATACTACTTTAATGAAAGTTTATATAGGAAGAAAAAAAGGAAATTTTAAAAGAAAAAAAATCAGTTGAAAAAATATACATTAAGCTCTTTACATTTTCCTTTTGAGATAGACCTATAGCTTTTATTATCCATAGTAAACACACCCGATATAAATCCTAGCACATTGCTGGCACTCAGGGGTCTACTCATTACCATGAAAATAAAAGTGATAGTGGTTTCAGCCTAATTCTGTCTATATTTTGGAAGCAACAACAATAACAACAACAGATAAAAAGATCATACAATTCCAAAGCAAGATAAATGACAGCCAAGTACAAGTCACTTTCTCTTCCTATCTATAGAATCAGGGTTGGTTTGGGTCAATCTCAAAGACATGAGTCTCAACTAGACTAATATAGATTTTTTTTTTTTTTGTCCCTGAATATATCTGCTTTATAGGATCTCAGAGATTTCAGTCCACTCTAGGATCAAACAAAAATCAGTACTCACAAAGTGCTAATCCAAACATATTCTTAAATGTTCAGTTAGATAGCTAGGGTCCGGGATCATCCCCAGAACTTTTCTAGGCCCCAAACAATTCTACATGCTGGATAAGACCCTAGACAAGACCAGAACTCCTTACACCATTTGAATTAGGTGGTTTCCATCTTGCACCTATGGGAAAGAGTTGGAACAAATCCAATCTTTATGATTAAGCAGAAAAGACAATATTTTCCATAAGAATGTAATCTTCTGCATGGTTGGTCATCAGTTATTTTTTAGAGTCATTCGATTTCTGTCAAGTTAGCTAACTGTTCTGATAAATCATCTTTAAAAGATGACTTGCCTTCTTGAGTTGTTAATACTTGTGAAGTTCTTTTCCCAAATGAGTGAGAATTGAAAGATATACATATATATTTTAACACACACATACACAAAAATTCCTAAACATATAGTGTGTTGAAGATTAGTCTTCTGCAAATTAACTTGAATTCTAGGCCTGGATCCAGGAATTGAGATGGCTATAACATTCACTGAGAACTTAACTCTTGGCTCTTAACTTAAAACTAAATATCTCTATTCCAGTCAGAAATACATGAAGTATTGGGCTCTAACATAAGAAAGAACTGAAAAAAAGGTGGGGGGGGGGCGGCGGGCTATTCATGAAGATTTAATAAGGAAGTTAGAAGGAATTATGTGGGCAGGAAGGAAGAATAATAATTGTGTTATTACATGCCTGGGCCAGATACAGAATATCATGGGTGAGTGTTTAATTCTATACAACCCAGTTATCATGATGACATTATAAAGTAATTTTCTATAATCTGCTTTGGAAATGCTTTCCACCAGGTGTCTCTTACAGGACATACCAAAGAAGAGTTGATATGTTAAATTACTCTTACTGTTCAAATATTTGAAGTACTAATTCATCACTCATGACATTAAATTTATATTTTAACATCGTTATAAATTTAACAGGGGTGAATCTTTTCACAATACTGAATAAAGTGCCTCTTGAAAGGAAAGATGTTAACCTTGGAGAAGATCTTGTGGGATGACTCTTAAAAGACATGGAAGCATCTGAATCTCTCTCTCGGCTGTATATTAGGTGATCACAGAATCTGAATTCCAAGAATTATATGGAGCAGTCCCTTTGCATTTGCTGCATGGATATGGATGATGGGAAGGGAACAAAATATTAGAGAAATTAAAGCTGAATTTAGTGCTAGTTTTAAGGTAATTACTGAGTACAACTTGCTAAGATGACTACATGTCTATAAACAGAAAAATAATCTAATGGGGAGAGGAAACTTATATAATGCCCAGGCTAGAAAAGGGTTTTTTAACTCTCCATTAACAATGGTGTGTTTGCAGGTTTTCATTCATTATAATTTTGTTAGAACATCTTTGCTAAAAAACAGCTGTTTTATGGGTCTCTCTGACATGTCACAAGAACCCAAAAGAAAAAATGGAGCCAGTAAATGTAATCGGCAGCTGAAACTTGCAGAGACTATTTAGGAATAAAAAAGTAATTATCCTTCTTGAAATTTTACCATTTCACAAAAGTTATCGCCTCGCCTCTTAAAGTTTTGAAAGATTATACAGATTAGCCAAGAATTTTATTTTATATGTTTGTTCTTAGAAAAGCTTATTTCAACCAAAGTTATCCTAAGGTGTCACCCCGGTATCATAATCATCAATATCATTTTTAATTTGACCAAATAAATATAAGCATACATACATATATATATGTATAGTCTCATGTACATTTGAAAGTAATTCTATTTATCCTCACTCACCAATTAACAAAATGTATTATTGGCTATTATAAGACAGGCGTGGTGTTAGAGATATCACATAGAACATGAAATAATCAGTTTTTGCTTTCAAAGAGATTAATGCCCTGTGGGAACAGATCATTGTTAACAAGAAAATCACAAAACAATTATATAATAGCAAATTAAAAGAAATATTATGAAGAAAATGCAAAAGTATAATAGGGGATTAAAACAGTTTTTAAAAGTAACAGAAAGCATTTCTATATAACTGAAATCCAGTTGGATCTTGAGCAATCAGTGGAATTAGGCAAAGTATAGTAGCTGTGGAAAAATTCAGGCAAAAGAAACAGCAAGTGTAAAGGCACCAAGGCTGGAATGGCCTTAGAGGCATGTTGCACAGAGGCCTCCGAGAATGAAGCACAGAATGAGGGATGAAGCATAGTGAGACATGGCTGAAGTTAGGCACAGTTTAGCCCTTCAAGAGCATTAGATATGGTTCTGGGAGACGAAGGTGACAGGGTTAGATTTGCACTTCAAAAAAGACTCCTCTGATTGCTGTATGTGGCAAAATAATTGGAGGGAGCAAGAGTCCAGGTAGAAAACTTTACTATGGTCAAATCAAAAAAAGGATAAAGGCTTGGATTTGGGTGGTACTTAGTGAAGATTGATGAAAGGAGACAGAAGTCAAATGAAAGGACCTGGGGAAGGGCTGGATGCAGATAAGGTAGGTGTCAAAGATTATTGCCAGAGTAATTGACAGATAGAAAATGGTAATATTAGAACCAGGCTTCCAATATTCATCCTACTCTATTTAAATTTATTCTATGCAAAACTAGTGCTTACTAGATGCAAAGTGTGGTGCTGGGAATTCTGATGGTGAGCAGTATGAAAGAGGTGGATAACAGGATATATAATCTCTGCCTCTCTGACTTTATAGGTGCACATTCAAACACAGACAATGTGCCTCATTTCCAATAGAGGAAAGAGAAACAATAACTATACACCCACACACATATATGTACACACATACACACACATGCAAGCTTGTGTGTGTACATTACATATTTATATTTAAATCTGAGGTATTTTTGCATCACATATACATCTCTTATGTACATGTTGCAAGGAGATTGAGGAAGATAAATAATTATTGTGAAGGCGAGGAAGAGAAATGGAAAAGTTGCATGAGACTGTTTTCTTCTTAAAATAAAAAGTTTCAAAAACTATTAGGTCAGATCTTCACCATATTACAGAAGAGATTTGTGATATTGGCTTTATTTCTCAAATAGAATCCATAAAAATAAATTGGGCACTAGTATTCAGCTATATAATCCATTTTTAATGTATGATGTATTCCTATAATCATGAGAGTAATCTTATTAATAATGATAAGTAACATTCATTGTTGTGTAGTAATTTTTAAAAATCACACAAGCAGAAAAACAGATTTCATTTTAGTGTTATTTGAACGTTACCTTTTTAATATTTATTTTTGGATTCTAAAGTCACACGTTTGTTCTCAAGCTGATGCATTTCACAGCAGAAAGAATATGGTTAATTAGTAATGCTGTTAAATATTTGCCAAATGTAATGGAGGATACCATTTCCAGTTTTGTCAGGGCATCTTGTTTGTCAGGAGCCTTGTTGAACAAACGCAACTTGCGTGTCAGTTCTAACAGTCTAAACACACAGGACAATTGTTAATCTGTGAATTCTTAAGGCTCCTTTCATCTCATTTTCTTCACATGATAGTCTTTGCTTGTTTCAGTTTTGTGTGTATTTCTTTTGATTGCTTGTTAATGTCTCCCATTTATAGTGATAGTATTATCTAATCTCTAAGGTAATATAGAATTGTCCTCTCCCATTACTATAATTGTGCAGATGGTAGAATTTGCTTGGAATCACTCGAGGTGAATTTACCATGAAGCTAAGGAAGCCTACTCTTCAGAGCCTCTCTCCTCCGAGGGTTCCTTGTAACATTCTTAGACTTTGCATTTTTAATTTTGTGTTCTTTTCCTTTAAAAAGATTCCCTCAAGTTTACGAGTTTCAGACCCCAGAAAACTTAACAGGTCCTACTTTTTATTTGTATTGTAAGAATTAATTTGTTTCTATGTCTTTCTCATACTATTTTAGCTTCATGACAAGAGGGACAATATTTTTTTTCTGTTTCTCTACTATCTAGCATTTAGTTCAGTAAACGCTTAGTGAATGAATGAATAAGCCATGCACATTTAGTGGTTGTTTTGGAGCTGCATCTGGTAAGATTTTCTTTTGCATTCACGTATTGTCATTAATGCCAACTTTGTTGCAAAATTTTTAAAAAAGTAAACTTTTTTTCACTTTTTAAAAATTTATTTTTAATATGGGGACATTACTTAATGACATCCAATAAGTTTCAGGTGTACAATTCAACAGTAAGGCATGTATATTTCATTGTGTGTTCACTACCCATAGTTAGATTTTTTTCTGTCACCACACAGATCCCTTTTACCTCATCTACCTACCCACTCCCCCAGTACCCTCTGGTAACCACTAGTCAATTGTCCATGTCCAAAAAAAGAAATCTTTATTTAAATTATCTCATTATTTTTTTAAAAGTTGAAAGTACTTACTTTCAGAATTCTAAGTTAAATCTCATATACACAATATTTTGCAAAAATGCAGTCTATCTTCATGTTAATGTTCTTTCATTTTATTTTTTTTCTCTAAAAAATTTTCTTAAGAATATTTTTCAAATGAGAATTACCTAAAGAAAAGATTTATTGGTCAACTTTGTAGATTCTAAGGGTACTTCTACAAATTAAACCTAGCCAAAGAAAAATGTTATGGAACACGATTGCATTTATTTAGCTGTTATTTATATAAGCTATCTACTTTGGTCTTTATTTCTCAAATTTTTTATTTATAAATCTCCACTCTTTTTTAGTTGACATGTTGACAGTTGACATATGTTACCTGAAAGCTAATATATCCTCTATGATACACACTCTAAGAGCTAAACAACATACAACAAATTAATAAAATTATACTATGAAGATAGGTCATCCTTCCTAAATTAGACAATTTTTACTGTCAAAAGAGGAAAAATATTTTTTTTCTCCTTTATCTCTTGTTCTGATCATTTCCAAGGTTTTTTTTTTTTGTTTTTTTGTTTTTGTTTTTGTTTTTTGGTTTTTGTTTTTTAATTCGATTGCCATTTCTTGACCACAGGAATGAATAATTTAAGGACATCTCAAATTCTTGATAATCTCATAAATATTTTAACTATCAAAGAAATGGACTTTTATTTGGTTAATCTTTTAGCTAGTCATAAATAATGTAATCAAATCATCCTCTGAAAAATTAGCATTAGATAACATAAAGGAGAAAGACATTTAAACAATGTATTAGTAGAAAAAAATTTTTTGGACTTTGCTATGAATTTCCTGACAATTCAGCTGCAGTTGACAACTAAAATATGACTCCAGAATCTGAACAAAGTCCCAGGAAGCAGTCTTATCATCCCACTGCCACTTCATCATCTTTCTTTAATGTCCTTTTAACATTTATCATTGCGATTTTTGTGCTCAATTTTTTTCTATCACAACAAACCAAGGAAAAACAATTATTCAATACTGGTTTATATCCACCCTCCTCCCTTCATATCCATTCATTCCCTAGGTCTGAGCATTTCCATAGGAATCCAGCCATTAGTGGCTACCATGTTTTATTTTAAGGGTACTGCAGTGTCAGCAATCTTTCCTGTAGGCATTCATGCTTGGTTTGGAAAAACTGCCAACTACTACTATAGATTTGTTCAAATGGAAATTATCACAAAATTGTGGGATCTTCCATTATTGTCACTGAAAAGTTACTGCAGTAAGGAATTAATAAGCTGTTTTGTGAAATAAAACATCAGCACCAAAACAAATGTGACTGAACTGTAGTATTTCCATAGGGATGGGTTTTACTACTGGCTTCTTGTTTTAATTGAGAAGGTCTGAAACTTTTTAAAAGTCCAAAATATATTTTTGCTTTCTATCCTTCAATTCTAAAATAGGGATATATTTGATAACACGTAGCTATTTTATACTAAACCTTTATAAGGTTTCATATCCTGGAGATAAAGTAACCTTTTTGAAAGGACTCCCCTTTTCTGATTTTTGCTGTTTCCTGCTTGTTGAGCAGTGGCCTCTCCTGGGAAAGCAGAGTTATTTCAGCCAACATTTGGACTCCATTTTATATTAGAGTCTGTGGAATATTATACTGCTATTCAGATATATTCATAATCTTTTCTATGATTTTGTTGTTTTTATGGCCCAGTAAAATTTATACTTGTGTTTGTTGAAAGGTTGTCAGAAGATATTTGGGCATCAAACGTTTTCAAAATAAATAATGATGGCAATACTTCTAAGATATCTCTTAACAAATGCGTCCAACAGAGTTTGGTTCTTATTACAATGCAAATTAAATGAGAATAAAATTATTATTATTTTAGAACAGTTTCAAAATGAATGGTTTTGCTCCCACTTCCCACCTGGGTACTAGGAGGCACCCCAGATTTCCCCCCCTTTTTTAAAAAAAATCGTGGTAATTTGAAAATATACCGAGAAGGCCATATGTAGATAATGAATGGTTCAGTTAGCATTAACCCCAGAGAATGGAAAATCAGGAGCAAGTCACTTTTAAAGAATAAGATTGTTCATACTCAACTCTCCCTGACCACAAGTCTATCACTGTAAATTAACATTCGAAGTTAGCCACATCCGTGATATGACTATGAGAATGTTTTCTTTGTATGATTCTGGATCATTGTGTGGTGCAGATCACTCTAAAGGAGCAGAATGGCCTTTAACTTTTGTCTTTCACAGCCGGGTTCTAACATTTTCTGGATTTCACTGCTCTTTGGAATTCTCCACCAGAGGGAGGACAAGGGAAGAAGGTTTCACCCGCAGTTCTAAGGGAAGTTTGAACAGGAGAAACTGAACAGTAATGAATTAAAGAGCTCTAGTGCCGTCTCTCCACTCTCCCTCTCCTTACTTGCTTTCTCACTCAGCAGAACTGAGTGACGACCAGCTCTTGCAGTAATTTTATCGATGATCGCATTTTAACCAGGGTCTTATAGTTCCTTTGGAATTAAGTTGTAGTGAGAGATAGTTTAGGACACCTCCTTTGAAGCGGTCAGGTTATTATTTATTTTAGGAAGAGCTGAAGATGAGAATTCTGACAGGCACATTGTTGAACCCTCGAAAGCAGAACATACATACACATTCAAGGAGCACATCTACAAGGATGCTGCGATCTGACACCACCCCCCTCCCTCCAAAGGTTCACTGAGCCTTCCCGTGTACCCAGGACATTCAAAATCCCTTCCACCCAGAGTTCATCTTTGTCGTATGTGCGTGTGAGATTTTCACTAAAGAAAGGAATGAACCCCAAACTCTCCTGGGGAAATACCATACGTTTCTCTCCTTCCCGAGTTCCAGAACCTTCATTTGGGCGACAGATATCGGAGTTACAAACTTTTTTCTCCAACATTTCTCCGCATCAAAGGAAACAGACCAGCCCTTCTGGGCGCTGCCTGGTTGCGAGGCAGAGAGAGGAGAGCCAGGAGCGCAAGCCCCTGGGTCTCTTCCTTGGTCTTTCAATCTCTCGGGCCTCTCGGTTCGGTTCCCGCTGCAGCGGTGGCTGAGGCGTCTCGGCGCAGGTTCCAGCGACCCCTGTCGGGGGTTCCCTGCGGCCGCTCGGCGCGCCGCCGCCCCCCGCCCGCCTACCGGGCCGGGCTCGGGAGTGAAAGGGGCTGCGCCGCGAGCGTCGAGCCCAGGCTCCTCCCGGTGGCGTGTCCGCGCCTCGGGGTGGGGGTGTGGTGGGGAAGAGGGAGGGGGCGAGGCAAGGGGAGGGTGAGAAGGAGGCGCCAGCCTCCAACCTGCAGGCGGGAGGTGGGTGGTTTTGGGGCAATTGAAAAAGAGCCGACGAGGAGTTCCCCAAAACTTGTGGGAACTCTGGGCTCGCACGGAGGGCAGTAAGTCGCAGAGTGGCGGTGGCTGCCTGGGTGATGAGAGCGCGGGCAGGACAGTGAACGTCTCTCCCTCCTCGAGCTGCAAGCGCGCTGGACGGAGAGCAGGACAGGAGCCGACAGCGGCGGGACCCAGCGCGGCGGGAACCGAGGACTTCTTTAGGCGACAGGAGCAGCCCCGAGAGCAAGGGCGACCGCCTTACTGACCGCCCGCTAGTCCCAGGTGGCCTGGACCGCACACCGCGTGCGAGACGCTCCCAGCAGGCGACAGGAGACGCCCCCGCGCCTCGCGAACGCCGCAGCCCAGTTTCTCTCCCCCTCGAGGGACAAACTTTTTCTAAACCCTCGGACCAAACTTGTCGAGCGTCGTCTTCGCCCGGAGCCGTCCGCGCAGAGCGTGCACTTCTTAGGCGAGATGTCCGAGCGCAAAGAAGGCAGAGGCAAGGGGAAGGGCAAGAAGAAGGATCGAGGCTCCGGCAAGAAGCCCGCACCCGCAGCGGGCGGCCCGAGCCCAGGTGAGTGCGCCGTGCTGCCAGGGCTCCACCATCCTCCTCCTCCAGTGCCGTCGCTTCCCTTTCGCCCGCCCGCGCCCTGCGCTCCCGGCGCCTGGCCCGCTTCCCGGGCGTCCGCGGAGCTGGGCGGTTCTCGCCCTCCATGGGGCCGCCCCTCACCTGGGCGCCCAGCCTCACCCCGGCGCCTGCTCTCCGCGTGCAAGGCGAAGGGCGAGAACCTGGGTCCGCGCTTCCAAGGGTCCCGGGCGCGCAGCGCTCCCTGGCACGGCCTTTTACCAGCGCCTCGACTGAGCCCAGCCCGGGAGCCGGACCCGGTGTGCAGGAGCCGCGGCTGGTGCGCGCTTGTCCGGCGCCAGGACTTTGCACGGGCCCCGCCTGCCCTCTAGCGAGAGAAGCGGGAATGGGTCTCCCCTCCGTGTGCCTGGCTCGCAAGAACCCGGCGGTCGAGAGAGAGGCGGCATAAGCGGTTGCGCATCCGTGTTTTGGGCAGAAGGGCTGGCGGTGTAGGGTCGCGGTGTGTGCGTAAATTCACTCTGATGCAATCTGCGGTATTGGAACTATGATCAGCTAAGAGAGGTTCCTATAGGCCAGCAAAACAGATAAAATCTAGTCCAATGCCAGGAATCAGGTCTGTTCCAAATGAGTTCTCAAACTTTCAGCTTACAAGTTCTATTTTTTAAGAACATCTGAATAAATAAGGTTCATTTATGTTTCCAAGAAATGCAAAAAAGCAAAAGTTTGTCAGAATTCTAGAACTCAGTTGTTTACTGGTTCCATAATTTAATGAAATGGCGTTTGAAGCTTTTTAGAGACAATTATTGTATTTGATAATCAACATGAAGATGAATGACAGTTTCACCTTAGATTTCTCTAAGAAGAGTTGATTCTTGAGACATTGTCTTGGACAAAGTAGGCATCCCAGAGTTGTTTATAAGTGAGTGAAGAAAATGCTTAAAATACGAGAGGAAGGGGACGAATAAAGGGCTGTTTTTTTTGTTTTTTTGTTTTTTGTTTTTTTGTTTGTTTGTTTTTCCTGCCGTATGTCACTTTTAGCATCCTCCAGCACTTTTTAGACAGCATTTCTGAAGAATTAATTGAATAACACTGGGTAATACTGTGGCTGAAGAGGATAAACAAACGTATTTGCCCGTTCCTTGAAGGAAGAAAGAAAACAAAATTTACCTAGTCTTCTTGTTGGCATCACTGATAGTATTTTAGAACCTGGCTTGTTGGCAAAGTTCTTAAGTAGGCTTTGAGCAAAACAGAAATTGAAGAGAGGGTAATTGTTTGGCCACTGACTATTCCTGGGCATGCTTCTATGATAAGATACTGCTGACCAAATTCACCTTAATTACTTTTCATTAGCTCTCATGGGGGTGTACTGAAATTTTCCCTTACTTTATGTTTTGAAGATACCATATAGCATTTTATTCAACAAGGTACAATGTGGGCAGCTAAATTAACAACTTCCTTATGTGAATTTCTCTGTTGTCCTTTTGAATGTCATTATTGTAAATTAAAGAGAACTTAGACCTAACTAAAACTGTAAAGTTGTAAAGAGTTATTTATGGAGCTCAGGCCACATGGGGCCCTCCTGTCCTTCCATGAATACTCTGCCTTCAGAAGTTTCTATGGTACTCTGTAGGTGGTCTGATGAATTAAGGACAGGGCACTGGTTTGAAGTAGCATCTCTTTCAGGTAACAGGTTTGCATTTGTCAAGAGTTCACAGCAGCAATGCCTTAACACAGACCTTGCAGATAAGCAGGTAGTTTGAGAGAGACTTAAGGCAAGCAGGCATTTCTGTATCTTGCAGATCTTATCTACTAGGTAGGCAACTGTGTTGTGGCTACCTGATGTTCCCTCTTGACACAGGTTTGAGAGCTTCGTTGGTGGCTCTCATTCTGCTTTCCAGTTCCACAACCGTGATTTCGTCTAAACCAGACAGATTGGCATTTTCTTTAAGTGACATTCTCTGTACTATCTTCTCGGAAAAATTGGGGCATACTTGGCTCTAGCTTAGTTTTTAGTATATTTGTCCCTCTTTTCTATGAGGTCATAATTCTTGGGGAGGAGTCTTTTATCCCGTCCAGGGCACCCTGTGTTTGTTAAACCATATAAACCATATAAGAATATTCTTCATTTGATTCAAAAAAAAAAAAAAAAAAAAAAAAAAAAAAAAAAAAAAAAAAAGGTCAACTTGAAAGCAGCTTTATATAAAAGCATAGGACATTAATTAGTATTGTTCTGAAATCAGTGTTTCTCTTGTTATTTTCCTTATAATTATAAGTGCCAGTGTACTCTTAGGAGAATGAATAATGGATAGCCATAATGGTTTGTGGGAGAAACCCACACCTCTTTTTCAACCTTTTTCATACTTTTCAGTTCTTAGGTATCCTCCAAGGAATGACCTCTAAATGCTATAACTGTAGTTTTGCCACTTGCTGTGCCAGCCCAATTTAGAACTTACCTGGACACTCATCTCTTGAATAGCTCCTGTATTAGTGACCTTTAACCCAAATTTCACTCCTTTCTTAAAACAGCCCTAAAACTTTATGCCTTAGATGATACACGTGCAAGAGCCGAGCTTCTCTTTGGATGTTACAACATCACTTCGCAACAGTCAGGAGAGATATAATGCGTGAGAACTTAGCTTCTTAGCCCCGCAGTGTGCTGTATTATATGCAAAGGCATAAACACATCTGTTAGAGGGAAATTTTCAGGGGAAAAGGCTTCTTTAACTTTCATGTGCCATGTGTGACTGATAAGTGATACATACATGGTTATGTTTCATAATATCCACATTTTTATACAATTAACTGAATATTAGATTGCAAACTATTAGGGCTGCAGATGTTCAGCAGAATTATCTATTCCAAAATAATGGCTCTAATAAGTCCCAAGCCCTTGGAGTCATTGATTCCTCTTCTTTGCTTAAAATAAGCAACCTCAGCATTATCTTGGACTTTGTAACACGTGTCCATGTACCAAGGGCCCTGTAACATCCAGGGCCTCCTAGGTGCCAGACCTCCCATATTCCAGGCTCTTCATACTGATTCAGCTCAACAGGCTTCTTAGTGAAGCCTGAATTATAAAACCAGAGCTTTTTTTTTTTTTTGGGGGGGGGGGTGTTTGGCTCTAAGCTTACTTTACAAATCTTTGCTAATTGAAGTTTTTCTTTCATTAAATGAGAAGGATTTTTTTTTCCCACCCCTCTCTCTTTTAAATGACCTGGAACAAATTCATTATCAAGCCTAGACCAGTTCTGGAACAATTGGATCTCCATTCACTCCTGGCAGAGGGGCATTTGTGAATACAAATGGTGGAAAAATTGAGAAACTTGGTATCCCAAGCTGGTTGAAGCAAGACCCTGTGCTCCCCTGATGTCATCACCCACCTGTTTCATTAACTAAGTGGCTCCCTGGGCTGAAGTGCTTGTAAACATTCTTGGGTTTGAAGTGCTCTGTCTTTAACAGGGCAGCGTGTATTTACAGAACAGGAGGAATGTCCAGTGATCTGTTTCTAGCTGGTTCTTTGTAACCACTTACTTTATGTAATTATTAAAAACATTAAGTAGTGTTTACAGAATGAAATAGAATTTATTTTGAAGAATTTGAAACAGAAAGAGTGGGAAAAACTTGAGATATTATTCTCATATCTGCAAAATGATAAAATGATACTGATTGGAAGAATGGGGGAAAATATATATGTAATCAGAAAATATTGAAGCAATGTGAGACCAGTGACCTCCTTACTACATGCCAGGCACTATGCTGGACACTTTCATATTTATTAACAAAGGAACTACTATTTATCATATATCTTACTGTGTTTCAGACAGTATAACAGATGCTTTGTGTATTTTTTGAGTTTATGCTTTTTATTTTTTTAATTAGAAAATAAATTTCCCTTCTATTTGCTGCATCTTCTTCTGTTATCTGAAAAAGGTTCTTTCTCTTCCTCAATTATGTATGTTACCTTGATTCTTCTTTATAATAATATTTTCACATGTATCTTATATTTTTAGGTTAATTATTCTGTTTTATAGATAAAGTAACTGAAATATTATGTAACCCTCATAAAAAAGGGCTATGGTAAATGCATTTTTTTTTTTCAATTATAGTTGGCATGCTTTGTGTATTTTATCATCTGTCCTAGGAAGGAAAATGCCGCACTGTTAGGTAGTCAAGAGAGGATGCCTAGTAGTTAGTTCTACAACCACACTTCCTGGGTTTAAACTCTAGTTCTGCTGCTGTATAGTTATGAGAGAGTTACTTAATCTTTCTCCGTGCCTGAGTTTCCTTATTTGTAAAACTGGGATAGTAATATTGTCATGAAGTTATTATGGGGCTGAAGTGAGATGATCCAAGGAAGCATTCTGAACATTGCCTACCATGTCATAAGTGCCCAATAAATGTTAGCTCTGTTTATAAAATTACTTTAGAAACAAATTGTGTCTTTGCAAAGATATTTGATATAGTTTTCAAAATTTACCTTTTATGGTAAAAAAAACAATCCAAAGCTGGCCTTAGATTAGAGTGAGTATAAATATTAATATCTACTACCTGTAAATATAAAGAAAAGTGGATAAGTATGTCAAATACCATAACTGCATATATGTGTAATGAAAACAGTCCTGAATTTAGTCTAAATATTGAAAGTAGAGTGAGGTGCAACATAATTTTATCTCTGGCAGAAAAATGTTGAGATCTCAAGCTATGAAAAGATTTTGAAACATGACTCCTTTTCTAGCAAAACCAAAGAGTTGATGCTTAAACTTCACTTTATTATATAGAATTCATAATCTTCTCTTTTGGGACTAGTACAAATTGCAGCAGTTAAAAAGGAAAGTGTGTATTAATATGCTCTTTGTTATCTTTTTATCAAGTGTAACTCTATATTGCCTGTGAGGTTCATAGAATTGAGTGCAGGTGTTTCTAAATCTAAACAAAATAATGAATATAATAAATCCACATTTTTTACTATTTTCTTTCCTCCCCTTCTCACTAGAGTAACTATAAGTGGTATTTAAAGTACTTACCAAATCAGTGATTTATTAGCATTCTTACCAAATCAGTGTTTTATTAGCATTCTCTAAGTAACGCGTTCAATTCTGCTTTAACGGTACTGAGAGTTTCTCACGTTTCGCTATGACAGAAGAAAATAAGCCAAGTGTCAATATTTCGGGTGAGTGATTTTATTTTCTCAAAGAAGCAAACAAATGGACTTCTAATATTTGTTAACACTAGAGCGCTCCTCTTGACAAGCCAAAAATACAAAAAATTAAATCAGATAATATTAGCTTAAAAATGAATTTTTCTTATCCAGAGGAGAATGATATCTGCTAAATATGCTATTAGATACATAAAATGAAATTTCCCCAACAGAACAAGTGATGCTTTAGATTCGTCCTAATCCTACACATCTGCACGTGTGTGTGCGCGCGCTTGCATGAGTTTTAACAGATTAAAAGAAGGAAAGCTACCAAAATGCCAATAGATGTCAGTGTTTGTTGCTTTAAAAAAAGTAAGGTGTTTGTAAAAAAGAGACAATTATTTCTCAGTTTTAATAAGCATAAAATTGGCTACTTTTAAAAATTTGACAATAATATCCTGTATAACCCTGCTTACTGATATTTTGTTAGTGAATATATTATGTTTGCACATCCTTTTTCTCTTAAATACTAAAAGATGTCTCCGCAATAAATTCCCTAAAGAATTCAGAATGTAGGTTGAAAATACACTAATCAGTACATTTCTTCTTTTTAATTAAGAAACAATTGTTTGAGAATGTTATTAGATTTATTTTGCATTTTTAAACTATAAATTAATTATGCATGTTTCTTATGTGACTTCGATTAAGATTGAACAGGTGCATTTTTGAGTCTAACTCACGTGAGATCTGCGGAGTTCTGCCTCTGCAGGCCAGAGATGATCATCAAATTTCTCTTCTTCGTCTTTACCAGTGTCACCTTTCTCTGGCCTCCAGAGGGTGCTCCAAGAGCATAGCACTGCTATTCCCCAAAGTGACTCCTTTTCTCTTAAGTTTCTTGATATTCTGAGCAATCTATGGGGAAGAAGGGGGTCCGGATTTCACGAGTTAGCTGCCTCAACAGGAGTTTGTTTTTTAGCTCTATCAAATAGCCCGAATTCACTCAGAATTCTGAATCAGGACTTTCTGAAATATTATGATGACGATGATGAGGTTATCAACTTGAAAGGGGACATTCATGAGATTAACTTTAACCAGCACCTTTCTCCCAGAGAACCGAGCATCTTATAAGCACCTTTCAGTTGCCTCTTACAGCAATTTCTTTTAAATACATTCAGGCAGTACCCACAAAGAGATTTCGTTACATTTAAGTTCCACTATGGCATTGCAAAAGTATATGTGAAAGCATGAAAATTGAACGAAGGATCTTTACTAACACACTTGTGTTCAGTTCTTCACGCTATATCCTCAGCCTTGGGCTAAAATGTTTAAGAACCCAAATTTGATTGATTATATGTTTTTGAAAATGAGTTTGAATGATTAATTCTTTTGGATCATGAGTTAATATTGTAATACTGTCAGGTAGCCTATGTGTTTGCTCATGATTTATTCCACCCTGTGCTTGTGATCTTCATCAGGAGTTACTTCCATTATATTACTTCCTTTCTCTTTGAAAAGTGCAATAATGTTCACATTGTTTTAGTCCAGGAAAGGTATTATTGATGGGAAGTAAGTACACTTTGCTCTGCCACAGTGTCCCAGACCTTTTATTTAACAGCTTCAATAGGCAGGCAGCTGGCTCCTTTGGGCATCTATTGAGTTTCAGTTTCAATGATGTGAGAGTCAGGGAATGTTTTATTAGATTGAACCATATGAAATTGTCAGTTTTTAGGGCATACATGACTGAATATTGTCAATGTCGTATAGTTTAATCTCATA
The DNA here is from genome assembly GCA_028627145.1 of Eidolon dupreanum. NCBI lineage: Eukaryota > Metazoa > Chordata > Mammalia > Chiroptera > Pteropodidae > Eidolon > Eidolon dupreanum. Next base: position 52,487,723 of record CM053508.1, on the reverse strand, counting down.
TTTGGACTGTTTAGTACTTTGACTTTATGCTTTACATGTTATTTTAAATGATGTAGTGATGATAATTTTGAAAACATTTTTATAAGTTTTGGTAATTAAATGAGGTTAAAGTAGAATATGAAAGGAATGTGAAGTAGGAAATCATTGAGCTGGGGGCATTTTCTCCAATAAATAGATTAGGTCATAAGATATCCATATAAAATGAATTCAGCATAAAATTAGAGTGCCATGGCCACTAACATTTTCCCTTGAAAAGTGTTACATTTGTACCACAGCATATAACTTTTATTTTTATTGGACATAGTAGCAAACTGTTATCATGCTTTGTCTTACCTACTATATTTCTACAGAGATTCAGGTAGGAAATATTGGTAATTGGTAAGTAATCCTAGCTTTATTTTATGGAATAATGTTTTAAAAAATCTTTTCTCAGTTTCACAGTACTGTATCCATTCAATTTTCCTAGTAGTATTAATAAGTGTGAATTTTATTGTCAAGTGAAAATGCATCTTATTTTGATTATTGCTTTATAATACTTCATGAATAAGGTTAAAATTTAGATAAAGTCAGTTTTTTAAAGTGTATATGTTTGTGCATATGATTGTAACTCATCTGTTTTTGCACATAATCTCACAACTGTAGAGACAAATTGCATTTTTAAAGAATATGGCAGTCTCTTTAGCTATTCCATAATGAATCTAAAACCCATCTTAAAAGAAATGTCTAAATTCCATTTTGGAATGATATTTTTTCAGAGCAAAAACATTTATAAATATAATGAAATGTTTTTGAATACTCAATGTCTTATATATAACTGCTTCAAAACTGAAAGTCAGAATTCCTACATATTTTATGATTTAAAAAAATATATATATGTATATACTTTAGCCCTATGTAAAGCAAAATTTCAACATTAATTATGCATAGGAATATGCATAATATAACATAACAGCCCTGAAGTTTTACAACTTAGAATTTCAGATCTTAGCTGTGTAGTATGTCATTTATTAGGAATTTTATTTGTACTGTAATGATAGGAAATCACCTATATATGTGAGCTGATAAGAAATACATCCAAAAATTGAAGAAGAAAAAAGTGAAGGAAATGGTCAACAGGTGTTTAAAAGAAAACTAATGCTCATGACAAGAGAGCTTTCTTTTATACAGATATAAATACATATGTTGCTATTTAATGTTTAGAAATATATACTTTGGGAATCTAATGTTCTTTTTATTTTTAAATTTATCAGGAGTTTAAAAAGTTTCTAGTTGTCCCTGAATGTCTCCTTCCCTCTTCCCATCTTAATCCTTGGACTTTTTTGCTATATTGTAGGACAGTTAGTGTTGTAACCTGCTCTAATTGTAGTTGATGTAAAGTAGGTTGCAGGATAAGGGAGGCCATTTTGGACACAGCACACTACAGTGCCTACAATTTGTCTACAATGTGAACACTTGAAATATGTTTAACATGAGTTAGCATATGAAAAAAAAAATTTATGGACCTTTGTCTTCTCTCCTGTCCCCTGCCCAAACTTTGGAAAATTTACTTTCCTCTTATGAGTTTATACTATTTTAAGGGTTATGCATGTTTAAATGAAATAACTGTTTTGTGTTAGTTTTACATATTCATGTTATATATGAGCATATAGTAGGAAGACTTTTTTGAATGGAGGACAACATCATATCCATTTGTGACTTCAGTTAGTTAGGGTTGATCTGAGACTAAAACGTACACCTGTGTCATCAGCAGTTCAGTGAAACCCAAACAAACACTTTAAATCATTATTCTGAAGATTCTAAGTTTGAATGGTATTTATGCTAGAGTATTTTTGCTCCTCTCCAAACCTACTGGAGTGAAGAAAGCGTGGGTGGCATTTGAATCTGTATCTACCTATTCCACAAGAGATGGGATGAAACAAAATCCCACAAAAAGGTGCGAGCCCTCCTGGGTGTATCCTCACTCTTGCCATCAAACCAGTAATACCCTGACTTTCTGTGACATTCTAGAACTAAGCAGTATGTTGCTTTCTCCCCAAATCTGGCCTGTTCACCTTAAAAATAAAAATTTGTTTTCTGAATGTGGTCACTAAAAAGAAAAATCAGCTCTATTCTTTCTGAATGAGTATACCAAATCTGAATTATTGTATTTTAATATAGTGCAATTCTATATCAGCATGAAAAATTTGACTTTGAGCAGCACCAAGTTGAGGTTTGGGGGACACTTGAATGGCGAGCCAGCTTAGCGACTGCCAGGTTTGTGTCAAGGTAAGGAGGTGCTGGTTTCAGTTAGCTCAGAGAGGTAGTTCAGAGGCGACACTCTGGCTCTGTCCTCTGGTTGCACTGTGTGAGCCTTGGCTCTTCCACCTCCTACTAGCATAACTATGATGGTGACAAAGACTCCTTAAGCCTCAGTTTCCACATACATACATTGCAAAAATTATATTTTGCAATTCATGTGGATGTTCTGAGGATTAGTGTTTCTATTGTACTGAGTACAAAGCAAGATGGAATGATTGGTTTTATTGGGTTTAAATATTAATAAAAATCTAAGAATTTTTTCAGTGTTTATCATCTAATGGTATCTTCTCTTTATGTATGTCTACATCAATGTCATCTGCCTTTTAGTCTCTCAGACGATAACTTCATAACTAAATACTGTACATCTTTTCACCTGGTCTTCTACACAGGTGACTATCATGTTAATAATAACCATCAAATATTCATTTAGAATAGATTCTATAGCTTTGGATCATTGGTGAGAGTTGGATGCCAAATGTGTAACACATTCATAAAAAGATCAACTGGAGATTTTTAACCTGAGGTTTAGCTTGAACTTCGACCTATAGTTAAGATTATTTTTGGAGAATGGAGGAATATAGTGGTGATGTTTTAATCGGTTGGCACAATAACAGGTTATATGCAATTTTATTTTAAATAACACAGACATACACACATGTACACACTTAATCTTTTAAAATGCATGCCAATTGTTCTTTAGTTGTAACTATTCCATTCTTCAGCTCTGGGTATCTTGATGGTCAAGGTAACTTTGTATTCTAGTGGCTAGTAGAGTACCTTGCATATAGATACTTATAAATGAGTGAGAATCATTTTGTATATATATTTGTTGGCTATTTTGTTTCCTGAGCTATGAGGATAGATAATTGTAGTTTATGAATCGATTTAATTGGAATATGCTTTAGTTGTGTAGTGAAGAATAGTGGTTTCATTGTCTGACAAAATTTTTTATTTGTATATTAAGTAGATATTATTTTGTGTGTATATATCAAACCTGCTTTTATATTCCTTTGGTGTGTTCTTGCTTCTCTGCCAACAGAGCTAAGCACAATATTTCATTGTTTAGAATTGTAGTATTCCCTAAATTCTCCACTTTAAATTGTTTTTAAATAAATAAAAAAGGGGAACCTGCCTCGAAGCCCATGAAGAGGTAGATTTTTATAAACAGTTATAATGGCAGTGATATTGAAAATTATTGTCACCTATTTCTGAGAAAAATATTGAAGGCTGCTATATTGCCCCCAGAAGGATTAGTTTGCATAAAGAAAATAATTGTGATTATAATTTGGTTTAGTGAGGTCACCTTGCTGTATACTTGGAATCTCCCCTGGGGGGCAAAGGAAGGAACTGCGCATGCATTATCTATTTTGAGAAAGATTTATACATACAGAAGTTATGGAAATGAGCTGGTGGGTTTATCAAGAGAAAAACAATTATTTGAATACTGTGTTGAATGGAAAATGAAATACATAATTTTCCATATATTAAATTGAAGAGAAATGGAAACTTATGTTTTAAGGGTTATTTTTTGTTTTTTGATTTTTCACATGTTGATTATATTGTGTGTTCTCAGTTGCCTTTAACCTGACAGGAAAGAAAAATATCAATGGAAATAGCTGTTTTATATAGTTCGATATTTGGAAAGCAACATTAGCATTTTAAATGTTGTATGTATTATTTACACCCCTTCAAAAAGGACTGCGATCCACTTCAGAAAGGCAGATAAGACAGGTAATTTATTGTCTATTCCCAGAAATTAATAGAAACTCGAACAGGACAGAGAGTATAGCCCCTGAAACTTCTGCAGATTCATTGTCCTAAAATCAAATCTACATGAGACTCCTTCTACCAAGAGAGCCTCTAAATCGGACCATACACAGGGGGAAAAAATGTCACCACTTACGATATGCTGCTGATCATAGAACGTATAGTCACATAAATTAAAAAGCTCAGTGAAAGCCCTGCATCTGAATTTGGTGACTATAGTCACACTCTGTAAGGTAAAGACATGCTTCAGCTCTCCCTTGTCCCTTCCACTGAAGGGAGGCTTATTTCCTTTTACCTCTTGAAGTCCTGATGGGAAGGCAGGACACAGCCATCTTGCTGCTTTGCCCTGAGCACACCAGTATGAGACTAAAGCTCCCTGTAGATAGAAGCATAGAGGCAACTGTCTTATGGGGACCTGCTGCTATGTGTGCCTCTTTGGGAAAACATCATGGTTCCCCCGCCTCTGACATCACAGAATTCCAAGAGAGACAGCAGCTGTAAAAGATCTGATTACTCTTTTTGACATTTAGATATGTGATTTTTATAAAGGTACTGCTGACCTTAACGCAGATGCCCTTTTGGAATCCATTTCTGTGAAGCTCATCAGTGGCCAGACTGCACAGCTCCTGAATAACACTCTTGCTCTTGAATGAGATAAGTCACAACTGTATCTAGAGAACAATTTATTCATTCCTCAATGATATTACAAGTCTCACATTAACTCACAGAAATAACCCTTTGGAAGATGCACAGTGTTTTGCTAGTATTAGTATGTTGACTCACTATAAAATATAAAAAGTATTCCCTACTCGGAACTTTTAAGAATCTGGTTTGTGATTATGAATACAGCAGTACTTTATTGAAAACTCCCTTGACAAATTAAGCGAATAACAGACATCCTTAGAATTGTCATGTTTCATGGTACATTTGTAACTAAAAGCCTCTTCTTTAAGTAATGACCGACAGTTTCATGGAAAAAGTCACTCTATTTCTGGCCACTTGAGGAAATAAGAAATGGGAAATGATTGCATGTTGATATACGTACGCAGAGTTCTAAGTATTAAATTTACACATTGCCCAAACATGTAGTTATGTTTTCTTTGGGCGCAGACTTTCCATTCAATTACTTTCAAAAAATATTAACAAATAATTATACTTAAAATTGACTAGAGTTATATTTTAAATGCTCAGATAGATTTACTTTTTTATAGAATTGCTTTTGTGATTGTTAGTCTTTTAAATAATCTTTCGGAAGATGGTATAAATGCTGAGCTGTATAACTGTGAGGACATCAACAAATGTGTCAATAAATAGGTAACGTTTTATATTCTATCATCTTATTTTCTATAACACAGAAAACATACTTTGAATATTTTATTTATCTGAATATTTTATTGTCTTTGATATTTTATTTATTTATTTTTAATTTATGTATCCTTTTTTTGTTTGTTTGCAGGACAGAGGTCAAAACAATCTCAGTTCTATTTTGAGCATTTTATTGTGTCATTTATATATTTTAATTTTGTCCTCACCCAGAGAAAGTTTTAAGTGAGTGGTTATAGATGAACATTCTAGCTTTTCATGTCTTTACACTGTTAACTCCACGAGGCATTGTCTGTCTTGTGGTTTTTGTGTCACCAGGGGCCAGCACAGTCCTGGGAGCATAGATGTTGCTCTTAACTTATTCAGTGATTGAACGAAGGAGCGAGTAATGCTAATTTGCTTAAAACAATGGATTGTGAGAGTTTCTGGGTGGCAGTGTAGTTATTATTCTACTATCAGTTACTATTTAGTTATTTTGTTACTTCATAATTGCAGTATGAATGCAAATCACCAGTGCCAGCGATTCATGGATGTGTTCCTAAATTTACCATTCATTATTTTTCTGATTTAAATTTGTACGATTTATCTTAAAGCTCTCAGTAAGTAATAATCTACTTCATTATTTAGACTAATGAACAGGAATTATAGGTTTGCTTAATATGCAATTCTTGCTAATCCTAAAATGTTTTTGTTACATTTTCTCTTAAGTACATAGAGGCAGTTAAGAAACTACCCTGATGAAGTTTAAGGAGTTAATATTTGGAAATACTTAGACCATTTCTTGGAACATATGGTTGCCATGTTAAAAGTGTGTTACATAAATAACAATTGTTCCTGGTAAATAATGAAAATAATCTTAACAATATTAGAGCTGCCTAAAATATTAGAGCTAGCTCTTAAATACAACCACATTAGTCCTGGGAAAAATCATAGAATGTTGGAACTGAAAAGGTTATCTTAAAGGTCATGTGCTCAAATCACGTCTTTTTAGATGAAGAAAAACACAAGGTCCAACAAGAGCATCGATTCAAGCACTAGAGCCCAGGTACCCAGATTTCAGGGTAGGGATTTTAATTACTATAATGCTACACTTTCAAATCTAAGATTGGCACTCTATGTGAATTCAAGTTTTATAGTGCTTTGGGTGTTATGATGCTTTCAGGTAAGAGGTATATTTCCACTCCATCAAATAGCAGCTTGGCATACATCATTGATATGGTTTTAATTATTTTGAGGGTTGCAATATGTTTAAATCAACCAACCTTTTATATCTCTATCTGTTTCTTGTTATGGTATCTTGTACCCAAGTGGGGTCAATGAATATTGACTGAGAAGATGACCATTAATGTAAGTAATTCTAATGTTATAACATGGAAGAGGAAGGTAATGTGTGAGAGAGAGGGGTGTGGTATTCACATATGGTATGGAGTTGAGCTGTCTCTATGCTTTGAAACATTATTAGCACTGACTGACGCCTTAGTGCAAGAGGCCCCAATAACAAGAAAGATCTCTGTGGGCTCTCTGAATACTGTTTGCAAAAGAATGATGCGCATACAAAAGAGTTATGAACACTTGTGCCTTGACAGCTGCTCTGAGACCACCAAGTCACTCACTTGCATCTGTGAGCCACTGACCAGTCACTGATCACAGTGACATTTTTTCACTAACAACCTGAATTATCTTTGACCCAGAGACCTAGAGATCAAAGGCTTCCTAGTCCATTATTAAATTTCTAGAGTGGTAGTTCAATTTGCATTAGGAGATTTATTTATACCTATTTCTTTAGCTTTTTTTGTGGGGTTGGGGTGGGATGGGAGGGAAGTAGGAAGAACGAGAAATGCAGTTGTTATCCCTACCCCTTACAGGATTATTGTTTAGTTCAGACCTTTCTTTGTAAGATTTTGCTAGCATATTAAAAGATAGAAAGGTCCTAACTCTCAACACATTGTGGTTTTTGTCTGGGCCTCACATGAATTGTCGCAAATATTACCAGGAACCTTTAAACTGGAGCTTCACAGAACCATGCTCTACAAGAAGGAACTTTGCCTTGAGAAAAAGTCAGATCCTTTGAGGGTGGTAGAAACTTATAAAGTTTGCTGATTCATATTCAGCTGGCCCCATTAATGAGGGACTTGGTGACTGGAAAGGGACTGAAGAGTTCATTTGAAACTCATCCAGGGAGCTGGGAGGACAGAGGACTGCTGACTCCCAGCCAACACGAATCAAAAGGCTCTTCCAGGTCCTAGCAGGGAGCGTCCTGAGCCAGAGCTGGGAGAACTGGAGGGTGAGAACCAGGCTTCAGTGTGTGTGTGT